>JAVTVX010000034.1:14838928-15461071 GCA_033439265.1 Dillenia suffruticosa | reverse complement strand
TGAACCAAAGCCTGATGGGTGGTCAATTACTAGACTCGTAATAGGAAGCGCAAAGATCAGACGCTGAGTCGCACATTAAGCCATCATCGATGGTTCCTTTACAAAAAATCCTTCACGTACCTATATCTCAAATGCCTAACGCTAAAGGAGGGTAATTATATTCTCAAAGAAATTCATCAAAGGGTATGTGGCAACCATGTAGGCGCTCGAAACCTTGCCGACAAAGCATTAAGTTACGAGTTCTTCTGGCCTACCATGAATGCCGACATAGAGGCTTACGTCAAGAAGTATAACAAGAGTCAATGATTCTCCTCGGTACCACACAACCTTCTTCTGAGTTCTACCCCGTCATAAGTTCATGGCCATTCACACAATAGAGGATAAACATTCTGTGACCATTTCGACAAACTACTGGACAATGAAAGTTCCTCATAGTAGCCATTGACTACTTCACTAAGTGGGTAGAGACCGAACCATTAGCACAAATCATAACTGGCAAGGTACATACTTTCATATGGACATCTACCATTATGCGATTTAGCCGACCCCATAATCTTTTCACCGATAATGGCAAGCAATTTGACAACAAAAGTTTTTGAAAATTTCGCAACAAACTTGAGATACAATACCGTCTTACCTTTGTAGCCTACCTGCAAACTAACAGTCTCACTGAGGTCACCAACCGAATGTCCATTCAAGGGCCCAAAATTGCGCTTGAGGAAGCAAAAGACCTACGTGTAGAACTCTGCAGCATTCTTTGGGCCTACCAGACTATGCCTCGCAAGGCTACCGAGGAGACTCCATTCAGCCTTACTTATGGATATAAAGCCATCATCCCAGTAGAAATTGAAATCCTCTCATTGTGCGTAGATCAATGCTAGCTAGAATTAAATGAGCTGTCACTAAAGGAACAACCAGAACTCCCAAAATTGTGAGATACTGCATTTGCTCAAATGGCTATCTACCGGTAGCAAATGACCTGATACTACAATAAAAGAGTCAAAACTAGAATGTTCAAACCAAGAACTTGGTTTTCCAAAAAGTGGAAGCCATGCGATAGCCTCAACAGGGAGGGAAACTTGCACCAAATTGGAAAGACCCCTATCAAGTCCGTTTGGTAGTCAGTCCAGAAACATATCATCTCAATCACTTAGATGACACGCTGTACCCCAAAGACGGAACGCTGAGAACTAACGCATCTACTACCAGTAATCTTTATCACTTTCATTGCTTCGGATAAGTGTCATCTTTTAATCTATCAAACCACAACATCATTACTTTTGTATTACTGCCTATCTAATACAATAACAAGTAGATTGGGCCCTTCCGCTCGTGTGCTCCTAGTATATCAACTCTTTTTTGCAAACCCAAACTCTCTTGACCTATACTTCTAGGCATGTCATCAATATAGGAAACAACACCAAACCGAGCAGACACAAGCTACTCTCTCAGCGCAATATCATGAAATCCTCTCTTGGCACAATGCCAATTAGCACTTTCGGTGCAATACCATCAAATCCTCTCTCGGTGCAACGTCAATGAACACTCTGGGTGAAATGCCATCAAATTCTCTCTCAACACAATGCCAACAAGCACTCTTGGTGCAATGCCATCAAATCCTCTCTTGGCGCAACGCCAACGAGCACTCTCAGTGCAATACCATCAAATCCTCTCTCGGTACAATGCCAACGAGCACATACCATCAAATCCTCTCTCAGTACAATGCCAACGAGCACTCTCAGTGCAATACCATCAAATCCTCTCTCGGTGCAATGCCAACGAGCACTCTCAGTACAATGCTACTAAATCCTCTCTTGACACAACGTCAACGAGCACTCTCCGTGCAATGCCACCAAATCCTCTCTCAACACAATGCCAACGAGCACTCTCGATGCAATGCCATCAAATACTCTCTCGGTACAATGCCAACAAGCACTCTCGGCATAATGCCATCAAATCCTCTCTTAAGACAATGCCAACAAGTACTTTAGGCACAATGCCATCAAATCCTCTCTTGGCACAATGCCAACAAGCACTCTTGATACAATGCCATCAAATCCTCTTTTGGTGCAATGCTAAAGAGGACTCTTGGTGCAATGCCGTCAAATTCCCTCTTGGCACAATGCCAATAAGCTCTTTCGATGCTATGCCATTGGACTCCCTCTTGATGTCATGCCCTCAAGCAATCTCGGCACAACATAGTAAACAATTCCTTACCCTTAGTCTTTCAATTTTGTGCCTCAACCAAGTTTCATACCCTCTTTCGTACTCTCTCAGCTATGCACCCTAAAAGGGTTCCATACTTTCACTCTCAATTCAATGCCTTATGCTGACAGTAGCAAGGTGCCATTCTAGACTCTAAGCGCATAGAGGTCATTGTGCAAGTTAAGCTTGCCTTTCAATACCTTAATTCAGGCATCTCAAAAAGGTTATAATACTCCATCTCTCAATTACGAGGCAATTACAGATAACTCAATAAACTGTTTCAACATACTATGAAAACTCAATTATGATGAAGTTCATATAAAAAATCAGGGAGTTGGACATCCAAGTCTATCAGCAAAATAGACCAACAAGAATATCAAGTGTAAGAAAACAACTTTTTTATTTATCCATAAGGTCTTTATAGAGTAAATCAAAATTCAAACAAGTGGAAGCAAAAATAACATAATGTTTACATATTAAGAGTACAGAAGTTGGGAAATAGAAAATGTAAAGGGAACAAAACATAGTGCTTAGAATTGTAACCTTATAGAGCAGGTTTATTCTCCTAACTCTATCTTTGCATGCCTAGTTCTCCCATCCTCTTTACTCCTCCCAAAAAATGCCGATACTAAACCACTTATTGCACCTTGTGCTCGACCATCTCCGTTAGACCTTACAAGGGAGAAATGCCTCTGCCTTCCAATCTGAAATATAAAAAAGAAGGGGGGAAACATCTCTACCCACTACAAGGTCCCTTGAAACCACCGATGCAGGCCACCATGATCTTGGGTTTCCAAATGTCGTGATGGAGCCTCACATTGGCAGTTTCTCTATTGATTGAGCCTCATATCAACTGTACTTACACCCTCTCCAAAACGTCCAATTAGCCACGAGATGCAGAAGAACCACCATACAAAACTCCTCATTTTTAACTCGTCAATACTAAAGCATTACTATGATGAACAATCCCTTATGATCTCTATTTTTCATGCACTTCATCACCTATGAATCAAACCTCAAGCTTATAACCTAGCCTCATCCAATGAAATGAAAAAACTCTATTGCTCCCTCTACTATTTATAGCAATAGCCAGTGTCTTGAATATGACTCCCAGAGAACGAAGCGGCACGCTTTGGAACTGAAACGGACCGATCCCTATTTAATACCACTTACACACAACTTTCCCACTTCCATACCTTTTCTGTTTCATTAACATGCACTACACTTTTGAGTCCTTTCTGCTCTATAATTTTTTAAAACAACTATATCTATCGCATTTAATACTACACCTTCATACCCATTCCATTTACCATTCCATTTACCCAAAACTAATCATGTCATTTGAAATTATTCAATAGTTATCATCTTAACTCTATACCTAATACTACCTCTTTGAACTAGCACTAAGAATGGGGGCAAATGATGATACATGGTCCAACATTCTATTACCAGAAAATCAGAATTGTCCCATTCCATTAGATCATAAAGCCTATGAAGAGTTGAATACACTCTTGGTTATCCCACTTCGCAGTGGATACGTTTCATTAATATTGAAGTAACTCCATTATGTGATAAGTACAACGTGAAATCACCCAGTAAGAAAGTAAATTTTTAACAAATTTAAACATTTCTTAATCAAATATAAACCTCCTCTGGTCTCGAGGAAGTCTTTCTCAATGAGGAAATAGATCTCTATATTCACTCTCAATAAGGCAAAGAATCTTTATGATAATTTGAACTTTTCATAACTGACGAGATTCAAAATCTCTTAAAGATCTTTGACTAATCTCTATAATCTCAGAAAATTCTTAGCAATCTCTTTACAATGAAACCAGGGTTTTTACACTCCTGAGCATATTTGAAACTTGCTATGCATACATGCTATATATTTGACACAGACAACTAACCAGATATCTTTATTAACTCAACACTAATCACATAGAGACAATATAGGTTTATTTTATGGCCTTTTTCAGTCTATTTCTTATTTTTCATAACAGTTCTTTTTGACTTGAGCATCAGATCCTCCCCCGCCAAAGCACCTTACAGGTGTATTTGCTGGTCCCATCACTCACGAAAACCTAGAAGGCTCCTCAACGCCAATTCCATACGCAGTTCAACAGAGTAGGTATGTGTGGAGTAAAATCCACCTCCATCGGGATCCATTTCTTATTTTATACTACCATGCTTTATAGGTTCCTTACGAATAGTTTCTGTTCTTCTTTTTTTTTTGTCATTTGTGGTTTTTATCATAAGTTAAATTTGATTTTTTTTTCCTTCTATAGATTTCCTATAAAAAGAGGTTAATAAAATTTTGTCCAAATATAAAAGGATGAGGTATAACATTTGTTTTTTCTTATACTACAAAAAACTTACTTTTTTCAACGTTTTATAAGCATCGTTAAAGAATATGATGATGAAAGAATAAATGTCAGATAAAACACCAGAAAAATTGGTCGGGATAGTCCCAATATTTGTAGATAAATGTCAGTATATAGTAGACGTTATTTAAAATTTTCAACTTTGAATTATCTTGATTCCAATAAACATCGGTAACATGAGATGATTTATCAATATTTTTCTGTAAAATGTCAGCAAATGCATGTCCACTTGCCAACATTTATGCTTAGAAATGCTGACAATGGCTATATTTTTTAAGAAATATATATATGGCTTTTTTACTCTTGCTGTCAAATTCTGCTCCAAAATTCAAACAAAACTCAAACCTCTTCCTACATCTCCATGAACCACAATATCAAATATCAACCACAATAACTCCAATTTCATATTTTATTCATACTTCATATTTTAAATAAACAATCATACAACTACCAATGCCAAATAACTCATAATTTCATAATTCATCTTTTATAGTATCAAATATCAACCACAATAACTCCAAATTTCAAATTTCATCTATATTTTATATTTCAAACTAATGACCATTCAACCACCAAGACTAAATAACTCAGTACCCTAAACATAATGCACATTTCAAATAAAATAAAATAAACAATTATCCATACATGAGTTTGAACAAAAAAAATAAAGATTTTATTAAAAAATATAAAAAATTACAAAAAAGTTAATGAAGCAACACAACACTAAATAAAAAATCTAGATCACCTCTCGAGATGTATGACCACCCCCTTGGACAAAATGAGAGTCATCACCTTCACTAGACGAACCATTATCACTCTATAGAGAGTAAGAGTTAGTGCCACTTAAAAAATTTCATGTAAAATAATTTATATTTTATAAAGAACAAAAGTTAAAATATTACATGTTCCCAAATCTCAACTAGTATTTCTATATTTGGAAATTTTGAGATAAACATTTAAAACAAGATATTTAATTTTGTTTTTTGTTTGCTTCAATTCAGATGAAAAAGGAGTTTGGTTAGGAGGTTAGGGGTGGATAGATTGGAGTTCTTCCCTAGTATATGACAACTATATCAAATGCACTAAGTTGGCTCTCTAAAGAAATTGGCAGATAAGACAAGGATAGCGAAGGATGGAGCGATTTGAAATTGACTTTGATGGGTTGTTCAAAGACAAGAGCCTGATATTACATGAAAGTGATGTAACCTAAGGGGTTCATGGCCATCTTAAACCCTAAGATAAATTCTCACAATGGAGGAGAAGAAAAAATTGAAATTGGTTTTCTATTATCCAAATTTGCCTACTTACAATGGTAGAAGACTGCCTATTTATAGGAGAGGGCTCCTTTACATTATTTCTCCACTAATCACTCCAATAATACCTAATAATAACTAATAACAATTCTAATAAAGATTCAATAATTAGATAGTTATTTCCTACCTCGATTACATTTATTAATCACTAAGAAAATAAGGAAAGTAGTCTCTTTTGGCGGTTAATGCATAGGTAACTTCTAGTCTTCTTGCTGTTGGCTGTTACATTGGTGTATTGGCACTGGATAGCTTGTGTTAAGCTATTGTGTTGCTGCTCGATGGCTCGTGCTGTAGCATTAGGGTGTGGTGCATTGGCTCGTGCTATGGCATTAGGCTGTGGCACGTTGGCTTGTGCACTAGCATGGTACTGTTCTGTGCTATGGCATTAGGTTGCATGGGTGCTAGAACTTCTTTATGTGCTTGCTTGTGTAGGCTGTCTTGCTAGTGCGTGTGCTTGAGTGCTAGTGCTGGACCATAGTGCGCTGTATTGTTTCCTTCGAGCCATGGTTCAAGTTGGTGCATTATTGCTCGTGGCTGTTTGAGCAATAGTGCCTTTTGGCATCGGTTGCTTGGTGGCTCTTTGAGTTATGGTGGTACTCTACTTGTCTTATGCTCATTCTCATGAGTGGGCTGCTTGTGCCACAATGCATACTCATGTGCGGACTACTCTTGCAATGATGTTTTCTCGCATGGTGTCCTTTTGAGCAGTGGCCTTCTTGCTCATGCAATTGTATGTGCAATTGTTGGCTTTGGCTCCTTAGTGATGATTGCTTGAGGATTGCTTGATGTGTACAGAGTCAGGGGGCTCAAACCCCTGCTCTCGTCTTACCCCACCACGTCATCTCATTGGGTAAACGCTCAATACCATGGTAGAAAGTGCGTTTAGCCACTATGCACCATCCCGTAATCATACACATACCATATATCATCATTCATAAATCTTTACTCGTAAGGAAAATCATGAAGTCGTAATATCAGGATACAAATTTTTCTCAGAATCATCATTTCAAGACATGCCACAAACATTAATGCATTTTTAAATCACATTTCAAAATTTATTTATTAAAATCATAATCAAACTATTTTTCATTTAAAGTTGGAAATAGTTCGACTTACTCATCTCGACTGGGGAGGGTACACCACTCCCCTTAACTATCCTTATTTCTCGAACGAGTCACCTCTTGTACGAAAGCATAATCCTATACTTAAGTTAAACAATATTTATCATTCATCAATTCAATTATTTCGACAATATCATATCGTTGAATTACAAGATGCATATAGAAATGTTCTCTTTCATAAGAATAAATCTCAAATTCCATACTTAGATAAAAATTCCTACAAAATGTATCACGCGTAGTTTTAGTAAAATCATGATATCTTCTAAAATCTTGATCAGATTTGAATGATTCAAATTGTCTTTTAAAACTAAGACATATATCTCCAACAATGTTCAGACCAATTTCAAATTTTGAACACACAAATTTAGAAAATTTTATAGTTTTTCAGTCTAAGTTCCTAAAATCAAATCTGCACAATTTTGGGAGAATTTCCATATCTCTCTATGTATTTCTTTAATTTAAGTGATTCTTATCTTAAATTGAAGACAAGACATAGATCTAAAAATTTCTAGTTTATACCATCCTCAGAGTTTAAATGTATAAATTTATAAAATTCTATATTCATCTCAGTTTAAGTTTTAAAACTACTTCTGCACAGTTTTAGTAAAAATACCATAACGTTCTGCATACAACTCCAATTCAATTAATCTTTATCTCAACTTAAAGATAAGACAGAGCTCTAAAACTTTTATGTTTAAAGTGTCTCCAAATCTCATATAGAAGATACCTCAAAAATTTACAAAATGTACTGGTCGTACACAGAATATGAAACAAAGTTAATGAAGCATGCTAAACTTCCAAAAATCACAAAAAATCGATTCCTTTATGAAATGTTTCACATAATATACTATTTTAAAATTTAGGAAGTCTCGTTTATAGAGAAATAAATGACTTATATTTTTTATTTTTACAAAATGAGATATCATAAGAATACTATATAAAACTCAATCTTGAAATTAATATCTAGCATGCTAGTATGGATACCATTGTAACTACTCATCAAGTAATCAATACAAGTTAAGACATGTTATTTCCTTTGTAAGATCTCTTGTTAACAATAAACACCAACACTAACTTTGAATCCTTGAATTTTTTTATCACCTTAGCAAAATCAAATCACTATCAATATGAATTTCTATACAACACTTCTATACTTTCAATTCAAATTCAAGAATTCCCAAAAATGTTCTTATCTCTTTGGCTCCATGGTTGAACTTAAAATGAATATGGAGTCTACATATTTCGTGCAAGGGAGTTTGAATGAAGAAAAAGAGTTAATTCTTTTCCTAAGCAAGTTATTTTATAAATCTGGCAAAATATCCTTAACCATTGGATTATTTCATGCATTATCTCAACCTTCCACTTGTTCTAACACTTAAATCATGCAATTGTTGATTCAAGCAAGCTCCATGGACTTCATTAGGTGTCTTGTTGGATGTCCATGTCAAGGGGAGAGGTGTCACAAGCTAGCACAAGCTATTCCTATTAAATTTCATGCACAAATTTCCATCTAATGAGCTTTCTTGAATGTGGAACAATCTTATGTGGTCACTAACCAACCTTGTAGCCCTCTTGACCAATCATTTGGCTCCAATTGTTAAATTAGTCCTTTAATTTTCTTTAATTACATTTAGACCCCTAACTTTTAATAATTTATATTTTTAGTCTCTATAAAATTTTGTTTGAAATTCTTTAAAAATATAAAATTTCATTTAAATATCTTTATTTAAGTGTATAGGTCTTTTCTTAGCCATTTTTGACTTCGTTAGGCTTTATCAGCACTTGTTGAGAAGATTTTCGATTTACAATAAAATTTTTGGTTTTAGTGATTTTGAGGCAAAAACTTAAAATAAATAAATAGATAATTAAAATTTTATTTTAGATGTCCCAAAAGTATGTTAATATATAGAACCATGAGAAGTGATACATGATATATAGTCATCAAAAATCGGTGTCATACCGTTACACCCTTTGGCCCTAATTCTCATGAGGGAGAACATAAGAGAAAACTCTTTTCCTTTTACATAATAATTTTTCTGCTTGCTTACAAATGGAGAGGGATATTCTATTTATAGATGGGCATCGGAGGCATAATTCCTAGCACTCCAAGGGACTCTAGACACTAATGACTCCTTATAATAACTAATAACTCATAATAACTACTAATCATAACTAATAATAATTATTTGGGTAGTTACATGTTTTTTCATATGTCCTAATGAATACACATTTATTATAGTGGTTATTGCATGGGTAACTCTTTGCTTTCTAGCTGCTTGTGCATTGCATTGTGCGTTGGTACTGGACTACTCATGTTGTCGCACTTGTTCACTACATGTTGGCTTGTGCTTGTTGCAGGGGTGTGGCATGCTGGCTCATGTGCCGGCATGGGGCTGTTGTGTGTACTGATGTGCACTGACATTGCACTGGTCTACTCCTACTCACCATGTGTTATGCCATGATAATTCACTGCATTGCCTTTTTCATGCTGTGGCTCATGTTGGTGCATTAGTGCTTGCATCTCATCGTGCAATGGTGTCTCTTGGCATGGGCTGATTGGCATCTCTGCATGCTATGTAGTTACCTCATATGTTTCTTGCACATGCTTATGTGTAGGCTACTCATGCATTCGATACTACTTGTCCTTGCTTGTATGGATTGGTGCATTGACATGCAATGCCTTAGGTGATTGCTTGACCTCGTGCAAAGGAGGTGACTCTTCAATGATGCCCTTTGGCATGTCAAGAGGTTGAACACATTTGTCCATGTAAACCTTCATGTTTTGCGCTTTTGTGCGCCAGCGGCCTTCTGTTGTGCCCAATCCTTAGCATTGCACATAACCTTGTGCAGGGTTGCAACAATGGGCTCTCGTGCATGCTCGTGTGGCTCTACTATGCAGGCAAGTGTGGGTATGCACAGGTATAGTGTTGCATCCGGGGTTGTTGGCACTATAGTGGCCTTGGCCCTATAAAATTTAGGGGTTGGTTGTGTTTGGCGAGGAGATTGGAGTTCTCCTTAGTACATGGCAGTCATGTCCAATGCACTAAATTGGCTCACTAGAGAAGTGATGGATGGAATTGGTAAGATGTGGAGAAGGAAGGAGTGATTTAAACTTGCCTTAGGCTTTTCGAAGATCAAGAGTCTAATATCATGCGGAGGTGATGTAACTTAAGGGGTCATTGGAACCCTTTGGCCTTAATTCTCACATCGGAGAAGATAAGAGAAACTCTTTGGGTTTTACTTAACAATTTTCTTCATGTTTACAAATGGAAAGGGATGCCATATTTATATATGGGCATGGGAGACTAAAGGTCTCTTTACATAATTCCTTATACTCCAAGCGAGTCTAGACACTAATGACTCCAAATAATAACCAATAACTCATAATAACTACTAATAATAACTAATAACAACTAACAATAACCATTTGGGCAGTTATATGTCTCTTCATATGTCTTAATGAATACACATCAATTATAATAGTCATTGCATGGGTAACTCATGGCTTTCTATATTGAGCACTGGTACTAGGCTACTCATGCTGTGGCATTGGTTCATTGTAAGCTGACTTATGATAGGTGCAGGGGCATGGCGTGCTGGCTCATGTACTAGCATGGTGCTATTATGCGTACTGATGTACGCTAACATGTAGCTGGTAAGCTCCTATCGAGCCATAGCTCTATTCCTTCGAGCAATGGTGCTCCTTCTTCGAGCGTTGTTGTTGCTATTTGTGTCACTTTGCTTGTGGACTCCTTGGGACATGGTTGCTTAGGCTTGTAGTATGCTGGCCCATCTCCTTTTGGCTGTGGCTCATGTGGGTACATTACTCTACATGTGTTTGACATGCGCTCGCATGCTAGCTACTCATAGTATGCTAAGGCATGGAAATGCGCTGCATAAACTTCATGCTATAGCTAATGCTGGTGTATTGATGCTTGAGTCTCCTCATGCAATGGTGTCTCCTCGCATGGCATGCTTCTTGTCTTTTCAAGCAATGGTCTTCTTGCTTGAGGAATTGCATATCCACTTGCCTACTTTCCTTCCTTAGAGCCTTTTGCTCAATGGTTACGTACGGTGTCATGAAGGGTTGTGTCCAGTTCATGTGCTCGGACACCTTGTGTTATTGCTCGAGCATTGCTTGCCTTTGCTTGAGCATTGCTTGCCTTTGCTTGAGCATTGCTTTATGTTGCTTAAGCATTGCTTTGTTTAGCTCGAACAATCTAGTGCATTCTCATGCAATCCCTTAGGCGATTGCTTTTTCATGTGCAAGAATGGTGTCTCTTCGTTGGTAGCCTTTGGCTTGCCCTGTGGAGTAGCACATTTGTCTATGCGAATCTCCATGTTTATCTTTTGTGTGCCCCTAATGGCTACTTGTTATGCGCAGGCTTGAGCGTTGGTCATAGCCTTGTGAGAGGTTGTAACATTTACCCCTTGAAACAAAACCTTGTACCCAAGTTTTAAGGATGGATAACCTTTGATAATGGTTAAACATCCTCCAAAGTGGCTTCCTCTTGATTGAGACCTTTCCACTTTATGATTACTTCTTGTAAGATGAGGTCTCCTTTTTGGAGTAGCTTTGAGCCCATAACATCTTGGGTTTCAACGATGAGGCTGTTGTCTTTCTCAAGATTGGTTGTAGCGATAGCTTATTCCAATGGTGGTTCATTGGCAAGTATTTTGAATTTTCTATCCAAGAGGTAAAGTCTTGCAATGATCCATGATGTCCTTTGAATTCCAAGCACCTTGTTGTTGGGAGCCATGGGCTACCTTTGCTAGAATTGATCATCTTCAATTGCCTTGAGTAAATTTGTCTTTACTATGGCATTTGGATCGGTGAAGTTTTGTAATGGTAGTGTTGCTTGGTTTCCTCAATTTGGCACCTCATTAGTTGTCATTGGTGTCCTATCAAGGGTTGTAAGAGTTAAGGCTTGCATTTGTTTGCCAGATTAAGGTGGTGGCCTTTCATAGGCTACTTGTATTGGTGCCTTTTCATTGGTGATTGGTTCATGTTCGTTTCAGCCTTGTGCTGTGGGTTGTAGGGTAATTATGTATATGGATGTCTGATCATTGCATCTATTGATTGTACCTGTTTATTGATATGCCTTGTATTCAAAACCCTTTACTTGGCGCTGAAGATGATGGCCATTCACTTGGTCCTTTTGCTGTTTTATTGTGTCCTGTCACATGGAGTCTTGTATTCTACCCGTATCTTGTACTTGTACGCTTGGTGGTTTGCCCGTATGGTTGCCTGGTGGCCTAGAGGTGCATGTTCACTTATTGGCTGCTTTTGGCTCCAGGGCTAATGGCTTGTTGCCTACAATCGTTCATCGGGTTATGGTGGTGGTCTTTCACTTATCACATCAAGAGATATCTTTTGACATTCTTGGTGGAAATGGAATTATTCTTCTTTAGTTGAAGGGATGTATACAACAAGTGCCTTGTTGTCTTCACGGATATGTTCATCCTTGTGGGTGAACTTGAATACGTTCTTGTTGGCCTACGGTTACAACTTAATCCACTTGTCTTTGTGAACAATTTTCATGTCTACTTGATCAAGTGTTACGAACCATTGAACTCCAAGAATTGCATCTATACTGATTAATGTAACGGAACAACAATCGGTTGTGAATTCATACCCTTCGATGTTGATCATGACTCCTCGATGTATTTTCGAGCATTGAGACTTTTCACTACTCATGACTTTTACTTCAAGAGATGTGACTTGCTTAGTTTTTATACTTAATGCTCTTGTAACCTTTGGGTTGATAAAGTTGTACGTCTAACCATTGTCAACCATGAGTGCTTTGGTTCTCATGGCCTTTCGTTCTTCATCTTCAACTAAGGTATGGAAGGCTGTGAGTGAGTCTTTGTCACTAGGTGACTTTTCAATCGACGCATCTTCTAGTGGCACTATTTCAGTTATTGCCTCTTCATTTTCATCTGACACGAGCATGAAAGGTCATTGTTGTCTGTGTTGAAATGAAGAACACTTAGGGTACTCAATTAACCCTAAATTGATTGTATTTTTCCTTACTTATTTGAGCCTAAAGGAAACCTAAGCATAGAGGCAAATTAATGTCCCTCTTGTCTAGATTTCTTGGCCCAAATTAGGATCCCAATATGGGACAGGCCCACGGGCTTCAGGCTGGGCCCAAAGGGCCCAGCTCAGGCCAGCAAATGGGGGACCAAATGGGGGACCAAATGGTCCCCCAACAGCTAGCAAGAGCTAGCCGTTGGAGGCCCCAACGGCCAGTTCTTAAACTAGCCGTTGGAAGCCTCCAACGGCTAGCTAGAGGAGAGAGCATTATGCTCTCTCCACTCTTCCATTCTCCCATGCTTTCTCCCTCTCCTTTTCTCTATAAATAGGGATTGACCTCCCCTTGTAAACTATGAAAAAAGTTCTCTTATTATGTACAAGAATTGCTCTCAAATTCAATGAAGTTTTAAATTTTAGTTTGTTCTTCTTACTTTGAATTTCAACATGGTATCAGAGCAGGTTCACGATCCGTCTCTCAACTTCAAAGATGATCCAAAGTGGGTTCTTTTGATGCAAGGTATGCTGAATATTTGTGAGGAACTAAATCTCATTTTTAAAGAGCCATTTGGATCCTATAAATTCAAAGGGCTGTGGAAGACTTTGCAACAATGTATCTCCAATACAAGAGCTCTTCCACCCTATGAAGAAGTGAAACGTAAAAGGGGAGAAATGAGCATAACAAAGGGTCAACAAATTTGTAAAAAGTTCCTCAAATTCGGCCCCCAAGGAAATGAAAAAGCGTCCCCACTCTTGGACAACAAAGTTGATCACAAAGAGGCTGTCCATCCAAGTCTAAACTCCTCCAGTTTCGGCCTTCAAGAAGCTATCCAACAAAGAAGATCTTATGCTTCCGTAGTGGCCGGACGTGTTGCCCAATGTGGAACCCTTCAAGATAAATTGGATATTCACTTGAAGAGGTCTCTACATTCGGCACACATGGATGGTAATAAACAAAACTCTACTTCTTATTCTGAAAAATTTCTTGTAGATTCCGGCACAGATCACCACATGGTTAGGGATAGGAAGAAATTTAAATGCTTTAAAAATCTCCCAAATCGAAAGAGAGTGAGAGTTGCTAATGGGCAAGATTTGGAAGCAAAGCAAATGGGAGAAGTTGAAATTTTTGGAAAATCCTCAAGTGCCCTTTATGTTCCCCAACTTACTTTTGATCTTTTGTCCATTAGTAAAGCCACAAAAGACCTAGGGTGTAGAGCCATTTTTGATCCAGACATAGTCACATTCCATGACTTAACACTAACCAAGTGATTGGAAAAGGATTTCAAAGGGGGGCCTATATTACTTGGACGAAGGGCAACATGCATTCACTACTCACATCAATAATGATGCCTCCCTTTAGCATGCTCGATTAGGGCATCTAAACAACAAGGCATTGAATCATCTTCTCCCAAATTTGAATATAGAAAACAAATCTTGTGAAGCATGCATCTTAGGGAAAGAAACAAGAACTACATACCCTAGTTCAGAAAGTGAATATATCACACTATTTGAATTAGTTCACTCGGACATTTGGACTTCTCCTATCGTATCACACCTAGGGTATAAATACTTCATCACATTTATTGATCAAAAGACTAGATACACTTGGGTATACCTTTTGCATTCTAAAGATCAAGCTTTTGAAGCACTCAAAAGCTATTTTAAGTATGTGACCAACCTTTACAATGCTAAAATCAAAGCTCTTAGATCTGATCATGGTGGGGAATACACAAGCCATAAATTTGAAAACTTTCTAAATGAGAATGGCATTCTTCATCAAAAATCATATGTTTACACACCCCAACAAAATGGGGTAGCTGAAAGAAAGAATAGGCATATATTGGAAACCGCAAGAGCCATGATGATCCATGCTAATGTGCCCAAGAAATTTTGGTGTGATGCGGTTAAAACCGCAGTCCATGTGATAAACTTAATGCCTTCTGAGATTCTAAAAGGCAAATCACCTTTAGAAGTGCTCCTAGGAAGAAAAACAAAGATTTCCCATCTTAGAGTTTTTGGTTGTGTATGCTATATCCACATTCCCTCACAATTCAGAGACAAATTAGACCATAAAGGAAGGAAATGCCTATTCCTAGGTTATGCAATATTTAAAAAAGGATATAAATGTTATGATCCTAAAACTAACAAAACATACACATCTAAAGATGTGATATTTGTGGAAAAGGAATCCTTTTTTTCAGGGAAAGAAGAACATGAAGTACCAAGGCAAAATACTCCAACAAGTTCTTCGGATTTCCTAGTTCTTCCATACCAACCTTTAGTAAATGAAATCCAAAATAATCCTCAAATGGAAGGAGAGAATACTCAAGGCAATGAAGATTCTACCTCTTCGGAAGAAGACCCCTCAAATGATTCAGGGGGAGCTCAAAATTCAGAACAAACCGAGGATCCCAATTCTAAAAATTCGGATGAAGCACCTCCTTCTCCACCACCCCCTCTTAGAAGATCAACAAGACTAAGACTTCCTCCATCCGAATTGATCAACCAAAGAGTGTTTTACAACTCTGAAGTGACTTTGCATCCCATTTCTGATTACTACACTACCTCACATGTCTCCACAAAACACCAAACATACTTAAACAAGATTGACAAAGAGGTGGAACCTAGATTTTTTGAAGAAGCAAAACAAGATCCTAGGTGGGTGCAAGCCATGAAAGAAGAGATAGATGCTCTTACCAAAAATGGAACTTGGGAGATTACTCATTTGCCCAAAAACAAGAAGGCCGTAGGATGCAAATGGGTATATAAAATCAAGCATAAAAGTGATGGATCAATCGATCGCTTCAAGGCAAGATTAGTGGCAAAAGGATTTACTCAAGCATACAGAATAGACTACAAGGAAACCTATGCTCCGGTAGCAAAAATGAACACCATTAGAGTACTTATGTCCTTGGCCATGAATCATGAATGGAACATGTATCAAATGGATGTTGCTAATGCATTCCTTCAATGAAATCTAGAAGAAGAAGTCTATATGCAACCACCTCAAGGGTTCCAACATCATGAAGGAAAAGTATGCAAACTCCGCAAGGCTATCTATGGATTGAAACAATCTCCTAGAGCATGGTATGCCAAACTAAGCCAAGCCTTCCTTAGTTATGGTTTCTTAAAATGCAATAGTGATTCATCTCTCTTTGTTAAAAAAGAAAATGGAAAAACAACTATTGCTCTAGTATATGTAGATGATATTATCATCACAGGAAATGACACACACCACATAGAACTAGTTAGAAATTTCTTGAAAAATAGATTTGAAATTAAGGATTTAGGGAAATTAAAGTATTTCTTAGGAATTGAACTAGCCTATTGTCCCAATGGGCTAGTCCTCTCCCAAAAAAAGTATGCTCTTGACTTGTTGCAGGAAACAGGGAAGTTAGGAGCAAAACCAGCATGCAGTCCCGTCTCTACATCAGGACCTCTGATAGATGATGAAGAACCCTTTATGGACATAGAGAGATATCAGACACTCGTAGGACGATTGATTTATCTCACCATCACTAGGCCTGATATTTCCTTTGCCGTTAGCCAAGTGAGTCAACATATGCATGCTCCAAAGAAAGGTCATTGGAGAGCAGCTGAAAGGATCCTTCATTACATTAAAGGATCACCTAGGCTAGGCATTTGGATGAAAAATAACAAAAATTCAGAAATTGAAGGATATTGTGATGCGGATTGGGCCGGAGATATCAAGGATAGGAGATCAACATCCGGATATTGCATGTTTGTAGGAGGCAATTTAGTTGCATGGAAGAGCAAAAAGCAACATGTGGTGTCTAGGTCAAGTTCGGAAGCCGAATATAGGGCAATGGCATCAGCCGCAAGTGAGATTGTATGGCTTAAAGCCTTGGTAGAAGAACTTGGGTTTAGAGTTACAACTCCAATCAAGCTTCATTGTGACAATCAATCCGCAATTCATATCGCATCAAATCCGGTCTTCCATGAAAGGACCAAACACATAGAGGTCGATTGTCACTTTATTCGGCAAAAGGTAGAAGAAAGACTTATTACTACTCCTCACATCAAAGGAAAAAATCAACTTGCGGACATCTTCACTAAGGGAGGAACGGCCGCTCATCTTCAAGATATCTTGGGCAAGTTGGGCACTATTGACATATATGCACCCAACTTGAGGAGGAATGTTGAAATGAAGAACACTTAGGGTACTCAATTAACCCTAAATTGATTGTATTTTTCCTTACTTATTTGAGGCCTAAAGGAAACCTAAGCATAGAGGCAAATTAATGTCTCTCTTGTCTAGATTTCTTAGCCCAAATTAGGATCCCAATATGGGACAGGCCCACGGGCTTCAAGCTGGGCCCAAAGGGCCCAGCCCGGGCCAGCAAATGGGGGACCAAATGGTCCCCCAACAGCTAGCAAGAGCTAGCCGTTGGAGGCCCCAACGGCCAGTTCTTAAACTAGCCGTTGGAAGCCTCCAACGGCTAGCTAGAGGAGAGAGCATTATGCTCTCTCCACTCTTCCATTCTCCCATGCTTTCTCCCTCTCCTTTTCTCTATAAATAGGGATTGACCTCCCCTTGTAAACTATGAAAAAAGTTCTCTTATTATGTACAAGAATTGCTCTCAAATTCAATGAAGTTCTAAATTTTAGTTTGTTCTTCTTACTTTGAATTTCAACAGTTTGCACTTGTGATTAAGTGCATACATTTCATCACATGCAAAGCATAGGCCCTTGGATTGCCTTGCTTCATTTCCACATATGTGAACCTTTGAGTAGATAATGGTTCCTCTTTAGCATGGGTGACTTCAATGGATGGCTCAAGGGTTTTAGTTTGTACCCTTTTAATTGGTACCTCTTTGATTAAGGTAGGATAGGAATTGGAAGGGTTTGTAATGGGTACCAAGATTGTGGATTGCACGATTTGCGGCACATAACATGTGATACTATGGCCTAAGCCTTCGCTCATGGCTTGTGGTGCTATGACTTGACTAGTGACTTGTGGCACTATGGCTTGGGTCATGGCCTATGGCATTGTGGCATGATGCAATGGCACTACCTATGGCATAATGGTCGTACAATTATACTATCCAATGGCACAATGGCCTAGTGCAGCTGCATTGTCTTCAACACTATGGCCTGGTGCGACTGCATTGTTTTTGGCACTATGGACTGGTGCAATGGCTTAAGCAATGGCTGGTATTCAGGGCATTGTGGCCTTAAAAGATTGCCTGAATCCATAATGTGGACTGCCTTGTTGCGATTGCTGCTGCATGGAATGTCCTATTCCAAAACATTCACTTGTTGGGGCACTTCCTCAATTTTACAAGAAGGTTTGCCATGATGGTATTGCTGGTTCTTTTATTGCTTGAGCAGTGATGCTTTCGGCAACATGATTTGGAGAATGCTTATAATGCTGGCCCATTTTGATCCATACGATCAAAACATTGGTTCATGTGAGTAGCATGATGTTCAACATTTTTCCTTATTTCGAGGCTTCTTTTGAAGGCTTGAAATCCTTCTCATTGTGCCATTTTAATAGGAAAAGGGTGTGAAGGTTACCCCTTCAACACAACTTTTCAATGAGAATGATCGGCTGAATTTTGTTTTCTCTCTAAAAGAGAGGTAAGTATTGAATGAGTTGTGAGTACTTTGTATCCAAGCTTCAACTTAAGATTAACCAACTTATTAATGGCTGAATCACTCTTAAGGAAGGTAGATTTTTTTCCCTCACAATGACGATATGGCCTTTTCAATGAAATTGATCGAGCTACAATCATTTTGAGTGAAGGACAATTGTGCTCTTCACTAATTCAGCTGAATCATTTCAATGATTGATCGGATTCTTCTTCATGCAATGGGTATGAACTTTCAATTGATCGGAATGCAATTTTGCTATGGATGGCCTTGGCCCTATGAAATTCAAGGTTATGTTTGGTAGGGAGGCTAAAGTTCTACTTAGTACACGGCACTCATGTCCAATGCACTAAGTTGGCTCACTAGAGAAGTAATTGATGGAATAAGAATGGGGTAGAGAAGGATGGAGTTATTTGAACTTACCTTTGCTAGGTTTTACAAAGATCAAGAGCCTAATATCACGCAGAGGTGATGTAACCTAATAGGTCATTGGCAACCTTTGGTCTTAATTCTCACGTTGGAGAAGATAAGCTTCTTTAGGTTTTACTTAACAATTTTCTTCTTGTTTACAATTGGAGAGGGATGCCTCATTTATAGATAGGCGTGAGAGGCTAAAGGTCTCTTTACATAATTCCTTGCACTCCAAGGGACTCTAGGTACTAATGACTCTAACTAATAACTAATAACTCCTAAGAACTACTAATAATACCTAATTTTTTGGGCAGTTACATGCCTTTTCATGTCCTAATGAATATACATTTATTATAATAGTTATTGCATGGGTGACTCATGGCCTTCTACCTACTGATGCACTATATTGTGCGTTGGTATTGGGTTGCTCGTGCTATGGCATTGGTTCATTGCATGCTGGCTTTGCTGGGTGTAGGGGTGTGGCATGCTAGCTCATGTGCTGGTATGGTGCTATTGTGCGTTTTGATGCACCCTGATATATGCGCTGGTGCGCTCCTATCAAGCTATAGCTCTATTCCTTCGAGCAATGGTACTCCTTCTTTGAACATTGTTGCTCCTACTTGTGCCTCCTTGCTTGTGGACTCCTTGGAACATGGTTGCTCGGGCTTGTAGTGTGCATCTCTTTTGGGTTGTGGCTCATGCGGGTGCATTTCTTTGTATGCATTTGACATGCGCTCGCATGCTAGCTGCTCGTAGTGTGCTAAAGCATGGAAATGTGCTGCATTGTCTCCTTCATGCCATGGCTAATGTTAGTACATTGTTGCTCGAGTCTCCTCTTGCAATGGTGTTTCCTCACGTGGCGTGTTTCCTATCCTTTCGTGCAATGGTCTTCTTGCTTGAGCAATTACATGTGCACTTGCCTTTTTTCCTTCCTTAGAGCCTTTTGCTCAATGGTTGCTCATGATGTCATGATGGGTTGTGTCCTTTGGAGCTCATGTGCTTGGACACCTTGTGTTATTGCTTGAGCATTGCTTGCCTTTGCATGAGTGTTGCTCTATGTTGCTTTGCTGCTTGAGCATTGCTCTATGCTACTTGAGCGTTGCTTGGTTTGAGCAGTCTAGTGCATTCTCGTGCAATACCTTAGGCGATTGCTTTTGCATGTACGAGAATGGTGTCTTTTTGTTGGTAGCATTTGGCTTGCCTTGTGGAGTAGCACATTTGTCCATACGAGCCTCCATGTTTATCTCTTGTGTGCGCCTAGAGGCTACTTGCCATGCACAGGCTTGAGCATTGCTCATAGCCTTACAGGAGGTTGCAACACGCGGCCATGCGCGGGTGATGTGTTCCCTCAATGAAAGACACACACCACTAGGATTGTCTCTCACACAAGGGGGATAAAAATATAGTGATCCTTGGCTTGGCATAAGAATAGCCGAATTACCTATGAATCTTGCACGATTGAAGGGTTGTGGGGGAGGTTGAGTGAAAGGGATAGAACTCTTCCTTATCCAAGGTACCAAAATACCCTATGCACAAAGCTGAGTCACAAGAGAAAAGGATGGAAAAGAAAAGAAGATGGAGAAGGATAGAAAGTACTTGAACTTGTTTTTTATGGGTATTGTCAAATGCAAAAGCCTTTATCATGTGATGGTGATGTAACCTAAAGGGTCTTTGGCACCTTTAAGCTCTAAGATAACTTTTCTCACATTAGAGAAGGATCAAACTCTTTTTTGTATTATGATAATTCACTTGTTACAAATAGGGGAGACTTGCCCTATTTAAGCTCTAAGGGGTCTTTTTTGTATTATGTGTCTTGGCATGGAATGATGAGTGACTTCTTGTGCAGTGGCACTCTATTGCTTATATTGGGAGCATACTCATGCGCGGGCTGCTCATACAATAACGCATATTCATACGCGGGTTACTCGAACAATGGTGCCTCTTCACTTAGTGTCCTTTCAAGTGGAAGCCTTCTTGCTCACACCTTGGATGTACAATAGCCTTCTTTGCTTCTTTAGAGACAATTGCTTAGCGGTTGCTCGATATTGCATGAAAGGTCGCAACCTATGGATGAAAGGTTGTGTCCTTTGGCATGTAAGCGCTTGGTTGTCTAATGGTGTGGCTTGTGCGTTGCTTGTCCTTGCTTGGGTGGCTATTAGCAGTGTCATGCAATGCCTTAAGCAATTGCATTACCTTGTCCAATGCTGATGCTGCATCATCAGTGACCTTTGGCTCTGTATGAGCAATTATGTTCGTGCGAACCTCCTTTGGAATTGTGTTCGTGCGAACCTCCCTTGGAATTGTGTTCGTGTAAACCTCCATGATTTCTTCTTGTGCTTGCCTTGTGGCCGTTTGTCGTGTATGGCCTTGGGCATTGTGCATGGACCTACAGAAGATTGCAACATTTGCCTCTCCTTGAGAACATTCATTGACCCTAAGGTTGAAGAATGGATGACCATTAATAATGGTTAAGACTTCTTCCCAAGAGGTTACCTCCTGCTTGAGGCATTTTTGCTTTATGATTACTGTGGGTGGTACCAATTCACCTATGCTTGCATTGAGGGTTGTAGGGTAATTATGTGTATAGATGCATGCTTCTTTACACTCTTTGATTGTGGTTATTTGTTCTTGACATGAATGGTGGTCCCTTGTTCATGCCTAGAATCTATTGGCTAGGTGCTAAAGTTGGTGTCCTTTGGTTGAGGATACCTTACTGTTTCATGGTACCCTATCGTGTAGATTGTGGCATTTTGCTCATGGGCCGATGACTTGCTTCTTGGTTGCTCTCTTTTCGGCTATACTTATGAGGGGTTGCCTTTTTCTCTTCCCCCATGCTCCATTTGGGATCGGATATTGCGATGAAAGGAGTAGTTTACGCTTACTCCTTCGGTGACTCTTCGTAGTTGAACCCATTTATCACCATGCATGAATTCCATGGTTCTATTGCAGTGGTCGCTTACTACTTTCTCAAGGGTTGAGAGCTATTGAATTCCAAGTACTATATACATACCAATTAGTGAAAGAGAGTAGAGATTGGTTGTGATTCATAATCTTGGATGTTAATAGTGACTCTTCGGTGGATTTTCGAGTATTGCTACTTTTCACTATTGGCAACCTTTACTTCGAAAGGTTCTATCTTTTCAACTGGCAACTTGAGTGATCTCACTACTTTGTGATTGATGTAATTGAGTGAGAGTCCGTTGTCAACCAAGAGAATAACTTCCTTTCCTCCAATGTGTGCTTTAGTCTGCATGGTCTTAGGACCTCCTATGACGGCCATTGCATGGATGGAGATGTGAGGGTCATCTTCAAAAGGTCACTCATCAGACTGCACCATTTCATTTTCAATTGGTATCTCCTCATCTTCTTGAGTTTTAATAATTAAAATTTGAGGTTTGTCACACTTGTAGCCCGATATGATTTTTTCATCACAATTAAAATATAACCCTTTTGTTTTTCTTGCTTTCATTTCGACATAAGAGAGATGTTTCACTCCTTGAGTTTTATTACTCGTTGTGCCTTGATAATAAGTCTTGGAAGCAATAGGTTTTGTAAGTGGTTGTCAATTAACTATCCTCTTCAGTGGTTGCGGCCATATGATCCTTCGAGTGCCTTGGAGCTGGTTGTCTTTGATTCAAGCAACCTCCTAAGCGTGCATCAAGTTCTTAGGTCTATGTAACTTTACTTCGGAGGCTAATTCATGCCTCAATCCGCCCATGAAGGTGCTTAATAGGGTTGGTTCGAGCCAATCGACTCGTGTTGAGATCTTCTCAAACTCCTCTTAATACTCTCTTAATGAAGAGGTTTGTTTCAAATGGATGAGAGTCTCGTAGTAGTTGACATAAGAAATTTCACCAAATATTTTGGTGATTTCTTTGCTAATTTCTTCCAAAAGAGGGCTCTTCCTTTGGATCGATATCTTTCTTGTATCTATTGGTACCAAAGTTATGCCTCTTCCTCAAAATAGAAACTTGTAACTTGCACATTTTCATACTTATCCGCTAGATAGTATGTGAAATATGTTTCTGCCCTTGCAATCCAAGTGCTCGGATCTTCTTGAGCAAATGTTAGAAATACAAGTTTTGGCTAGTGCAGTTGTTGTGATTGAAAGGCTACATTTCGGCGTATGTTAGCGGTCTCAATTTTGCCTTCACTTGATGTTGAATCATCCACTTTAACATTCAAAGACACTGGTGTTGAATGAGGGGCTCGAATTGTTGAGGATTACTCCTCTTTTTGGATGGGGATTGCATGTCTTGCTTGTTGTCCCTGACTTGCTGCATGGAGTTCCCTAAGAATGGTATTCATGGTGGTCAGGCTTTGCTCTATTTGACTCAAGCACTAGTCCGTATTGTTGCAGACTTGTTCATTGGCATCCAAACATACTTCATGAGCCTCGATCCTTTCTCTTTGTACCATAGCAACTTTAAAAATGAAAGGGTATAAATAAATGGTTTGTTCAAAGAGAACAAAAGTCCTTTTCCCAAAGTCCGAATGGATCTTCCAAGCAAAGTATAGACTGTTTGCTTTCTTTTTCAAGGAATCGCGGGAATCCTTTGATAGAAGGTAAGATAAGTGGTTTCTCAAGAAAGGATGCTTTCCTTTCAACGAGAGCACCAAAGATGATGCGTTCCCTCAGCGAAAGACATGCACCACTAGGATTATCTCTCACATAAGGGGGAGAGAATCCTTGGCTTGGCACAAGAATGGCCGAATTGCCCAGGAATCTTGCATGGTTGAAGGGTTGTAAGGGAGGTTGAGTGAAAGGGATAAAACTCTTCCTTATGCGAGGTACCAAAATGCCTTATGCACAAGGCTGGTTCACGAGACACTACAAAATTAAAGCGCTGTACTGACGATAATTTTTAATGACGGTAACTTTTAGTGATGGTTTTTATGGTTTATAAAGACGTCCTATGACAAAACCGTTGGAAAATATAAGTTTTTCTCAACTGACTAAAATGTCCGTGAAGAAAAATTTATCAACTATAGGTAAAGCTACCACAAACGTCTGTAAAATAATATTCAATTGTGATGGTTAAAAATTATGGTCAGTAAATGTAATAGTTTTTTTTGCACTGTTTAAAAACAATATCAATATAAATCTTTTTTATTATCTATTTAACAATACCGTTTTCATAAGTTTTAGATGTATGGTAACAACAAATTCTACCGTCTTTTAAAACTAGATTTGTTTAAATTCTAATCTATATATTGTAATGTCTGTAAAAACCAAATATTGTTATATTTTTGTATCATATATCCTTTATATTTGAAAATAATCTAGATAATAAATTGTGGTAAATTTATGATAGTGGCAGTTTAGTAAATAGGTGATAATGATAAGTAGTAGTAGTATGTACGTAGGTGGTAAGTAGATAGTAAGTGGGTAAATAAGTTTATATAGTGGTAAGTTTGTGATAAATTTGTGATATATAGTCATGGTAAGAAGATGATAAATGAATAAGTAAGTTTATATAGTGGTAAGTTTGTGATAAATTTGTGATATATAGTCGTGGTAAGAAGATGATAAGTAAATAAGTAAGTTTATATAGTAGTAAGTTAGTGGTACGTAAATGGTAAGTGGGTAAGTAAATTTATATAATGATAAGTTTGTGATATATAATCGTGGTAAATAGATAATAAGTAGATTATAAGTAGATAATAAGTGGATAAATAAGTTTATATAGTGGTAAATTAGTAGTAAGTTAGTGGTAAATGATGGTAATTGGGTAACTAAGTTTATATAGTGGTAAATACATTACTTATATACATTAAATAATTTATAAAATATTTTAATTATTTATACTAATTTAATATTAACTTATATACATTTTTAAAAATTTTGAAATGTATAAAGAATTTTTGAAAATATTTATGATTTAATAATTTGAAAATTAAAAATAAAAAAATATCATTTATTTATAAATATTATATTTACTTCAATTTATAAAATTTTTCTAAATAATACAAAATTACATATATTAATTTTTATTTTATGAAGTTTTAAAAAATTATATAACACTACTTCCCTAAATTTTTTATAGTATCGATTGTAAAAATATTATCAATTTTTCAAAATTTTCTATATTTTAATTTTTAACAATATATTTTAAATTTTTTATAACAATTAATTTTTAATCTGAAATTTAATTTATTATAATAATATAATTTTAATATAGTGCTCTGAGACACCTAGTATAGCGGGCGCCTGACCATACCAGCACGGCCGCCGCGCATGCCACACAGGTGCTTGCATTTGCCACCATGCACGTCATGCGCTCATGTAAGGTATGTCATGGCATGCGCGCGCCGCATGCACTCATGGTAATTGTCACAGTACAAAATAAATCATATAATTTCGCTAAATCTAATTTTATTTTTATTTATATTTCTACTATTACATTTTATCATTTTTTATTTCTATTATTTTATTTTATTTTATCATTTTTATTTTCATTATTTTATTTCATTTAATTTTATTGTTTTTGTTTTTTTTTTCTAATTTTTTATTTTTCTAATAAGTATGAAATTTAAATTATAATATATTAATAATTTTAAAAATATATATATTTAATCACAAATATTTTCCCTTCAAAATATATAAAATTAATAAATTATAATTAATTCATAACATTCAATTTAAATATCATTGGTTTTGAATATGTTAAAATTGGAATAAAAATAATTCAAAGAGATATAAAACGAAAAAAAAAACTCCCAGAAAAAGAAAAAAATAGAGGTGAGAGTGAGATAGGAAAAAAAAAGTGAGAGTGAAATTAGGAGGCAAAAAAAAGTGAAATTGAGATTGATAGGAAGAAAGAAAAAAATAAACAAAAACAGAGAAATTTACACAAGAAAGTTATGGATTAATGGTTAACACTCCAAATATTCAGGTCATGGGTTCCCGGGTGCTTGCAACACTTTATCTTTTTTGCATAAATAAAAGGAAGCTGAGCAAGCTGGTGCCCGCACGGGCGCTGCTTGTGCGGGGGCGCCTACCCCGCGGGTGCCCGCACAAGGCGCCCGCGCGAGCATGGGCAGGCGCCAGTCCGGGCGCTCGCATGCGTGCCCGCCTACGCGGGCGCCAGCACGAGCAAGGGCAGGAGCCCACACGGGCGCTGCTTGCGCGGGGTGCCTGCCCACGTGGGGGTCCGCGCGAGCATGGGCAGGTGCCAGTGCGGGCGCCAGTGCGGGCGCCCGCATGCGTGCCTACCTGCGCGCAGTGCCCGCCTACGCGGGCGCCAGAGCGAGCAAGGGCAGGCGCCTGCACGGGCGTTGCTTGCGTGGGGCGCCTGCCCACGCGAGCGCCCACACGAGCATGGGCAGGCGTCGATGCGGGTGCTCATATGCATGCAGTGCCTACATGCGCGCAGTGCTTGCCTACATGGGTACCCGCACGAGCAAAGGCAAGCGCCTGTAGCAGCCTAGCACGGTGCAAGCAAGCAACATTTTAATTGTTTAAATTACTATTAATTTTATTTAAATTAATAATGATAAAAATTAAGAAAATTATTTACAGTTTAGAGAATCTAATTATTTAAAATTATTAATATTGACACCGCTTGAAATATTATTTCACATATAAAATAATTAATTAAGTTATATAATATAATATTAATAATAATTAAATGATTATTATACAAATATTATATTATGAAAAAGTACATTAGCTCGATAATTTGATCTAAATTGGTAAATTTATAATATAATTTATAATAATATAATTATTATATTATTTGTCTTCCAAAATATTTTCAAATTTTTTACAAAATTTTGGCACTTCCATTGTAATAATCTCTCTCTACTTTCATAAACAAAATTTGAAAATAAGTTTTCACAAATTTTTTCATTTTCTGCGCCAATTTTTTGAAAATTTTCTATTTTAATATTAAATCTCAAATTAAAATAAAAATAATATGTTTATTTTATAAAATCTGGGTAATATGTTGGATGATTGAGCTTGTTCGACTGAATTTGGAGTAGTTGTGATTCTTCATATAATGTTCATCCGTTGTTCTTTCAAATATCCAAGATAAAACTTTACAAAGTGTGAGTGATAGGTTTAAATGAGTTAGGGAAGAAGAGTTTTCAAGGGAAGGATGGAGAAACTTTGATGGTAGATAAAATTTTGTAAAGTATGAGTGAGAGGTTTAAATGAGTTAGGGGAGAAGAACTTTGAAGGGAAGGATAAAGAAATTTTGAGTTAGAGGTTTCACCTGGATTGAATTTATAATATATCATTTTCACAAACGAATTTTTAAAATCTCGCTTTCGCGCTTTTTCTCCCACATCTTTTTTCATTACCGCGTTTTTTAATTTCTCACAAATTTTTTTATACTTTTAATTAATACTGTCTTGTGATTTTTATTATTTACTTACAAAGTATTTACTAACTACTTACTAACTAGTTACTACATTTCACAATTTTTTTACCCTTTTTTTTCTCTATTTTTTTCTTAGTCACTATATTATTATACTCATTACCTCCATTTCTCTATGGTTCTTATGCAATGTAATTTTTAGAATTAATTTTTAGAATTTGTTAATTTTTTCATATCTATACTCTTACAATTCGTTATAAGTAGTAGAGTATTTGCGATTTGTCTTGCCAGATTATTCTAATTAAACAATTGATTAAATCTAGTTTTTACTTAAATTTTCATATCAAAATACCAATTATACTGTTTCCATTTGTTAATATCTTTATACCCATTTATTACATGATGAATAAACCACATAATAAAGTCTTTACTATGATTTACTATAAAGTTTCAATCATAATTGATTTGTTCTTCGAACATATTACATTTATTTCATATGAAACAGTATATAGGATATTAGAGTTTAATATTAATATATATATATATATATATGACAATATATATTTACACTCGCAATTGAGTCACTATTGAGTAGTATGTATTGAATAGTATGTATCTATAGTATTTGTCATCCCTTTTAAGAATAATATTTAAAAAAATAATATCAAGTTATGTAACAATAAATTTAAGAAGGTTGTACCACTCACCAATAACTAACAATATCGTGTTTATTAGTTGTACTACCCACTAACAATAACCATCTCACCCACTAACAAGTGATATGATAAGATAGAATAAGCATTTGCTCAATTGCTCAATTACCATTGTTGACATTTAGGCACCAAGACAAAGTAAATATTGTTAGGGGCGAAGATAAAATTTATGTTACACTAGTAATATTATTATTGGATAAATACTCAATGCCAGATTTATTCTACTTGAATGATTAAAGTAACCAATTTTAGAAAAACATAATTGATATTTAGGTAATATCTCTTGGTTCATCCCGTTAATCCTACAAGTAGTTTAACAAAATTTGATAATAAAGTAATCCAAAATTTTTGCCTCAATTTTGTCAAAAGCAGAATATCATACACAATGAATTTTATTTTTCAAGCGGTTTGATTAATTTTATTAAAACTATCATATCATCTTCCAACCATAATGAGACAATGAATTTTAATGAATTTTATTTGAATTTGATGGTAAGGTGGTTTGATTTTTTTAACACAAAGTCAATTTAATTTAATAATTGTTTTAGATTGTTTTTGTTTAAATAGAAATAAACAAAGAGAGTAAAAAAGGAAAAAAAAAAAAAAGAGAAATAGACATATAGTAAGTAATATGATAATTTGGTGGCAAAACTAAATTTTTTGCGGTTGAAACAAAAAACAAATAAAAAATTTTAGCGGTTGATTGATACCAAAATGTAAAATGTTTTTGAGACTTTAACAAAATTTACAGCCTAATTTTTGTGAAAATTGCTTGATTAATTAAATATTATTATAATTTTTAAATAATAATATTAATAATTTAAAATAATAATATATAAATTACTAATTTAATAATATACTAATTTACGCGGGCGCTTCCATGCGTCATGCCCCATGCTAAAGCGCCCGCGTTGGCATGGCCGGGTGCCTGCGCAGCGCTTGCATGCGCTGTTGCCCTACGTGGGGGCATATGCCACTCATGCCATGCAGGTGCCCACTCATACATTTGCATGGGCTACCATGCATGCCGCGTAGGCGCCCGTGTAGGCATGCATCATGGGGTGAGTACCGACCTTTCATTCAATAATACTATAATTAATATATAAAAAATTTTAAATATGAATTATGTAGAATAATGATAGAATTAATATTATTAATTTAAATAATGTAATAATATAAAATTAAAGGTTTTTAATATAATTTAGTAATAATATTATAACATAATATAGTAACAATGTTGTAATGTTGCAGTAATAGCTGGTAACAAAAACAAAAATATAAATGAAAACACAAAATCTTTGATGATATAATAAAAAAAAGAGCGGTAGATTAACATGAAATTAAACTCTAAGGTGGTAAAAACTTGATGATCTAAAGGCGGTAAAAAAATTAAAAAAAGCGAGAAAAATTGACGGGTTTTTTGAAAATTTTAAAAATTTATTTGGGCGGTAAAATAAATCAAATATTCTATAAATCATTCCCTCTGAACCCTCTTTCCCTTCCTCCCCTCAAAACCTCTTCTCTCCGCTAAAAGCTCTTGCTTATGAATCAACCAAAATGTTCGTGAAGCAGGTAATCACATATTTTTTTAAAATAAAATTTGGATTATATTATATTTCGAAATATTTTAAATTTTCACAGCTTGTACTCATTTTGGATAAATTAAATGAAAGATGAGTATTTTTGAAGAATCACAACCATCCCAGAGCAATTTGATTTTGAAGAAACCCAATCATCTGGTGTAGTTCAGATTTAAGTACGAATGTTATTTCTTTGTTTTCACAGAATATTACTAATTTCAATTTCATTTTTGTTTTTAATAATAATCCAAATTATTTGTATTCTTAGCTCCTAACCAACAATCATTATCTCTACATGACTGCATCCAAAAGGTAATATTTTTATTTATAGTAATTTTTATTTTTATGAATGGATTGACATACTCCATTCAGAAAACATAATATTTTTTTATAACCCTTTTTATAAATAAATTGATATGAAGGTTGATACTGCGACTCAAGTATTTTTGGGGCAGAAGATATGCTGAAGAGAAGAGAAGAGAAGATAGATAGTTATTTGATATGTAATATTTTGTTCTTATTCTATTAATGTATCAATCATTCTCAATAATACAAGATATTATATTATTTTAGTAATTTCTTTATTTTATAGTTTATAACATTTCCTAAAATGTCAGCATGTGTGGTAATCGTACAGTATGTGACAACTGACGAAATAGTAACATTTGCTAACGGATAAATGGCTACAGTAACCGATATAACATACGAACATATGTACTAACCGATCATAAATGACTAACCGATGATAAAAGGTAACAATTGTGATAACCGAGTACTAATTGAGTGGTAACCGACGATAAAAGTTATAACATTTTCTAACATATAAATAACTGTTTCTAAATGGCAGTTATATTTCTTAACAGTTATGTTGTAACCGATGATAAAAGATAATACTTGTACTAACCGAGTGATAATAACCGAGTCATAACTGAGTGGTAATCAAAATCAAGTAGTAACTGAGTAGTAATCAAGTAGTAATCGAATGGTAACTGATGATAAAATATAGTAATTTTTATCCATACTTAGCGTTATTTTACCAACACCTTCTGACCGTCACTATAAATATATGACATGCTCCAACGGTAATTAAGATTGTCGGTATAAACCTATCCCGACTGGTATATAGCTAACTAAAATCCTATCCGTTGGAGAAGGATCTGCCAACGGTTTTAGTTGATTTACCGGACGGTTTTTATCTGTCTGAATAAGTCATTTATTTTGTAGTGAGAGAAAAAAGGTAGAAAAGAAAAGAAAATGGAAAACGATGGAAAGGATTTGAACTGCCTTTGATAAATGTTGTCAAATGCAAGAGCCTCATGTTGGAGAAGGAACAAACTTTGTTTTGTATTATGATAATTCGCTTGTTTCAAATGGGGAGACCTACCTTATTTATAAAAGAAGATGGGGTATTGAAAGTTCCTCTTTACACACAACTTTTGAAATAAAAGGACTCATAATATATAATAACTACTTGGCAGCTGTTACTACCCTTATATCATCAATGAAAGCCTTACAAAAATTAAAGAAATTTACTCAGAAAAACAGTTATTGCATGGGGGAACTATGGCCTTTCGGCAGGCATGGTTGTTGTCTTCGCATGCTCGTGCGCATTGCTTATGCACCGGTGCATACTGGCCCATGCGTTGGTGCATTCTTCTTAGGCCATGGCTCCATTCTATGAGCATTCTCTCTGTTCCCTGGAGTCAAGTGTCTTCTATTGATGTCTCTTCACCTGCTGGCTTGACTGCATGTGTTTCCTTAGCCTTGTCTTCATGTTTGTGGTGCACTAAGACATGATGGTGCATTGTCTTGTCTTCCTCGGCCTTTTGCTCATGCGGGTACATTATGGCTTGCACCTTTTCATGCAATGATGTCTCTTGGCATGGACTGATGAGTGACTTCTCGTGCAATAGCTCTGCCCTGCTTGTGTTGGGCGCATACTCAAGCATGGGCTACTCGTGCTATGGCGCATGCTCATTGGAGGCCTCTTTGCTAGCTCCTTTGGATGTGCAATAGCCTTCTTTGCTTCTTTAGAGATAATTGCTTGAAGGTTGCTCGATATTGCATGAAAGGTTGCGACCTTTGGATGAAGGGTCCTCCTTTGGCATGTTAGCATTTGATTGTCTCTTGCTGTGACTTGTGTACTGCTTGTCCTTGCTTGGGCGGCCATTAGCAGTGTCATGCAATGCCTTGTCTAATGCTGATGTTGCATTATTGGTGACCTATAGCTCGGTATGAGCAATTGTGTTCGTGTCAACCTTCTTCGGAATTGTGTTCGTGCGAACCTCAATGATTTCTTCTTATGCTCACCTTGCGGCCTTTCATCGTGCACGGCCTTGGGCATTGTGCATGGTCCCGCACCATGCAACTTGTCTTGAGTGCCATATTATTAATTTAAATTGTTAATATTATTATTTAAATATTATAATGATATTAAATTAGTAATTTATATAATATAGTTTTATGATATATTTTTTATTATTGAATAATATAGTGTTATAATATGAAACTATCATATAATACCTTAATTATCAGTGTTATATAATTATCAATATTATATAATATTATATAAATTTAAAAAGAAAACACACTTAACAACATTAATATTAACTTAAATCCTCATTTAATTACAAGTCATGATAAAACCTCTCTTCTTGACATCAAAAACAATTTTTGGCATCAATTTAATCAAATTTCTCTTTTTAGAGCCAAAAACATTTTATTTTTTTTATTTTCTTATTTAGCGCTAATTTAATCATCTTTTTTTTAAGCCAAAAATATCTCCGTATTTATTTCATTTATTTTTCTTTTTTCTACTCTTGCTTGATTTTTTCATTTATTTCTTTCTCTGTTGGTTTATGCAATTCTCTGTTTATATTATTTCTTCTTTCTCTCTATTGGCTTATGCAATTCTCTGTTGGCTGACTTGTGTGAAACATTTGCATTTGTATTTAATATGATGGACAAAACATGAATATATTCTAAATAAAGAGTAAGTGATGAATATATTGGTGAGTTTAATGTATTTCTTGAATTTGTATATCGAAATATTCAATCCCTCGATAGCAAGATATCATGTTATTGTGTCAAAAGATTCAATACATTGAGATTTCCTACATATACGATATTCAATCACTTGTTACATCATGAGTTTCAATATAGTTATGATAAGTGGATATATCATGGAGAGAGTATTGGAAAATCTACATCTCATGCATCTAACGTATACAACCGATATGATAATCTTTTTGACCATAATATGTTTGACATGTTATATGATATATTTACACATTTACATGATACATCCAGTGTACATGAACCAACTTCTCATGCATCTAATGTGGATAAATCAACTTCAAATTCAGATAAGTTTCATGAATTACTTCAAAAAAGTTTCAAGAATTACTTTAGAATACCAAAAAACCAGTATATCCAAAATCGAAACATGGCCGGAAGTATTGTTATATGGGACATCAAAGATGGTTAGAATCAATTCATCTATTTAGGTGTGATAAACATTCTTTTGATGGGATAGAAAAATTCAGAGTTGTTTCTAAACAATGATTTGAAACGGATGTGTTGTGAGAATTAAATAAAATTGACTTAACAAGTCCCAATGACATACAAGTATGAAAAAAAAGAGCATATTATTTCATTTTCCTTATTGGAAAAATGTTTTAATTAGATATAATATTTGTAACACCGACACTATGGTGTCTGTAAATTAATTATATAGAGAGAAATTTAATTTATTTAAATTGATTTTTGATTTTGGGGTATTTAAATTAAATTTTTTATATATTTTAATTTGCTGAATCCGCGAATCGAAATAAATCCCGTTTTTACAAAAAATTTAAATTTTAGTGAAGTGTGGGTGTGAAAACATATATATATATATATATATATATATATATATATATATAAATACAAAAAAAAAAGAAGAGAGAGAGGAGATGCTGCATTTTGGAGTGAAACGCAGCACCTCCCCCTTTTCCCAACTAAGGTTGGAAACCTTAATTTTGATTCCCTCTCTCTCTCTATCTCTTCCTCTTTCTCTCTCTCCCCGACTCTTCACCTCCCGCAGCTGCCTTCTCCTTCCGTCGCGATCGGTCGCTCCCCCCGCCACCTCTCTCCATCACGAGCAACCACACCACCACCACCATCTTCTTCTTCTCTCTCTACCTCACTCACGGTCTCTCTCTCACTGCTTCTCTCTCTCTCTGCTGCTCACTCTCTCTTTATCTCTCGTGATCTCCCTCCCTCTCGATCGTACTCCGCCGCGAGCTTCCACTACGATCCGTCACCACCATGAGTGCACCCAGCCGCTGTAGCTCCTCCCTCCTGCGAGCGTGCCGCAGCATGATCTTCCCTGTACAAGCGTAAGTGCACCACAGCGCTCGCTTCCCCGCGTGAGTGCACCACAGCGTGAGCGCGCCTGCTCGGGAGCGCACCTGTGCACGAGCGCGCTCCAGCCCACTAGTGCGCAACCCACGAGTACGCGACTGCAGTCCAGCTCGCGAGCTCACGTTCCAGCCCGTGAGCCCACCAACCCGCAAGGAGTGTGCTAGCCCGCGACAGCCCACGAGCCCGCGCAGCCCGCGAGCCCACTACGGCTGTGAAGCCCACTATAGCCCGCAGCCCGCGGCCCGCGATAGCCAGTGACAGCTCGCGAGTTTCTATGTAGGTAACTGACTCAGGGTTTTGATTTTGTTCTAAGTGTTTATGATCTAACTAATAAATCTTATCTTGATAGGTAGCATTGTAGATTTTGGAGTGATCGAGGAGACATTCGAACAAAAGTTTGCTCTCCGAGAAAACCCTAGGTGAAAAAATTTCTTACCCATTCGATTTATTTGAATGAATGTTAGAGTTAAGTTGAGAAATGAGGAGAAATGAGGAAAAATGGTTGGCGTGCAGGCGCTGCGCAAGGGCGCTGTGCGTGGACCCTGCACATGGGCGCTGCGCGTCCTGCGCATGGGCGTTGCACGCTGCACAGAGAAGCGCTGGGCTGTAGCCCTACTGGCCCTTGGGTACGAGCGAGAGATTTGATTGGTGTGAGCCCTGTGCGGGATTGGTTGAGTGCCAACACTTGAGTCTTGTAGATTTGTTGTATGCATGAACAAAATATGAGGAATTAGGGTAGAGTTCTAAAGGATTCGAACTACCTGATTTGCATACGTGTATTAGAAGTGATAGCCTATTTCCTATAACTGCGTAGGTTTGAAATTTGTTGATTATATATATATATATATATATATATATATACATTCATAGGTGTTGGGTGCCTTGAGCTAGGGGGATTTTTTTTTGCTTCGTGGTATTACTAGGGAGTGCGCTACCCTCCCCCATACAGTGAGTGAGATTTATTTTAATGCTTTTATTTAATATGTAAACCCTATTTTATAATATTTTGATAAATGAGTATGATTTGTCGTGTGCTTGAAATGTTTTGACTTGTTTTGGAACTGACTTTTTGTGAACCGATGGAGTGTCCAAAAATTGGGTTGAATTATGAAATTATGCATCTATGTGGTTGAAATGTATAATGTGCCATTTTACGCTATATATTGTATTTGGTTTGTGAACCTGATTTCGACACATTCTTGATACGAGATTGATTTTGGCCTTGAGAGCTTTGGTATGTATTGTTCTGTAGCTACGAAGGACACCATGAGAGGCGCTTAGGTGGAATCCGGATATGCCTAAGCCTGGGGTATCCCACGAGTTATCGTGATTTTATTAACGACACGGTACTAGACAGGTTGAACCCAAAAAGGGGGAGGATTTGGATACTCTCTCCAAATCTAGCACCTGGACGAGATCCGTCGCCAACACCGGTGTAGAGAGCACTTTAAATAAATTTGCATATAACACCCCCAGTGTACCTGTCATAGGTCGAGGTAGACCTCTGCCAGAACACTTTCGGCTGACAGCTCTATGATTTTTAATGACAGTGCTTTGGATGCATATTTGACTTGATAATGCGTGCAAATGATATATTGTTGAAATGAAAAGCATGATGATTTGAAATATGATTTGTATACTTACGTTTTGACACTCCAGTTTCATAATTCATATTATACGATTGTATTGACTTACTCACTCACTGAGTATTCTTTCCCTGAGTACTCACCTTATTTCCCTTCTTGTTTCAGAGATAGTATTTGGCAAAGAGTGTTGCTTTTAGGATGCTTAGTATCATTGGAAGATATGGTTTGGACTTGAGGAGTCATTGTATATTTTCGTTACAATTTCGTGAGTTAAAAATTGTATTAATGATGTATATGTATTTTGAGGTCTGTAGATGACCATTGTAAAATTCTGGAATGACTGTACAAATATGGATATTTAAATTATGGAACTCTCATGTCATTGCATAACACTTGTATTGAGGCAATTTTTATTCATTATGTATATTACTTGGGAATGTGTCATATCCTAGGTGTGTACTTTAGGACCGCTCGGTGCCACCTCTAAATCACAGGAGGGGTGACTGGTGGCTGTTCATGTCTTTGACGGGGGCATGGTAGTAGAGGTCTGTGGTTAAAACTGTGGAAATTCGTTTTGTTAGCCTCGCGTTGTTCTGAATTGTGCGGTATGGATGTGTTGATCTGATATTGGGATTGGATTTATATATTGTGAGGCCGGATTGGCCCTATTGTACAGGTAGCAGGTTGATTGCTATATGAGAGACCTTTGATATGCGGGGAAGTTTTGTCCGATTTTTTATAAAAATACAGTCGGCATTCAAGACAACGGGTGGCAATTCACGATCCCAGTTCGGGGCATGACAGTTGACTTGGTATCAGAGCCTAGGTTGAGAGCTATGTAGGAAGAGAGTCTTGAAAACATTCTTGAATGTGTTTGTGTTTAAAGTCCTCAATGCATGAGAGTTTCATACAGTCATGAAGTCTCAGTACATGGTCATAGGTATATGAGTTCATCCATTTTAGGAGGATTAGATACGGTTGTATCTAACCTAACATGTTTTTTTTTATTCCATTCTTTGTGAGGGTAGTCAAGATGTGACTAGTCCAAATTTCTTGAACCATGCCTATTCTTTGAACAATACCTAATAAGGATCCTTCTCTTGCGGAAGTATGACGACCTGACGGAGCACCCGTTTTACCTCACTAGAGGAATTAGACGAGCCGGAGGACCATTCCTCGACTCGCGTGCCATCACCGGTACCTACTCAGCCAGCTGCTCAGGTTGAGACTCCCGTACCCACACTCGATGCCTTTCGACAGGTATACAAGTGGTACGCTTCGCATGGGTCCAGGTTCTGCCCCCACCACCTCCTACAGCGGCACCTATACCTGCCGCAACGTCAGTTCCTTCGGCATCGGTTCCACCGCCGGTGGTCGATCCTACTATTTTGTCAGAGCCGAGTGAGACCACATCGGCTACTCTTAGACGGGTACATGAGTTGACTCAGTTGGTTATGGAGGCCCATCAGCTGGGGTGCACTGATTTCACAGGGCTTGGTGATGCTGCGGCAGCCAAGCATTTGATCAACCGCACCCGTAAGATTTTGACCGATTTGGGGATTGGAGAGGAGCTCTGCCTGAAAGTGGCACAGCGATTATTAGAAGGAGAGGCCTTCTTATGGTGGGAGGCCCTCACTGATGAGGTGACAGAGCTACTACGGGGGGACGACTTCCTTCAGGAGTTTGACCGCATATTCTTCTCACTCTACCAATAGGACCGGATGAGGTCAGAGCTGGGATGGCTTACACAGGGGTCCAGATCTGTCTTAGAGTATGAGGTAGACATGTAGAGACTTGCCGTATTTGTACCGGATTTGGCCACACCTCAGTATTTGCGCTTCAAATTCGAATACGGTCTTAGTCTTAGCATAAAAAAATATATGACTGTTACTCCACAGTTTACACTGGCCGAGGTGATAGACTCTGCTCACCGCATGGAGGCTTTGGTCCGCGCCGAGACTAGGCAGAGAGAGAACAAAGAGTTGGAGAGAAAGAAAGAGAAGTCTCATTTTGCGCACAGCTCCAAGAGGGGCAGTGGATCCCGTTCGCACAGAGACGGATTTGGATCTGGATCTTCTAATCTGGGACGGGGACAGTACTCCCAGGGGTTCAGACAGCACGCTCCGACTCACCCTGCACAGTATACTATTCAGCGGCATCCTTATTGCTGCAGTGCAAAAGGTCTCATTCGATAGGAGCTTGTTCAGTGTCGGTCACTTGCTTCCACTATGGGAAGACGGGGCATATCAGGAGTTCTTGCCTTGAGTTAGGACGCGGAGGATAGAGTTTACAGAGCCGTCATATGGGTCAGCAGGGGCAGCCTACTCGGCCAGCATCTTCTACTCCTACGGTGACCACCGGGAGTAACACAGTGCAGACCCAGACCCGACAGCAGCCTAGGGTTCAGGCCTGGGTTTATGCCATGACGCAGGAGGACACCCAGGCGAATCCCGACATCATCATGGATACTCTTCCTTCTGATCCTGTAGAATAGGATCTTTATTCATATTTCCACTTCTTTTGGGGATGTCAGCATTGTATCATGATAGTTGTATAGGTATTTTATGTTTTGTACCCTGTTGTCGACAGATACTATTCTGACATCTTTGTACACTGAAGTTGTAAAAACTTTAGAGGCTCAACTATTTTGACATATATATATATATATATATCAAATTTGAAATTATTCTAAGTTTATGTGCATTTTGTTCAATGATAGGTACTTTACCTATCTTCGTTATAGATGTCCGTATCCTTATTGACACGGGGTCTAACTATTCGTATGTAAGCGATCAATTCTCCCGACATTCTGACAGGCCACTCTTACCTTTGGACGAGGAGATATTGATCATCACTCTTCTGGGTGAGCAGATTGTGCACGACACAGTATATAGAGAATGTGAGGTCAAAGTTGGGGATACAGTGCAGAAGACAAATCTAATCCCTATCGCCATGACTGATTTTGATGCCATCTTGGGGATGGATTGGCTACATATGCATCGGGCTTCAGTTGACTGCTTTAAGAAGCAGATGGAGTTTCGAAAACCCGATCAACCAGTGTTGATTTTTGAGAGCGAGAGGCGGGTTTTACCCCGCTGTGTCATTTCAGTTTTGGAGGCCAAACACATGATTCGCCACGGGTGTGCGGCATATCTGGCTTACATCATAGACACCACTGCTCAGGGACCAAGACTTGAGGATGTTCCAGTGGTACAGGAGTTTACTGATGTTTTTCCTGAGGAGCTATCCGGATTACCACCGGTTCGGGAGTTCGACTTTGAAATCGATTTAGCTCCGAGGACTACCCCTATCTCTATGTCACCATACAGGATGGCGCCGGCTGAGCTAAGAGAGCTCAAGGTCTAGCTGCAGGAGTTACTGGATAAGGGGTTTATCATTTCTAGCACGTTACCTTGGGGTGCTCCAGTACTGTTAGTAAAGAAAAATGACGGCTCACTGAGATTGTGTATGGATTACAGATAGCTTAATCAGGTGACTGTGAAGAACAGATATCCACTGCCTCACATAGATGATTTGTTTGATCAATTGCAAGGTGCCCGAGTTTTCTCGAAAATTGATTTTCGATCGGGATATCATCAATTGCGGATTAGGACTCAAGATGTGCAAAAGACAGCTTTCCGCACTCGATACGGGCACTATAAATTCCTTGTCATGCCGTTTGGGTTGACTAATACCCCAGTTGCGTTCATAGACTTGATGAATAGAGTTTTTCACGACTATCTGGACCAATTTGTCATAGTCTTTATAGACGATATACTAGTGTATTCGCGGAGTGACAAGAATCATGTTCAACATCTTCGCACCGCTTTACAGATCCTCCGCGATGAGCAGCTGTATGCCAAATTCACAAAATGTGAATTTTGGTTAAGACAGATTGGATTTTTGTCGATCCACAGAAGGTCAATGCCATTATGAGATGGGAGCAGCCACAGACAGTAACTGAGATCAGGAGTTTTCTTGATATGACCGGGTATTACCACAGATTTGTTGAGGGTTTTCCCGGATAGTTACACCATTGTTTAGATTGACGCGAAAGGGTATCAAGTTTGTATGGGATAACTGTTGTGAGGTGAGTTTTCAGGAGCTCAAACAACGGTTGACTACAGCTCCGATTTTGGTACTTTCCACCAGCAGTCGGGAGTACACAGTGTACAGTGATGCTAGCCGACAAGGGTTGGGTTGTGTTTTAATGCAAAAATAGTTGGCTGAACGCCTACGCTTCTAGATAGTTGAAGAAACATGAGGTGAATTATCCGACACACGATCTGGAGTTTGCGGCCATAGTCTTCACATTGAAGATATGGCGCCATTACTTGTATGGGGTAACTTGTCAGATATATACGGATCATAAAAGTTTGAAATATTTATTCACCCAGCGAGAACTTAACCTGAGACAGAGGAGATGGTTAGAACTTCTCAAAGATTATGATCTTGTCATTGATTATCATTCGGGTAAAGCCAATGTGGTTGCTGATGCCTTGAGCTGAAATCAGTTTCATCGTCTCACAAGAACGATACGGCATACCTCACTTGTTTGATGGGACTCCGGGATTTGGGAGTCAGATTGGCTAGTGATGATCAAGGCACTTTGTTAGCCAGGTTTGAGGTTAGGCCGACGCTGTTGGACCATATTAGGGAGCTTCAGGGCACTGATATCGAGCTCTAGGCTCTTACTGAAAGAGCCCGCAGAAGTGATATAGATGATTTTAGAGTCCGTAGTAATGGACTTCTGACTTATCGAGATAGAGTGGCTGTACCCTCCGATGAGGATCTCTGCAAGTCCATATTAGAGGAGACACACTCCTCGGCCTATGCCTTACACCCGGGTAGTACAAAGAAGTGTCGAACTATTTGGGGCAGCTATTGGTGGCCAGGTATGAAGAGGGACATTGTGGAGTTTTTAACTAGATATTTAGTCTGTCAGCAAGTAAAGGCTGAGCATCAGAGGCCAGCGGGTTTACTACAGCTTCTTCCCATTCCTGTATGGAAGTGGGAACATGTGACTATGGACTTTGTTATGGGATTACCGCGAACTCAGGCCAGATATGATGCCATCTGGGTGGTAGTCGATCGACTCACTAAGTCCGCCCATTTCATCCTGATGTGCAGCGACTCTCCATTGGAGATATTGGCACATTTGTATATTGACGAAATAGTCAGACTGCATGGAGGTCCCGTGTCCATAGTCTCAGATAGAGATCCGAGGTTCACTTCTCGATTTTGGCCCAAGCTGCAGGAAGTTTTGGGTACGGGCAGTTTTAACACAGCATATCACCCACAGACAGATGGTCAGTCGGAGAGGACCATTCAGACGCTCGAAGATTTGCTTCGAGCTTGTGTCATGGATTTTCGGGATAGTTGGGATAAGCATTTACCGCTGGTGGAGTTTGCATATAATAATAGCTATCATGCCAGCATCGGTATGCCACCCTATGAGGCACTCTACGGCAGGAAGATGAGGTAGGCGAGAGACACCTTACCAATGTTGAGTTAGTCAAGGAAACTAAGGAAAAGGTCAGGGTGATCCGCGAGCGGTTGAAAGCCGCCCAAGACAGACATAGGGCATATGCAGATCAAAGACGCCGGCCTTTAGAGTTTGAGGTGGATGATATGGTGTTTTTCAGAATTTCTCCCTTAAGGGGACTCATTCGACATCGGCAGCGGGGCAAATTGAGCCCCAGGTACATTGACCCGTTCCGTATCCTCAGTAAGGTTAGGAGCATGGCATACAGACTAGAGCTGCTAGACGAGTTATCTCGGATCCATGATGTCTTCCATGTATCAGTGTTGAGGAAATATATTCCAGATCCTTCACATATTTTAGAGCCTCTACCTGTTGAATTATGAGAGGACCTAGTCTTCCAGTTAAGCTCGTGGCTATTCTAGATCAGCGGGTTAGGAAGCTACGGAGCAAGGAAGTCTCGCTGGTCAGAGTCTTGTGGAGGAGTGACCAGGTCGAGGAGGAGACCTAGGAGCCCGAGGAGGTTATGAGGAGACAACACCCCCATTTGTTTGCTGTTTAGTTTTTATTTTAGTTTCGAGAACGAAACTTGTTTTTAGGGGTTTAGAAAATATAACACCGACACTGCGGTGTCTGTAAATTAATTATATAGAGAGGAATTTTATTTTTTTAAATTGATTTTTGATTTTAGGGTATTTAAATTAAATTTTTGATATATTTTAATTTGCCGAATACGCGAATCGAAGTAAACCACGTTTTTACAAAAAATTTAAATTTTAGTGAAGTGCGGGTGTGAAGACACACACACATATATATATATATATATATATATATAAATACCAAAAAAAATAAGAAGAGAGAGAGGAGATGTTGCGTTTTGGAGTGAAACGCAACACCTCCCCTATTTTTCCCAATTAGGGTTGGAAACCCTAATTTTGATTCTCTCTCTCTCTCTGTCTTCCTCTCTTCTCTCCCTAACTATTCACCTCCCGCGACTGCCTTCTCCCTCCGCCGCGATCGGTCGCTCGCCCCGCCACCTCTCTCCACCGCGAGCAACCGTACCACCACGACCATCTTCTTCTTCTCTCTCTACCTCACTCACGGTCTCTCTCTCACTGTTTCTCTCTCTCTTTGCTGCTCACTCTCTCTCTATCTCTCGCAATCTCCCTCCTTCTTGATCGCACTCCGCCGGGAGCTTCCACCGCGATCCGCCACCACCACGAGCGTACCCAGCCACTGCAGCTCCTCCCTCCTGCGAGTGCGCCGCAGCGCGATCCCCCCTGCACGAGCGCGAGCGGGACACAGCGTGCGCTTCCCCTGCGCGAGCACACCACAGCTTAAGCTTGCCTGCTCGAGAGCGCGCCTGCGCACGAGCGCTCTTCAGCCCACTAGCGCGCAACCCGCGAGCGCGCGACTATAGTCCAGCCCGCAAGTTTACTAGCCCGCGAGCTGCGAGCCCACCAGCCTGCGAGCCGCGAGCCCACCAACTCGCGAGCCTGTGAGCCCATTAGCTCGCGACAACCCACGAGCCCGTGCAGCCCGGAGCCCACTGCGGCTGCGAAGCCCACTGTGGCCCGCAGCTGGCGATAGCCCATGACAGCCCGCGAGTCTTTACGTAGGTAACTAACTCAGGGTTTTGATTTTGTTTTAAGTGTTTATGACCTAACTAATAAATCTTGTCTTGATAAGGAGCATTGTAGATTTTGGAGTGATCAAAGAGACATTCGGACGAAAGTCTGTACTCCGAGAAAACCCTAGGTGAAAAAATTTCTTACCCATTCGATTTATTTGAATGAATGTTAGGGTTAAGTTGAGAAATAAGGATAAATGGTTGGCGTGTAGGCGCTGCGCGCCTTGGGTGCTGCGCAAGCGTTGCGTGCCCTGCACATAGGCACTGCGCGCCCTGCACATGGGCACTACGCGCTGTATAGAGGAGCGCTATACTGTGACCTTGCTGGCCCTTGGGTGCGAGCGATAGATTTGATTGGTGTGGGCCCTGTGCGGGATTGGTTGAGTACCAACACTTGAGTCTCGTAGACTTGTTGTATGTATAAACAAAATATGAGGAATTAGGGTAGGGTTCTAAAGGATTCGAACACCTAATTTGCATACGTATATTAGAAGTGATAGCATATTTCCTATAACTGCGTAGCTTTGAAACTTCTTGATTTTTATATATATATATATATACATTCATAGGTGTTGGGTACCTTAAGTTAGGGAGACACTTTTCTTCGCTTCGTGGTATTACTGGGGAGTCGCTACCCTCCCCCATACAATGAGTGAGATTTATTTCAATACTTTTGTTTAATATTTAAACCCTGTTTTATAACATTTTGATAAATGAGCGTGATTTGTCGTGTACTTGAAATGTTTTGACTGATTTTGGAACTAACTTTTTGTGAACCGATGGAGTGTTCAAAAATTGGGTTGAATTATGAAATTATACATCCATGTGGTTGAAATGTATAATGTGTCATTTTACGCTATATATTGCATTTGGTTTGTGAACCTGATTTCGGCACATTCTTGATACGAGATTGATTTTGGCCTTGAGGGCTTTGGTATGTATTGTTCCGTAGCTACGAAGGACACCAAGAGAGGCGCTTAGGTGGCGTCCAGATATGCCTAGGCCTGGGATATCCCATGAGTTGTTGTGATTTTATTAACGACACAATACTAGCCAGGTTGAATCCGAAAAGAGGGAGGATTTGGATACTCTCTCCAAGTCTAGCACCTGGATGAGATCCGTCGCCAATGCCGCGGTAGAGAGCACTTTAAATAAATTTGCATATAACACTCTCGGTGCGCCTGTCATAGGTCGAGGTAGACCTCTGCTAGGACACTTTCAGCTGACAGCTCTATGATTTTTAATGACAGTGCTTTGGATGCATATTTGACTTAATAATGCGTGCAAATGATATATTGTTGAAAGGAAAAGTATAATGATTTGAAGTATGATTTGTATACTTATGCTTTGACTCTCCAGTTTCACAATTCTTATTAGACGATTGCATTGACTCACTCACTCACTGAGTATTCTTTCCCTGAGAACTCACCCCTCATTTCCCTTCTTGTTTCAGAGATAGTATTTGACAAAGAGCGTTGCTTTTAGGATACTTAGTATCATTGGGAGATCTGGTATGGACTTGAGGAGTCATTGTATATTTTCGCTACAATTTCGTGAGTTAAAAATTGTATTAATGATGTATATGTATTTTGAGGTCTATAGATGACCATTGTAAAATTTTGGGATAATTATACAAATATGGATATTTAAATTGTAGAACTCTCATGTCATTGTATAATACTTGTATTGAGGCAATTTCTATTCATTGTGTATGTTACTTGGGAATGTGTCATGTCCTAGAAGTGTACTTTAGAACCGCTCGGTGCCACCTCTAAATAACAGGAGGGGCGACTGGCGACTGGCGACCAGCGACTATTCATGCCTTTGATGGGGGCATAGCAGTAGAGGTCTATGGTTAGAATTGTGGAAATTCGTTTTGTTAGCCTTGCGTTGTCCTGGATTGTGCGGTATGGATGTGTTGGTCTGATATTGGGATTGGATTTATGTATTGTGAGACCGGGTTGGCCCTATTGTACAGGTAGCTGGTTGATTGCTATATGGGAGATCTCCAATATACGGAGAGATTCTGCCAGATTTTCTGTAAAAATACAGCCGGCATTCAGGACAACGGACGGCTGTTCACGATCCCGGTCCGGGGCGTGACAATATTAACATAATGTATACTAAGAAAATTTGTTTTGATATAATTGTTTGTATAATTCTAAGATAAGAAGGAAAGTCGAAGAACAATTATAAGGTTAGACTTAATTTTGAAGAGATGTGAATAAGAAAGGATCTACATCTACGTAGATCAAACTTTATGAACATATTTTTGCCTAAAGTAATCTTGCAGGAGAAAGATGCATATCTTATAGTCTCAAAAGATTTAAAATTTTCTGATAAATGCTCTACTAACATCTCCAGATGTGTTCAATTGAAATAGCAGAAGTTAATAGGTCTAAAAGGTTATGGCTATCACATTTTAACACAACAAGAGTTTATTTCCATAGTAATTCGTGGATCACTGCCTCTTAATGTCTCTATTATCATTAAAACTTACAACATTTCTAAATGTCTTTGCTCTAAGATGTTTAGACTTAATTTTGAAGAGATGAGAATAAGAAAAGATCTACATGTACATAGATCAAATTTTATGAACATATTTTTGCCTAAAGTAATCTTGCGGGAGAAAGATGCATATCTTACAGCTTCAAAAGATTTAAACTTTCTAACGAATGCTCTACTAACATCTCTAGACGTGTTCAATTGAAATGGCGGAAGTTAATAGGTCTAAAAGTTTAACTATCACATTTTAACACAAGAGTTTATTCCCATAGCAATTCGTGGATCACTACCTCATAATGTTTTCTCTATTATCATTAAAACTTACAACATTTTAAATGTTTTTGCTCTAGAATGTTTGACCCACGAGAATTTGAATAATTGGAGGTATCAGTTCCACTTTCCCTCCTTCATTTTTTACCAACATGATACACTTGATCATACACTTGACAACTGAATCAAGAATTATTAGACCAGTGACATATAGATAGATGTATCTAGTTGAATGGTTTATTTTATTTAATTTAAGAATGATACTCATTTTATTTATCAATCATACATATGTAATATAATGTATATATATGTAGATACTTGTTTCAATTCAAATCTTATGCATGTAATAGAGCATGATCTGAATGCTCCATCACGGAAAAGTTTGTAGCAAATAAACGTTTGCTATTTCAAGATATTTAGATGCAGTTGAAACAAGATTTAATTTTGTATTGTGGAATGATGACAACCGTAATGCATTTGGAGAAGATGAGTCTACTTTAACAACTATTGGAAGGGTTTTGGGAATTAGAATACATAGATCTGTTAAAAGACAAAAAAGAAAAAGAGTATCTTGAATTCGTCTCGATGAGAAATCATTGCAACAATGCCATAGATACATACTATTTAATAGTGACTCAATTGTCTCCTTTAGACTGAAAGTATACGTTGTGATATATTTATGAATATAAAACTCTAATATCATATAATTATTTATGTACTGTTTCATATGAAGGGAACTTACGCAACATGTTTGACAAACAAATCGTAAGAAGAAGTTAAACACTTTCCAAATTGACAAACTTCATGGTAAAGAATTTGCTACATGGTTTAGTCATCGTATAAGTATATCAATATTTAATCTTTTAATGTAATTAATTTTTTCTATTTACATTATTTCTTTTCCATGTTACGAATCCAAAATACCCCAAAAAGATTACAGATGAAATTAAATGGATTGTTCATAGACCAAATCCGTTAGCTAGAAATTACAATGGGTACGTAATCAATGGATATCGATTCCACGTAAAAGATTGTGAGAAATACTTTCGAACTCAAAATTCAGGAATTGTGGTAGTAGTGGACGACATTGGTTATACAAATACGAGAGATAAAAGGTCTATTCAAGATAAAGTTAATTATTATGGAATGTTACACCAAATTATTCAAGTAAACTATAACGAGGATACAAGAAGAATATATTTGATTCAATACTTGTGAATTTTTTCTATCTCAATCATATGGGTGCCGATTTGTTGGCTAATCTTTATGTGTTGGTATTCCAATCAAAGAAAATATTTTATGTAGTTAGTGAAAGACATAAAGGATAGTTTGTCATAAAACTTGTCAAAATTAGAGATGAATTTGACATGAATGATAAAATAACGAATCAACATCTGAATTTAGAAAGTAACCCCTTAGACATATGTGGATATGTGGGTTAAGACTAATATTGATGAAGATGAAAGAAATATATCAATATAGACGAATGATGATGATGATGATGTTGATAGAGTAGGATGAGATGCATATACGTACGAAATGTAATTTCATTTACATATTATACAATAATTGATTTGTCTTCTCTATTTTTATATTTTTATTCGGTCTACTTTTATTCAGTGTATCATGTGTAATGATGTGACTATAATGCATGGTAAAAAGTGATAACAAATGGTAACAAGTGCTATTGCTATAACAAGTGTTATAGTAAATGGTAATAAATGTATCATATATCACAAAAATTAGATTTTGATATGAAAATTTAAGTAAAAACTAGATTTAAAAATAATATAATCAATTGGTTTAAATTAAATTACACTGCCAATAGCTAAGGTGTAAAGCACAAACAAACCTCGAATGCTTTAGGTAATAAGTCATAAAAATTGTATAAAACACAGTAATTGCAATGTAACAAATTATAACGATATATGAGAAATAACATATATGGTAAAGTTAACAAGTCATAAAAATTGCATGAAACGTAATAAATGTGAGGTAACAAGTCGTAATAAATCCTAAAAATTACATTAATAAGCATATGAGAAATGACACATATGAAAACATATGAGAAAGAAAGAGGGGCATTGATTAAAATATCGTGTGACTAAAACAACAATCAAAGTGTGTAAAGAAAAAAGAGATAGGTAAAAGTAACAACGCATCCAAAAAATTATGTAATGAAAAAATATGCGAAAAAGGGTTTAAATTTTGTAATGAAAAAAGACGCAAAAAAGAAAAAGGGGTTTTAAAATTTGTTTTCAAAATTTGTTTGTGAACATGGCGGCCTGTGAGACGATATGTCATTTGAAAAAGATTATTGCATTCGTTGGATTGATACGTCCATCGTTGGATTAATGAAAGTGAAAAAAAATTTGTAAAAAATTTAGAACTGTTTTGAGATACAAATGAACCATTTTCCAATAATATAATAATTTCAATCTAATATTATTATATAATACATATATATTATTATATGTATTACTGTAAATTATATTATCAAATAATGTAACACTGCATCTGTTGGACTAATTTAGGTGACACAATCGTTGGATGAGTAGATGTGCAGAGCTAGTTTCATAATATAAAATTATTATAATTATGATTATCAATATTAATTTAAATAATGTAATTATTAATAATATAATATTAGTATATTGTATAGTTTAATTAATTATCATTATTAATATTTGTAAATATTATAATATTAGTAATTTAAATAATATTACATGTAAAATGTGAAATATAAAATATGAAATATTTCATAGTAAAAGTGATTTCCAATATTAGTAATTTTAAATAATGTTACTAATTGATGTGGGGTTAGAATTGGTTTGGTTGGATTGTGTTGGGGTATACATGGGTGAGAATTCATCTCCAATAGGATTAAAAGGAGTTAGGAAGGTGTATCTTCTATCGTTTCCAATTTTCTCTTAATTTTCTCTATCATTAGTTTATGATTTAATTTAATGTAATTAAATAAATTTCATATAATTTTCTTAGTTTTTATCATTATTAATTTAAATAAAATTACTAGTAATTTAAATAATTTAAATAATGCTCTTACTTATTTAAATATTTTAAAGTTTACTACAAATGCAATGCAATGTGATTTATGGGATTAACAAAGAAATTCATTTGGATTGTCTCCCTTTTCTAATAGCATAATAAAATAATAACCAATATACCAACATAATTAAATAATATTAAATATCATGTAATTAATTATACAATTACATTTCATAATTTTAAATTATAATACTATATTATCTATTTAATGAATTTTCAAAAATATAACACTATATTATATAAATTTCTAATTTTATATATCACAAATGGACATAATTAGCACAATTTAAGGCTCACGACATGTGCGGAAGGCCGCAAAGACATGGTTATGCGCACATGCGCACCTTTACCACCAAGGACATGCGCGCCACTCGGCAGAAATTACATAACTCAATTATAAAGTCTAAAATATGAATTAAAATATGAATTAAGTACAGTGGTGTATATAGTGTAATTAATATTATTAATTTAAATAATATAATGATATGAAATTAAAGTATGGTATGTATTGATATACAAGTCGCATGAAATATGAGTCACATGAAATGTAAGTCATATGAAATGTAGTATTAACAGGTGACGATTGAATGAAATGTATTAATAATGTAGGAATAATAGATAACAATCGGTGAACAAAGTGTAAGACACGTAATGTATAATAAAATAAATATGTAATAATGAAAAAAGACAATAAAGATAAAAAAATTGGTAAAGATAAAAAGTGTGAAAAAAATTGTTTGTGAAAAAAATGGTGAGTTTTGAAAATCTATTTGTATAAATGACGTGTGCAGGACCGTGCACGCGCAGTCTACCGCATATGCGCAGTCCGCTCATGGGCGGTCTACCGCACATGCGCATGCACGCACATGCGCACATGCGCACCTTTGTCACCGCCTATATAAGCACCGCCAATCATATTCATCAACTATAAAATCTAAATATGAATCAAGTACAATGATGGTATAATTAATATTATTAATTTTAATAATATAATGATATGAAATTATAGCTTATGTATGAAATGTCGTAACAATCAACTAATAGGAGATAACAATTGCCGTAATAATGATTAAAACAAAAACATAAACAAAACAATGTAATAATGAAAAAAGGCGATAAAGAGTAAAAGTATGGAAAAGATAGAAAAATGGTGGGGTTTTGAAATTTTGTTTGTGAAAATAACGATAAAATAACTAAACCAAATATATTATAAATTATCCTACATAAACCATCAAAGTTTCTCCTTCGCTCCAAAAGTTCTTCTCCTCTCAAATCTCTCAAAATTTCTAACTCAATCAAAATCTCATTCCCATCAAATATTTTTAACCAAAAATCAAAAATTTTACTCTCCTAACCCATCTATACCTATCACACAAAGTTTCACTAAAGCACTTTATAACATATATTCAATAAATCAACAAGACAAACGATTTGCAAAATTTGTGATAAATATAATATGTGATAAATATGGGACGAAATAAACAAATGATGAGTATTGTAACTGATTACAAAAAATCACAACCATTCCAAGAACAATTTAAGTTCCAAGAAGCCTAATCATCCCAAGATGCTAACTCAGATTTGATTTAAAAATAAAAATATCATTTTATTTTGAAATACTAGAAATTATCTATTTTTTATTTTTTTTTGAATAGTTGTCAAGAAATATAGAGACCCAAAGCACTGTCAAGATATTTGGAATTTAGAAAAAGAAAAACACATGATAGTTATAAATCAACCAATAAGAATCAATTGTATGATATTTACCAGATTTCTTGACTCTATAGTTAGAGTGTATTCAATTGCTCTAATAAATTGTAGGACTTGGTTTGACATGCCAACAAGGTATAAAGAAGACATATGAAAAATTGTACAAATATCTAGTTTTATTACTTAATCGTATAATGGCATAGATGAAAATTAATATATCTAATTTTATTTCTTACATATTTGAATTGTAACCAAAGATTACTTTTAAAACACTCAGAGATGACACTAAAAAATGGGTTATTGGAAATTTGCATGACAAGTAAAAGAATTTTAAAAATACTCTAAAATCTAACTGGTTCAATAATTCACTTGCAATAGATGAAAATATCAAGAGAATTGAAAATGAAATGGTTGATCCAAATCAATACAAAAAGCTTGTTGGTTTCTGGTTGAGTGATAAAGGAAAGGTATAAGTTAATAATTTTTCTAAATACTATTATTCACTTATATTCTAATACTTTTTTCTCTGTATTGGGAAATTTGTGAAATAAATTTAGAATATTGCGCAAAGTTGACCGATCCACATTGTTTAGAATCTAAATTATTTATCAAACTCATACATGAGAAAGTATAAACAATTCATATTTTATTTTACTTACAATTAGTTTTACTATTAGTTTTACTACATAATACTTCAAAATGGTTTACTTTTATCATTACAGGCAACAAAATCTGGGATGAAATCTTGTAGAGCTGAACTTTGTATCACAAGTAGAATTTCATATAACAGTTTAGTTTCTATGAAAGTATCAAAAATTATGATATGAATAATTATCAAAAGTTATGAATTTCATATTTATGGATATTGACGTTTGATTCATTTATTTCTCACAGGAAATGATGAAAAGTGAAAGAAATCTATTGATAGTGAAGAGAGTAAGTAGAAAGTTCAAATTTTTCTTGAAAAAGTAATATCATATCTAAAGTTAAAGGGTGTGATTCGAGGTGAAGAATTGGATGTGTGGAGAAAGTTACAAACTTTATCATAACGTGTGTATTCAATCAAACCTGAGAACAAAGATATGACTATTATGATAGAATGACTAATGGAACAAAATCACAATTTTACTAATTTGGTGAGCAAATACATGCTGAAAGTGGACAGCAAGATGAACTGATGAATCTGGTTAATAAATCAAAGCTTATTGCTGGTCTTTAGGTACGAATATTATTAATCTGGTTTTTATCATAATCTTACTAATTTCACTTTTGTTTTTGAATAATAATCCAAATTATTTGTATTGTTAGCCTCATCATGCTGGGAGTGCACATAGAAGCCAACCTTCATTATTATCATCATCATCACCACTACCTGACTCCATTCTAAAAGGTGATATTTTCATTTACAACAATTTGTTACAAGGTACTATATAATTATATTCATTTCGCTACTGATTTTTATGAATAGATTGATATGAAGGAATGTACATAAAGTTAGCCACCTACTTAGTCTTGATGCTGAGATTGTGTTTTCAAATTGTGATGATAATATTTTTGGTAATCGAAATGAACATTTTTGACATGAACAACTAAAAAAATATGCAGTTGTAGGACATGCATTTTTTTGACTTATATTTATTCTACAAATGTATCAATCATTTTCGTATATTAATACAAAGATTACGTTTATATTATTTTTGTAATTTATTTATTTTATAGTCTCTATACCATTATCATGTGTAATCTGACGATAAAATGTACTAGCATTTCCTCATACTTATAATGATAACCGCTTCCCTAATATTGTGATAACCAATGATAAAAAGGTAGTAATCTTTCCAAATACTTGTGGTAAGTGATGATACAAAGTAATACATTTTCTAAAACTTATGGTAACTGATGATGCAGTAATTTTTACTAATATAAAAAACAATAATTTTTTCTAACATTTTTCTTATCAAACTAATAACAAAGAGTAAATTTTCTAATACTTGTGGTAATTAATGATAAAAGTAATAACATTTTCTGATACTTATAGTAACCGATGATATAAAGTAGTAACTTATAGTAAGATATGTGGTAACATGACACTTGTAGTAATCAATGATACAAGATAGTAATTTATACTAAAATATGTGATAACCGATGATAAAATTTATTTCCTAAGCCTTTTCTAACTGATGATAAAATATAGTAATATTTTCTAACACTTGTTGAAATGATAAGATAATAACTTATATTAACATATGATGTAACCGCCGATAAAAGTTAATAATATTTCCAATCTTTTTCTAACATATGATAAAAGAGAGTAATATTTTCTAACACTAATAACTGATGATACAAGAGATTAACTTATACTAACATATATGGTAACTGACGATAAATGATTATAACTTTTTCCAATACTTTTTCTAACCGATGATAATAAAAAATAGTAATTTTTTCTAACACTTGTGATAATGACGATAAACTCTAACAACATTTCCTAATACTTATGTAACCGAAGATAAAAGGGCAATTCGTAACACCTGTGTATCCAATGATAAAAGATAATAATATTTTCTAACATATGTGGTAATTGATGATAAATAATAGTAATAATTCTTAACAGTTATAGTTATTAACGATAAAGAAAGTAATATTTCCTAACACATGTGGTAACCGACGATAAAAGGTAGTAACGTTTATCAATACTTTTGAAACCGACGATAAAATGTATTAACTTTTATCAACGTTTTTGAAACCAATAATAAAAGGTAATAACTTTTGCCAATACTTTTCTAACCATCCATATAGATCCCGGATATACTCCAACAGTGACCAAAACTATCAAAATAAATCTATCATGACTGGTGTATAGCCAACTGAAGGTCCATCCATTGGAATGATTCTGTTGAAGATTTTAGTGGGTTTAGTAGATGGTTTTCTCCCGTAAGGAAAAAATGTTATTTTGTGGTATGAAAATTAGGGGATCAGAGAGAAGGAGATAGAGAGAGACAGAGACAGAGACATAGACAAAGATAGAGAGAAGCGAGAAAGAGAACAAAATTGAAGAAAGGAAGATTGAAATTAATGATGAAACCCCTAATTCACTTCACTTAATCATCTCCATTGCATAGAAGTATCAGGGATGTTAGGGTAATATTGACTTTTGATTTTGATGATTAACAAAATTGTTTTAAATTGTTAAAAATAAAGCAAGAATAGTAAAAAAGTTAAAAGAGAAAGGGATTTAATGTCTTAATTTACTAATGAGGCTACTTTATGTGTAGAAAGATCAAACAAAAGAGTGACCAAAACCCTTGAAATTGAGACAAAGATAATAAAGTCAAACAAACACCCGGTGCCGATGGACTTGGTGCTCTCATGTTTGTGAAGCAGTACTATCTATCAATTGATGCAGGACAACTCAATCAGCCAAGAGCTCTCGAATTTGTGAAATATAATTTTGTATCAACTAAAGTAGCACAACTAGTCGACTAAGAGCTCTGTGTTTGAAGTTAAGCACAATGCTAGCATAATCTATCGACCAAGCAGAATAACTTTGTCAACCAAAGTACTCTACCAATAGAAAATTCAAAAGCTGCAAAGAGCTATTGAAGCTCATTTAATGAGCTTAACTATCTCAAACGTCTTCCTTCTCCTTCAAGTTTATAAATACAACTTTCAATACCTCACGAAAATTTTGACTAAAAAAATATCTCTTACTATTTATACTCTCATTATTGTGCTAAAGTGTTATTGAATTTCATTGAGTGTACTTCTTGAAAATGTTTCATTTCTTTGTACACATATTGTTAGAATTCTCTATTGTGAGAGTGTTTTGAGTTAAAAAATGTTCTTTTAACTTGATATTGTATCTACTCAATCTCATGTTTAGTTAAGGGAAAGTGTTGAGTAAACACTTGTAAATGTTTGATTAACACCTTGGAAATCTAGTAGGTTATACTAATTGTTTTAATTAGTGGATTCTAAACTCCATGTAATCCCTAAAAGTAGATGTACACAAAAAATGATGGAACCACTATAAATCCTTATATCTAATTTATTTTTTCTTAAAATTCCTCCAAATTCATCCTAACTCTTTAGTGTTTGCAAAAGAGGGAAAAAAAACAATTCACCCCCTTTTGGTTCTTCAATTGGTATCAGTACGGGTATCTTGTTTTTGATCCAACAACCTAAGAGAATATTCTAGGATGTCTACCAATGGAGATGCAATTCCTTTAGAGACTTGTTCCATAAATAAGACTTCATTCTTTAATGGTACGAGATATGGCTATTTGAAGCAAAAAATGAGAAACTTCACCATTATAAACAATAAATATGCTTGAGAGATCATTGAAGATGGTGCAATTATCCCCATAAAGATTGTTGATGGCATTAGGTACCCAAGAAGATGAAGGAGATTATAGGTGATGAGAAGAAATTTTATAAAACCAATTGCAAAGCAATAAATATACTTCATCTTGCTCTTAGATTGAAATGATAAAATACAATTTTTGCTTGTACTACTATTATGGAGATTTGAGATAAGTTTGAAACTACTTATAAGGGCACAAATCAAGTTGTGAAGAGTAAAATTAGTATGTTCACCCACAACTATGAGTTGTTAAAAATGAAGGAAGGTGAGACCATTAAAAAAATATATACTAGGTTCAATGCCATCATAACTAAGTTTAGGCTTCTATGAAAAGTATATCCAGAGCATGAACAAGTAGATAAACTACTCATATGCTTGCTTTAGTTGTGGGAACCTCAAGCCATAGCCTTAGAGGAAGATAAAGATGTGAACGAGTTAATGATTGATCAAATCATAAGATTTTTTACCACCCATGAGATCAAGTTAAAAATTAAGAAGATCATAAGCTATAAGGAGAAGAAGAAATCCATTGTTCATAAGGAAGATGATAGTGTTGACACCTATAGTGATGAGGAAATGACTCTTCTCACAAAGAAATGCACTAGATACCTTAAGAAAAATACTAAAGCTAAAGGAACCTCTAAGAAGGAGAAAGATTCTATAAAGAAAAAAGTAGAAAGTAAAGATTAGATTAGACACTATGAATGCAAAAAAGTTGGTCATATTAAAAGTAAGTACTCAACTCAAGAAGCATGACAATAAAGGAAAAATAGAAAGCCCTAACTATTCAGAGTGATGAAGATGATAGCTCAAGCGATGTTGACACCCCAAAGGGTCAAGTAAATATTTGTTTCATGTCTATGGAGGAAACAACGAGGAAAAGTAAGTTCTACTAACTTTCTTATTCTAGAATTAAAAAAGGCTTTGTTTGAATTATAGAAAAAGGGTAAGAAACTTAGTGCTAAAAATGAGACACTTAAAAGCATAATAGGTGAGATAGATAAAGACCATGAAGAGGTGAAGAAAGAAAATGAGAGTTTAGAAAAGATAATAAGAGGTTAAAAAATGAAATAGAGCTCTTCAAGAAAGAAAAAGAAGAGACTAATAACTAGAATGTAGAAGAGATATAGGCAAATGCTCTAAAAGATGAAAATAATTTGCTTAAAAAGAATTTATAAAAGGAAAAGAAGAATAGTAAAGAACTAAACAATATTTTGTCCAAATTTGTGCAAGGTAGGGAAAAATTAGATGCTATTCTTGGTGCTCAAAGAGTATATGACAAGGGAATCGGTTATAATCCTTTGTTTAAAGAGAAGAAAATGCAAAGATTTTTTTTTTGTAAAAAAAAAAAAAATCATACACAACCAAACACTAGATGCTATTATTGCCACAAGTATGGTCATGTTGTTGGACAATATATCATTACAAATCTCTTCATATCAAGAAGATATGTGTTTCTAAAAGAATATTGCGTACTAATACTACTGGATCCGAAAAAATATGGGTATCAAAAATCAAAACTTGATTGTATCTTGTGTAGTTATGCTTTAAGGAAAAGGAATTCAAAGATAAGGACCTTTGGTATATGATTGTATAAAGTCATTGCAAAGAATTAGCATTCTCTATCTAAAAATGGGGAGGAATATGAACAAAAAGGTGCAGTGAGCTCTTTATAGTACCAAAGAGAGAAAGAAATATGTAAAAGTGAAATGAGTCACATAATCACATTGATCACTTGAAATTAGACATTTAGTGTAATCATTACTTAATTACTAAAATGTTTTGGTGAATCTACTAAAGCTTTGCATGAAATGTGTTTTGATGTTGTTGACTCTATATTTAGATACCTTCAATGATAGTAAATGTATGGCTAAGATTAAAGCGGGATTTGGGAGCTTACTTCACAGGCAATTTGGGAAATTAAGTTGCGAGTTGTGTGGCTAGCGGGTCGATAGATTCAATTCGACAATTATAAGTTGAATGTAAATAGGTGGGATGCTATTTTCACTTCACATGATGTAGAGCGCATTTTAGGTTTAAGCTATTCTGGCATTGATGTATATATTGAAAGATCTAATAATAATGTTAAAAGAGTTTTGTTTAGTCTCACTGATAAGGTTGAGATTTGACGTATTGATATATATAGTACAGAGGTAGTTGTTGATGATATTTTCCATCAAAAGTTTGTGTTGCGGATTTTAGGGCAATTACTAGTACCCAACACTAGAAACTTTGTACCCAAGAAGCACCTCTCGGTTGTGGTGGATGCAGCGAATCTTAGAAAAATAAATTGGGTGAAGTTTGTTCTAGATAAACTTTGTGAGTGTATAACGAAGAGGAAATGCGGAAAGAAATGTCCTTTTTTTTGTTTTTCATTTTTTTTCCTTGAATGTATGATGTTGTTAGTTTGTGAAAATTTGAGACACATATATATTATGTGTTTTTAATTTTGTATATATAACTTGTGGCTATATTTTTTTTTGGATAACTTGACATTGAGCTATGTAAAATGTGAGGAAAGGAATGTAGGGTAAAGACTTCGAAGACAAACTTAATTAAGAAAATTTTTCATTAGTTTAACAAATTGGCAAAGGAAAAGATTAAAGTTACTTAGTTGTAGCATTCTTTATATGTAGTCAATTGTTTCTATTCTTATTGTTGCTTTCTAAGAGGTTGCTCTTGATAATGCCTCAATACAAGTGGGAACAAGTGATGTCAAGAAGCAGAGGACACATGCTATGAGACATTGTATCATCTTCATTCGTAAATTATAGTTCACCAATAATTGATTATATATATATATATGATATTAATATGTCATATTTTTTTACGGTGGGAGAACAAACATGTTGTTATTCAGTCAGAGCAAAAGTTATCATGGAAAGAAGTGGAGAAATTTGGTGAGAACATGGTCAATGTCACATTGTACTTTGATGGTCGTGTGGGGGTCCAAACTTGTTAGGCCCGCAGCTCATCAACAGATCTCATCAATACTTGCCAACCGCTCCTCTTTCAATAGCCAACTGCTCGGCACATCAACCGGTTGGTTCCCAGGTTTCCTTGATACTCAGTGTAAACTACTCGATTTGCTAAGGAGATATTCACTTTTCTTAAAAGGATGAGAGAATCTTATATAAGTGGAAAGAAGGTCTACAACCATAGCTAATAAGAAAAAGAATTTTCATGACGATCTGTACTTCCCAAACGGGTAAGACTTTGTAATTTTTGAAAATCCTACAATCTGATTCCTCAAAATCTTGAGACAATCTCATAAGGAAACTAGAGTTTTATCACCTGGTATATACACGACTCTCACAAGTGAAAGTTATATAAGATTTAATGTATCTACCGCGCAGGTAAGTCCTCTCAACCAATAGATAGCATACAAAAAATATAGAGCTCTCACTCTCTCCTACTCTCTCTCTCAGTATTAGTTTGTTTCCTTCCTTTTAAAATCCGCTCTATAACTTATCGTCAGAGCTCCCCCATCGGAGCACCCTCAGGCAGTCTTTTTGCAGGTCTCTTTGATCAAAATCACCAGTGGGCCAAACCATCTCGTTCGAGTTAGTAAAGCCATTGCTGTGGAGCCAAACCCACCTCCAATAGATTACACTCTATATGGGAACAAACTGATTTCCCAATCAAATCAGCCTTTACTACCATCTTCTTCTCTCCATCATAATATCATCAAAAGAAAAAGGCCACCAATTGGTTTTGATGATGACAATTTGATGGGAGTTCATACCCACTGAAATATTCCACTAATCATCACAACAAGAATTGGCTTTTACCTCATCAAGGACCATTATAGATCAAAGAACAGAACACGACATCCTCTATTGGAATGCCTATCAGCAGATAGGTTTTGTCCCATCTCAACTTAAATCCTCCGATTAGCCCATTAGAGAGCTCGCTAGTGAATGTATATAGCCACTTTTTACGTGGTAAAATTTCTGTCCCCCTACAATACCATATTGGGTCATCCTAGCCTAAGTAGTCTCGAAGCATTACCGAGTATTAGACACATAAAGGTCAAATTCTGAATACTCATGGGATCGCGACACTTCACAGCGACTCTGATCCATTAACCGTCCCCATAGGGGAAGAAGAAGGGGAAATTTTAGCAGTAGACACTATGATACTTTATAGATGACACCGATCAACAATTGAAACCTCAACCTGGAAAGGAGGTAATTGAAATTCGCATCACTGACACATCCAGTCAAATCGTCCAGGTCGGTGCCCACTTACCGACATCTCTTTAGAAGGCAATTGTGAATTATCTATGACGCCATTCCAGAGTCTTCACATGGTTCCCTGAAGACATGCCAGGCATTCACCCCTTAGTTATAGTTCACAAGCTGACTGTAAACACCAATCGCAAGCCTATTAAGCAAAAAAAGGGTATTCACACTAGAATGCTAACATGTGATGCAAGAAGAGGTTCAAAAACTTCATCCAAGAGGTAGAATACTTCAAGTAATTAGCCAACATAGTCATGGTGAAAAAAGCAAACGAAAAGTAGAGAATATGCGTAAACTTCAACGATCTCAATAAGGCATGTTCAAAAGATAGCTATCCACTCCCCAGTCAACAATTCATCTAGTCACCAGCTCTTGAGTTTCATAGATACATACTCTGGTTATAACCAAATACATATGGCGCCTGAAAATGAGAAAAAAACCAACTTTATTATGGAGTTCAGTACCTATTGTTATAAAATCATATTGTTCGGCCTCAAAAACACTAGGACAACCTTTTAACGCCTGGTCAACAAGGTCTTCAGTGAACAACTTGACAAAAACATGGAGGTCTATGTTGACGATATGCTCATCAAAAGCTCTAATGTCGATAATCATGTCGCAAACTTAGAAGAGACATTTGAAATGCTAGAATGATACAACATGTGACTAAACCCCACAAAGTGTACCTTTGGGATCACATTTGGGAAATTCTTGGACTTTCTAATTATCCACCAGGGAATTGAGACAAATCCAGAGAAAATTCAAGCCAAAATAGACATGACACCACCAAGGACAGTGAAAGACGTACAATGTCCGACGGGCAAGATTGGGCCCTGACCAATTCATGTCGAAAGTGTGGGAAAAGTATAAACCCTCTTACCATACCTTGAAGAAGTCTCAGAAGTTCACATGGATGCCTGAGTATTAGGCCACGTTCGAAAGGCTTAAAGAATATCTCATGTCACCCGCATTCCTCTCCCGACTGATCTTGTGTGAGAAACTATATCTCTAACTTTCTATTCTGACCACGCGCTTTGCTCTGTCCGTGTGAGACAGGAATCCACCGTACAAAAGCTGTTATACTATGTCAGCCGCATATTCCATGAGTCCAAGGTGAACTATAGACCCCATCAAGAAGATAATGTTTACTCATCACTGCCAGGCATCTCCAACCTTACTTCCAAGCCCATACTATCTGGTGCTGACTAACCAACCCCTAAAGCAAATTTCACAGAAGAGGGATACCTTAGGAGAGTTTGATATTAAATATCAGCTGAGACCGGCTATCAAAGGCCAAACCCTCTCAGACTTTATCCTTGAATGCGCATTCCTGACGTCTATCGAGCAATCCCTTGCTGTTCACAAAGAAAAATACTCGCAACCCAATTGGACCCTCCATGTCGATGGGTCATTTAATTCTTCAGGAAGTGGAACCGAACTCATCCTAATAGGGTTAGATAATTTTAAAGCTAAATATACCATCCGTTTTGACTCTCGAGCGACCAACAACCAGACCAAATATGAAACCCTTCTGACTGGTTACGGTTTGCATTATCATTAGGAGCCCAAAATGTACGGGTCTTTACTAACAACCAGTTAGTTGTTAAGCAGATCAATGGGGTCTACGAGATTAAAGAGCCAATGATGTTGAAGTATCTATTCAAGATATACAAAGTGATGGACAAATTCGATAAAGTAGACACACAACAAATCCCTCGATCTGAGAATGCACGAGCCCATACACTCTTGAAATTAGCTAGCTTTGAGTCAGTGGTGACCATTCGCACTGTCTACATTGAGAGCCTACAATACTCTAGTATCAAAGAGTCCACACAAATCTTGTTAACGAACAGCTTACTAGTTGGAAAGACCCCATAGAAGCATATCTAAAGTATGAGCAACTACCAATCTCACCCTCCGATACCAACAAGTTGAGGCACAAGGCCACCCATTATGTCATCATCAATGGTGACCTCTGCAAGAAATTTTACATCTATCCACATCTAAAGTACCTAACACTCGAAGAAGGGGACTACATCGTTAAAGAAATGAGGAATGGACATCCTAGGACCGTTCCCCCTAGCGACTGGACAATGAAAGCTTTTAATCATGGCTGTAAACTATTTCATGAAGTAGGTGGAAGCTAAACCATTAGTCCAAATCACCAATGATAAGATACAACACTTCGTGTGTACATCCATCATCACCAGGTTCAGCATACCTCACTTCCTAATCACAGACAACGACAAACAATTCGACAATAGAAACTTCTGAGACTTCTATAGTAGATTGGAGATCTAATATCGCTTTACTTCTATCGCCTACCCGCAAACCAATGGTCTCACAGAGATAACCAATCGAACGATCCTACAAGAGCTAAAAGCCATGCTAAATGAGGTTAAAAACCACTGGGTAGATGAGCTCTATAGCATCTTTTAGGCTTATCGAACGACGTCTTACAGGGGAGACACTATTCAGCCTAACATATGGTTGCAAGGTGATAATACCAATCGAAATTGGGATTCACTCACTAAAAGTAGACCAATACGAAGAAGGCCAGAACGAATCCATGTTGCACAAATGTCTAGATCTACTTCCCGAGCTAAAGGAGACCACCTCCATTCGAATGGCCATGTATCAACAGCTAACAGTAAGGTATTACAATTAATGGATTAGAGCTAGAACATTCAAACCAGGCAACTTGATACTTAGGAAGGTGGAAGCCACCGATCAACCCCAACAAGGCGTAAGCTAGAGCCCAATTAGAAAGGTCCATATAGGATACACTCAAAAGTTTACTCAAGCATATATTGCCTCGATCACCTGGATGGCTCGACCATATCTATAACCTGGGCATCTATTATCAATGAGGATTAACACTTTACCGAGGGAACATGCTTTGCGCATAATTAGATGATCATGTAAGAATTCTATAGTCACCTCTCTTTCATTATGCTAACTCATTGATTGGTTCTGAAACTCCTCTCGAACGAAACCTATTGTTAGTAATCTATCTCCCAGAACGGACCAATGTTGCCAGTCCTCCCAAACAGAGTCAATCTTTAGAAACCTATCTCCCTGAATGGAGCCAGTTTTCCTAAATAGAGTCTATCGTTACGGATCTATCTTCCTGAACGAACAACCATCTGCCCCGTCCTCTTGAATAGAGTCCATCGTTACAGATCTATCTTCCTGAACGAACAACCATCTGCCCCGTCCTCTTGAACGGAGTTCATCATTAGAAATCTATCTCCTTGAATGGGCAAGCATTACCCTGTTCTCCCAAACAGAGTCTATCATTAGGCATCTATCTCCTTAAATATGCAAACATCACCCCGTCCTCCTGAATGGAATCCATTATTGTAGATCTATCTCCCCAAATAGGCAAGCGTTGCCCCATCCTCTCGTATGGAGTCCATTGTTAGGGATCTATCTCCCCAAACGAGAAAGTGTCACCTAGTTCTCCCAAACAGAATCCATCATTAGTAATTTATCTCGCCAAATGGGTGAACATTGCCCAGTCTTCCCGAACAAAGTATATCGTAAGGAATGTGTCTCCCTAAATGGGTAAACATCACCCAGCCTGTCGAATAGAGATGTTGATGACAAGGGATGAGCCTTTTAGATAGACATACACGAGCCCTTCACTTTGTTAAACGAATGCACAAACCAAAAGAGAAGAACCCCTTGCCGAGCAAGCTTACTCTTTCAGTTGCAGACTGTATAGTAAATGAAGGGGCAACATTGCCCCGCGTCCAGTGACCCTATCAATTAAGTCACCTAGCGATGTGGCACTCATCATAAACATCAGCAAACTGCAAATGATGAGATGATCATTCAAAAGCAAGATCGATAAGTAACATAATACTCTTCTTTTATTTTAATATGATGAACACATCAGAATACATAGTCGGATATAATGTGAAGAGAGTTTACAAGTCTCTAAGTCAGATTGAGTTATATCGAAAGAAATACAAAAGTAACGTATAGTTTATAACTAATCTAACATAAGCCAAGAACCAAAAGAAGCTCCATGGCCCATCAACGTTACACAACCGGGACAAGAAAACCATAGGAGTCTTTGTAGCCTGCTGAACTACCTTTGAGTAATGGAGTTAAGGGGGTAAAAACTGCAAACGCTTTACAGTAGAAGTTGGAAAGGATTTTGAGAAGATAAGAGTTGGCTACAAAGAGACTGAAAGGATGTATCAGACCTCCAACTGACTCCAAACTCCTTTTATCACCCGACCTGATAGAGCATCAAGCAGTATTTTAAATAACCCTACTACACCAAGGGAGCGAATGATGAATTCGAGCTTGAGAGAAGATCCTTTGTGAATAAAGATCTCTCTCTCCATAAGGCCAAATTCCTGCTGAGGACCCTAACGAGCGCTACCGTAATAAATGAACATCGAACGACATGATAGAACCTTGCATCAGTAGACCCATCCTTGATGGAGCCTCACATCAACTGAAGTCTCTTAAGCCACAGGGTTTGATGGCTCAAAACCATAATCGAGATATCTCTAAAAAATATAGACTCTTAGCAGTGGAAACTCATATAATCACTCATGAAAGTATACAAAATCTCTCTGGGACGATACTAGATCATGCGACCCCTATTTATAGCCGCAAAGACATAATCCTCAAAATGTTGGGTAGACAAAATGATCCAACGAGGAATGTGCATAATGAATGTAGAGTCTCAACCTCTTCAACTTCTCGGGTTTAAACATATTTATATTATTGCAACTCTCCAAGTATCAGCCTTTGGTTTACTTGTTACACCCTTCCTTCGAAGTGGCATAAAGAGTAGGGGGCAAGTGATAGTACATAGCTCAAATCGTGTAGGGCCTAGACTTGTCAGGCCCGCGGCTTGTCAACAGATCTCGTTGGTACTTGCCGACTACTTCTCTTTCGATAGCCAACTACTCGGCACCTCAATCGGTTGGTCGCCAAATTTCCTCGGTGCTGGGTGTTAATTGTTCAATTTGCTAAGGAGAAATTCATTTTTCTCTTCAAAAATAGATGGAATCTTATATAAGTAGAAAGGAGGTCTACTACCATAGCTGATGAGGAAAAAATTTTTCATGACAATCTGAACTTTACAAACGGGTAAGATATTGCAATATTTGAGAATTTTACAATCTGATTTTTCAAAATTTCAGGACACTCTCATAAAGAAACTAATATTTTATCACCCTATATGCACATAACTCTCGCAAGCAAAAGTTATATAAGGTTTAATACGTCTACTGCCCAGGTAACTCCTCTCGACCTACACATAATACACAAAACATATAGAACTCTCACTCTCTCCTACTCTCTCTCAGTATCAGTTTATTTTCTTCCTTTCGAAAGCCATTTTCTAATTTAAGGGTCGAAGTTTCTCCAGTTAGAATACCCATTAGCGGTCTTTTTGTAGATTTTTTCAATCGAGATCACCAAACAGTCAAACTATCTCATTCGAGTTTGTAAAGCCATTATCTATAGAGTCAAACTTACCTCCAACATATTTGAAGGCTGAGATTGTGAAGAAAGTATTGAAAGAGGTGAAAAATATAATTGGGAGCAAAGAGGAAGGTGAATACAATGAGAAAGTTGGTCAAGAACCAACACCACAAGAAGATTTTAGCCATGTAGTCGATGGTCCTGTTTTTGCAACAGGTAATGAGGTAATAGTAGTCTGGATTTATTTAGGCGAATGAGTTTTTAATTTGTTGTTATTGATATTAAGCAATTTTTTTTATTATTGTTTTTTGTTTTCTTCGATGTAATAAATGTCCTTAGTTCAACCAAAAAAAACCCTTAGGAGAATGTTGATGAAAGTATTGTACATGGCAAAAAATTGAATTTCGTGAATGTATCTTCAACTGACACAAAAGAAGTTTCTAAGGCCAAAAGGACATGGGCTACAGAAAGGCCTTCGCACTTTCGGCTGTCTCCGTACATTGATTTCAATTAAGAAAAATATCACCACAAGAAATATCAAGTATGAGCTAGCATTTTTTTTTCTAAACATTTGAACCAACAAATTAAATTATATAATATGTAAAATCAGCTCACCTGTAGTAACGAAGATCAAATTATGGTAATTGCATAAATGTTTTTACTAATGTTGACACTTTTTTTCCCCATCATTATGGTACTATGTAGATATAAAAATGATATTAGTGACATGAATGAATAAAAAAAAACTTTATTAATATATTATAATGTTCAAAATTTTCTGCACTTGCTTTGGAATTTTGTTGGCAACTTGTGTTTTACGTGACGGAATAGAGTAAGTGTAAAGGATTATATGATAGAATGAAAAGAGTTTAAATAGTAAATACAAAGGATTACATATACGTTCATTTTTGCAAATTAACTTTCATGCCAAAATATTTTCTTTTGTTTCATGTATTTTGCGGATAGATTTTTGATGAAGCGACAAATAAGTACTCCACTCATTTTAAATAATATTGAAAATTAATATAGTAGTTGGAATATATTAATAGTTTTATTTTCTATTTATTTCTAATTATGCAATTTAGCAAAATAATAGTGTTAAGTACTTCTTTATAAGACCTCGTAATTGGCGAATTAAGAGAAGTATGATCTCTTTTATCAAACTCAAGTGAGCTGAATTATAATGGAAATTACTTGTCTTTCGTCATCTCTTCTACTAAACTATTTATAGGACTAGTTTAACAACTCTTTCCATAATTTAGCAATAACAACTTGAAAAACAACAAGCTCATATTGACTGATTCAAGATATAAAACAAATTACGGTAACCGGAGACTTATCCAAACTTTATTAACAACTATGCTAATTTATTGGTTCTACATGACAAAGTGGAATGACACGTGTCCATTCTTAGGTTGCTTGTATTTAATTTCATTATCACTTTATTTCAGATTGCTAAATTTGATAAAATTATTATTAGTCATATTTATTCTAATGTTGATTCTAATGGAAGTAGGTTTTCTTTATAGATACTTGCTCTGTCTGAGTAGAAGTCTTGCGAAGTGATCTAAAATTTTGTGAAAGATGAAATCTACAAATACCGTCGGAGGGCTCCGATGGGGAGACTCTAATAGTCAAGTCAGAAAAAGCGGTTTTAGAATATGGAAAACAGACCAAGAAAAAGGGTGTCTTGACTTTGTGTTGCTAGTGTGCTTGATGTGTAATGTTCCAAGATAACTTACTTGTGTGACGGCCAATGTTGTTCTTATATATCCGTAGTTCTTGAAAAGTTTCGTAAATGATTGAGAGTATTAAAATCCTAATTTTCTTGTGGAGATATTATTGAGAATCTCTCAAATCGTAGGAACTATAGTTAAAGGTTTTTTAGAAATACGTTATCTCATATCTAGAAAGAGTCCCAACTATTGTGGGAGCTTCATGACTTATCAAGAGTGCCTACCAAGGCAAGTTTCCATGTTCCTCGAGATTGTTCCAAGAAGGGGAAAGATTCTCATTCGCGTTAAGAAAGTTCTAATTTACTCAACAATTTACTTTCTTCATGGATTATCTCAAATCGTGCTTATCACGTGATCAAATGAATTATACTTGAGAGTAAAGTGACAGAGGAGTTTTAGCACGGAGGACTAGGATCACCGAGGAGCTACGGGTGCATTCGATTTGTTGAGCCCAGTTTAACAGACCCGGGATAAGGTTCTGATCTTTTTGGTAATGGGCCTTGGACCATATCCCATCATTTGCCTCTTCCTAAAGCTTGGTCAAAGATATGGCGTTAGAGTAAAGACGGTGCTTCCATAACTTCTTCTTGAGAAGGCACATCAAGTTTAGAGGAGAAGCAGGACGGTTATAAGAGTTAACTTGTGGTATATTAAATGTGTGTGTTGTTATGAGGCAGAAAAGACGGGAAGTAAGTTATACCATTACTGTAGGATTTGGGCAGTCGTTCCTTTAATTAATGGGAACCTAACTATTTTGTTTTCAAAGTGTGTTGCTTTGTTCCACATAAATAGTGAGAGATGTCAATGGAGTGTTGATGAGGGAAAGTGGGCTAAGTTTTATGATAGACAATGGATGAAAAGTTGAAGTTCATAGGCTTTTTCTCACGGTTATAATTTTCAACAGTTAAATGAGTTAAAGATGGGAGATTTCGTATGGTGGTTCTTTTGTGCTTTTTGGTTGCTATCAATACGAGATTCGATCAGTGGTGCAGACTGCCAATACAAGATCCCATTGCGGTACTTGGCTATCCAAGTTCGTGATAACCAACTTCAGTAGTCTTGGGTTGTGTCTTGCATCTGGTGGGATTCCCGTCCCTCTTGTATTCCAAACTGGAAGGTCAAGGAGTCCACCTCCTCTTGCGAGGTCTAATGGAGATGGCTGATAATTGTTCACTATGGGTATTTGGTAATGGTTTGATTAATGTCAGTGTCCCTGGATCTAAGGGTGAAGAGAATGGAGGAGCTAGGTGAAGAATCGACATCTTCTAAGAGGTGTAAAGAGGATGGAAGAATTTGATGTTGAGAAGAGAGTTTTTGTCCCACATCTTTCTCTATTTTTTATCCTATGTAATTTTTTAATTTTTGTATATGTAAAAACTTAAGTTTCTATGACTTCTTCGTGTAAAAATGTTGTTGAAAAATGAATAAAAGGGGTTTTATTTTTGTGTACCTGATTATTTTATCGTTTGTTCTTGTTGATGTGCTTGGTGTTTACTTCCTTTTCCTCCTCTTGTATTACTTTTGTATATCATTCCCATGCTCTAACGTTGAGTAAGTAGAGGTATCTTTCTGTCGTTATATGACATATAGATGAGAGATTTGAAGCCGTAGGTGAAGATCGCCGGAGGGCTTGTTAGAATGACATTGAAAGTATTGATAGCGCCTTAGCGCATTTGGTATCGGGTGTTGTGCCTTGAAAGTGTTTGGCATACTAGGCGTTACGCCGAGGGTACTCGGAGGCCTTGTGCCTTAAAAAAATATAACGTACCAAGCGTTGCACCAAGAGTACTCAGAGATGTTGTGTCTTAAAAAATGTATAGAGTACCAGGTGTTGCGCCAAGAATACTTGAAGGCATTGTGCCTTAAAAAAATGTATAGTGTGCCAGGCATTGCGCCAAGGGTACTCGAAGGCGTTGTTTCTCTAAAAATGTATAGCATACTAGGCATTGTATCGAGAGTATTCGAAGGCATTGAACCTTAAAAAATATATAGCATAGCAGGTATTATGCCGAGAATATTCAGAGGCGTTGAACCCTTAAAGATGTATAGCATATCAGACGTTGCTTCAAGGGTACTTTGGAGGTGTTGTACCTTAAAAAATGTATAGTATACCAGATGTTGTACCAAGAGTACTCGGAGGCATTGCACCTTAAAAAATGTATAGCATATCAGGCATTGCGCCGCGGGTATTTGGAGGCGTTATGCCTTAAAAGAAGTATAGCATATCACGTAATATATCGAGAGGCTGATGTTTATGTTATGTCTTGCTAGTTCTGCAGTTTGAAGGACATCAGGGTACCTAACTGAAAAGTGTATGCTCATTGTACTGAAGACATGTTATTAACATTGATGAATTGTAGAGTAATAGACTTCAATGGTAAGTGTATTGTGAAACTTATTAATGACAAATGCGCAAGTTTTCGGAGTTCCATGTGTGTGGTATGGTTGAACCATCTAAGTGATTGAGTCGATAAGTTTTAGGTCGTTGTACGGAGTGTACTCAATACAGCCCTTCCCAATTAGACGCAAGCTTGCCCTCCAGTTGTGGCTGTCCTGTTGCTTCCACTCTGTGAAGTACTAGATCTCTTAGCCTGAACGTTTTAACCTTGACCTTTTTGTTATAATTCTGGGCCATCTGTTGTTGATTATCGAAGACCAAATAAACTTTTGTATTTTTTTGGTTGTGATTTGCTCCAACGGTTCTATTTCTACCCACTTGGTGAAGTAATCAATGGTGACGAGAATTTCCACTATCTAATGGCACGGGGAAACGGACCCTATATATCTATCCCCTATTGCACAAATGGCCAGGGACAGGTGATCAAGCATAATTCGATAGAAAATTGATGGGGGATTGAGGAGAAATGCCGGCACTTGTCGCATTTCTTAACAGATGCGTTTGCATCTGCTTTCATGGTTGGCCAGATGTCTTAAAGCCTTGTTTGCCAGGTTCCATGCTCCTAGGTGGTTGTCGCATATCCTTTCATATATTTCTCTGAGAATATAGTTTCTTTCTTCAGAAGTCAAACACTTAAGGTATGGGTAAGTGAAAGACTTCCTGTAGAAAACTCATTGATGATGGCATATTGTGCAGCCTTTCATTTAATCTTGACTACTTCTACAGGCAACTTTGGTAGTTGGCTATTGTTCGGGTAGACCCGTATGATGCGTGTGTTGACAGAATTTGTTTTGGTTCATCAATGCTGGGGTAGGGAAGGCTCTCAACATACACGGTTTGGCTTATAGCTACTGAATCTGAGTTAGCTTGCTTAGATAGCGTGTTAGATCTAACGTTCTTTGATCTGGAGGTTTGTTGTATGTCAACTTTATGGAATCCCTTGATCACTTCATGCAATTTTGCTAGATATTTCGCCCTTAGCTCCTTCCATGTAAGCACCTTGACTTGTTTGACCATGAGCTAATTGTCTGTGAACACCCTTATTTCTCAGGCTCTCAATGATGCCGTGATTCGCAACCCTGTTAGGAACCTCATACTCGGCTTGGCTATTGGTAGCTTTGAAGTCAAAGCAAAGGGCATATTAGGCTTTGAAGTCATCGAGACCCACGATGATGAGTCCAGCCCCACTTCCTAATAAGTTGGAGGATTTGTCCATATGTCATGTCCAGGGAGGTAATGTATGCTCTTCTCGAAGACTAGTGGGTCTTTGTTCGTAGTAGTACGAAATCATACATCAAAGATGAAGTTGACAAAAGCTTATCCCTTGATAGCGGGCCTTGGTTGGTAATCGATGTCAAACTCGTCGAGTTTGATTACCCACCCAAAGTATCCCTCTTCTTCAGAATTTGCTTTAGTGGCTGGTCGATTAACATAATGATGGTATGTGCTTGAAAGTATAAGCAAAGGTGCTAGGCTACTATGACGATGGCAAAGGCTACCTTTTCGATCGGCTTATACTTTAATTTTGCCTCTTGAAGGACATGGTTGACATAGTATATTGGCCTCTGTACGTCAGCATCTTGCCTCATTAAGTGTAGTCAAAGAGCATGGTTAGAGATAGAGAGATAGAGATAAAGTTTTTTACTGGGGTAGGTCAAGAAAGTAACAGTAGTGATGAAAGATATTCTTTAAGTTTATCAAAGGTAGATTGACATTCGGCAGTCTAGAAGAATTTTTGAGCTCTTTTTCAGAGTATCGAAAAAGAGCTTGTACTTTTCCCTGACTTTAGATATGAATCGACTTAAGGCAGCAATCTGCCCTGTGAAGTATAGCATTTCTTTTAGTGTTCTAGATGGTGTCATGTCCATGATGGCTCAAATCTTTTTCGGATTAGTTTCGATTTCCCGATTTGTAATTATAAAACTGAGAAGCTTACTCAATGTAATCCCAAAAGTACACTTTGCCGGATTGAATCTCATGTTGTTATGTTCTAGTGTTCTAAAGGTTTCCTCTAGGTCCGTCACATGGTCTTTGGGGTGGGTACTCTCAACGAGCATGTCGTCCATATAAGCTTCTACATTTTTGTTGATCTGCTCATCGAAGACTTTGTTGACCAAATTTTGAAAGGTGGCTCTTGCATTTTTTAAGTTCAAGGGCATGGCTCTAAAACAATAAGTGTCGAATTTTGTAATAAAGCTTGTCTTCTCTTCATCTTTGGGGCCATCCGGATTTGGTTTTAACTAGAGTAGGAGTCTATGAATGTTAAAAAGCTGGTAGCCTGAGGAGTTGTCCACGAGTTTATCAATTCTAAGGAGTGAATAGTTATCCTTTGGACACGCCTTGTTAAGATCTGTGAAGTCGATATATATCCTCCACTTGTCATTAGCTTTCTTTATTATGACTATGTTGGCTAACCATTCTAGATATTTCACCTCTTTAATGAAGTCTACTATCAGAAGTTTTTGTACTTCCTCTTGAATCACTCATTGGCGCTCTAGTACGAATATCCTTTTTTTTTTGCTTTATAGGCTTACAGCTTGGGTCGACAATCAGTTTGTATACAATCACAGATAGATAGATCCCTGGCATGTCTTTGAGTAACCATGTAAAGACCTTAGAATGGTGATGGAGACATTCAATAATGGCCTTGCATAGAGATGGAGGTAGAAGGGCTCCAATCTAAAAGTTTGCATATGATCTTTTGTAATCTGGATCTCTTCTATCTCTTCGGCAGGTTGAGATTTGTTTGTCGATGTGAGATCGTCCCTGAACTCAACCATTTCTATTGAGAGGTTTTCTTTGCTTTCCCCCAATGATGGTAGTTGAAATCTAGGGTCGCAGTTGAGTGTTGCAACACCCTATGCTGTTTAAAATTTGATTTTCATATGCTTAATGCTTGGCAAGGCCTCCAAATTGTTTAAACTGGGACGACTGAGGATAGCATTATAAGGGAAAGGGGCTTGATTACACTGAATGTAACTACCGTGGTGGCGTGATTTGGAAGTGTCCCTAAGGTTACGGGGAGTGTTATGGTGCCTTCTGGGTATACTGATTCACTAGAGAGTCATCTTATTGGAGTCATCTGGGGTTGTAAGTCTGCAGGGACGAAACCCATTTGTTGAAAAGCATCCCAATAAAGGAGGTCACGACCTATACCTTGATCGATGAGAATTCTCCTAACCGTGTATGAACATATTTCTATTGTAATAACAAGGGGATCATGCTGATTTAGTGGAACTCCAATTAAGTAGTCGTTGTCGAAACCGATCGGTGGTCTTTTCCTTTTTGGCGACGTAATTGAAACGGCGATATGGATTTGGGTTGAGAGCGAGTTTCTTCCTAATCTGTTCCCATAGACGTCACCAATCTGATGGAGGTAGCTTTTCTCCATAGATATTTGCTCTGTTTGAGTTGGAGTCTTGGGTTGCGAAGTGATCTGAAACTTCGTGAGGGATAAAACTAGTGTTATAAAAACTAGACCGGACCGCGGTTCGACCGGTTCAACCCTTCTCATAGTGTTTTTACAGTTCGGGTGGATAAAAAAACCGTTTTACACTTGAACCGGCCTGAACCGGCGGTTCAATGGCGGTGCAACCGCGAACCACTCGAACCACCGGTTCAAGAAAACCGTGATCTAGGTTAAAAAAAAAAGGTAATTGTTTTTCGTTGCCCTCTCTCTCTCTTTCTGCTTTCTCTCGCTCTCTTTGCGAATTCGTTTTCGTCTCTCACGATCTCACCCTCACCTTCTCTCTCGATCTGTCACAGCTCTCTCTCTCTCTTGCTTTCTCTCACTCTCACTGCTCTCTCTGGCTCTCACGGTCTTCGTCTTCACTCTTCGTCTTCATCTTCGTCTTCGTCTTCGTCTTCGTCTTCGCTCTCTCTCGACAGTTCACAGTTCCATTCTTACGGCTTGACGTTCGTCGATTTTTCTATAAGATAAAGTCTATCTCTCAACTCTTAACATATTTAGAATTAAATTTTGATTTTTAGGGTTTTTAATTGAAATTTAGGGTTTTATATGATTTTAGGGTTTTGAATTGAAGTACCAAATTTTAGGGCTTTTATAATTTTTAGGGTTTTTGTAACACACTCTTCGTCTTCTCACTCTCAATTTCGATTTCAGTTTCAATAGTCTTCGATTTCAATTGCAGGTCATCGCTCTCTGTTTTGGAGTCACAAGCAACGTCTTGCAGTCGCGATCCACAGGTTAGGCTCTCTTTCTCTCCCTCTGTCTATGCTCATTGTCCAGAAAGAACCCTAATTCATTTTCCAGAATTTTGGTCTTCGCAATTGCTGGTACTGGTAGTTAGTTGAGCACATATAGACCCTAGAGGTTGTATGAAGTGATTCTGAGATCAAATCAGACTGGTACTGGGGTGGAGGAGGGGGTGTTTGTGACTAGTGGAAGCACTTACCCCCCACTGTGCAATTCAATCACCTTTGCACATATCACACACATGCACTAGTTGTATTCTTCATTTCTGTGAACTTATGTGAACATTTGACAAGTTAGGACCTTGTTTGAATCATTTCTGCAGCATCATCAATTGTGAGTAATTCTTTTATATTTTTCTAGCTATGATCATGTCATCAACATCACCATCTCCTATAGACTCAACCCCAAGTTCTTCTCCTCCCTATAAATCTGTTAGAGGTCGAAATGATCCTGCTTGGAATTATTGTGTGGAAGAAGGAATATCTGGAAGTGGGAAGAAAAAAGGTGGTTTGATATGTATATTTTGCAAAAAAGCTTTGAAAGGAGGAGGCATTTCTCGATTTAAATATCATTTAGCTGGAGTTAAAGGTGGAGCTGTTGAGTTATGTAAACAACTTCCTCCTGATATTCAATATCAAATGCAGCAGAATATTGAGGGCTTTGCTGAAAAGAAGAGGAAAAATCAGATATTATCTGAGGAACAAAATCCTTTTGGCTTTCGACAATATGATGATGATGAGAATGAAATTATTTTTGCCCCAAACATTGACAAAGGAAAAGGGCCACTCATAATGAGACGGAGTGTTTCAAAAAAATCAAAATCAGGGACTCCACCTATTGCTATAGATTCATACTTTATGCCGAGAACAACACCAGGTGCTCAACCAACCATCAAGAGTGCAATGCAAACCAAAGAAACTAAAGAAAAAGTTGATTTAGCAGTGGCTAAATGGATGATTGATGCTTCTATTCTTTTTAATGCGGTTAATTCTAAATTTTATCAACAAGCAGTTGATGCAATTGCAAGTATGGGTCCAGGGTATAAAGCACATAATTTTCATGATATTCGTGGATATCTTTTGTCGAAAAATGTTGAAGAGATTAGAAACTTTGTGGAGAGTTTTCGTAGCACATGGAAGGAAACTGGTTGCACAATTATGGCTGATGGATGGTCTGATCAAGCCAAGAGAACACTTATCAATTTCCTTGTGTATTATCCTCGAGGTACGGTCTTTCTAAAATCTGTTGATGCCACTAAAACTTCTAAAACTGTTGAGTTGTTATATAAATTATTTAGAGAAGTGGTATTATTTGTTGGTGCTGAAAATATTGTGCATATGGTGACTGATAATGCTGCAAATTATGTTGCTGCCGGGAGGATGTTAGAACAAGAATTTCGTATGCTTTCTTGGTCTCCTTGTGTTGCCCATTGCTTGAATTTAATGTTTCATGATATTGGAAAATTGGATGAGGTTAGTGATATAGTTACTCATGCTGCTAAGATAACAAAATACATTTATAATTATACATTTGTTTTGAATTTGATGAGAACACATACCGGTGGAAGAGAGATTCTTCGTCCGGCACCAACACGCTTTGCCACAAATTTCATTGCTTTACAAAGCATTTTATCTCAAAAGGATGCTTTACGTGCTATGGTGATTAGTAGGGATTGGACACAATCAAGTTATGCAAGGGATAGCAAAGGAAAAAAATTCACTGAACTGATATTAGATTCAAGTTTTTGGAAAGAATGTGTCACTATTGTTCAATTGACGGAGCCTTTAATGCGTGTGCTACGATTGGTGGATAGCGATGATAGGCCAGCTATGGGATATTTTTATTATGCTATTCATGTTGCCAGAGATGAAATCATAAAAAGATTTCAAAGGAGAAAAAAAAGAGTGGAACTTTATCTAAAAATCTTTGATAATCGTTGGGATAATCAGCTTCAAAAAAGTCTTCACGCTGCTGGTTTTTGGCTTAATCCAAGCTTTCAATATAATTCCGATATCATGGCAAATCACGGTCACACAATATCAGGACTATTAGATGTGATTGAGAAGTTTGCGCATGGAAATGCAGTTCTAAGAAGCAAGCTTACTCAAGAGATGAATTTGTTCAAGCAAGGTGATGGTGATTTTGGACGAGTATCTGCTATTGCATATAGGGATGCAATGTTACCGGGTAATCAAAAACTTATAACTTTGTTTTCTTATATTAGTGTTTTTTTGTTATTTTTTGTTTTAGTTATGCAAATTTAAAATCATATTTTCACTTGCTTGTAGATCAATGGTGGTCTTATTATGGAAGTAGTGCACCAAACCTTCAATAATTAGCAATTAAGGTACTAAGTCAAACTTGCAGTGCTTCTGGTTGTGAAAGAAATTGGAGTGTATTTGAACAAATACATTCCAAGAAAAGAAATAGATTGGAGCATCAAAGATTAAATGACTTAGTTTATGTTCACTACAATCTAAGATTACAACAAAGGTATGGACCATGAAACTTTTACTTATATTTTTTTGAGTTATTTTATTATGTGAATTGTTTTGAATTCAAATAAGTTCATTTTTGTTTTTGTTTTTCAAACTTAGGAATTATTGGAAGGGTTGTAATTATGATCCTATTGATTTTGAGAATTATGTATCTACTGAGATTTGGGTATTGGAAGAGAAACCTTCAACTTTGAATGCAAAAGAAATTAAAGTTTTTAGACAACAAATGGCAAATTGTTCGATTCAAGATGTATCTAATGGTAATTTATTATTGTACGGTTTTAAAACTAAAGTTATATTCATAATTTTTATCGTATAAAACTTATATAGTTGATTTTATATTTTGTTTTCTAAATGAAAATATCAACTTAGATGATTTCAATGATGAATATGAAGATGAAGAAATGATGTTGGAGTTGGTATTGCCCAAGATAATGGAGTTTATGCTACTCAAGATGATGGAGTTGATGCTGCTCGAGATGAAATTAATTTCATGTTCATGTAACATGTTGTGATTAGTAGGTGTAGAATATTATGAAATTATATGAAATTTGTTGATCTGAAATATTCGTACTTTAAAAATTGTTTTTTATTTGTTTTAATTTCTATGAGATGATGAGACTATCAATTTTTGATATTATGATTTTAATTTATATTTTATATGACTTTATAATTTAGTTATTTAGTTTTTAATTATCAATATGAGTTTTAAAAGTAATTATTGATTATATATATATATATATATATTTAATTATTATTAAAAAATCAGCGGTTCGACCATATTGATCCGTGGTCCAATCGGTTTAACCATATTTTTGAATTTTACGAGTCAATACACGGTACGGTTCTGATAACATTGGATAAAACATGCAAATACATTGGGAAGATGCTCTGGTAGGGGAGACTCTAATGTTTAAGTTAGAAAGAGTGGTTTTAGAATATGGAAAATAGATTGAGAAAAAGGATATCTCGACTCTGAATTGTCGGTATGCTTGATATGTAAGGTTTCAAGAGAACTTACTTGGGTGGCAATCGATATTCTTCTCATGTATCCGCGGTTTTTGGAAAGTTTCGTAAAATAATGTGTTGAAACCCTAGTTTTTTTGTAGAGAAATTATTGAGAATTTCCAAAATTATATGAGCTACAGTCAAAGGTCTCTTAGAGATACGCTATCTCATATTTGGGGAAAGTCTCAACTATTGTAAGAGATTCATGTCTTATCAAAAGTGCCTGACGGGGCAAGTTTCTTTGTTCCTCAAGATTGGTCCGGAAAGGGGGAAGATTTCCATTCACGTAATAAAAGTTTGAATTTACTCACAATTTTACTTCATTCGTGGATTATCTCAAATCGTGTTTATCACATGATCAAATGAATTATAGTAGTGAAATATATTTATTGATAATTAAAGTGACCGAGAAGTTTTAGCACCGAAGGCTAGGATGATCGAGGACCTATGAGTGTATTTAGTTTGATGAGCCTAGTTTAACGAATCCGAGATAAGGTTCTCATCGTTTTGGTAATGAGCCTTGGGCCATATCCCATCAAATTCAATTTTACTTTGAATTAATTAGATAATAAAGATAAAAATAAATAACGAAAAATCTACAAAAAATAAAATTAAAAATGAGAGAGAAAAAGGTTAACACAAAAGTTGGGAGAAGTTGACAAAACTCTGATCGATACCGAAATCAGTTTTACCCGGTTAAAAATACTATTACATGGTACCACCATAAATTGGCGGTGGAACCAAAAAATTTTCTATTAATTATTTTTTTAGAAGTGCATAGAACATTTATGGAAAAATCATATTTTTAGTATTGAGAAGAAAAACAATCTAAATTTTAGTATTTCTCCAAAATTTTAATGGTGTTCCACGTGCATAACACTAACTAATACATAACACTAACTAATACAGTTGTTCAATTTTCAAAATCAAAAATATTTTTGAAAAAACTCCAAAATTTAGGTTTTTTTTTTCTTTAGAGCATTAAACCAATTATCATTTTCCAAACATTTATCAACAATATTCTTATAAATTAATACCATCAGATACTTAATTTAATAAATAAGAATTTTAAATCTCTAAAATAAAAAAGATTACGAGGGGTTGGTTTAATAATATTTTGATTGAATTAATTAAAATATGGTTATATGTATCCGTCCGTTATAAAAAATATTCTTATAAATTAAAGGGTTGCAGAAGATGCGAACTTTCGCAACTTCAGAGTTTGGAGTTATACCATTCAATTCGTTACAACATTGACAGACAATTACTCTTCAATTTCACTTCTCGTCACTGCTTTGCTCAAATTGCCCAAATGTCAACACGCTGGCTACCGGCGGCCCAACTCACCGCTAGTGGCCGACCTGTATTTATCTCCGGCGAGGTCGAGTCTTCTCTCCTCTCGGGCGTCGACATCGAGCCCGATGAACAATACCCTAATCTCTCTCCTCTCAAATCTGGCATTCTCATCCTCACCACTCACCGTCTCATGTGGATCTCGAACTCCTCCTCCGCCTTCGCCATCCCTCTTACCGCCGTCACTCACATCTTCTCCCCCAAAAAATCGATCAAGGCCATGTTCGCTAGTCCCAGGATCAGAATTCAGGTCCTGGTTTCGCCGCAAAACGGCTGCCTTGACGAAAAAGGATCGAAGTCGATGGTGATCACGATCGTCGTGAGGGGGAAGACCGATCCGGAGGCCTTTTTGGGGAAGTTGTGGGAGGCGTGGAGAGGAAGGGCTTGGGAGACCTTAAAAGATGAGAGTTCCAGCTCAGCTTCAACGGATGAGGGTTCTTCGAGGAGCGGAATTAGGACACGGAGTGCTGTGGTTGGGGTTGCGGGGATACTGAGGAAGGAGCAGGAGATGTGGGAGAGTACTGATAAAAGTTTGCAGGATGCTTTTCAGGATTTGAACGCTCTTATGGTGTGTGCGTGTCTTTAACTAATACACTTCAGTTGGGAATTTTGTTGAAATACTTCTCTAGACTTGCATTTTAGAGTTTCTGCACACTTATTTAATATTATCTTGTTGATCCAATACTATTTGGAAATCTAAATGATATGCACTAAGGTTTTCTGTAGTAAACTAGACATGGGGCTATATAATTTTGTACCATTTTGACTATAGATGGAAAAAACTAGTATTTTCCAATTCCGTATGCTATGGTAGCTTAGGGGATGATTATTTGTTTCGATCTTCATATGAATATATGAAGAAGATTCATGTGAAATTTGTTATCCTACAATCCCTGTGCTTTCCTGCGTAGGATTAATGGGACCATAAATGAAAGTTGGACCGGAACTAATATAGGAAATGTGAAGGCTGCTGCTAATTCTTGAATTTGTTTCTTGAAATTTTGAAAGAGTTTTCTCCGAAGCATGATGGGACTGTCTTAAAAGGCTCATATTTACCTCTGAACTCTGAAACATGAAACATGACAATGCTTCAATGAATGTGGTTTTACTGTTGATATTATGCCAGCTGATTTGCTTCTTGTTTCATAGTAAATCCTTGAATTTTTTTTCCTCATTTGCTGTTGCTTGGTAATTGATTGGGTTGGCATCATTATCCTTTCTTATCTCATATTCTTTTTATAGATTTCTTTTCCTGGGTTTAATTTAGTATAACTGTTTGGTTTTACAGAATAAAGCTAAAGAGATGGTGATGCTTGCAGAGAAAATGAGGCAAAAGCTTTTGTCTGGCCCATCTACTCAAGGCACTGGAACAAATGATGAGGAGATTGATTCCAAACAAGAGATGCAAGATTGGATGTTAAGTGTTGGCATAGCATCTCCAGTTACAAAAGAGTCTGCTGGCGCTCTGTATCATCAGCAATTGTCCCGCCAGGTTCTTTTCTCCCCTAACATTTACTAGTTCAAATGAATGAAATCGGTACTAACTCAATTAACGTAACTCCAATCGTTTAATATGAAGTACTAAGTACGTTTTAGAGGCTAATCAAACTAGTTTCATGCATATTTGTGAGATCAAGTTCTATTGTTGTTATTCACTCCTCGTCAAAGCAAGTTTCATAAAGAAATATCTCATGGACACTCCATCCTTGTCTTGGCTGGATATTGTGCACGCAAGATTTGCAACCTTTGGATTTCCAATCAAGGGTGGTTAAATATTGTCTTTAATTATTTAGATGTGCTCTTTTTACAATATCTTAGGTTGGAATAGGTGCTGAAGAACCTGTATCTAGGTTGGCTTAAGTGATGCTCTGAAGGCATGATAGATTGGTTGTTGATGTCTTTAACACATTTATTTTAATCTTCGTGAGCATAAGCTTGTACTCCAAGTATAAGCGCGAGAGTTTAGCTCATCTTAATAAAATTTTAACATTTGGGAATTTGATGAATGTAGGAGAAAAATCTCTTGTATGGTAATTATAAGGGAGTTCAACCTTTTTATTGCTACTTTATGATGGATTGAGCAGTCTGTAAGGTCTAAAACTGTCTTTATTGGTTTGTGCAAAGAGAGGAGGTATAAATCAGATCAATAATTAACAATTACTTATTCCAACCATTTAGGGCTGGATGCTGGGTTCTTTATATAGTATTTTTAGTGGGAGTATGCTGATGGAGGGAGTGAAAGAGAACAGTGTGAACTCTGTAGGATAAAATATGAATTTTTGAAGGTTTTTCTGTAACTTGGCAAACTAACCACACAAACAATGTCATTTCTCTTGAATGGCATGCTTCAAGTGAAATGTGGCCTAGCTGATTACACCTTAGGATGGCAAGCTACCTGTTTATTTTGGTAAATCAACCAATATATTGTTGGTAAATCTTTCCATTTTCCAAATTAATGGTTATTAAGTTCTTCCCGGAAATTGTCTGAACACACTCATCTTGGCTGAAATTGGTTTATTTTGCTTGTCAGTATACCCCCCAACAAAAAAAAAGACGTCTAAAAAGCCCATTAAGAGATAATCATCCCATTACAAACGAGGGAGTGATATAGTAGCAATAGAATGTACAGAACACAGTGTTTACTACTATATCTCTGCCACACAAAATAACAGAACTTCTATTATGAGTATCTATCTGTAGATCTTCACTCGGTGTCCTTCAATTTGTTCCCCTTATATTGGGGAAAAAGTTAACGGTTAGGGATGCTGGCAACCCTAATCTTTTCTTGTATAACAAAAATCCCCTTCTCAAGTGCCCTCTTGGAATAAGTAAGAGTTTCAATTTTAAAAGCACACCTTTTTTCAGAGAATGCTGTTGGACTTCTATTTTTATCTCCGCTTTTTTGTTTCTTGCTCAATTTTGCGATACATTTAAACAAGATCCATTCATGGTACACTCTTTATGTAAAAATGAGATAAGAATATGTTCCAAAAAAATTATTATCTTCTAAAAGGTGAGAATGAGACCACACTTGGTTGGAGAAGGCCTTGTCCCACCCTAGGGCTTTTGTTGTTGACATGACCAAGTAGCCCAGTTGCAAGATAAGGGATTCGTACCACCAAATTCATCTAGTCTGTTACATCCCGGGTCCAGTTGAGCTGGGTGCTACTTCTATGGTGATTGTGTTGTCTGTGTTCAAAGAAGAGATTTCTCTATTTAGATAAAGACTAGTTTAGTTTGGAATGCAGGGCCTGCGGAAGCGAGGGTATCATGATTGTAAGTTTAAGTTACTTTGGTTTAGAGGTTGCATGGCTGGTCTGGTCCTTTTTGACTTCAAGATGCTTCTGAACTCAGAGGGGATTCTACTGCCAACATGTGGTGTTCTCTCTCTCTCTGTCTCTCTCTCTTTCCCTCTTTTCTTCCTTATTTGATTTTTAGAGAGAATAAAAGATGAGGAAGAGACTTAAGGAGTGGTTCTTTTTTTTTTTCTTGGGAGGCATTTCTATCATTGAATGGCCCGAATGTGTTCCCAGAAAAGGGGGTGATAGTAATCAAAGGCTTTGATATAGTTAGGTGAGTGAAATGGTTTTTTTATAATGAATCAATTGCACTAATAAACGATCATTCTTAATTGGCTGTATAACAAACTGGTACTGTATGACAGCTAACTAGTTAGTTGCTTCATCTATTTTTTGATGGAGCAATGCTGAAGAAAAAGAGCGGTGCAAATAAAGGGTTTCCAAATATGAACTGGCCTCTTGGGCTGCTACTATAAATGGAATCTTAGCCCCCTCACTTCTCCCTTTCTTATGGATGCATCCATGTTTAGATAATGTTTCAACTGTCTTCTCTCCATTATTTACTTTATAAAATTTTTTGGCTGCTCCATTGCCATTTAGGACTTGGATCATAGATATTCCTTTTTGATAAGCAATAGCTTGTGTAATTTATGTGATAGATGAATTGGTATCCTAATTTTGTTGAGTTGAAAGCTCACTGTTCTTTTTATAGTTTTCGTTCCCTGCATTCATCAATTTTCAGCGGTATAAAATTTCACAATTTATAGTTGGCAGATTTTGTCAAAATTCCACTAGAGAAAGCTGGAGGAATGATAAGCCTCATTGATATCTACTGTGTCTTCAACCGCGCAAGGGGCACAGGTCTTGTACTTTCAAAATGATTTTCTTGTGAATATTTTCCAATCATCTGTTAATATTAAGCCTTTTATATTTTTTTCCCTTGCATAGAGTTGATTTCACCTGAGGATTTGTTGCAAGCATGCTCCATTTGGGAGAAAATTGATGTGTAAGGATGACATTTTGACATTTGATTTTGTTGTACTTCGCATCTTTATTAATTTAATCTCAAGATCAACCATGTGAGGCTTTTATCATTTGATTATTTATCCTACAGGCCAGTGATGCTTCGCAAGTTTGATAGTGGAGTCATGGTAATCCAGCATAAGTCTTACAGTGATGAGGAGGTAACTGAATATATGTTTAGGCTTCATTCTTTTAGTTAGATTGGAAAGTGTCACAAGAAGAAAGGAAATAGTTTAGGTATTCTTAGAAAACTGGAAGTCAGTTTTCTGTCCTGCTTAATTCTTGCAAGCAAATTTGCTTGTAAAAGATATAAATCAAATGGAAGAAGAAAGAAATTGCAAACATCTCCTGTTTAACTGATCTCTTATTTAGTGTAGCGCATTAGAATAGTAAAATGGGTGATCTGAACTCATTGTAGGTTTGAAGTAGCTACACAAAATATGAATTAAATAAATAGAAAAGATTTTTTTTTAATATAAATCTAGACAGCATTTATGATGTTCAGTACTTGTTCTTTTTTTTTTTTTGTAGTATTGACTAAGGTTTATTTTACAGTGGCTGAAACAAAAAATAACTTTTTGAACTTTAGATTTACTTTTAAATAGCATCCTAAATTTTTATTGAAGTCAATTATCCCTCAAAACTTTTGAGCTTTCGTTGTGCTTCCTGAGTTGATGAGGTTAGGGTTCCGCTTCTGGTATTCGCTCAGGAATTTTTATGAAGAATTTGAATCTAGCCTCCAAATTGTGCGTGTAACTTGTTTGCTTCTTCTTTCTTTTCTCTGGCAAAAGTTCATTAAATTTTTGGCAATAACTAACATTTTTTGATAAATCATTTTGTGTTTCGACTTGTCTTTCCTCTGATAATAATTTTTCATCAATTGGCCTACTTTATTTTTTCTCTCTTGCTCGTTTTGTCCCTTTTGAGGGTGTAGGCTTTTTTGCCGGACAGAGAGAGGAAGAAAGAAAAAAAGGATATGTTCAAGTTCCTTGCATGTTACCTTTGTTACCTTTATGCAGTTAAAATCCTAACTCCTTCCCCTAGTGGTATTAATTAACTTTTATTTTAAAAGTTTTGATAATTGGCTGCAATAAAAGTCCAGGGGGGCTATTTGAAAGTAGGCCAAAAAATATTGGGAGTTATTTGTGGTTTTCGCTTGTACATATTTTAGAACAATTCAAAGTCCCTCTAGAAATGGCTTCCGCGTATCTAACTAAACCTACTCCCGTGTGCCGTTCTGGGGAATGTAATGTACCCTGTTCCCATACCTGTACCTCATAACATAACAAACTGTGATCAAGGTAACACTTGTTCTACCTCTCCTCACTGAGTAACAACTAAACTCGGAAGAATTTGATATTAAAAATTCTGGTATATCTTTCCATGCAATATAGTTATTCACTTGCGCTGTAAAGTGCAGGTCCTCGCCAGAATCAACACACTTGTATTGAAACCTGATTCCTTGCGATCTGGAATAAGTGCAAGTGACGCAGCAATGGCACTTGGCATTGCTCCAGCTATGGCCAAGGAGCATCTTTTAACCGCTGAGAGCAAAGGTATTTCTCTTTAGCATGTTATCTGGATTGTTGCTGAACTAATTAGAGTTCCATTTACCTTTTGGGTGCTCTTGGCAGGTTTGCTGTGCAGAGACATAAGCCCTGATGGATTCCGATTTTATGTTAATATATTTGGGGAGATTCTTACGGAGGATATTTTCTTGTGAGTACAACTCTCGGGCTTATTGTTTTAACACACAGTTCCTGGTTTATGATACTGGCTTAAAATGTGAATACACTTTATCTTGGCACTTCCTGCATCCTGCTTAGAAGCATCTATGAAGTGCCTTAACAAGGTCAGACTTTTTAGTGGCACCTCCTGAATGATGTCCTTCTAAAATGTTATCGATTTTTTCCCCTATTAAAAAGGGCAAAAAGAAAAGAGCAACAATTTCAGAGTCTTTAAGTTTCCATTTAGCTTACAATAACTGCTTTAACGTGCCACCTCATGCCATCCAGAAAACCGTTTAGTTGCTGATACAGTTGGAATTGAAGATTCATTCAAAAGAATTGTGGTTTTTTATCATGGCTCTGAGAGGTGTAGCTTCAGTATTTTATCTAACAACACAATATTTCTCATGCAAACTAGGTCAGTGTTGTGAAATTCACTTTAAACTTTACGAGGCACTTAGAATTTTCATAGTTCTGTTATTAACCCATTTCTGAAATAGTACTTCCACTGAGAATATGTGAATTCTAATGTTTGGACAAATAGGGTAAATCTCAAATACTTTGTTACATACCATTTTCACTATGTTTCTTATCTCTAGCCAAATCTTGAAAAGAAAGGACACTTTTGAAGCTCTGCATACTGCTGCAGAATATTTTGAAAGCATCATAGCAAGGAAATTTTTTTCAAGTTCGCAATTGAACTCACTAGTATTATTGAAACAATTCACAAATCACATTCACAGTTCATCTTTGCCTTGCAAAGGTAGTGGCTTATTTTTTGTGGGTGGGGAGTCTGAAATCCTTCAATATTTAAAGTAACATGCTGCTCTTCTTCAGCTCTGAAGGGGCTGCTTTCCTGGGAACAAGACCTGGTGTAGCTTTGCACTTAGTGGCCCAAACTTTTTTTTTGGGGGGGGGGGGGGGGTTTATAATGTATATGATGCCAGGTATTATTAGACAATCACTTCCTGGCATGACCTTTGATGGTTTTTAAGGAGGCACAATATCGCTTTTATTGTAAACAAGGGTATTGCAATTCTGATCTTCATTTTTTTTTTGGGCGGTTCTCTCGAGTTTATTAATTTCATTATACTCATTTTAAGTGTTTAATTTTATAATTATGTTGGGAGTCTTCTTGTACTGGACTGGACTTGGTCCTATTGTTCTTTCACCTTTCCTGACCATTAAAGTTGAATCCGTGCAGAGTGAAAGATTATGGGACATATGGTACATGGATTTCTGCTGTATTGGCTTCTCGGTAAGAATGTTGATTGTTAAATACGTACGTCAGTTTTGCTTTTGAGTGTAAAAACAGAATAATCTCCATCTTTATCTTTGATGACGTGGATGTATTCACAAAATAAGGGGATTCCATAGATATATGTATAAATATATATGGGATTAATGTTCTTTTCTTTGGTATCTTTCTTCAATTTTTATAGGTAGGCTATACTTATCCACATGCTAGAGATTTTGAGAGCCACTGCCATACTATTTCATCTTTGCCTGATGCTAAAGGCAGACCAATCGGGCTTGAATCACAATTCAGTGCCTGATGTTTTCTCGCGCACACCCACCAAGTCAGTTCAGCTGCAGCATGGCAAATTTGTGCATAACCTGTGATTTTTTGACAATACACACTTTGCAGCGGTTACATTTCAAGGTAACAGATACACCAGAGGTGATAATTTTAGATCCATCCTTGTGCTAAAGGAGGTAATCAGCTACACATATAACTATGAAAATTAATGAGTCAAGGTGCTTGTACAAGAAATTTCTATGCACTTCTACACCTTTTTTTTTCTAACTCTATTTGCTGTTTGTTAGAAGTTTCTATTTGAAACTCGGACAATATTTATTTTGCATGGATGAGCTCAACCCTACTCCTAGACTTTGTATAACTGTAGTATGAATATCCTGAAAATTATCTGGTTTGGCTAGGCAAAGTTCGATTGTGTTGAAAGTTGAAGTCTATGTGCGGCTGATTCAACCAACTTTGGCCTCCATGTTTTGATCATCCTTTGGGATGGATTGACCCCTGCTCCAATGAACTCATCAGAGAAAGTTGCGGTTAAATTTAACAAATATTAGGTAGAACTTTTAATGTAAACATTATTAGTATATCAATAATTTTAGTGATTTTTATAAAAAAAAAATGATTTTTACTTGTAAAATTTTATATTTATATCAAAATTTGAACTTTAATTAAAAAGTATTATCAATATAATAAAATAAAATAAAAATAGAAATAAGTTGAGGTAAATTTAGGTTCAAAGAGGCTTATACTATTTAATTTACTTTGGCCATTCATCCTTTTCGCCAGTCTTGAGATGAATGGGAAGAAGTTGATGATTGATTCCATGATGTCGATATTAACTAAAATCTTCATGTTTATTGTATAATTAAGCAATCTGGTTGTAAGGTACCTCTCATTCTTATTTTTGTCAAACTTTATCCTTCTATTTTCTGGAAGGCTTCTTATGTTTTTGTCAAAGGTCAGGTCTCTCTCTAGGGCTACAGAGGGTTGCCTTTGCCTTTTTCTTCCCACAATGGGGAGCAACTTTGGACCAACAATGGCGTTTCACAATACTCATTTTCTTTTCTTGCTAGATAATTAGAAAGAAAAATATGCAATCAAATGATATGGTGAAGGGGAAGGTTGAATTGTAGAAACCAAAGTTATACGTGAAGGTCATGACGTACGACTCCCAAAGGGTACATGAGACTTGCATTGGAAAACTTCATGAAAACTTTAGGTCACATAGAAATAATATAGGTAATAGCAAAATTACAAATGGGAAATAAAAAAGGTACAAAAATATAAATAAATAAATAAAGTGGAAGAAATGGATCACTAAAAAAATAAAATAAAAAAATCATTCTTGGGTTTTTTGTTTTAATTGTTTTTCTTTAAATATTTGATTTCAATATATAATTGTATACAAATAAAACTATTATGGGAAAATATTTAAATTGTTCTTCGTCACCTATAATTTCAACATTATCGTTTGAGAAGGATTAAATAGCTTTATGAAAGGCTAAACTCTCCCTTTAGTGTAACCAAATCATAAGGGCCTATTGCAAAAAACCAACTATAAAATTTTCAAAGAGAGACTATAATTTATTTATTTTTTGAATATTCTTTTATTAAATATCTAGCGATTTTTTTTTTCTTTCAAAAGGACCCATGAGGTGTTACTCGGCCATTTGTACAGATTTGGGCGATCTAATTTAAAGAGTGAAAATGTGTTTTATTAAAGTTCAAAATATCATAATTCGAATTTTGAAAATAAAAAGAATTATGTTTGGAGAGCTCTCTATGTAGAGAGTCTGATAGTGGACTAAGTCGAATTAATTATAATATGACTTCAAATACCATTCGGTCAAATATCCATAAAAAAAATTTAAAATATCGGACTCTTATTCGACATGTGTTGGCGTATCAGGTTCATATATAACTAACAACAAAAAGGGTTATTCTCATTAGATAACTCTAAGCGCATATGGCTTTGACTTGTCCTCGTGACAAGTTTTAAGAGTATTTTCTTGTAATCAGTTTATTTTCTTTGTTTCTTTTGCTTACTGTTTCTAATCTTTTGTGTTCAATGGAAGAATCATATCCCAGGCTTTCCTTGGAAGAAGAGGAGGATGAAGGATTAGTACTTGAAGGTGATGAGGAAGATGACCCAGGTAAAGTAGTGAATGACTGGATCCTTCTTAACTGATAACTTGATTAACTTTCATGCCATAAACACACTTTGGCTACCCTATGGAGACCAGTTAATCTAGTCTGCATCAAAGAAGTGGATACTTCACTGTTTCTCTTTCAGTTTCTCCACAAGATTTACATGAAGAGGGTTCTAGAAAATGGCTCATGGACTTTTGGTGGTCATTTGTTGTTGATCAGGAAAATGGAGATCGACCACCAACCTAATACATTGTTGTTATTCCATACTTCGTTCTAGATTCAGGTATATAATCCCCTACCGGATTTATGTCTAAACAAGTGGGTCACGAGATTGGAAATTATATTGGTTCATATATTGAATCAGGCACAAAGAAAGTGAAGCCTAGGATAGATAATATAGTTGCAGGGGAGTCATCTAAGTATGGAATAAAACTTTTGGGAAAATCTATTGGATATCACTTATTGCTTACCAAAGTTTCCACCATGTGGCGGGTGGAAGGAAGTTTCGAACTGATAGACCTGGGAGAGGGCTTCCATCTAGTAAAATTTGACTTGCAACAGGATTATAATAGTCTTGCTTGATGGACCGTGGATGATTCATGATCATTACCTCACGGTTCAGAAATGGAGACCATGATCGGCTATGATAGAACGCACAGTAGTCTGGGTGCGGCTCCCCCAACTCCCAATTAAGCTGTTTAATGAGGAGATACTGTTGGAGGTGGGCAAACTGATTGCCCATCAAAGTAGACATAAACATAGCAAATGCTATGCGAGGCAAGTACGCCAGGGTGTGTGTGGAGATCGATCTGAATAAACCTCTGATTCCAAAGGTTAAAATCTCTAAAAGAGTACAAAAAATAGAGTATGAAGGAATCTATGTCCTGTGTTTTAAATGCGGAAGAGTGGGACACGCGAAGGAGACTTGCAATGAAGGAAAAGAAGAGGAAGAAAGCAAAAGAGGAGTTACCGGAAAGAAGAAAGAGGAATCGATCTTGGCGGAATCCGACGAAAACTTAGGGCCTTGGATTATCGTTACCCGAAAACCTAAGATTTCCAAACTAAGCAAACAAAGGGGACAGGAGGGCATGAACAAGGCTAGACAGAACAGACTTTCGTGCTTGAGGTGGATCAATGAGGTGTCAGAAGCGGGACAGACTATAGGGGAGAATCTCGAGAAGGAGACAGAGGAGTGGTCGGGGAAAGGAAGAGAGAAGAAAGTGAAAGATCAGAGCTCTGCCAGCGGCTGCAACGACGTTAGTTCCATCAGAGGCGGAAACAGAAGGGTTCAGCAGTTGCAGATAATGGAGAGTAAAAAGTCAACTTGGCATTGGGAAGAGCGAGATCTTGTGGAAGAGATAAGTCTGCAGGTCCGAGAAGACAATTCTATAAGAATCAGAGGGAAAGGCAGGCTTATCAATTTGGATGTGGGCTTCATGGAAACGGGCAAGATGGGCCGAGCCAAGCACTCAACAATCCGCAATAGTGAGCATGATCCAAATAACCACGGGCTACTTACTTGGAGGGAGATGCAGAGTGGCTCGTACAGCATCAAAAACATGCTGGGCTTAAAAAACACAACCTCGACCTGGGAGAAAGAGAGACAAGCCCAATTAAAATAGATCAGGAGGACGGCCCGTCTTGCAACAATTTAAATGCAACGGCTCCGTGGTCCAAGGAAATGACTGTTCCTTCAGCGGGAGAATAGAGAGACAATAACAATGGGCTAGAAAGAATTGGAGATATCTCCGACATGGAACTCTAATTCTTTTTCCTCGCCCTTTTTTCCGTTTCTCAATGAAGATTAAAATGATAGTGTGGAATTGCAGAGGTATTTGGAACAATAGGTTTCGTCGAGCCTGCAAAGATATGCTTATTACGCATGAGCCCGAGGTCCTTTGCTTGTTAGAAACTAGATTTCAGAACTATCCTTTTTTCCTGAAGAAAATGGGTTGGGAGGAAGAATTTCGAGTGCCTTCAAATGGTTACAAGGGAGGTCTTTGGTTGGTTTGGAATCCAAATAGAGTAAAGTTGAAAGTCCTTTCCCATTCTTGCCAGATGATCCATGCAGAAGTCAACGAGAGTTTCAAGAACATGCTAGTCTCTTTCGCTTATATTCAGCCGAATCATCAAGCAAAAGAGGCCTTTTGGAATGAGATGATAGACATAGCGAATAGAACTCATTCCCCATGGTTTGTGATGGGCGACCTAAATGACATATCCAATGCTGAAGAAACCAGTAATCATAAGGTAAAGACTTGGAGTAGATTCCACAGGGTGCGTAGGTGGCGGGACAGTTGCAATTTATCTAGCCTCGATGCTCTGGGCCTAAAATTTACTTGGTCAAAGTTCATTAATGGTAGGATTGTTCTGCAACAGAGGTTAGATCGAGTCTTAGCAAACCAACATGCTATCATGGAATTCCCTGAGTTTAGAGTAATTAATCTCCTGAAGATTCACAGAGACCACTCCCCAGTGATGTTAGGCACAAGTGTCACCTGCCCACCTCGGAAGGAAAACAAGCCCTTCAAATGGGAAGCAGCTTGGCTCACCCATCCTGATTTCAAGTCAGTTTTCGAGGATGCTTGGGCAGTTGGAAATAATTGTCTGTTACAATCTATTGACCACACTTGCAAAGAGTTGAAGACTTGGAATAGTGAGGTTTTTGGGAATATATTCAAAAGGAAAAAGGAGCTGCAATGAAGGATAAGAGGCATTTAGAAGTCTCGCAACTATTGCCATTCGTCTTTCCTCCAGAAGCTAGAAGAAAATTTATTGAACGAATATCATCAAATTCTTGTGCAGGAGGAAATTTTCTGGCTTCAAAAATCAAGAGTGGACTGCTATCCAAAGGCGATAAAAATACAAGATTTTTTTACTTGCAGACCAAGGTTAGAAGAAATAAGAACAGGATAGCAGTTTTGAAGGTAGATAGCTCTTGGTGTTTTGATCAAGATCTTCTGCAAAGAATGGCGATTCAATACTTTCAGAATCTCTTCGATTGTAAGAAGGTAGGGGATACTAGTGACAGGTACTATAGATGGATCAGAAAGCTGTGGGAAAAGGATCGCAACATTCTTACTAAGCCTATGGAAGAGGGGGAGATCAGAGAGGTACTTTTCTCTATGAAAGGTTTAAAGGCCCCAGGCCTAGATGACATTCAACCAATTTTTCTTCAGCAGCACTAGGACACGGTTAAGGCTTTTCTCTGCAATTTTGTGAAAAAAGCCTTCAGGGATGGGTATTTCTGGCCTGACCTTACTAATGCTTATATGGTTCTCATTCCTAAACAACCTAACCTAGAAAGCATGAATGACTTTAGGCCGATAAGTCTTCTAAACTCCTCATACAAAGTTCTAACAAAAGTTATCGTTCAAAGGCTATGGCCCTTGCTGCAAAACATTGTAGGGGAGCATCAAAGCAGTTTCCTCCCAAATAGAAGCACTATTGATAACATTGTGATCATGCAGGAGACTATTCACTCCCTGAAAATCTCTAGAAGCAAGAAACATGCCATGATCCTCAAAGTTGACCTCAAAAAAGCATATGACAGTATCAGCTGGGAGTACCTAGGCCGTGTGCTGATGGACTTAAATCTCCCCCGAGACCTGATTAAACTCATAATTATACGGTTTCTACAGGCAATATATCTCTATTGTGGAATGGAGAGGCGTTTCCTCCTTTCAAAATTGGTCGTGGCTTAAGGCAGGGGGATCCCCTCTCTCCCTATCTCTTCATTCTTGTTATGGAGTGGTTGGCGTATATGATTCAGTACAGGGTGAAGAGAGGTGTGTGGCAGCCCCTGAAGCTCACTAGAACTGGCCGGCGGTTTCCTACCTCTTCTATGCCGATGATCTTCAATTGTTTGCCAAGGCGGATCTCCTCAATATAAGTAACATCTTGGATTGTCTCAAAGAGCTCACTGCAGAGAGTGGCCTGACCATTAACGCAAACAAATCGAAATTATGGTTCTCCCCCAAAGTTCCTTAGACTCTCAAGGATTCTATCACAGTTATAAGCAAGTTTTCTGTTACTTGTGATCTAGGGAAGTATTTGGGTACCCCAATTATCCACAAAAGAGTGCAAAGGCAAACTTTTGGTTTCATAGTGGACAAGGTCCAAAGTAGGCTTGAGAGTTGGAAAGCCAACCTTCTCTTTACGGCGGGAAGGAAAGTGATGATTCAGTTAGTCAGCGCAGCCCTTCCTCTCTTCGCTATGCAAACTAACGGGTTCCCCGAAACCATATGTAAACAGCTTGACAAACTGAGACTTCCTGTGGGGATGGGCTAGAGTTCGCAAGAGAGTTCACCTAGTAAACTGGGAGAAGGTTTGCAACTCCAAAAAGGATGGTGGTTTGGGTCTAAAATCAGCTAGAGTCTCTAATATGACTCTTATGGCTAAGCTGGGATGGAAGCTTGTCAAGGGCAAAGATAATTTGTGGTGTAGAATCCTCATGAGCAAATACTTAAAAGGAGGAGACTTTTTTAACCATCGATACAAAGCAAGTGCCTTAGTGGTTTGGAAGGGATCATAAAAAGCAGAGAGCTCTTGGTTAAAGGCATGCGATGGAAGATTGGGGATGGAAGCAAAATCAGATTCTGGTATGGTTTGTAGCTAGGAAACGAACCTCTGATAAATTCCACTTTGGCCCCTCCTTCCCAAGTTCACACAGATGTTAAGGTTAACCACTTTATTTCTGACAGTAGGGATTGGAACATTGAGGAGCTCTCCACTTACATCCCCACAGACAAAGTTGAAGAGATCCGCAGCATCATGCTCCCTAGAAACAAAAATACAATGGATGATTTCTGTTGGAACGGAAACGGGGATGGGAGGTTTACAGTTGCCTCTGCATATAGACTCTGTCACTTACTAAGAAATGGAGGAAGACAGGAGGAAGAGGACTGGTCATGGTTTTGGAAGGTGACCGGCCCCGAGAGAATTAAGTTGTTTTTGTGGTTAGTGGTGAATAACAAAATCATGACCAACGAGGAGAGGAAGAAGAGGCACTTCACCTTAGAGGAGGAATGCAACTACTGCAGAGGAGCGAAGGAGATGGTTCTGCACTGTCTCAGAGACTACCCTACTACCAAAGAAGTTTGGAGCATTGTCCTCCTAGGGGTTGAAGGTGAGGACAAATTCTGGACTGCAGATGTGCCTAGCTGGATCAAGTTTGGAACGAAGAATCCTTATTCAGGAAGGTTACATATAGACAGCAGTAAGTTTCTAGCCACTGTCTGGATTCTTTGGAAGGCCAAATGCAGGCGAATTCATTTAGTCAAGAACTTAAGCGTGCCAGACCAAACGAGGTCAAAAGAAACCTTGACAGCAAGGTCTGGATTTGTTGGTCTCCTCCTGGATACAACAGACTCAAGCTCAACATCGATGGCTCAGTCTCGGATGACGGGACGTTGCAGCAGGGGGTATCATTAGGAACGAGAAGGGAGAGTGGATTGTGGGTTTCTCTGCCAATGTAGGTGTCTATTCAGTGGCAATTGTTGAATTGTGGGGCGTTCAAGAAGGCCTCAACCTCGCAAGCAAAAAAGGCTTAAAGAACATTGAACCGGAGGTAAATGCCTTGGGGGTCCACAACCTCCTTCGGGAGGATCCTCCACCTAATCATCCTCTTGAAAACATTGTCAAGGACTACCACAAGCTAATGGCTGAGATTAATGTGGTCAAGATCTGTCATACTTTGAGAGAGGGCAATAAATGTGCTGATCATTTGGCTGAACTTGGGCACTCTTGCAGTCCGGGATCTCATGCCTTCGACCTCGCTCCGCCTTCTATAGCTTTGCTGCTTCAAGACGATGCTTTGGGAGTTAAGAATATAAAAGTCAAAAATAGTGTCAGGACGGCCATGCCTAAAGGTTTTGGTCTACTGGTGTAGCCCTTCTATTGTTCTCTTTCCTCACAAAAAAAATAAAAATAAAAAGGTAACGAGGAGATTTGAGTTTGGATTCAGTTTAAGTATGAACCGCTATGGCATTTTGTTTCATTTGTGGACGTTTAGGCCACAGTGAGAGATTTTGTGAAAAAAAATCTATGAATCTTGTAATGGAGCTGTGGAGGGGGCTTATGGTGCATGGATGTGAGCTCCTACTAAGAGGAACCAACAAAAATTGGGTGACAGACGGCTTCGATCAAACCTACCGGTCCACGCAAATGACAAGGTCAATGTAGAAACCACATGATGATAGATTTGGAAGGTATCAGAGATTTGTAGACAAATTTTCAAAATAGATTTGAACTCAACGGTCATCTTTTTTTTATGAATTTCTGAATATTTCTATTTCGATCAAAACTAACATTCAAATATAGTATAAATGAACTTTGATTGGTTAATATGGAGGTAGCGTCAGTAGGAGAATGCAGTTTCAGCATAGAAAATGGGTATTATTGTAGAGCATTAACTGACAAATATTAATGAGCAACGTTAGGTTCAACAATCCTTCAACGGATTTTTTCAATGCCACAATAAATACTAGATATGAGATATGAAAACTAGAGTATTCTGAACAACCATGATCTCATAGCATTCATTGCTTTGTTTTCTCTTCACAATACTTAGTTCTTCATTCAAAGTTTTTGTTAGAGTTCAATCTAATGTAAGCTCTTATTTTGTTACATATAAGGTTGTAACCTTACCTTCCGTAATATTTTTTTGTTTTGAAATTGTCGAAAACCGTTGAGGGATTCATGGTTTGGAGTTTAGTGAGAGAAAATCAACCTGTATTAGGTTGGAAAGTTAGTGTTTGTAGATAAATACTGTAAATGTATAACTTGAATTTGTAATCAAGTTTGTACTATTGAGATATTAGTAAAAAATCCAAGAAGGTGCCTGGGAGTGGATGTACACCGGGTTTGGTGGAACCACTATAAAATTTCGTATACTCTAATTCATGTTCTTTTCATTCTCATCTTCCTTGAGCACTCAGTTTTATTAACTTTTCAATTTCTGTATATTTCTTGTATCCCACAAAAATTACAAAACCTTCAAATTCCCAAAAAGTACCATACAACCCATTCACCTCCCTCTAGGTTGTATTTTAATTTGTATCAAAGCGAGACTCTTATTTAAAGAGTTTAAAAATCACAAGAAAAAATATCTTAAGATGGCATTTAATCGAATCAACTCTTCACAAAAGGCCTCCGCATCAAATAGAAGACCCAAACATTTCATGAAAACAAACATAAATACAAATGGCTTAAAAAGGAGCAAGAAACGTGACATCAGAAGAAGAAAAGGCATCCAATGTAAAAATGGTGGACAATTAAAAACTCAATGCTCAAGGCTTGTGGAAACTGACAAAGAAAAAATCTTGATTGGGTCGAGCAATAAAGACAGAATTCAAACCGAGCAACTATAAGGCTTCATAGAAACAAATGAAGATGATGTCCCATTCGAAGTCATATCAATCAATAATCCACCATTCTCCGATAGAAAAAACTACAATCATTGGAAGCAGAGAATGACAATCTTCATCATAATTAAAGATGTGAAAACTTGGAAAGTAATTAAAGAAGGAGTTGAATTTCCAACTGACAAAATCGATGGCATCAAAGTCCTAGCCAAAATAAGGAACATGATTGCCGAAGAAAGAAGAGCCTATCGAGCAAATTGCAAGGGAGTAAACTTTCTCCACTCTGGTATAAACTTAAGCGAATACAACAAAATCTATCATACATAACCGCTGAGTACATATGGGAAAGATTAGAGGCAATGTATGAAGGGACTAATCAGGAAGAGAACAATTTGTGCTTCATGGTAATAGAAGAGGAACAGAATGTGGTAAATTTTCCTTCCTTATCTCATCTGATTATTCTTCCAATTCTGATATTGATTCTGATGATAAATTTTCTAAAGAAGAAATGTATGAAACTTTAACAGAATGTTTTAAAGAACTTAAGAAGATAAGCATAAAAAACTCTTTATTAAGGAAACTATTAACTGAAATAGAAGAAGAAAGGAATAAATTAATAGAGAATGAAGAGTTGAAGAATGAAAATAATACTTTAAAAGAAACTCTAAGAAAAGAAAGAAATGAGTTACATGCTCAAAAAGAAAAGAAAAACGAAAATGTCAATAAGCTGCAAATTGAAGTTGAAAAGATAAAAGATAGAAATGTCTACTTAGAAAATAATTGTCTAAAGGATAAGTTAGATGTAAAATTAGAACATGAAAAAGAAAAGAACAAAAGGCTTAGTTCTCTATTGTACAAGTTCATTCGGGGTCAAGAAAAATTAAATCTGATACTTGTGCCCAAAAGACAGTATATAATAAAGCTGGTCTAGAATATGATCCTAATAACTCAGAAAAAACTCTATAACTTCTTTCTACCTAACTTAGAGACTAGTAGACCTAAAACTAGATGCCATGCTTATATGAAATTAAGTCATAAAACAGAGCACTGTAAACTCAAGAAGCAAACCAGTATAAACAAAGATAAAAGATTATCAAAATTTCAAAAATGCACTTACTACAACAAGAATGGACATAATTCATATGCATGCTAGTTTAAGAATGAAACATCTAAAAAAACTACAATGCATTGGGTGTCAAAGGTAACTAGGACTATTATTTCAACAAACCCGGTTGGACCCAAGAAAATTTGGGTATTAAAGGGCAAAATTTGAGTATATCTTGCAGACTTATTGAAGAAGAGAAATATTGAAATGTGTGATGTTCAAGGGAATTGGGCATATCTGAATTCAGAAGGCAAGCTAGTTGTTGAAAGGTGACATTTATGTAACACTTGTCTATTTTGTTTTAGAAAACACTGTTTGAATTTTGTACATTATAAGTTCTCTTATATATTTCTAATATGTATAACAAAACTAAAGATAGTAAATTTTGTAAAATTTATTTAAATTCCTAGTCTAGAGAATGAATATTGAACTCATAAATTAGAATTGCTAAGTTGTCATATTAGATTTAAATTCATCCCTTGATTAAGGAGCTCTCAAAAAATTAGATGCTAAGTTAAAGATATAAAAAAAATAATCAACAACTTAAAACACACAGAAATCATAACAAAAGAAATAAAGTTGAAATATAAATCTAAAAATTGTGAAAGTAATAATGGGAAAGTGGAAAAAAAAACATATTAAAATTAAATCGAGAAAACAAATGATTAATGAAACAACATGAGAAAAGCATAAGGCAGTATTCCCAGGAAATGCTTGGATGTAGGACAAACTTAGAACCTAAAAACATAGTTTTAATGAATAAAGATCTAGTGAGAGATATATCAAAAGTGAGATATGATGCCTGCAAATAAACTAAAAGTTCCTTTAAGTTTAATATGTATATATCTATATTATCTATAGATCATCAGAACCACTTATTTAGACCCAACTACGACTTAGAGTTAAAGAGAAAATAATACATGTGTAATGGATATCATCTCTGGAAATTCTTAGGTAATCTCTGTAACTAAAAAAAGAGAAAAATATATCTAAAATAAGAAAAGTTGCACAACTTTAAGGATAAGAAGTGAAACAGAAATCAGATTGATGTAGGAGTTATGTAATCATGGAACAGATCATGGTTTCCTTTAGCCCCTAGGAGTCCTCAACAAAATATTGTTGTAGAGAAGTTTAAAAGAAATTGATATAATAATTTTGTAAGAAAATATTTTAGATAAATACTTCTGGGATACAACCTATTTCATATTAAACAAAACTTTAATCAATTGAATTTTACAAAAAAAAACACTCTATAAGCTTTATAATGATAGAAAATCTGATGAATGATACTTTCTAAGTGCAAATGCTAAAAAAATGAAAAGGATTCCTAGGAAATTTGATACTAAAAATAATAAGGTCCTTCAATTTTTAACAAAGCATGCAAAATTTTCAATAAAATGACTATAACAGTAGAAAATTAATCAGTAATGAAATATAGATGATGTTTATTAAATCTGATCCCTCTAGCATAAAATTCATATGTTTTGATAAGTCACAAATAAAAATTCAGAATACTGAAAGTCAGATAAGAAAGAAGAAGACAAAAATGATTATCCTAGACAAATTAAGATTTGAAGAAATCTATGTAAGCGAGTATTTACTAATAAAACTAAAAATTTGGATAAAGCTCTGTAGGATAAAAACAGAGTCATAAAGTATAGAAAATGGAGGTAAAAATGCACAATAAATGATGGTAAGAGTGGTAAAAATGATGGCTCATTATGAGAATGAGAACAGGAGAGACAAAAGAGAGAAGAATTGATAGAGAAATAGATAGAGAGAGGGAAAAAGGTTAGAGAGAGAGAGAAGTCAAAAAATGAGAGAGGAAGAACTTGATCATTTGAATTTTAGCAAGCAATTTTTGCACACTAAGGATTGGTTGTTCAAATAACCTAACCAATCTTGTTATTGCTATATGGTTTAACTACAATTAGTTAGGGTAATTATGGTTGTTGGTGAAGTAGCCATTATATTTAAAATCTTGAAATTTGCTCTTGTTGTTTGTTACATCCTCACACCTAGCAATCTTACAAATTCCTCACACATGGACAAGATGACAAGATGCTTGGTTATAAATCAACTTCTCACAATCTACCTCCTAACTTTTCAAAGTTTATCATCTCTCAATTTTTCCAACTCTATTTGAAGATCTTTGCAGAGTTTCAATCATCTATTTTATCTCTCTTAACAAAGAATCTCCATCCTCATCTCTTACTAAAAACTCATAGTTTTAACAAAACGGTAAGAGACAAAAATTTCTCTAGAAATGTTCAATATGACTCATTTCAAATGCTTTAGGAGAAACTTTTGTAAATTGAGAGTCCTTGGAAGAAATATCCAACTTACCTGATTAATTGAGCACAATATATGAAGAGACTAGTCAAGATAATAGAAAATGAAAATGAAAAAGCACCTTAAAAAACATCTCACTATTTATTTGAAAATTTATCTTATAAGTTCAGAATGCATATTAGAAAATATAGTGTCTCCCAAAATATTGTGAAATAAGAATATGGTCTCTCACATTGACTGTGAAGAAAACATGGAAGAGGAACACTTAACAAATACAAAAACACAGTATCCAAGAATCCTAGTTTGGAGATAGCAAGTACAAATACAAATTCTCTAGGCAAAACGAAGGCATTCCTCGATTTTTTGGAGAAAATCATTTAACTGTTATTTAGAAAGATTTCTGGTTGACAATATAATAATGAGAGAAAAGAACTTGAGTTGCTCTATTTGATTCTCCATTTGATAGTCTCTGGTACAAAAGCTCAATCCTGAATTCCTTGTTTACTCCTTGATCTCTAAATTTATCTCTACCAATGGATTTAATGCAAAGAAAGAGATAGCAATGGAGTTAAAAATGAAAAATGATGTTGGAGCTTCCTTTGTAATTAAAGCAAAACATGGCATGTAGAAATAAAGTCCAAATAAAGAGCTCAAATGGTAAAAAAATGTTGAAACAAAATTGGAACGATAGATAACTTTTTCAATCTTAACATGTTACTCAATAATGATTTTGGGTAGTTCGGACAAAATGCAAAATAGAGGGACAAAACACTCAGATGCAAGAACAATCAAATAAAATAAAGAAAAATGTAAACTCTCGCATACAAAGAAAAGGACGGCCATAATTTGATACTCTTTACTGCTATCACTACAAAAATTAATATGCTCCTCAAAGATCTTTCCTTCTAGAAACACTAATTCCTATAATGCAATCTAAAGAGGAAAGTAACTAAAGTAATCAAATGTTAAATGAATATAATATTGAAAAAATGTAAGTATAGTTTAAGAGAAGCATATTTCCAACATTGCTCTTGAAGTACCAAATAAACAATCTGATCCCTCTTCTATCGATCGTGTTTGAACATTTAACCATATGTTGAACCTTTTGCTTCTCCTATATCTAAACCTCTGCTGAAACTATTGTTTTAAACCTTATGCACTATCTTAGTATCATGCATCTAAACCTTCGTTGTCTTTGTTCAATCATATGATTTTGCTTGTGATGATGGTTAGATATTCATACGTATGCTCATGTTTATGATCATACTTTTTACTAGTGTGATGTCCATACTCCTCACTAGTAATAGCATAAGTTTAAGTCTCTATTCCTATTACTTACATTCAGAACATGTTGATACTTTGGTAAATTAGTCATGCCTAGGCTTACGATGCTCAATGTCTATATTATTGCTTTTAGACTTATTACTTATCTAGGGCATTTAGGCACATTTTCAGGGAGAATTTTTTAACTCTATCATAAGTAAGTTTCATTAGTGTCACATCTTTTCGCTTGATCACAAAGGGGGAGAAAAGAAAAGAAAGAATGAGGTGAGAACTACATGAGAGATTGCTCGATAGATGGCTAGATAAATGAAAGTTGGTCTAAAAATTGAAAATTTCAGAACTTGTTATAGAGCATACAATAAAAAATGATCTATTATACTTGAACTGAATGCGTATGGCTAACCCCTATTTTGTTGATAACAAAAAGGGGGAGAAATGTGTGTAATTTAGATTAGATAAATTGAATGAATTGGAGTTTGAGACTAAGAAATTTAGTTAGATATATTCAAAGCATAAATTATGCGGGAGTTAAGTCTAAATTCTATAATGTTTTGTTATCATCAAAAATGAAGAAATTGTTAGCATATATATAGGTTTTGACGATAAACAAAACATGATAAGTTTGATCAAGGAACGAATTTGGAGTATGTTAGCTAAAACATAAGAAATAGTTGACTCACAAAAAAAAAGATAATAATGCATATGGAGAAAATATGTAAAGATAGTCAACACTTGAGAATATTGAAAAATAATCATATAATAAGGAGAAACGACTCATTATCAATAGTGGGATAATAGTGCTACTCAAGTGAGGAAGTTAGATAGAAATAAAATACTTTAGTTTCTGACCTATCCGTCAGAGTCTAACTACTCAAAAATATGAGTTTTTGAAATATTAAGAAAATGAGAATAAAAATTTTTAGTATATGTTCTCCATATATCAATTAGGTTAAAACATATTTTTTAAAATTTTGCTAACTCGTTAATCCTCCAAACAAAATTCATCCAGAAATCAAAATCGAAATTTTGTTCTTTGAAATGAGAGTTGACTTTTTATTTTTAAAAATTTAGATTTTGAAAGATTTTTTATTGAATACAAATGGGGAGTGTTTCCTTATTTACATGTAATATCTTAAATAAATGGAAATGTAAAATGTAAAATGTAAAATACGGACATTATTATAATGTAAATAAAGTTAGAAATTAGTCCTATCGACCCGCGCATACTTTATGTAAACCTGAAGGAGTTTCAACCACTTCCGGTGGACCTAATCTTCACACACATTGACATGTCCCTTAGATCCACCAATTTTAAAATCTATGTCGACCAATTTTAGTTTCACCTTAGACATATCGACCTGATATGTAACCTTATCGACCTGAACAAAACAAACACAATGCACTGTTTAAGTAAAAATATGTCGACATCTCTTAGAACACATTGACCTAAACAGTGTCATGTGGACAAATTTCAATTACCATGTCGACGAATTTTAAAAGGATAGCGACCCACCTTCAGAACACATCGACATACACTAGGCAAAAATCTAAGGAGGTCAACATGCCTGATAATTTATCGACCTTTTTTCTTGTTTCTTTATAGACACACAATGACCTGTGCTATTGGGCTTGTCGACATAAAACAAACATCAACCAATTTTATAAGTCATGTTCACCAATTTTATACGAGCATAAAAGCATGTCGATGTAAGACTAAGACATGTCGACTGATGTTTGACCTTGTCGACATATCCTAACACATCGACCAATTTTAGAAGACAGGTCCATCAATTTTTAGTAACATGTCGATGTGTACAGTAAACTTGTCGACCTAATATTAACTGACTCTTTAAGATCAAATATCGATCTATTCTTAATCCGTCGACATGCGTAAGTACATCAACCAATTCATCTGCATAGGTCCACAAATTTTGTAAGTACACAGGACCATGTCGATGTATAATTAAAGCTTGTTGACCTAGGGTATTGATTTTCAAAAAATGTCATGTCGATGTCCACCGGAAACATGTCAACACATAATAATATATCGACCAATTTAACTCTGTGTGTCAACCTATTTAATTTGGTATATGCTCTTGTCGACCTGTTTAGTCATAGACACAACACTGAATTTTTAAATTCAGGTCGATGTGCCATTTAAATGTGTTGACCCAAAATTGTCAGAAAATAAATTTTTGAAACAAATTTGAACTCTACGATCATCTTATTTTTCTGAATCTCTGAATATTTCTATTTCGATCAAAAGTAACATTCAAATGCAGTATAAATGAACTTTAATTGGTTAATATGGAAGTAGCGCCAGTGGGAGAATGGAGCTTCATTGTGAAAAATGGATACTGTTGTAGAATATTAATTGATGGACATTAATGAGCAACGTTCGATTTCAATAACTCTTCAACAAATCTCTTTAATACCACAATAAATACCAAAGATGAGATATGACGACTGGAGTATTCTGAACAACCATGATCTCATAGCATTCATTGCTCTATTTTCTCTTCACGGCACTCAGTTTTTCATTCAAACTTTTTGTTGGAGTGCAATCTAATGTGAGTTCTTATTTTGTTATATCTGAGGATTGTAGCCTTACCTTCTGCAACATTTTACTTCTCTTGTTTTGAAATTGTCAAAAACCATTGAGGGATTCACCATTTGGGGTTTAGTGAGGGAAAATCAACCTATATTAGGATATGAAGTTAGTGTTTGTAGATAAACACTGTACAGGTATAACTTAAACTTGTAATCAAGTTTATACTATTGAGATAATAGTGAAAAATCCAAAATATTGTCGGAGAGTAGATGTATACCGGGTTTGGTGAAATCACTATAAAATTTTGTGTGCTCTGATTCCTGTTCTTTTCATTCTCATCTTCTTTGAGTACTCAGTTTTCTTGACTTTTCAATTTCTATATATCACTTGTATCCTACAAAAATTGTAAAATCTCCAAATTCTTAAAAAGTACCATACAACCTCAAACAACCTAATCGCCCCCTCTAGGTTGTATTTTACTCTTTTATTTCAAAAATAATATTTGGGCATACTTTTCCTTATACTTTTTTGAGTTTGTGACTTAGTTAGGTAATTAGAATTTAAATCTCACCCACTAGAATCAATATCATTCCAATGATCTACCATAAACAGAGCCAACCTTTGCATTAACTAATTCAAATAAATGCTCTATGTCTTTCATGTTACTTCTACTGGGAAATTCATTCTCCACAAATATGACATCCATGATCTAATCTCTACTACAATATCATCTTCTCGTTCACCAATGAACTCTTAACTTTAAACTGGTTGGAGTATCCTATAAAAATACTTCTACTTTTACGAAAACCCATTTTTCTAAACTTATTAGAAATCTTAAGTACAGATGGTCGATCCCCCAAGATATGAGGTTATTCAAACTCCGCTTGCTATCGGTCTAAAGTTCATATAATGTTAATGATACTGATTTTGAAGATACTTTGTTTAAAATATAACTCGTAGTTAACAAGACAACTCCCGAAAAGAAAATCGTAAAATTAATCTACGCTATCATAGATTTTGTCATATCCAACAATATCGTATTTCATCTTACTACAACACCACTTTACTAAGGTGTAAAAAGAATGGTCAAATGTCGGATTATGTTTCTTTCAATTTACAAATGCAAACTCCTCTAGACTCCATTCTTGCATTGTTCCCCACGTAACTTAATCTCTTACCAAATGGCAGTCAACAAAAAATTAACAGATGTCTCTTAGCCTGTTCTCATATTTAGAGTTGTTCTTTTGTGATCCATCTTCATTCTCCTTTCACTACAAAATAAATGCACTATTCAGACGAACGAAAACTGTTTGCTAAACATACTAAAACTGTCTGTAGAACCTTCTCCAACGGATACGCCTTCAGTTGGCTATATACTAATCGGAATAGATTTATCTCGACAGTTCTGATAACCGTTGGAGCTTATGATTGATTTTTAGTGACAATTAGAAAATTGTTGGTAAAATTACTGTTTTTTATAATTGGTTTCAAAAGTTTTAGTAAAAATTATAATCTTTTATCGTCAGTTATCAAATGTGTTAGGAAATGTTACTATCTTTTATCGTCAATTGCCACGCAGTTATCACATGTGTTAGTATAAATTACTGCTTTTATTATCGGTTATCACAAGGATTGAAAAACGTTACAGTAATATTGTCGGTTACCTTATGTTTTAGTATAAGTTACTGTCGGTGTAACACCAAAAAAAAAAAAAAAAAAGGATTGGAGATGCAGCGTTTTGGGGCAAAACGCTACGTCCCCAATTTGGGATTAGGGTTAAAATCCTAACCCCTTTTTCTCTCTCTCTCTCTTACTCTCCCGACTTTTCATCTTCCCGCGGCGCCTCTCTACCCTCCACCGCTGCTCCGCGTCTTCCTCCGCCACCGCCACCGCCATCGCCGCTACCCTCTCCCTTTACTTCTCTCCCTTCTCTCTCTATCTCTCACCCACTGTCTCTTTCTCTCTCTATCCCACTGTTTCTTTCTCTCCCTCTCGCGATCTCCTCCCGCGAGCCTCCGCGAGCTCAACCCAGCGCCTTTGCACGCGAGCGAGCCACAGCGCGTCCTCCCGCCTGCACGTTACAGCGTGAGCGCGCGATCTAGCAAGCGCGCGAGCACGCGATTGAGCGAGCGTGCCATAGCTTGAGCTCGCCACAGTGTGCCTGCGCACGAGCTCACGGGCACGGGCGCGCAGCAGAGCACGGGCGCGCAGCAGCGCACGGGCACGCTCCAGCGCACTTCAGCATACCAACGCCCACCAGTGCAAGCCAGCGCAAGAGCACCAGCCCGCAAGCCATTGCAGCCAGCGAGCCACTGCCGGCCCGTAGGCCCGCCAGCCTATTGGCCCGTTAGCCCGCGAGGCCGCTGGCCCACTTTCCTGCGAAGCCCACTGCCTGTAGGCCCATCAGTCGAAGGCCTACTAGCCCACTGGCCTGCAGACCAGCGACCTGCTAGCCGAAGCCCACTGACCCGAGAACCTACGAGCCCGCGATGGCCCGTGACAGTCCACGAACCTCCACGCAGGTAACTAATTTAGAGTTTTGATTCTGATCTAAGTGTTTAGATCTAACAAATAAATCTTATTTTGATAGGAAACACTACAGACTTTGGAGTGACCGAAGAGACATTCGGACGAAACTCTGCGTTTCGAGAAAACCCTAGGTGAGGAGATTTCGACTCTAATTGATAAATTGAATGAATCTAGGATTGAATCTAAGATAAAAGGTTCTGTATATGTTTAAAGTGTAGGTAGAATGCGAATAGAATACAATTTCTAAAATAATTATATGTGATTTTGAAGGTTAAGTATAGAATGTTGTAGAAACTAGATGGTCTGATACGAAAGAAGTATGTTATAAAATTATAAAATCATGTCGAGTTAATTCAAATAGTTTTCCTTAGAGTTAAACTTTGAAATATGCATGAAAGTATCTGGGTTGTAGGGTTGGAATGAAATGAGCCGTAAAGTGGGGGATATTGTACATTTCATGTCTTTCTTAGGTTATTTTGAGTAGTTAATTGGCAAAATAGTATGTATGAAGAAGGGTAGCTTAAAAATGGTGATCAAAGCTTAGGGATGATTGAAATCGTTTTTATTATAAGTTATTTTGCATATAGGCAATCTAAATACGATCTCAGTATTATGAAAATGGATAAACCCTAAAGATGCTTAAGAAATTGATATTAAATTTTAATGATCTGATTAGGTTGATCTTTTTGGAGACTCGAGAAATCAGATTGAATTTGTTTTGAAAATAGGGAGTGACCATCCTCGCTAGAACAGTGAGTAGGGTTTTGACATTCGCTATTGATTGAAAATCATGTTTTAAAAATACTTTTTAAATGACATGTTTCTGCAAATATAGGATTGTTAGAACTTTCGAATATTTTATGAAATGTTTTGTGACCTTTAGAGTGTCTTAATTTCTGACTTTATTGATATGCAGCCATGAGTTTTGATAACTGAATATTGTGCCACATTTTCGACATATTGACATGTTTTAATACTTCCACTGCATTGGCACATGGTTTTAAATGGATTTACTTATATATTTGGGCTGTATGCCCGGCCGACATTATGATATGATAAATGGGGCTATATGCCCGGCCGACATGGGATGGGATGCATGGGGCTACGTGCCCAGCCGATATGATATTGTGATATACTTCCTATAGTATCCGTAGCTACGAAGGACATCTGGTAGAGACACCCCTTGTGTCCGGATACGCTTCGACCGGAGGTATCCGTCAGATCGTCATGTGTATGGGTATCCCAGGTTGACCCTCATCGGAGAGGACATTGAGTACGGCTCCGTCTAGCACCAGGCGGGGGCACCATACACGGCCGACTAGTTATATGTACATTATTATTATTTATAGGCTAGTTTGAGTAGTCTGTGGCCAACATTGGGGCAGAGAACCATTATTTAATACTTGCAATTGGAAAAACCCCCAATGTGCCATCCTTGGTTGAGGTAGACCATTGCCGGGGTTGTTTGATTGGCCGGCTCTTTATGAATTGATTTCCACATTGGATGCATATGTTATTTTCAAATGTGTGCCTGATAATATCTGATTTGTTGAAACAGTACGTTATTTTTCCCATACTTGATATTGTGTTTCATGTTTTGACACTCCAAGTTTACCCTCGATATTGATAGTATGATATCAATCCCCTCATTTACTGAATATTCTCCCATAGATACTCACCTCTCGCTTTCTTTCCCACAGGATTAGTGTTGGACCGAGAAGGTATTGTTGGGTTTGTATAATTGTGACGCGAATGTGATATCAGTGGGTTTGGGTATAGATATTTTCATCTCTTCCGCTACGATGATTGGTGATATCGTTATGTATTGGAGATTTTAGTTTGACCAATGTATTTATCAAAATTTTTTTATGGGATGACTGTATAAATTATGGACATTTATTCGTTAAACTCTCGTATTGATTTATTTCATTGCATTGAGGTATTTGTGAATATTTAAAAATAACTTGGAAATTTATTTTATATATGCGTAGAATTTAGATCCGCTCGGTGTGGCAGCTGCTTATGCTCTAGTTGAGCATGACAGTAAAGGTCTGTTGGAAAATTTTATAGACTTGCGTTGTTCTGGATGTTGGCTGTGGCAATGATTGATTTTGGAGAGGTCGAGATGGCTATTTGTTTATTTTACAGGATGAATGTGGATATACAGGTCAAATTGTACTTGGGAGACCTCCGAAATATGGGGAGATTCTGTCCGATTTTTTGTAAAAATACAGTCGGCATCCAGGGTAACGGGTGGCTGCTCACGACCCCGGTTTGGAGCGTGACAGTCGGTTACCACATGGTTACTATCTTGTATCAGCATGTCTTGTATCATCGGTTACCACATGGTTACTGTCTTGTATCGTTATAGTTATTAACTTGTATTGTCGGTTACACAAGTATTAGAAAATGTTACTCTCTTTTATTATCATATTAGGTTAGTAATGTTACTCTCTTTTATCCTTGGTTATCACAAGTGTCAAAAAAATTACTATTTTTATCATCGGTTATCACTAAATTACTGCCCATTACCACTGTTACCTTACCACTGCGCCCGCAATGGACACTACAAGTTCTTGGTGATGCCATTTGGGCTAACCAACGCACTGGCTGCCTTTACGGATCTGATGAATCGGGTTTTCCACGACTTTCTGGATCGGTTCGTCATTGTATTTATTGACGACGTTCTTGTATACTCATGGAGCGATGAGGAGCATGCGTAGCACCTTGGGCGGTCTTGTAGATTCTCTGCGAGCGACAATTGTATGCCAAATTTACCAAGTGTGAATTTTGGTTGAGGCAGATTGGTTTTTTTGACCATATTGTTTCTGCGGAGGGTATTTATGTTAATTCGCAGAAGGTTGAGGCCATACTGAGGTAGGAGCAGCTGCAGAAGTGACCGAGGTTCAGAGTTTCCTAGGTCTAGCAGGGTATTACCAGCGGTTCGTAGAAAGATTCTCACGGATCGCTGCTTTACTTTCCAAATTGACGCGGAAGGACATCAAGTTCATTTGGAACGATCACTGTGAGGTGAGCTTTTAGGAACTCAAACGACGACTAATGTCGGCACCAGTTTTAGCTCTCCCCACTAGCAGCCGAGAGTATGTTGTTACAGCGATGCCAACAGGCAGGGATTGGGCTGCATTTTGATACAGGATGATTGGGTGATTGTTTATGCTTCTCGACAGTTGAAGAAGCATGAGTTGAACTACCCTACTCATGATTTGGAGTTGGCAACCATAGTCTTTGCATTAAAAATGTGGCGGCATTATCTTTATGGAGTAACCTGTAAGGTCTTCACTAATCACAAAAGCCTGAAATACTTGTTCACTCAGAAGAGTTGAACCTCAGGCAGAGGTGATGGTTAGAGTTACTGAAGAACTATGATTTGATTATTGATTATCACCCGGGCAAGGCGAACGTTGTGGCAGATGTCTTGAGCCGGACGTTTTTAGCTCCTTCTTCTCAGACAACAGAGAGAGTGTATGTCTCTTACTTGGTGGGACTCCGTGCTTTAGGAGTCAGTTTGGCTAGCGATAGTCAGGGAGCACTGCTAGCCAGGTTCAAGGTGCGGTTGACGTTACTCGATCGCATTAGGAAGCTTCAGGGATCTGATGAGGAACTCTGAGGTATTCACGACAGGATCCACAGTGGAGAGGGCGGAGACTTCCGAGTCTGTAATGATGGACTCGTGGTATTTCGAGACAAGGTGTGAATCCCAGCCGAGGCTGATCTTCGACGAGCCATCCTTGAGGAGGCTCATTCTTCAGTATATGCTATGCATCCCGGGGGTACAAAGATGTACCGGACTATCAGAGGTAGCTATTGGTAGTCGGGTATGAAGCGGGAGAGAGCAGAGTTTGTAGCTCGATACTTGGTATGTCAGCAGGTGAAGGCCGAGTATCAGAGACTAGAAGGCAAGTTACAGCCTCTTCCATTTTTGAGTGAAAATGGGAGCATATTACTATAGACTTCGTGATGGGATTGTCGCGGACTTCTGCACAGCACAATGTGATTTGGGTGATTGTCGATCGACTCACCAAATTTACACATTTTATCCCCATCCACAGTAATCATTCATTGGAGGCGTTGGCATGCCTCTACATTGACACCATTGTCCGATTGCACGGAGTACCCGTGTCGATTGTTTCAGACCGAACAAGACTGAATTTCAGCATAACTTATCATCCTCAGACTGATGGATAATCACAGAGGACCATACAGACGCTCGAGGATATGTTGAGAGCCTGCGTGATAGATTTTCATGCTAGCTGGGATCGACATTTGCCATTAGTGGAGTTTGCTTATAATAGCAGCTACCAGCGAGCATTGGGATGCCGCCATGTGAGGCTTTGTATGGGAGGAGATGCAGGACTCCTCTGTGTTGAGACGAGGTAGTTGAGAGGCAACTTAGCAGCGTTGAGCTTGTTGAGAAGACGAAGGAGAAGGTGAGGATCATCCGCGAGAAGATGAAGGCTGCCTAGGGTCGGCAGAAGATGTTTGCGGATCGGAGGTGGAGACCACTTGAGTTTGAGGTTAGAGACATGGTATTTTTGCGAATCTCACCCTGGAAAGGGGTGATTCGGTATAGGCAGCGGGGTAAGTTGAGCCCCAGGTATGTTGGGTCATTCCGTATCCTTGAGAGGATCAGGAGTGTGGCTTATAGATTGGAGCTACCCGAGGAGTTATCACGCATATATGATGTCTTCCATATCTTAGTACTTAGGAAGTGTATGCCGGATCCTTCACATGTGCTAGAGCCACCACCAGTTGAGCTACGGGAGGATTTGAGCTTACTTGTTCAGCCCGTGGCCATCCTTGACAGCCAGATTAGGAGATTGCGGAGCAAAGAAGTCCCGTTAGTTCGTGTTTTGTGGCAGAGCGACCAAGTCGAGGAGGAGACCTAGGAGCCGGAGGAGACTATGAGGGGATAGTATCCTCAGTTGTTCACTGTGTAGTTTTTCTTTCCTTGTATGGTTTTCTTTTAGTTTCGGGAACGAAACTTGTGTTTAGGGGGTTAGGAAAATGTAACACCGACTCTCGATATATCCTATGGGGTATTCCAGTTCATATATATATATATATATATATATATATGATATTTCCATTACTAACTTCATAAATTTTCAATAAGAAAATTTACGATAAAACGACCCCAAAAATTTATCGGTAAAATGTAAATTTGGGTCAGTTTGACTCAAAGAGACTCAATAACCTTAGTTTCACATTTAATAAATTTAATTAGGTCTAACATGAAATTTTGGGTCTAATGTGCAATTATAAAAATTTTTTGGGGCCAAATTTAAATTTTTATAATTTAAAGGACTTGTTAGAAAATTTGGGTCTAATGTGTAATTTTTTAAGCTTGATCCAAGGGTAGGAAATTGCTTGAAGTTGTATGCAAATGTAAGCACTAGAATTGAGATAGTGGATGATACGACCTTTCCAATGATTAAAGTATGGAAGCAAATCAAGGGTAGGGATTTTACATGGAGAAGTTCAAGACTTGTGGACCTTAGATCATGGTTGAGTGCAATTAGGATTTAATGCCAACAAGTGCCTTGTTGCTTCCTTGTCCAAACCTTGGGAAGAGGAAGCTTCATTTTCTCCACAGAAACCCACCCATATTTTTACATAAATCCCACCTATTCTCATCCTAGAACAACATACTACAAGGCTAGGACAAAAGGAGAACACTTGTTAGTGAGAACAAGAGCAAAACCGAGAGCCTTAAAGAGAGGAAATCTGGAATTTCAGTAACCCTTCTTCAAGCTTCCTTAGGTAAGAACATATTCTTTCTTCATTTTCTTTAGCACATGTCTATTTAAGCCAAGCTAAGCCTTGTCTCATGATTTTAAGGAGGGCCGAATCAAGTTGCAAAGAAGGAAGAAAGGGCCTTGAGGTAAAGATTGGTGGACTTAAAATTCCAAACTTTAGGTAAAGAGATTTCTATCCTGTTTTAAATTATGTTCTTAGTTCTGTCCGTGACTTTACCTTTGTTTTGATGCATCTTACAGTCTAAATTAGCAAATGTTCTAGTTAAGTAAATTTTACATCTTGGTCTTAACTTTCCAACGAGATAAGAACCACCTTAATCTGATACTTATGCCAAAAGTTATGATATTTTTCTTGAAACGCGACAGAAAGTTATTCTGTTTCGGAACATAAAACCAGTGTGCAAAAACAACCATTTTCCAGTCTTATTTTAGAGAAACTCAAAACATAAAAGTTGTAGGTATCACCCTTGCCTACAACATGTAAAACCTTCAGCCAATCCGCACAAGGGAATCAAAAGTTATACCCTTTTTCCTAAAACGTTTTGACAGAAACCTTATTTCTAATTGAAACCTGACAGTTCTGATCATGAATTATTTTAACCCCTTTCTCGGTATAATTGAGTAAAATGCAAAACATGAAAGTTATAAATTTATGTCTTAGGTATAACATGTTTAAATGTCATTAAGTTTGGATGAGTAAGGCGAAAGTTATGGTTTCTGCACAAAAATAGGGCAGAATCTGAATATAGAACGCGACAGAAACAAAATGAGTATTTTCAAAAATTCTGTGATGAGATTTTGAGAAAATGTATTAATGAAAGTTATAGGGCACGAAATGTCCTACAACATATCAAAATTTCGCTTGAATTGGAGTTGTGTGCAAAGAGCTAAGTCATTTCTACCATACAAGGACATAGGCTTTGTGCGCATGGGCACCGGGCAATGGGCCGACATGGGCCAGCATGAGCACGAAGTCCGTGCAGTGATTTTGACCGGACCAAACTTTGGAAAATTAGATATTTTTATATAAATACACTTAGGGATTTATTTAAAATCCCTAAAACTTGGCCCTAGACTAAAAATTGTTAAGTGCAATTTATTACATATATTTCCTATAATGACATATGTGTGCATATACGATCTTTGTAGTGACGTTATTGGTGATCGATTCGAGAGTGTTCCATTTGCTTATTATAGTGGTACTGAGGGGAGTGATCTACCCTCTCCTATACTATGAGTGTGATTTTGACATTTACTATTGATTGACAAATCATGTTTTACCGATTTGCAAACGACATGGTTTCTATACGTATGAAAACTGAATTTTTGGATTTTGATAAGTATATATACATATTTTTGTGACAATTTGAGAGTTCCAACAGCTAATTTTATTGATATGCATCCATGAGTTTGATAACGGGATATTGTGCCACTTTTTTTGACATATTGACATATTTTAATGCATCCATTATATTGGCACATGATTTTGAATGGATTTACATATACTGTACTATTTGGGCTGTACGTCCGGCCGACATTATGATACGATGCATGGGGCTGTATGCTCGGCCAACATGATGATGTGATGCATGGGGCTACGTGCCCGACCGACTTGATGAATTATGATATACTTCCTATAGCATTCTGTAGCTACGAAAGACATTTGGTAGAGGTACCCATTGTGCCCGGATACATTTCGGACTGAGATATCCGTCAAATTGTCATGTATTTGGTTGTCCCAGATTGACCCTCATCGGGTAGGATGTGAATTTATCTATCTCTAGCACTGGGCGGGGCACCATACACGGCCGACTATTTATAAGTATATATATATATTATTATTATTATTTACAGGCTAGATGAAAGAGCCTGTAGCCAATATTAGGGTAGAGAGCTATTATTTGATATTTGTATTGTGAAAACCCCCAATGCTTCCGTCTTTGGTCGAGATAGACTATTGTCTGGATTGTTTGTTCGGCCGACTCTACATATGTGACTTGATACATGGATGAATGCATATGTTATTTTTTTCGATGTGTGCCTTGATTATATTAAAACTGCACGCTGTTTTTCGCATACTTTATATTGTATTACATGCCTTGACACTCTAAATTCACACTTGATATTGACAGCACGATGTCAATCCCCTCACTTGCTGAGTATCCTCCCATAGATGCTCACCCCTCACTTTCCCTTTCATAGGTATATTCTTGGATCGAGGGAATGGTAGAGACTTGATTTCATTGGACTTATATTAGAGACTGAGCTGGGGTATGGTTACCCGTTTCTTCCGCTATATTCAATTTGAAGTTATCATATTATTTTGAAGTATTTAGTTTGACCATTGTACTTATTTACTTTGACCATTGTACTTATTTATTTTGGAATGACTGCATATTACTATCGGCGCATGTAAATGGTAACTCTCATCTTGGGTTTACATATTCATACATTTTAGGCATATTAAGATATTTTACTTTTATTATTTGGGAATTCATGTAATTTTGTAAACTGATTTAGACATATGTGTTTCTTTAGCCTTACGATGCCTCGATGTCTCGGAGGGTTGTGCCCGTGCATTGAGGTGTCGCGGTGGTTGCTCACGTGCTCGGCCCGGGAGTGGGTCGGGGCGTGACAGCAGAGCCAAAGACTGTGAACGAAACTAAGAATACTAGATGACTGAACTAATTAAACTTATTAACAGTCTGAAAATAGGGTTTATGGATGCTGTTGATGACAAATTTGGTGAAGTTCGAAAGGAAATGGAAGAATTTCGAAGAGAAATGATAGAAGTTTGAAATGAAATGGTGAAATGAAATAGAGTTTTGGTTAATTCAAGTAACAAAATGATCAATTCCAACAAGGAAGTGAGGAACAGCGTAAAGAAATTTTATTAGAGTTGATGAAAATGAGTGATAATGTAAGAATAAATTCGAATTTTATTATATCTATAAGAGATTCTGTCATAACTTCTAGAGCTGCACATTCTTCCTCTTCTACACCTCACCCTCATTCAAGTTTATCTGCTTATCCGTTTATGATGCGACCATTTGGTTCTCCTCTGAGATCTTCATTTTCTCCTAGGAGTAGAGCGGATAATCTTTTTCATATTCCTGCATCTGCATCTGCATTTGCACCTGCTTTACTGCTCCTGTTGCTGTTCCACCACCATCCTCTGTTTCATCTTCTCCTGCTGCAGCTCCTGCACCATCCCCATCCTCTTCTCCTGCTACTACAACTGGATCCTTTGTTGCAAGTTGATCCTCTTCTCGGCAAGCAAAAAGATTTAGACCCAAAGTTCAATTTCCGTAATTTCCACTTTTTTCATTTATATTTAATTATAATTCTATGTTTTTTTATTTGTTTTTTTTAATTTGCTTGAATATGTACCGATGAATATGTATGAATGAAAAATTTTGTATGAATGTATTTCCATAATTTCCACCTTTTTTCATTTTTTATTTGTATTTAATTATAATTCTATGTTTTTTTGATTTTTTTTTAATTCAGTTGAATATATACTATTATATATGATGAATACGTATGAATGAATCAATATGTATGAATGTATGAATGATTGAATGATGTAAATTTTTTATTCAATTCTTTCCATTTCGAATGCTAAAAATTTCCCGCCCGCAAGCTGGGCAGCCCAACTGCGCGTGCCTATGCAGCTTAACCGCGTGGGCAAGCGCAAGCAGGCGCATGCACGCAGATGCCTGCAGGACTCAACCGCGCATGCCCCTACTGCTTAACCACATGGGCAACACATGCGCAGAGCAGGGCCATGCAGGACCCCACGCACTGGACACTGCCCATGTGTCCCGGCTCTAACCTACATGCGAGCCGGTGGTTCATGCCGCACCGCCCCGCCCCGCCCGTAATTTAAAATAATAATATTATTAATTTAAATAACAAAATAATAATATCATTATTATTAATTTATATGATATAATGATATGAAATTATTAAATTATTTTACAAATTTTATTATATAAAATTTGTATTTAAATTAAATTATTAATTTGTCATTTATATTTTTTTATTAGGAGTAACTAATTTTATATCAAATAAAACAACACAAACACATATTATATCAATTAAAAAAACACACCGCGTCTTCGTCCCACTTCCTCCTCCTCTTTCTTCTTTGGCGTCATTTCTTGGCACCAAGAAAAGTGGCACCAAGAGTTTGCTGCTAATATACGTATTTTTTGTTGTATATTTAGATTTAGGGCACCAATTTGTAACCAAAAAAATGTTCCCATATTTCTTTCAATTATTTATTTTTTTATTCTGTCATTTAGGTTTATTAATCTTTTTCTTTCTACCATTCTCTCTTTATTTCATTTATTTTTCTCTTCTTATTTTTCATTTATTTCTCTAGTTGGTTTTTGCAATGGACAAGACATGGATGTATTATAAATTAAGGGTAAGTGATGAATATATTATGGAGTTAATACATTTTTTGAATTTGTATCTGCAAATATTCAATCTATCGATGGTAAGATATCATGTCCTTGTGTCAAATGTTTCAACACTTTCAGATTTCCTACATATATCATTTTCAATCACTTGCTACGTTATGGTTTTCAATGTGGTTATGATAACTGGATATATCATGCGGAGAGTAATGAAAAATCTACACCTCATACATCCCATACATCAAACTTAGAAGATAATCATTTTTTTTACCAAGATATATTTGGCATGTTACATGATACATTCACACATTCACCATCCGAACCAACCTCTCATCCATCCGAACCAACCTCTTATCCATCTAAGATGAATGCATCAACTTCAACTTCAACTTCGTCTTCAACTTCAGATAAGTTTATTGAATTTCTTGAGAAAGCCAAAAAACCGATATATTCAAAATCCAAATATACTATGTTGGCAACTATTGTGCACTTAAATCATTTAAAGTGTTTATGTGGGTGGATCAACAAATCTTTTTCATTACTTTTAGAGTTTTTAGGAGAATTGTTGTCTCATAAAACCATATTGTCAAATAGTTGCCATGAAGTGAAAAAAACAATTTCAACTTCAGGGTTGAGATATGAGAAAATATATGTTTATTCTAATGATTGTATGTTGTACTAGAAACATAGAGCTAAAGATGATGCATTTTATGTGTGTGGTGTTTTAGATGGAAACCAAATGAAGATGGAAAAAAAAAAAAAAAACCTGTCAAAATATTGAGATGATTTCCTTTGATTCCTATATTGCAAAAATTATTTTCGTGTGTTTAAACTGCTTATTTGATGAGATGACATCATCATAAGAGAATAAAAGATGGACTTCTAAGACACCCAGTGGATGCTCCTGCATGGAAAGAGTTTGATAATCTATACCCTAATTTCTCTTCTGATCCAAGAAATATTTGATTAGAGTTAGCAGCAAATGAGTTTAATCCATTTAAAACAATGAATGTTGCACATAGCACTTGGCCATGGTTATGATACCATATAATCTCCCTCCTTGGTTGTGCATGAAGTCTATAAATTTTATACTCACATTACTTATTCCTGGTCCAAGAAGTCCTGACGACAAGATAGATGTGTACATGCAACCATTGGTGGAAAAACTAAAAGTATTATGGAATGAACGAGTAGATACTTATGATTTTTCAGTTGATGAAAGATTTAAAATATATGTAGCACTCTTATAGACCATTAATAACTTCCCTGTATATGCTAATCTATCTGGATGTAGCACCAAAGGTAGATTTGCATCTCTTGTATGTAGATATGATACATGTTCTCAGTGGTTATGTCATGGCCGGAAGTATTGTTATATGGGACATCAAAGATGGTTTGAGTCAACTCATCCATTCAGGTATGATAAATATTCTTTTGATCAAATAGAAGAATTCAGAGTAGCTCCTAAATAATGGTCTAGAGGTGATGTGTTGTGACTTAACAAGTCCCAATGATATGCATGGATGGAAAAAAAAAAAGAGCATATTGTTTCATTTGCCATATTGGAAAAATGTTTTAATTATACATAATATTGACATGATGCATATGGAGAAAATTTGTTTTGATATAATTGTTGGTACAATTCTGGAGTAAGAAGAAAAGTTTAAGGATAATTATAAGACTAGACTTGATCTTGATGATATTGGAATAAGAAAATATCTACATCTATGTACATCAAACTCTATAAATATATTTTTGCCTAAAGCGTGTTACCAAATGACCTTGCAAGAGAAAGATGCATTTTTTAATATTTTGAAAGACTTAAAACTTCCTGACGAGTGCTCTACTAACATCTCCAGATATATTCATTTGAAGCAACAGAAGTTAATAGGACTTAAAGAGTTCTGACTGTCATATTTTAATGCAAGAGTTTATTCTCATATCAATTCGGGGATCATTGTCCGAAAATGTGAGTTCTGTTATCATTAAAATATGTAGTATTTTTAAATGTCTATGTTTTAGGATCCTTGACCCACGAGAACTTGAACAATTGGAGGCATCAGTTTCACAAATTATGTGTGAGTTTGAAAAGATTTTTCCCCTTCATTTTTTACTAGTGTGATACACTAAATCGTACACTTGACAACTGAAACACGAATCGGTGGACCAGTCACATATAAGTGAATGTATCCGCTTGAAAGATTTATATTATTTTCATAACTTATTTATTTAATAATGATATTCATTTAATTTAAGTTAACTTACTGCAATATATATCCATGCAAATACTTGCTTCAACTGAAATCCTATATTCGTAATATAGCATAATCTGAAAGCTCCATCGCAGAAGGGTATATAACAAATGAGTGCCTACTGTTTTGTTCAAGATATTTAAACGGAGTTGAAACAAGATTTAATCGTATATTGCAAAATGATAACAACCAGATTATATATTGAGAAGATGAGTCCACTTTAACAACTATTTGAAGACTTTTGGGAATAGAGACACATAGATCTACTAAAAGACAAAAAAAAAAAGATATCTCGAATTTGTCTGAATGAGAAATCATTGGAGCAATGTCATAGATATATACTATTTAATAGTGACTCACTTGCCTCCTTTAAACTGTAAGTCTACATTCTCATATATTTATTTATAAATATTAAACTGTAATGTAATATCATATATTCATGTTCATATGAAGGGAACATATACAACATGTTCGAAGAATAAATCATGGGAAAAAGTTCAATATTTTTTAAATTGATAAATTTCACAGTAAAGATTTAAGTAGCTAGTTTACTCATCGTGTAAATATATCAATATTTAATTTTCTCAATATATATCCTGTATTAATCTTCTTATTAATTTTTTTATATGATTTTTTCTTTCAGGTTACGAATCCAAAATATACCACAGAGATTTAAATGGATCGTTCGTGGACCAGATCCATTGGTTAGAAATTACAAAGGCTATATAATCAATAGATATCGCTTCTATATAAAAAGATTATGAAAAATGTCTTCAAACTTAGAATTCAGGAGTTGTGGGAGCAGTGGATGATATTAGTTATGTAAATATGAGCGATAAAATACCCATTCAAGATAAAGTTAATTATTATGGAATATTACGGCAAATCATTGAAATAAACCATAATGGAATGTATACGTTTGTCTTATTTCGGCATGATTGAGTCGACCTACAATGAGGATATAAGAAAGATAGATTTAGTTTAACAATTGTCAATTTCTCCTATCTCAATCATACGAGTGTTGATTTACTGGATGATCCTTATGTGTTGGCATCCCAAGTAAAGAAGATATTTTATGTAGCTAACAAAAGACATAAAGGATAACTTGTTATAAAACATGTGAAAATTAGATATGAATTTGACATGGGTGATGCATTGATGAATTAACATATGAATTCAGAAACTAACCCCTCAACTCAGGAGTGGGTTCAGACTTATGTAGATGAAGATGAATGAAACGTATCAACAGAAATGAATGATGATGATGATGTTGATAGAGTAGGATGAGATACATATACATATGAAATGTAATTTCCTTTACACATTTATTTTTTGTATCTGTATATTTTATCACTTCACTTTCACTCTTCTTTGTATCATGTGTAGTGATGTGGCATGGTAACAAGTTGTAAAAAGTAGTAATAACAAGTACTTTTAGTATATTGTAATACAAGTGCATTTGACATTACTCTTGGTACAAATGATAAGTACTTTTATTCTCATCTACATGGTAACAATTGTAACAAATGATAAAAAATGATATATAACAAATAACAAACGGTAAGCTCCATGTGTATTTTTATTATACTATAATAATAAATAACACATGGTAACTTTTATTCTCTATCTACACAGTAACAAATGATAACTAATAAAGAATAAATGGTAACAAGTGCATTTGACGATTGCTCCAACATAATAAGTGGTAAGACAATAATTATATAAAATTTGTATAATATGACATGATAACAAATGTTTTTCAACAATAAATGGTAATAAATTATGATAATAAATGTATATCAACTAATAATAAAAATGGCAACAAGTTATGGTAATAAATGTATATCAACTAATAAATGGTAATAAGAGATTTTTAACAAATGATAAGCAATAATTGTATAAATTTTATATAATATGGCATGGTAACATTAACAAGTGATTTTTAACAACAAGTAACAAGTATTTTTTATATCGTGTAGGATATGGTAATAAGTGATAAGAAGTCATATATAACAAATAACAAATAATAAATAATAAATGGTAACAAATTGATAACATAATAATTCTATAAAATTTGTATATGACATGATAAGAAGTGATAACAAATGGTAAGAAATGATAACAAGTAATTTAAAACAAATAACAAGTGCAACTGTATTTCCTGAGAAGTGGTAAGGCAGTAATATTATAAAAATTGTATAAAATTTTTTTAAAACCGTATAAAATTTGTATAAACTAGAAAATAACGTTATTATCTGTTTGTATGAACGAATATAACAACTCTTAAAAATCACATTACTGATCCAATGGGAAAATAACACATATGAAGCATTGGAAACATATGGTAAAAGAAGAAAGAGGGCATTCACTATATCTATTCTATTTCGAGCTATAACTATTCATTAAAAAAAGAAAAAAAAAGCGGTCAAAAATTTTAAAAACTCGGTAAAAAATTAATGCGTTCTAATAAATTTATAAATGAAGGAAAAAATGCACGGATAGATTTTCAACATTTGGCGCTAACTTGACTTCAAATATAAACTATGAATATGTTGTTTGGCGGTATAATACAACTATAAATTTTAATGACGCTGACTTGACTTTAAACATAAACCTGAATATATTGTTTGGCCAATATAATATAACTATAAATTATATTGTTTCATAATATAAATTTATAAATTTTTTATAATTATGATTATCAATTTTAATGGTAATATTATTACCATTATATTACTATAATATAATATTATTATGCTATACAATTTAATTAATTATCAATATTAATATTATTAAATATTATAATATTTGTGATTCAAATAATGTTACTAATTTAAATAATCATATTGTATTACTAATATCAAATAATTATTAAATTTAAATAATATTAGCGAGGTAGGGTTATATTTGGTTTGAATGCATCTTCTTATAATAGATTTAATGGTACATAGTACATATATAGTACATATATAGGAATGTTTAAATGGTATAAGAATAGGAGTTGAGTTGAGTTGAGTTGGGAAGACCTCCTTAATTTTCTTCATATTTCATTTAATTTTCTTAGTTTTTTATTATTATTATTTTAAATAAAATTATTAGTAATTTAAATAATTTCAATAATGTTCCTAAATTGACAAATGAAATGTTATTGTAGGGTTTGCTAAATGCAAATGGAATGCTATTGAATTGAGAAAACAAGCATTTAGATTTTAGATTTTGGATTTGAATTCCTTATTTTTCCATCAATAATTATACCAATATAAATAAATAATATTAAATATCATATAATTAATTATATTAACATAAGACTATATTATCAATTCAATCAATTTTCAAAATTATAATATTATATTAATTATATTCTTTAATTATCATATTCCTTAATTATAAAATCTAAAATAAAAAATATAGATTAACATATCTAATTAATATTATTAATTTAAATAATCTATACTCATACTCATCATCTACAATGCATCCAAGCACATGATCTCCACCGTGGGTTGTGAACTCACATTTCTTAATTGTAACAAAATTTAAAATATAAATTAAGCATGATGAAATAATTAATATTATTATTTTAAATAAATAATCATATGAAATTATGTAAATATAAAATTATGTAAGAATGTAGTAATAATAAAATAAAAAATATATATTCAGTGTGTTTTTTAATTATTTTTTGTAATACATGTTTTTATTTAAAATTATAAATTCATAAATTCATAAATTCATAAAAAATATATATTTATGACACTATATAATATAAATTAATAATTTAATATAATTAAAGATTGTATATAATAAAATTAGTAACATAATTTAATAATTTTATATAACAAAATTAATAATATAATTTAATAATTTAATATGATTACATTATTTATATTATTAATATAAATGAATTATTATTTTAAAATACGGTACCCCGGCGGTTGAGCCGTAGGGGCCGTGGTTGCTCCGCACAAGCATTTGCGGGCGCGCGTGCCTGGGCGGCTGAGCCGCATGGGTATCGGCGGTTGCGTCACGCAGGCATCGCTCATGTAATATTTCCTAGTAGTTGTCCTAGTTATATATAAGTAGTAATCTAGTTATATAAAATATAGTAATATAGTAATAATATTTACTATTACTTGACGTAGTTATATAATAATAGGGGTAAAAATATTCTATTAATTAGAAAACTAGAAAGAGGATAAGCAAACTATAATAACCAAAAATTCAAAAACTAAAGTGTGAAAAAGCGAGAAACAATGACAGGTTTTGAAAAATTTGTTTGTCTGTAAACTAAATATATATACTATAAACTCTCCCTTTCTCTCTCCCGAAATATCCAACCTTCTCATTCCTCTCAAGAACTCTTTTCCCTCACACCTCTCAAAATTCTAATTCAAACAAAGTTTCATTCCCATATGATATTTTCAACCAAATTTTTTCAACAAATCTCACTCAAGTTTTTTTAAATATAGGACGAAATAAATGAAAAATGACCATTATAGCTAACCACAAAGAATTAGAACCATCTGAAAAATAAGTTGAGTTTGAAGAAGGTCAATCATCCCAAGATGATATCTGGTTAATGTTTATATTTAAAAATAGAACATTTCATTTTTTAATATATTTTTATATAATTAGTATGTTATCCATTTTTTATTTTTCATTTTCACCAGTTGTCAAGAAAAAATATAGAGATCCAACCCGCTATCAGGATGTTTGAGATTTAGAAAAAGAAAAATGTATGGTGGTTGAGATGAATGAATTAAATCAACCAATAGAAATCGATGGTACGATCTTCACCAAATTCCTTGGCTCTATAGTGAGAGTATATTTCATTGCTCCAATAAACTATACAATTTGGCATGACATGCCGACAGAGTATAAAGAGGATATGTGGAAAATTATACAGATATCTAGTTTTATTACTCAATCGGATCATGGCATAGAAAAAAATTAATATATATTTTTTTCTTACATTGCAGTTAAAAATTACTTTCAAACCAAAAATGTGTTATTGCAAATTTGTGTGAAAAATGGAAAAGTTTTAAAAATACTCTCAAATCAAAATGGTTCAATAATTTACTTAGAATAGATGAAAATATTAAGAGAATGGAAGATGAAATAGTTGATCCAAATCAGTACAAGAATCTTGTTACTTTTTGGTTGAGTGATAAAGGAAATGTAGAAGTTAACAATTTCTCTTACTACTTTTACTCTTTTCTCTGTGATTGGAAATTTACTTGAAATTTACTTGTACTCTAATACTTTTTTCTAATACTTTTTTCTCTTTAGGAAATTAATAGAAGAAATTCAGAATGTCGCGCAAAGTTAAGGGGTCCACATTACTTAGGATCTAAGTCATTTGCCAAACTCATACATGAGAATGTATAAACAATTCATATGTTATTTTATTTATAATTATTTTTATTACATAATACTACAAATCAACCATTTTATTAGACAAAACAATCTGAGACAAAATATTGTAGAACTGAAATTTATATTACAAGTAGAATTTGATCAGATGAGAGTTTAGTTTTTACGAAAGTATCAGAAGTTGTGGTATGAAAGACTATTTTTATGTATTTTCAATTGATATGTTTATGAACATTCATGTTTGATTCATTTACTTCTCTCACACAAGAAATGATGAAAAGTGGAATGGAGCATACTGAAATGAAGAAGGGCAAGAAAAAATTCAAAATTTTCTTAAAAAACTGATATCATATCTAAAGTTAAAGGGCCTGAATTGAGAAAAAGAATCAGATGTGTTGGGAAAATTATAACTCTATCACAACGGCAGCATTCAAGCAAACCTGAGAATGAATATATAACTATTATGATGGAATGATTAATGGAACAAAATCAGAATCATACTAATTTGGTGAGCAATATTCTTATGCATGTTGCTATGCATGCTGGAAGTGGACAACAAGATGAATTGCTAAATTTCGTTAATGAAACAAGATTCATTGCTGGTGTTGAGATACAAATATATTTCTTTACTTCTTACCATAATCTAACTACTTTAACTTCTATATTTGAACAATAATCCAAATTATTTATATTTGTATTGTTAGCTTCCTCAGATATCAAATACTGGGAGTGCACATAGAAACCAACCATCATCATCATCACCACCATGTAATTCCATCCCAAAAGCTAATATTTTAATTTACAAGTTTTTATAATGTACCATATAATTATATTCATTTCATTACTACTGAATAGAATGATATTACATCACGGATGCTGGATCCTTAAATTGTCCCGGATGCTTGAATTTTTGTGATGATCGAAGTCAACATTTTTGGCAACTTTTTTGGTATGAACATTTTATTTCAGAAGATATGAAGATATGTAATTGTGCGGACTTATAATATTTTTCTTTGTCTTAGTATCCAGAATTATGTTTATTACTTTTGTAATTTCTGTAATTTATAGTGTTTATACCATTATCATGTATATTCTAATGATGATGATATAAAATGTACTTTATTTCCTAAGATACAGTATTATATACTAATAATTTTTCATAACCCTTTTATAAATAAACCGATAGCAACATAACATTTTGTGACCATTGTATACTAGATATGTGATAACCTACTAATTCATACTCACGTAATGATAAAATTATTTCCTAACCCTTTTTTCTCATGGACGATAAAAAAAGTAATAACATTTCCTCACACTTGTGTTCTAACCGATTAGTAACTTGTACTAACATATGCAAATGGTAACACTATAAGTAATATTTCCTAACTCTTTTCTAACCCACAATTGTATATTTTCTATAACACTTCTACAACACTTTCTCTGTAGCTAACCTACTCGCCTTTCTATTCAACAATAACGTAGTAATATTTACTAACGAAAAAATAGTAATATTTACTAATAATAAAATAGTAACATTTCCTAACATATATGGTCGACAATACATAACACTAACAATTTCTAACGCTTACATGTCTGATGATAAAAGATACTAACATATCCTAATACATATACTAAACAAGAATAAAAGTAGTAATAATTACTAACGATAAAGTAGTAATATTTACTAATGATAAAATAGTAATATTTACTAACAATAAAATCGTAACATTTCTTAACATATGTGGTCGATAATATATAACACTAACGATTCCTAATGCTTATGTGTCTAATGATAAAAGTTACTAACATATCCTAATACATATGCTAAGCGAGAATAAAAGTAGTAATAGTTGCTAACTCTTATGATAATGACCTAAAAGAATAGTAATATTTACTAACCCAACAATTCTGTAAGTGTTAATAAAAATAATAATATTTATTAACCTAATAATTCTGTAAGTGACGGTAAAATTATAATATTTACTAACATTTATCATAATCAACAAAAAAAATTTGTAATATTTTCTAACATATCTGATTCTATATTTACCGACAATAAATAGCATAACAATTATTAATGATTATAGTGAGTGACGATAAAGTATTAACATTTCCTATGTGATAAGATACGACAGTATTATAGTAATATTTACTAACATTTGTATTTACTGACAATAAAAGTAATAACATTTCCTAACATACGTGTTATGTGATTAGGGACAAGAAATAGTTGTAACAATTGTTAACAGTTATATTGAATGATGATAAAGGTAGTAACATTTTCTGTATAGTAGGTGACGATAAAAGTAATACTTTTACTAACCCTTTATGTAGTAGGTGATGATAAAAGTAGTAATTTTTATTGACTCTTTGGAACTGATGATAAAAGATTGATTTTTACCAACGCTTTTCTATCCGTCCGGATATTGGACATACTCCAACGGTCAAGATAAGTGTTGGGATAGGTCTATCCCGACCCTTGTATAACCAAGTAAATGTCTATCCATCAAAGAAAACTTTATCGACGGTTTTATCACATTTTTCTCACAATTTTCGTGTGTTTCCATAAGCCATTTGTTTTGTAGTAATTGCCTACACTTTATCATTACTACCGACAAAATATTTTTCGAAAAGTGCAAATATTGAATTCTTAAATTGAATAAATCTTGTTTAACTTTTTCTGCTGTCACTGTTTTGCCTCATTGTGATTGTGATGATTTGGTTTTTGAAGTAAAGGCAACAAGTTCCATGCATCTGACTCTATCTCTGCTCTCAGCACCGTTGACGTAGGTAGAAATAGTATTCTCCCAAGTGTTCGAATTAATTGGCTTTTCTTTGCTTTAGGATCAAGAGTTTTCAACTTTTTTTCTCATCATCTCCAAAAAAGTTCTGTGAAAAGAAATTGACGAATATAAGTTTTGTAAACCAATTCATTAAAAAAAAATAGATATAATTGAAAGAAAATAAACTAAAACATGCCACAATTTCTGACGAAACGTCACTCACAATGGAGCCATCTTTTATTTTTCTACTCGTTATATACATATCTACCCTACTCGAACTAGTACCTTTTGACTCCTTTTTTTTAATAGCAATGAAATGTATATAAAAAAAAAGACATTGTCATTATTTATTAAATAGTTTGCATATATATAAAAAATAAAATACATAGAAAGTCTTTTCATCCACGAGCATAGAAAACATCTTGACCAATGGCAATAATATTTCTGATTTCTAAGACAACATTTTTTGTTCCTAGCACTTATTCTATGTTCAAACAAAAGTTGAGTTTACTATAAATATCATATAAAATCACAATATTCATATTATTATATTACCAATTTTGATTCATATTGTATATATATATTTACATTTCCCTCCTCACTCTTCCAATATCTATCAAACTCTTTAAATTAAACAAGATTAACTCGGTCGTTTTTAACTCAAATTGTCATTTTGTCTAGCTCAAATGACTTATCAAACCACTTCGACTTTATTATATTCTTCTAATTTCTCTACTTCTCTTCCATGTTTTTCATAACCCATTTTTGAACCTCTGGATTGTTTGACTTAAAGTGACACTTTGACTATAACTGAAACCAATGTTAGAATCGAAAACAAATATAATTAAAAAGAAAAAGAAAAAGGTTAAAAGAGATAAAATATATAGTAATATAATTTCCCAAATGTCATCCTTTTTTTGTTTAGAAATATTATGTTAACTCAGATAATGGATTGGAACAAGATTACTTATCCTTACAATCAAATAGAGAAAAGTGATAAAAACATTTGTAATCCTCCCTACTTGATTGGTTGCGATCGGTAAACCTAACAAGCGTGCGCTACGTGTTTAACCTCTTATTCTTATTGCAGGCATTTGTTCGCCTATATTGTCCATGTATATAATTGAAATAGTAAAACCATATGAAAAGAAGTAAATATAAAAGATGTTAAAAAGACCAAATTTGAGTTTGCATCATCATATATTGCATTGTGATCTGCAAGTGTATTTTCATCATTGAAACCTTCATCCAAAAGTTGCATCTCAGGTTGCCTATCAGAAGGTAGAGTTTCGTCACTCGCTAATACAATACGTAGATTATTGGTTAAAGGAATAAGATTAGTAACAAACATTTGAGAAAATAAAAGATTAGATAAATAAAGTAATTAACGAATCCAAATATTTGATTAATAAAAAAACAAACAAAACCACATACTTGATAAATATAGTTAGAAATAAAACTTGAGTTACTAAAACTAGTCAAGCAAGCATCCATTCCATATCTATGCCACAATCTGACAAATAAATGCAAATAATTAAAAGGAATCGTACATCTCATCATCATCGGGATGCTCAACATCGAGGTATGGTCTAATGTCTATTCCATGTACATCTGCATCATTTCTTGTCCAATTTAGGGTTATAGTGACATCATTACTTATTTCAACATATAAGACAATGAAAGGCTTAAATGTCAACGAGAACAAGTCAACTTGCAATACAAACAAGTCGACCTACTTGAACCGGAGACCTCGATATTCACATTCTGAGAAGACACAAATCAATTGAACAACAATAGGAAGTTGAATTGCATGAGCTATAAAGAAAAATATGCTTAAATATCACAAAGCACAAGTTGACCTGTAGTGAATAAAAGTCAACTTGCATGAGCAACACAGCAAAAAATATTTAAGTAAACTAAAGAACAAGTCAACCTAACATAGATATGAAGTCAACTTGCACTAGCCCAGACTCTACAGAATACAAAGCACAAGTCGACCTGAAGAAAGGAGTCAACTTAATGTCAGTAATGGCTAATTCTGTAGAAAAACTATTGAAGTATTAAATGAACACTAAAAGAGATCAACCATTTGCAATAGCTATTTCAAAAGGCTCTTTCAGTAGCTCTATAAATACAACACTTAAAGAATAGAAGAAGTAACTATTGAGAGTAAGTGATGAGGAAAAAGAAAAAGAGGAAACTATAAACCGTAATTCATCAAAATTTTCTGTATTGTATTATTTTTGGTTTATCGTCTCATTCGAAGTTCAAGTATATTTTGTTTCACTTGAAAAATTATTGCAAAAGATCAGAAGAAAAACCTTCTGATTTGGGAATTAAAGTGTTTGAGTGAAACACAAGAGATAAACAAACAGTTGTCAAAATTAGTGGGGAGTATTGAAATACACTGTAAAAGACTCGACTAGCACCTGTGTGAGATAGTTGGTGATAGGTTTGACTAATACATGTAGAAGCTAGTTGCTGTAAAATTTTTGAGGAAATAGTGGATTCAAAATTCAGGTGAAATTTGAGGTAGATGTACACCAGAGATGGTGGAACCGCTATAAATTCTCGAGTTGACACTTCTTCTCTCTACCTTTTTCAATCTTCTCTAAAACCCAGAAAAGTTAAAAAGTGTCAAAAAAGTAACCTATTCACCCCCTTTATGTCATTCAAATCTAATTCTTTACAACTTTATTTCAAAAATAGATAAAGAGGCAGGAAGAGAGGCATGAAGCGTTGAACACGGAAAGTAAAATTACATATAAAAAAATCATTAAATAGTTGTTAGCAAAGTTGTTAAAAAATTAACAACGTTCATGGCAGATAAATCTTATTTGTTATAATACTAAAGTTTGAGCACATCTTATTTATTAACCGGAATATTTTAAATTTTTAAATATAAAAAATTAACAACCTGAAGTGTGGTATATTAAATTTTATATCTTATTTATTAACTAGAGTATAGTTTAGTATTTTCCCAAGTAATTCACTCCAGGAGAACATGAAATCATAAGTTTGAGTAATATTTTACCCTTTTTATTACATTTAAAAATTTTATCTGATTAAATATTTTTCAAAACATAAGACAGTAATAAAATTGAAAAATAATGAATAATTTCTTCTTTTATAAACCTTAATTTCTAAGTTGAATTATTGTTCCATAATAATTAAAATATTTTAAATTTTAGTTATAATGCAAAGCAATTCTTATTGTATTGTTCAGAAAATTTAAAATTTATGCTCAATCAAGATTAAATAAGATTTTGATATAAAATATTCATAACATAATAATAATTCTATTTATTTTACAAGAAATTTAACTTCTATTATAAAAGTCTTATTTTAATTAAAAGATATATACAAATAAAACTAGACTTAAGGCGAATGAAGGAATATTAGGCCTAAAAACGTTTGGGCCTCATGTCATCCAGTTTTCGCTCCTCCCACAAGCACAACCAAATCTATGGATTGCCCTTTGAGGAGTATTCGGATGTACTTTGAAAGTGCTTACTATCATAAAATTTTCTTTTAAAACTTTTTTAAGTGAAACATTTTTCTTTTAAATCATAGATTTAATGATATTTATTAGAAAATTTTAATTTAATATAAAATATAGATTTCTATATATAGTAAAAATAAAACAGACCATATGAATTTCTAAAAATAGGAGCAAATGCTTCCTTTAGACTTATGGGGCAAAAGTAGGGCGAAGGTTCAACTCTCAATAAAGAAGCCTTCAAAGTCTTTTTTTTTTTGTTCCTTTTTCGGGGAGGAAAGAAGGAAATTTGTATTCACAGGTTTCAAACATAAATACATGAATATGTTAGAATGCATGCAAACCTAATACATGTTTTTAATGCAAAAATTGATCTAAAATAAAGTGAAAGCAAAAAGGGGTTCCGACTATACTTTTGTTTTTCATTTTCGGTGACTGCAACACTACTAAAATAATTCTTGAGACATGTACAAATTTTCTAAACTCTCAATTTCACTCAATAAATGGAGTGGAGTAAAAAAATTTGGATTTAGTGATCCAATGCACTGGAAAAGTTTTATATAGATTCTCAATTATCAAAAACTCATTAAAACCTTATGATTATCATTCTAAGTTGTTGGATATTTTAGAAAGATAAACAATCAAAACAAAAAAAATAACATTAATTGTGTAGAGATTTGAATCGACTACTAAAATCTAGCCAAATATGATCAAATTCAAAATCCTTCCATTTTTTATCATATTTAATCATTTTTCGGCTATATTTTCCCATTAACTCAATTTTGAATACATTAAATACATGCAATTTGAATTTCTAAAAGAATTTCTAATATGCTTCTACTTGGTCAAGCAAACCAACTTGAAATCAAAATCAAGTCAATTTCGTATAAAAATAGAGTACATGAGTCAAAGCGAAAAGTTCTATAAAAGCAAGTATTATCTTATGTGTATTACAATATATTGTATTTTCTAATATTATGATGACATTTATTTCGTGAATAAATACTACGTTTATTCAGAATCCAAAGTTGATATGAATTTATCTCAAAACAAAAATGTGTGCATAATTTTATTGAGAAAATTCAACTCTAAGTTTTATTTAAATAAGACAATAAGACCATATTTACAACATGATCTCTGAACTTACTTAATAGCATGCCTTTGGTTAAAGAATCGGTCAACATATAATCAGTACTAATATATTATATTATAACTTTATTTTCTAACATTTTTCCCTAATGACTAAGCATTTTATGTCGATCTATTTACTTCTACTACTACTTTTATTATTTTGAACAAAAAATATAGCAGATGAATTGTCACATAATATATAATGGTCTAGCTATAGAATCTAAAACCCTAAACTCGGATATAAAACTCTTGAACAACATCACATGTGATGTACTCTCAAAACACGCCATGAATTTAGATTCTATAGTAGAGATTGCAGTCAATATCTGCTTAGCACTCATTCATGATATAGCACTACTGGCTATCATGAAAATGTAGCTTGACGTTGATCTCTAAGAGTCAACACAACCGGTAAAGTTCAAATCTGAGTATCCGACTATTTTCAGATTGTTAATTCTCCTGTATATAAGCATGTCTTTTTTGGTATCTTGCAAATATCTCAATACTTTCGTTGTAACCTTCCAATGTTTCAAACTTGGGTTACTTTGATATCTTCCTAACATCTCCATTGCATGCACTATATCAAGTATTGTACAAATCTGTACATACATGAGATTTCCAACAACGGAAGCATATATAATGTTAGTCATTTGTTCACTTTCAAATCTGTAGTAGGGTGTTAGTCCAAATTGAACCTATCCTCTTTAACAATCAGATGTATACTTAGTGAATAATTTTTTATTCTGTATCTCTTAAACACTTTGTTAATGTAGATCTCTTGAGATGTCCCAAAATCTTATAAAATCTATCTCGATATATTTTATACTAATGATATAAGATATATTATCTAAATCTTCTATTTCAAAGTTTTTAGAGATAAATTGTTTCACCACATACACCATCCCCTTATTATTGGTAACAAGTAGTACGTTATTCATATATATGACAAAGAAACAAAACTGGCTCCCACTGACCTTGAGATATACGCATTGATCCATAATATTTTCTTTAAAACTAAATAAAGTGACTCTATTGTGATGATTTCAAACACCACTGGTGGGAAGCATGTTTCAGCTCACATATGGATTTCTTAAGATTGCACATTAAATATTTACTACCACTAGAGAAGAATCCTTCAACTTGACACTTGTAAATCTCTTTCTCTCATTTCCCATTAAGAAAATTATTTTCACATCTATTTGTTATAATTTTAAACCGAAATGTACAACAAGTGTCAAAATGATGTAAAAGAAATCTTTTTTAGACACTGGCGAGAATGTCTCTGAGTAGTCGATTTCTTTCCTTTGGGTGAACCATTTAACAATGAGTTGGTTTTATATTTCCTGATATTGCCTGATGAGACAATTTTAGTTTTGAAGTATTTATATCCGATAGGTTTTACCCTATCTGACAACTCTATAAAGTCTTTGACTCCGTTGCTTCTCATGGAGTGTTTTCGTATCTTTATTCTCAAGCTACCACTCATACTTGACACAATTTTATTTTATGTATCCTTTTTTTTTATAGAAGAAACACTTGAACTCTTTTTTATGTTTGCTTTTGGTTTTGTACCCTTTTAATTTTGTTTGAACTTGTTTTATTGCACTACCACATGTGCACTTGTAGAACCCTACTTATCTCCATAGTAGCCTTTCTTTCTCCTACACACACATGGCCATCAGCTCATTGATGGATCGTTTCTCTTTACGTCTATTGTAAGAGATTTTAAAAGGATCATAAGGTTGAGAAAAAGAGTTCTAAATAAAGTGACAAGAAAAAATTCAAACATCTCAACCTTCAGGATTTTTAACTGAACCGTTATGTCCCGCATTCACATGATGTGTTCACGCACACCGTGAATAATAATAAGTCTCATGGAGGAGAATTGCATGATAAAGGTACTAGTCAACGATTTTTCCGATACTTGAAATTGCTTATTTATAACCTTAAAAAGAGTATGAATATTAGTATATGGTTGACCGAGTCACGGAAACCAGCCGAAATTTCGCTCTTTATGAACATAGTACTTAGGTGATTAGATTACTCTTACCTTTCATAGTGAGTCTTTTCATCTACATAGTTGGCATCATTCACCGGAGGTGACTTGTTTTTCTTGATAGTATAGTCAATAATTTTGAAATCCTAAATGGAGAAGAACCATTTCTCTTTACTCCTTATAGTTTCCTATGGTTAATTCGAAAATATCTAATTTCAAATCAATGATTTGAAATATTACAAAATAAATAAAAATGTTTACTAACTATATATGAGATATTTAATATATGTCTATCAATGTAAATATTTGAAAATAAATTTATGACTTTGAAATTGTTTATGAACTAAATTTTTAATTCTATTAAATTTATTTGACTTTATGATAACATTTACAAAAAATAATTCATTTTCCAATACTTGTGGGCTAATTAGAGAATTACCAATAGTTAACTTATCCTTGATCGCTTTATCTTTTTCTACTTAACCCTATAATATGATTTTTTTAGTGCACCACTAGGTTTCTAGGTAGATAGTGGGTCACATAGGATCACTTAAAAATCAACCAATTTTAGATTTATTCTCATCTTTTTGACAGAATCAGTTTAGATATGTATTAGATCAACTGTACTCATAGTATTATATGAAAAAGAAATTTCAACTAGGTAGACTATTATTGAAAACAGTTATTTTAATATCTTATCTCTAATTTTATTATTTTATACAACAAAAGCTTTTGTGGAATAAGATTTATTACATAAAAATAATTTTTATAGCAAATTTATTATTTTCTTAATATGATCATATCTTTATACATAATTTCCAACTTAATTATGATTGTTGTAGTTAAACCTTAATTAATTTTAAAAATTATATTGACGATAAGGATAATAATACTCCTTAATTTTGCCAAGCCAAAATACATAAAATTTTAATATTAAAAACACAACAAAATTATTTAATACATTTTATTAATTTTATACATCCTCTTATGTATAAAATTATATCTAAAATTAATTTTATACACAATGTTTCAAAATTTGGGTTTAAAGGATATTTTGAAAATTTTGGAAATTTTTGAAAAGTTTTTTGAAATTTTTTTTCATGTATTTAAAAAAAAAAATTTATCAATTCTGTACTTGTATTGTTGTACAAAATTTATATATGTGTGTGTGTGTGTGTGTATTTTTTAAGTTCAAGGGACCAATATCTAACATTTTAAGGTTTATTAGTCTTTTAAAAATATTGCAAGAATCACATTGCAACAAACTATATATATAATTTTTTTATTTCCAAAAATATAATATTTTGAAAAGCAAAAAAAAATAAAATAAAATAATGATACGTGCATCGTTATCCCACAACAATTAATAAACATTGATATCAATGATCAGTTGTTTTAGTGAAATGTGACACTAGATTCTTTAACTTAGATTCTGAGCTCAACTCGCGACTAAAGAATATAGTAGATTACGTTGAAAGAGTGACACCTTAAATAGATCACTGTAAATTTCAAACCAAATTAGTTAGAATATAATTTCGAATACCGATCGATATATTACTAAAAAAAATTAACAAACATTGATAAACATTTTAATAATGGGCATAAAGGGCCCACTAGGGAATCTTTTCTGTAACCCACTTTCATCCATGCACACAAGTATATTTAATCCCTTTTCCTTGATCTTCTTCACCCGGAAGAAAACACGAGAGTCCTGACTTGGAGGAGTTGATTTCAAAAGATCTGGATGCCCAAAAATCACCAGGAAACTTCAAAAAAAAAAAAAAAACTCCATTTTAAATTCTAAAGACATTGAATTTTTGTGAAACCTTAATCCATTTTCAGTCTCTATTTTTTCAAAAAAAATGATCATTTTGGATTAATTTTGAAAAAATCCGAGAAAGAAAATTTTAAAAATTCATCAAAAAACATTTAGACAAAGGTAAAATTGACTTCGATACAAAATGTTAGAATGCATGACAAATCTAATATATATTTCTAATACAAAAATTGAGATAAAATAAAACGAAAGTGAAAAAGGGGTTTTATGGTTACCTTTGACTATATTATTTTCTTTCACTTCCAATGACCACAACACCATCAAAATAATCTTTGAAACGTGAAAATATTCTAAATTTTCAATTTCACTTAATAGATAGTGTGAAATTAAAAAAAATATATTTAAGAACTTAATACACTAGGAGGAGGTTTATATAGGATTTCAATCATAAAAAATCCATTAAAACCTTATAGTTGTCATACTAAATTATTGTTGGATATCTTGAAAAAACAACTAAATATTCAAAATGGAAAAACAAAATTAATTGTGTGGAGATTTGAATGGATCATCAAAATTCGGCCAAATATAACCCAATTTAAATTTCTTCCATTTTTATCACATTTAATCATTTTTTGAGTTTTTTTTAATTAACTTAATTTTGAATTCATTAAATACATGAAATTTGAATTTATTAAAAAATTCCTAATAGAATAGTCACGTAAATATGCAAAATGAATTAACAAATACTAAAAACCTAAAAAAATCATTCATTTTATGGCAAGTATTTTCAATATTAAAATGTCAATATAATCCATTTACTAATTGAGTTTATTTTAGAGATTGAATTAGAAGTATCTACTTTTTTTTCCCTCACTACTGATATCTGAAATCATATTTTGATTAATATATTTTGAATATCTACGTGGACCTTATTTTAGAAGCAACTCTCTCATGTATTTTTTTCCTTACTTTTGTTACACTTTTTGAAATGTTTTTGGACAAATACTTGATACCATGCAGAATCTTGTTGACTTGTTATTTTTCAAGTGAGTTTCTTCAAAATATTGATAATTTTTGGATTGTCATCAAACAATTGTTAATTATCTTATCATCCTATTTTATGAAAAATGATATTTATTAAATGATGATCTAATAGTCATCAATCCATCAATCCATCAATCCTACTATAAATAATTAAAAGGTTGATGGTTTTAAAATTTTCTTGAACCATAATTAAGTGCACTAAATTTCTAGGGTTGTATTCGTAGAGGGGGAAGACAAAGAGAACTAGAACACTATACAAGATAAAATAAATAAAGAGATGAATGGAAAACACTATCTTGGATAGTGGTTTTGAATGTTGGTTAAGAAAAAGAGTTATTTCTTTTTGCGTGAAGTTGATGTGAAGAATCAAAATTTCAAAATTAGAAATAGTTTGAGTGTAACCTTTACATGAGAATTGTTTTAATTGTTACCCTTGTCAATTAGAATTTTATCTCTTTTTTTTTTCTCTTTTGCTTTCCTAAAATTAAGAGGTCGAAACAGAAAAGGTCAAGGTGAGATAGAATCTTATAATCTTTTACATATATAATAATAATAAATTAATTTAGGAATAATTATAAATAATTTTTTTTTTTTTTGGTTTGATGAGATTTCAAATTGTGTGCTATTAGTTTAAAAATCGTCAAATTTTCCCAGTGTTTAACACCTTTGACAAGCTTTTCCCCATTGTAAGTTGTCCCATGGTTTTCTCCATCAATCACAAATCCATGTGGACAATTCACATCTTTACATAAAATTTATGAAAGAAAAAAGAAAATTTCATATAATTATTTCTCACTGCTCCGTTGTTTATTTAATTATAATTTTATTTTTATTTTTATTTTATAATTAATAATTATATATTTAATCTTTTTAGATTTTTATTATAAAATATAACTATTTTATTATTTATATTAAATAATTAATATTTAAATAAAAATTCTTATATTTTTATATTTATATATTTTGTTCACATTTTTATTGATTATATTTTTATAAAATACCGTTTATCATATCATTTTATATACACAATTTAGGTCCTGCATGGGGTGCACATGCCATTCCTTTCGTCCTTGGCAAAACTATGAGCTTTCTCCCGCAAACTCTCTCTCTCTCTCCCCCCAATCAAGATGCCCATTTCTTCAAGTTCTTTGATTAAACTCGATGAAAATATTCTCTTATCCTCGATTCTAATTTTTCATCATGATTTTTTTTATATGATTTGAATCCACCGTTAACATCATCATCATCATCTCTCTCAATTTTTTTTTTATTTTTTATTTAAGAATCAATTAAAAAACTAATTTTGATATAAATGGGAAAAGGCACATTTTCATAAGGTGCATAAGAGTGTTGTGAGAGAGAAAGAGAGGAAGAAGCTTAAAAAATGCCCAAAGAAAAATTATACAACATTTAAATGACATTTTTTTGAAAAATATCTATAAATATTGCTAAAAGCTAAAGAAATATATTTAAAATAGACCCAATCGTAACATTGTGAGCCATGTTTAGCTCTAACTTTTTCTTCTCAATATATTGAAATCTTTTCCTAATTTTTTGAGATTTTTAACTCGCTCTCTATTAAACTTTTTTAGGTTTTAATCAAATTTGATATTCTAATTTTTCTTTAATTTCTCACAACTTCTCAATACTTTCCAAAACTCTAGCCATCTCTAATCATCTGTGAATCTATCTCAGACTCTGTGAAGCTCTTTCAATCCATTTATTGATGATTTTAAAATTATGAAGGCAATTTAATAAAACGTTAAATAGAAGGGTCATTTTGTAATTATACTATTAATTTGCACCAAATTTTAATATACCGGGAAAACTACCTCGTCTGCGATTAATCCCTCTCCAAGCGGCGGAAGTACTTGAAACAAGCCTCTCTGGCGGCAGCGTTCTTTGAAGCTTGAGAGAGAGAGAGAGTGAGAGTGAGAGAGAGAGAGAGAGAAATGGGAAGAAAGGGTGGAGGATCAGGCTTCGATCGGAGCATGTTGCTTCGCCGTCTTCAGTCGTGTAAGAAGCAACACAAAACCTTCAATTCAGCAGAAGATGCGGCGGAGTTTCTCCGAGACAAATACCCTGACTACCGAAGACTCAAGCACCAGCCTTTCACCAAGATAGTCCATTCTGCCCTAATTTCTCAACAGCGCTTCACCGACGACAATGACGACGACGACGGTGTTGGCTTTGCAACTCCCTATCGAAAGAGGATTAAGAAATCTGACAATTCCAGCGACTCGCTATCGTTGCGCAAAGAAGCTGATTACCTTCGGAGTAAGAGGGTTAAGAAGTCCGAGAGTTCAACATCTTCATCTTCATCTTCTTCTTCGACTGAATCAGAAGACGATGGTTCAGTTTCTGTTTCGGAAGATGCAATTTACGGAGAGAGAGTCGAGCCTGAGTTTGATTTGATGAAGACTATGCTCCGTTCTAGTTATGTTCAATCTTCTTCCGCAAAGAAGGAGAAGGAGAATCATCAGAAGCAGGAGGAGGATAAAATTTTGGAATTGGAAGATGGGAAGAAGTTGAATTTGATGGAAGTGAATGGGGTTCAACAAAGGGAAAATTCCAATTCCAATGCATCCGATGACAAAAGGAAGAGCTCAAGTGGTGCGGGAATTAAGGACAAGTGGCCAATGTTCAAGGACTTTGGAGGAATGAGAGGGATTTTGGAAGAGTTGAAAGAGGAGGTGCTTTTCCCTCTTTTTCATCCTCAGTTGCCTAGGAAGCTCGGCGTGGCGCCTATCTCCGGCATTTTGCTGCACGGGCCTCCTGGCTGTGGAAAGACCACATTGGCTCGTGCGATTGCTAATGAAACTGGTCTTCCTTTCTACATGATCTCTGCCACAGAGATGGTCTCGGGTGTCTCTGGTACGTGTTCATAAAATTGCCTGTATGGCTTTTTTACATGGAAGTCAGGATTTATATTTATAGAAAAAAAAATTCAGGTGATTCTTGTTTGTTTAGAAAATGCTGGTTAGATGTGATAGAGCACATGAATCTAGTGATATATTGTAACCCTGAAGGCGCTTTTATGTTCAGTGCACTTTCTGTCCTGTTCGTAAAGGTTTTTGTGCTACATAATAGAACTACTCCAACAGAAATGCAGTTGCAAAGGGTACATTGCAATAGTATTGTCCCGTTTGTTCTTTGGATAATTATAGTGAGGCAGCAAAATGTCTAATATAGGCTAGATCCTGATGTGTAATGACTAAATCCAAGTTCGGTTCCTCATCTAGCCATTTAGGTTCTTATCCATGCAATTTTCATGCAATGAATTTTCTTGCTTTTGAAAGATTTTTTTTTTTTTAATTATTTTTCTTTACTTTGATGCTTTTAAGGCCTAGCCGGCAATGCTACTCTTGGGTTTCCCGTATGGAAGGGATTGAGGGAGGTCATATGGTCTCCTTATAACTTGTTATTTCAGTCCCATTTGTTTGAGCATCTATTTGTGAATCTTTAGTGTAACATTTTTGAACTGTTAAGTATTTCAGGTGCATCGGAAGAGAATATCCGGGAGCTTTTTTCAAAAGCATACAGGACTGCACCGGCTATTGTTTTCATTGACGAGATCGATGCAATTGGCTCAAAAAGAGAAAATCTTCAAAGGGAGATGGAGCGACGTATTGTGACACAATTGATGACCTGCATGGATGAATCGCACAAGCTGTTTGCATCATCCAATGAAGAGACAAATTCAGATGGACCTGCTAATAAACTGGGCTATGTTCTTGTGATTGGAGCTACCAATAGGCCTGACGCAGTGGATGCTGCACTAAGGAGGAATGGCAGATTTGATCGTGAGATTTATTTAGGTGTACCAGATGAAAATGCAAGAAGGGAAATTCTTTCTGTACTCACACAAAATCTTAATGTTGAAGGTGCTTTTGATCTTGCTAAAATAGCAAGGTCTACTCCTGGATTTGTCGGGGCTGACTTAGCAGCTGTGGCTAGCAAGGCTGGAAATGTTGCCATGAGGAGAATCATACAGAGAAGAAAGTCAGGCTTGACTGTAAGACAATTGGATACAGAACATGCTGATGAGTGGTTGAGACGGCCGCTATTACCTGAAGAGATGGAAGGTATCAGCATAAAAATGGCTGATTTTGAGGTAATCTTGGAGGAATATAGTTGCTATTCCTTTAAAGTTGTAAGAACTTTGTTTATTATGATGGATAATATATTTTGCGTGATGGTGATGTGGTTGGAGCTTAGTTGGGTTTTCTTGATTGTTGTCCAGCTAAACATGGCTTGTGAAGTTTATGTGCTATACTTATCTCTATTTTTTAACTTTATAAATATATTCTTTTACTGTTTTCTATGCACTATATATATTAATTATCCTAAAGATGAACCTGTGGTATTTCGACTTGGCACATTCCCCACAAGTACCAGATGTGAGATCCTTGCTAACTATGCTTGGAAGAAGAAGCATGAAGTACGAGCAAGAGGATTAGAAGGAGAAAAGGAAGAGATCGATTCATGTCAGGCTTTCAGAGTCTAACTTTGCTGAAAAATGAATATATCATCATCCATGTCTCCCTTTCTGCTTGCATTAGTGGCTTTTCATCTCTCCTTCTTGTCTCTGTGTAGTTCACAATTCGTGGCCTAGCTTTGATTTGGAATAACCGAAAGTAGTGAATACCATCCATTTGATACTTGAACCTTCCAACGCCCTTTCAAAAAAAAAAAGGACTGTTTATGTTGTCTTCTTCTTCTTCCCATGCATTTTTTTGTTTTTCCGTAGAACTATCATAGAAAAGTTGATTTTTAATTTACTTAAAATATTATATCAGAACACCTTTTATCTAATGAAGTTTGGGCTGATTAGCTTGTCCCTGTATGTACTCATTCAAATTTTGGAACTTTTGAGTCTTCATGACTCAATATGAGGTCTGGATGAGTTCCACTTCTGGACATATGCCTTTTGTCTGACAGCTGTATAACTTACAGGAGTTAATCTACCCTGTTTAATGCAACACATACTTGATTTGAAGCTGGTATGAAGTAAATGGGTTGTGCTTTTGGAATTTGTTATTGGTCTTCCTTGGACGTTGTGTCTAATGTTTCCCCTGAACATGATTTGTGAACCAATATGAACTGGCTCTATGGTTGTGATTCTGATATATGGCCATTCCCAAGTTTCTTAGACAAGCTTGTTCAAGTGAAAGTTAAAGCATCTTTTTTCTTAAGCGCTGATGTACATGATATAACTGTTTTCCAGATGTCATGTCTGTATTTGGGAATTACATTGCTAATCTGTGGCGCAGTGTCATGGTTTAACATAGATGTCTTCCTGTTGTTGGTTTGTCTGACCATCATCTCTATGATTTAACACATCATACTTATTCTGATTCTCACCTTTGAGCACTTTTCTCTTCTGTGATATTTTTTATTCTATTTTCATTGCAGCTCAAGATTTAAAAATATCAAATGTTATTTTGATGATTATGTTATTCTCAGAACTATTATTTCCTACCTCCCCTGCCTAACTAAAATGAGAGAAGGATTTTTCTGCAGCTACTTTAGCCAATTCTTTCAACAATATTCAAATGGGCATATCTGCTACAGCATTTTGGTTTAATAACTATGGCTGCATAATTCATATTTCACATGATTCTGCAGGAAGCAGCCAAGATGGTTCAACCCTCTGCCAGAAGAGAAGGCTTCTCTACGATTCCAAATGTAACATGGGATGATGTTGGGGGGCTTGATTTGCTTAGGCAGGAGTTTAGTGATTATATTATTAGATGCATAAAATGTCCTGAAGATTTTGAGGTATGCCTTCTTTGGCTTTTTAAATATAACCAAAAGGGTGGTCCAAGGAGTTTGACATGTATAATTTGACAATCATAATGTGAAGGATGTATATATTACATTCTCCCTCTAGTCTTGTTTGCTGTACATCAATGATTGTCTTGTTTGACGTTCTAGACAGTACTACTGTACTTGCCATGAAAGAATCCCTTCTCAATGCTCAATATATACCACTTGAATGGTGGAATATCTTTGTCAAAACTGGATGTGGTTAAGATCTGATAATAACTTTCTTAAAAGGGCCATGCAAACTACTTTTGTTACTGAAACTGGGGAAATTTTTTCTCACTGAGGACATCTGTATTTAAAAAGAAAATTGCTATCACGTATTCTTTTATGTCAAAAAAAAAAAATTGTTATCATGGAAGGTTGGCCTTTCACTACAGCTGTTGTTTATGCTCTATGGCTGAACATAATAATTGTGCTAATGCATTAAAATTAGGTAGAATTAGGTAGCGAGTTCTTAAGTGTTCGTTCTAACTATTTAAACTCAGCCAGCTATTATTAAAATATCTACTTAATCATCAGAACAGGAACATAGAGATAGAGGATAATCAAGTATGTTGCACCTTTTCAAAGTCAAATTGTCAAATTTAGAGTTATAGTAGGAGCTGGCCTCTGATATAGCTTATATATTTCAGGAATATGGAGTGGATCTGCAAACGGGATTCTTGTTATATGGGCCTCCAGGCTGTGGTAAAACCCTTATTGCCAAGGCTGTGGCTCATGAGGCTGGGGCTAATTTCATTTACATTAAGGTTTGTTACAATTGTTCTCGCTTCCCCTAAGAATTTTGTTTCCTGGATATCAAAAAAGCTTCTGCTATTGATTTTATTCCTTTTATTTGTTTATAGTTGTTCTTTCCCTTTGGTTGTCATTGAATTCGTTATTTGTTGTATTCCTTTTGCTTCTTTAATATGCTACTGCATATTATATAGGGTCCTGAACTTCTAAACAAATATGTTGGTGAAAGTGAGTTGGCGGTTCGAACTATGTTTACCAGGGCAAGGACATGTGCTCCATGCATACTCTTTTTTGATGAGGTATGCAATTACTATTGTGCTGTGAGTCATTAGGATTGCTCTCTTGTGATTTTGTTACAATATTAATGTATTACTTGGCAGCATTATTATGTTTGAAGTTCACTTCGTAATTAGTTTGTATTGTATTAGGAAGCAGTCATAATTGGGAAGAACCTATATCTGTAAATTTCTTGGTTGGAAGTAGTATTGTATATTCGCAAGATCAAATTATTTTTGGTGCAAGAACAGTTTCCAATGAGGTCTTTCTTCTTTCTGATGAAATATACAGCTGTTGGACCACCATTAGTGTTTTTGTTGCATAACTTCTTACAGTTGTGTTGTCAGCCACAATTAGACCTGTAAGTGTTTATTCTAGGAGATTAGTTGCTTTACAGCTCACTTACATTGAAGTTAGTAAATCTGATGGATATATCGCCAATCAAAACTTCCTTCTCTTATTCTATTAAAAAAAAATCCTTCATCTAGGGTTTCAGATATTAGTTTAACATGCATTTTATGATATATGTAGTGCTAAGAAAGTAGAAATGCACTGAGAAGTATTAGTGACTCAGAATTGTAGAATAGCTCGAGTATTTTCCACAAGTTCCATACAGTTTTGGTCCCAAACCACCAAAGTCTTGTATAGCGATTAGGCTAAAGTTTTCAATAATAATTATGAGCAGGTGGAATATTTGGGCAGATTTGTACTCTTAGTTAAAAATGCTCATAATCACATATCTGAAGTTGGGTTGTAGATCACATGCCTTTACCATAGAACTCTTTTAAGCAACTAAAAGATACCATTTCAAGTGAATATATCTTTGCAAAAATTACGTTCTTTTGTTATGGATATTAAAATTTTCTCCTTACTCTCTTTTGTTTTGTTTTGTTTTGTTTTTGTTTTTTAAATTTTGAATATTATATAAATGATGAATGTATTATAGATAGAGAAGATGAAATGAACTACAAAAGACAAAACAAGGCATTGTCCTAAGAGAGATACAATTATGAAAGAAGGAAAAGGTTAGCATAATGCTCATGCCACCCAAAGGCACCATTTTTAAGATCTTGCTATTAAAAAGAAATTTGATGGATGACATAAATGATACTTTCAATTTTTGTTTTTTATTTTTTATATTTTGTAAATGTGAAGGATATACATATATGCACACATCAATTTGTTTTATGTCCAAGTTCAACCTTTTTTTCCTATGAAAGAAAGACAAACACAAGTTCCTGTTTTGGTTACCCTTTTGGGAGGAAAAGTACTACCAGAACAGAGGTTTTGGATAATTACTCAGTTAAGTAAATGAGTTATGGACTGAAAAATCATTTATTGAAGTTGTGTAAATGGAATGCAATTTTTACCCTTGAAAGATTATTATTATTATTTTTTTGGAAGGGGGCTTTTGGGAGAAGTATTCCTAAATTAGGCCTGAGATAACATATGGCAAATGAATCACAGAGATGATAGGTAAAGTAGTTTAGCATCATGCTTAGGCTGGAATTGAACGTTGGATGCTTATCAACTTTGAGATTAGAGTTGGGGATGGGAAGATATTCATAGCCTCATCTTTTGACCAGATTGGAGCAACCATATAGTAGATGTGGAAGTGAGACACCAGTTAAATTTTCATTACTTGATATTTGATAATCAAATGTGATTCTAATGCACTTATTAGAATGCAAAGATATCATTTTTTTTTGGTATAAACCATTAGTATCCGTTAACCATATTGGACCCGACTAAATCTAGTTCGAGTCGGATTGAGCTCTTAAGGAGCAAAACTCTCCCGACGCCTCTATTCTTCATCCTTGGCAAAAGTTTCCTTACACTAGATTTGGACCCGAGATGTTTCCTAAGAGGAACCACTGCTCAGCTATTGGACCAACTAGAAGTTGATATTACAAAGATATCACTAGTCCTTTGTTTCATGAAGTAGGATATTTTAGTCCTTTGTTTCATGGAGGATAGTTTCAATTTTTAGCTTACCATTACTCTTTAACATAAAATCTCTGTTAATCAAGTATAAATCTATTCCATACATAAAAGTCATGGTGGACAACATTTGTTTCATTTTTCATTTCCCAAGGAGAAACTCATCCTTGGAGTTGCCATGGAGGATTTCGTCATGAGTTGTGAAAGTCCTAGATTTAATCGTAAATATCAATTTTCTAGAGCTACCATGTATTCTGGTTATAATCTGATTTGATTTGAGAGAAAATCAAGAAATAATTGCAGGCCAAAGGAAGGTGAAATTAGTTGATTACTAGCATGTGGAGATGATCTGCTATCAGGCTTTGTGATGGTTGGTGGCTGCAGTGATTCTTTTCAATTTGGAGAAAGAGTGCGAAGGTGTGCAAAAATATTCAGAGCACTCATTAGTTGGGTTAAAATGATAAAGTAATAATTGGGGCCGTCACAATTGTGCTCCTTCGGTTTGAGAGAATGCGAGATTGAGAAGGGGCCCCACTCCCCTCATGTCTGCATAAGAGTACAAAATTGCTTTTTGTTAAAGTAAAACTCTACTTTGTTATGGGAGCTATGTTGCTTAATTGGCTTAGATCAAGCATTCAAGCTTGTGAAAATGCCATGAGAATAATATCATTTATTCTCATAAAATTTATTCAATCTAATTTTATAAAGGTTGAAATTTTGGAATAATTTGGTTATGTCAGTGTGGTAGTAGAACAATATTGCAATTGTTCCAAATTATTTGCAACATGGACTTACCTCTTGAGATTACAAATAGTATAAACAAAAATTGCTTATTGAAATTTCATGTTTAATGCTAAACATTACTTAAAAAATTGAAAACTGAAGATACCAGTGTTTATTCCAAATATCATCCTATACAATATCTTGCATGTTATGAACAAACCATAAGACCAAAATTGTTTATTTTGGTGACCTCTCATAGTAATTAATGATGTAAAGACAAGAGAGATTCAAAGAACATTAATATGCACAAGAGGGAAATTAAAAAAAAAAAATTGTAGATTCTTAATTTTTTTGCTCAACACTCCTAAAAAGAAAGGAACCAGACCAGGATGATTGCAGAAAAATAGCTAGTAATTTATAGATGTGCAGCAATGGGCTCATAAGTTGAGAGTTAGGGATCAAAGCAGCGTAGGAGAGCTGCTCAATCAATCGAAGTGGAGTCGAGATGCTATCAGAGAGAGAGAGAGAGAGAGAGAGAGAGAGAGAGAGAGAGCGCACAAGCAATAGAGAAAACCCAGGAAGTACAGGAGTTCCCTAGGGAGAAAAATCTTTTGTCAAATGAAAAATGAGAGACAAATATGTAAAACCTTTTGGGGCGTTTCCCCCTGAGCGACGCGTTACATCGGATCCCGGGTGTAGCGGATGTAACGACAAGTTAACAAGGGATCTTAGGGTGCGGGTAAATAAATTAGTCCATGAAGATATGATTCGCTTAACCACTTGGAACATAAGATTTTTGATCAGTAAGTTAGGAGAAATATGAGAAACAATGAATAGACGAAAAATTCATATTATGTATCTCCAAGAAACTAAGTGGGTAGGGGAGAAGCCTAAAGTAGTAGAGTCTTATGGTTATAAGATTTGGTACACAGGTAAGAATAAAACTAAAAATATGGTAGAAATAATTATATGTAAGGATTTATTAGAAGATGTAATAGAGATAAGAATAAAGGGAGATAAAATTATGCTTGTCAAGTTAGTAGATGAAGAAAACGTAGTTAATATAATCAGTGTTTATGTGCCTCAAATAGATACAGATGCAATTAATAAAAGATAATTTTGGGAGGATTTAACTGAATTTAAAGTCATACATAATAGAGAGAAGTTATTGATTAGAGGAGACCTAAATGGACATGTAGGAGAGAGGAATGAAGAATTTGAATCCGTACATGGAAATTTTGGATTTGGTTGGAGGAATGAGGCGGAAGGTATCATTTTAGAGTTTGTCACAGTATTTGATCTTATACTTGTAAACACCATTTTTAAGAAAAAAAGAAACACATTCAGTTACATATGGAAGTTGGTATAATATTAACCAAATAGATTTCTTTCTCACAAGAAGAGATGATAGAATGACCTGTATCGATTGCAAGGTTATATTAGGGGAGAGTGTAGCAACTCAGTATAGAGTCCTAGTTTTAGATATACATGTCTAAAAGGAAAAAGAAGTATCGTCCATTTGTGGAGACAAGAATTAAGTGGTGGAAGTTAAAAGGAGAAAAAGTGATGACCTTTAGAGACATTAATTCAAATAGCAAATTGGTCCACTAATGATAATTCTGAAACAATGTGAAAAGATATGCCTACTAATATTAAAAGTATAGGTAGGGAGATTTTTGGTGTATCTAAGGGTCATGTCCCAATGGGTAAGGAATCATGGTGGTGGAATGAAAAATTGCAAACTGTTATCCGAATCAAACGAGAGTGTTATAGGAAGTTTAAAGATATTAATAGTAGCGATACATATGAAAAATATAAAAATACAAGAAAAGAGGTGAAATGAACTATACAAGAGACTAGAGATCATAGACTAGAGACTAGAGACTAGAGACTAGAGACGAAAAAAGAGAGATTTGCAAAATTGTCAAATTAAGAGAGAAAAAAAGAAAAGATTTAAATAGTGTTAGGTGTACTAAAAGTGAAACTAATAGTATACTCGTAAAGAATGAGAGCATAAGAAAGTGTTGGAGGGATTATTTTGATAATCTCTTTAATATTAAGAGTGCAACAGATATAAGAAGTATTGAGATACTTGTCGAAGAGATTAATAGAGATTTTAAATATAAGATTCGCCCCCATGAAGTGAAAGAGACTTTAAAAAGAATGAAAAATAATAAAGGCATAGAATCGGATGACATTCTCATAGAAGTGTGAAAATATTTGAGTGAATTTGGTATAATAATATTAACGGATATCTTCAACAAAATTTGGTAGATGAAGAGAATGCTCCAAATATGGAGGAAAAGCATAATTGTATCATTTTATAAGAATAAATGAGAAATAAAAAATTGCTTAAACTATAGAGGAATCAAACTTGTGAGCCATATCATGAAACTATGAGAGAGAGAGTGATAGAGTATAAATTGAGATTAGAGATATGTGTTTAAAATCAATTTGGATTTATGCTAAGGAAATCCATCATGGAAGCAATTCACCTGTTAAGACATTTGATGGAGACATTTAGAGTACTGAAGAGAGATATGCATATGGTATTCATCGATTTAGAAAAAACATATGAAGGATTCCTAGAGACGTATTGTGGTGGGCGCTGAAAAAGAAAGGGATTCTTTTGAAATACATTAATCTCATTAGAGATGTATGAGGGAACTATAATCGATGTAAGAATTTGTAGAGTTTTGAGCGATAGTTTTCTCATTAACATTAGGTTTCATCAAAATTCGGTATTAAGTCCCATCTTTTTTGCAATAGTGATAGACGAAATCACAAAAAGTATTCAAGATGAAATACCTGATATATGTTTTTTACAGATGATATTGTGTTGGTTGATAAAACTAGAGAAGGTATTAGTGCTAAATTAGAGTTATGGAGGCTCACACTAGAATTTAGAGGGTTTAGATTGAGTAGATCGAAAACTGAGTATATGACATGTAGATTTTGCGATAATCATCAGGATAATGAAGAAACGATTAAGTTAGACGAATAAGATGTACAAAAAAGTTAACGGTTTGAATATCTTGATTCCATCGTTCAAAATAATGTCAATATAGATGGAGATGTGAATCATAGGATTTAAGCGAATAGGATGAAATGGAGAAGGGCATCCAGAGTTTCTTGCGATCGCACGATACCACTGCATTTAAAGGGAAAGTTCTATAGAACCGTAGTAAAACTGTATTATTATATGGTACTGAGTGTTAAGTTATTAAACAACGATAAGAATAAAAAATAGATGTAACAGAAATGAGGATGTTTAGGTGAATGTGTGACAAATTAGAAGAGATAGAATTAGAAATGACGAAATTTGTAACAAGTTGAGAATTAGTTCAATTATGGATAAAATGTATGAGTGTCGTCTGAGCTGGTTTAGACATGTATAAAGAACACTTAAAAGCTCATCGGTTAAGAGAATCGATAACTTAAATATAAAAGATTTAATAAAATGTACAGGTAGACTGTTGAAAATTTGGATGCAAGTTATCTGTAAATACATGATAGTTAAAGATTTAGGCGAGAAGATGATTTTTGAATAGGAATGAGTGGCGTAGAAGAATTTATACAAATTAAACCAACATATTAATATATATTATTTATTTATTATTTATTATTTATTATTTTTTTATATATTTGTATATATATTTTTAAATCATTTAGATACTTGTCTCTCAAATGGCCGATTCCAAATGCTGGGATTAAAACTTAGGCTGTTGTTATTGTTAGAATGATGAGTTTTGCTGTGTTTGTGCCTATAATATAGGGTCCCATGATTGAACCTTTTTGAGTAAAATTGTGAAACATTGTTAAGCATATGATAACACAAATATACAAATAATTCTGTTGCTAATACCAATATGGCTATGTATGTTATTATAAAATCACTAAATTTCTCAGTCTAATTGGAGAAGGATTATACTGTGCAATTCAAAACACAGTATCTGGTACAAAATGTGGGTGTGCGGTGCTGACCCGGTAGTATACATTATACAAACACACTCGTACATAGTTCTACTGGTCTTGCAAGACAGACTTTTAATTTACCATCATGAACGTGAAATTCTGAGTTATGAAACTTACTGTAACTTTACGTGAGACGCTTTGTAATGTTTAGACTTATTCCCTTCTAGTATGTCTACAATTTATAGCTCACTTATGCCTTTGTATCTCTGATTATCATGTATTAATAGTTTGTTTTGTAATTCCTTTACATTCTGCTTTATCTGTACATTTTAGTTCAAAAACTGCTCTGGTTTTCTATTTCAGAAGTTTTCACCGTTGTGACAGAGCATTTGAATTTCTTATGTTGTATTTCATGTGGCCCTGTTTTCTTGTAATCACTTGATGTGTCTTTGGTTGTCTATTTATTATCCACCAACTTTCACTAAGTTGTTTGTTGCTTTGAATTAGGTTGTTATTTTCATGCAAAGTGCAGGACATCAAGAAATAGACAAAAATCTTGTAGCATGCTGCTAATAGGAATAGATAGTCATAAAGAGTACATTCATATGTAACATTCTGCACAAATGCCAGATTTTGAAGTTGTAAATTTCCAACAACAACAACAACAAACCGAGTTTTAAACCCAATAATTTGGAGTCAGCCATTTGAGAGACAAATTTAGAAATGATTAAAAAAAAGAAAAATAAAATAAATAAATTAACGAATACAAATGTAAAATATAAAAATAAATAAATAAATAAAAGGAAAAATAGAAAAAAGATAAAAGATAAAAATAAGCAAAAGGGAATAAAAAATAGATAAGTAAATATATATGTCCAAAATATGTTAGTTTAATTTGTGCGAATTCTTCTATGCCACTCATTCCTATCCAAAGCATCTTCTCATCTAAACTCTTAATTATCATATCTTTACGAATAAGTTACATCTAAGTTTTCAGCGGTCTATGCTTACGTTTTATTAATTCTTCTATATTTAAGTTTTCAGTTTTTCTAACCGGTGCGTTCTTGGGTCTTCTTTGCACATGCCCAAACCATCTCAGACGACACTCTAGCATCTTATTCACAGTTGAAATAACTTGCAACTTGTTATGAATCTCTTCATTTCTAATTCTATTCCTTTTAGTTTTGTCATATATCTATCTAACCATTATGATTTCTGCTATGACTATTTTTTTTCTTTTTGTTGTTTAATAGCCAAACAATCAGTACCATATAATAATGCAGGTCTAACCGCAGTACTATAGAACTTTTCGTTCAAATGCATTGGCATCATGCGATCGCAAAGGATTCCGGACGCCTTTCTCCATTTCATCCAACCCGCTTGAATCCTAGATTTACATCTCCATCTATATTGTTATCATTTTGAATGATAGAACCTATATATCTAAACCGTTTACTTTCGGGTACATCTTGTCCATCTAGCCAAATCGTTTCTTCGTCATTTCGTTGATTGTTGCAAAACTTATATCTCATATTCTCAGTTTTTGATCTACTTAATCTAAACCCTCTTGATTTCAGTGTGACTCTCCATAAATCTAATTTGGTATGAATACCCTCCTTAATTTCATCAACTAGAACTATATCATCTGCAAAAAGTATGTACTATGGTATTTCATCTCGAATGTTTTTTGTGATTTCGTCTATTACTATTGCAAAGAGGAGACGGTTTAATGCCGAACCTTGATAGAGTTTGATGTTTTGTAAATTCTTACATTAGTTATAGTTTTCTCATACATATCTCTAATGTGATTAATGTATTTCGAGATCACTTTTTTCATCAACGTCGACCACAATATGTATGTAGGAACCCTATCATATGTATGTTCTTGATCAATAAATACCATATGTAAGTCTCTCTTATATGTTCTATGTTTTCATTAAATGGTTTAACAAGTGGATTGCTTCCGCTGTGGATTTCTCAGGCATAAATTCAAATTTATTTTAAGGTATATTTATCTCAAATCTTAATCTATACTTTATCACTCTCTCATAGTTTTATGGTATGGCTCATAAGTTTAATTTTTCTATAGTTGGAACAATTTTGTATGTCTCATTTATTATTATATAGCATTACAATTATACTTTTTCTCCATATTTGAGGCATTCTCTTAGTTTGGTAAATTTTGTTGAAAATATCTATTAATATTTTAATACCATATTCACCTAAACATTTCCAAACTTCTTTGGGGATGCCATCAGGTCATATGGTTTTATTATTTTTCATTCTCTTTAAAACCTCCTTTACTTTATGGGGACAAATTTTACATTTAAATTCTCTATTAATATCTTCTACAGGTATTTCTATATTTCTTATATATGTTGTACTCTTAACATTAAAGAGATTATCAAAATAATCCCTCCAACGTTTTCTTATGTCCTCATTCCATATAAATATATCATTAGCTCCATTCTTAATACACTTAACACCATTTAGATTTTTTTCCTTTCTTTCCCTTATTTTGGCAATTCTGTGGATCTCTCTTTCTCTGTCTTTAGTCTCCAATCCCTTGTATAGTTCGTTATACACCTTACTCTTTGATTCTTGGATAATTTTTCTCACATCTTTTTTTGCACTTTTGTATTTTTCGTATGCATCACTACTACTATTATTCTTAATATTCCTATAACACTCTCATTTGGTCCGAATAGTAGTTTGTATTTATTCATTCCACTACCATGATTCCTTGTGTATTGGGGTCTGACCCTTAAATACGCTAAGAACGTCTCTACCTATATTCTTAATATTAGTAGATATCTCTTTTTACATTATTTCTGAATCATCATTAGTGGATCAATTTGCAACTTGAATTAATTTATTTCTAAATATAGTCGCCTTTTCTCCTTTCAGATTCTATCACTTAATTCTTGACTCCACAAATGGACGATAATTCTTTTATCTTTTAGACACGTATATCTAAAACTAAGAGTTTATACTGAATTGTCACACTCTCGCCCGGTATAACCTTGCAATCCTTATAGGTCATTCTATCACCCCTCCTAGTAAGAAAGAAATTTATCTGGCTAACATTAGATCCACTTCTATATGTAACTAAGTGCTCGTCTTTTTTCTTAAACATGGTGTTAACAATTACCAGATCGAATACAGTGACAAACTCTAAAATAGTCTCTCTTGCCTCATTCCTATTATCAAAACCAAAAGTTTCCATGTACGAGTTCGAATCCTTCATTCCTATCTCCTACATGTCCATTTAAATTTTTTCTAATAAATAACTTCTCTTTATTAGGTATCACTTATATAAATTCATCTAAATCCTCCCAAAATTGTCTTTTACTAATTACATCTATATCTATTTGGGGCGCATAGACACTGACTATATTAATTACATTTTCTCCATCTAGTATCTTGACAAGTATAATTCTATCACCTTTCTTTCTTATTTCTATTACATCATCTAATAAATCATTATGTACGATTATTCCTATTCCATTCTTAGTTCTATCCCTACCTATATACCAAAGTTTATGACCATATGTCTCTACTACTCTAGTTTTCTCCCTAACCCATTTAGCTTCTTGAAAACACATGATATGAATTTTTTGTCTATTTATTGTTTCTCCTATCTCTCCTAAGACACACTGAAGTTGTAAATTTCCAAAAGAAAAAATTTCTAAGGTCAATGTAGTTTATAATTCTATGTTTCATTATTAGCCATGAGCACAATGGATTTATTGAAAAATTTTGGGTGGAGAACCTGATCAATTAAAGCTGTTGGCAGTGGTTGATCATGACACACCTTGGGCATACATCTCTATGTATAGGTGGTGGGAGGTGAGGCTATGGCAATGAATGATAATGGTGGCTGGTGTGGCCTTTGTTTGGGAAGATGTTGTGCTGCTGCAATATAGGGAGGACATTGCTAATGGCAATGACAAACAGTGATGATACAGAAAATAGAATCTATACACCAATAGATTTTTTTTTTTAAATCTTTTCCTTATTTATTTGAGCGAAGAATTTAAACTTTAAAAGCCTACTCTCATATTCATATGGCAAATTTCAATAATGGATTGTTTCTTTGAAATCCAACTTTTATTTTTTAATCCAGCTATCCTTACATACCCAATAAGTCAATGCAATGTGAACTAGTCTCAATTTTTGAGCTTTTTCTTCTTATTCATTTTCTTCATCACTATTATTCTTTTTCTGATATATGCAGAGTTAGTTTCTACGTTCCTGGCAGTTTAATATTTTAGTGTACCATCCATTGAATCTTGTTGCAGGAAAATGAATGTTTGTTTGTTTATGCAGGTAGATGCATTGACCACCAGACGTGGAGGTGAAGGTGGGGGTGGACGGGTGGTTGATAGTCTACTAAATCAGGTTTAAAAAACTGCTTCAACAACTAGGGATTCTGTCCAAACTGGCTATAAATGCTCTAAAAGACTTAAAAGTTTTCAGGAATTTAATCTTATTAGGAATTTAATCTTGTTGCTTAATGTTGCAGCTACTGTTGGAGCTAGATGGTCCAGAGCAGCGGCGTGGGGTGTTTGTGATTGGTGCCACAAATAGGTACAACACATTATTCTTATTAGTGATTTTGTGTTGATCAGTCCAAAAGATTCCACTGATTCATTATCACATAACTGTAAAAAGGACAGTGGACAGCAGTTTGTCCAATTTTATATCCCAAAATTGCCCTCAGACTTCTATTAAATTTTTGCATGTTTTCATTTTGCCTCAGCCAATCGGCCCACACTGAACCACCATTATGTGAGAAATCTCTCTCTCTCTCTCTCTCTCTCTCTCTCTCTCTCTCTCTCTCCCTCTCTCTCTCTCTCTCTCTCTCCCCAACAAAAAGATTTTCTACCCTCCTCAATTGCATCTTTCTAACACAATCTAACACATTTTTGACTATCTTCTCTTCTCTTCTCCTTAATTACCTCACCTTTTAAAAACTTGATGTGTTTGGTCTATCTTCCCTTTTATTATCAGCCAACTAAAAGTAAGGGCAAAGGAGGGGGAGTGGGAAACATAATGAGGCATGGGGGTTGATAAAGTGACTATACATTGGGAATCTATAGTTCACCTGGAATCAAGTTGAATCTATAGTTCACCTGGAATCTATAGCTCTTCCAGTTTGGATCTGAGGCTTTTTTATTTGTACAGTCATAGTTTAAGCTAAGAGGCAGGTAAAAAAGCAAATTCTTTTGTGTACAATGCTTTCAGTGTTAGTAATTGTAACTAGTGATTGCTCTATAAAAGCTAACCAGATAACTAATGGCGATGTTTCTAATCATATCTGCAAGGGTTGTAAAATGATTGGCATTAGCTTATTCTCAACTCCTTGAGAATGAAGTATTCTCCAAAATACTTAAGGCACTAAAATTCTAGTGGAAATAAAGACATTTTTATCAAAACAGAATTTTATTGTTATCATTGGTAATTACAAAAATAAAATTTTATATGACTTGTACTAGAGCCATTCTCCACAATAATAGAGTTTTATCTTATCAAGATTTTTGTCTAGTTGTTGTTGTTGAGTCACAGGTTTTGTGAGTGAATCAGTACATTATCCGTTGAGGCTACTAACAATCTCACTTACAATATAACCATTCTATATAAGACCAGAGTTCAATCTTGTCATGATGCTGTCCAGTTGTTGCTGAGTGATAGGCTTTGTGAGTGGATTAGCTACGTTATCTGCCAAGGCTACTTCCTGTACGACGATATCGCCTTGTCGAACTATTTTGCAAATAACATGATATTTTCTCTCTATGTTTGGATTCTTGTAAGACCTAGGTTCCTTAGCTTGCACAATTGCTCCATTATTTTCATAGTAGAGAGATAACGATAACTCAATAAAGGGAAGCACTTCAAGTTCAGAAACAAATTTCTTAATCCAAACAGATTTCTTTGCACTATCTGCTGCCACAATGTACTGAGCTTCTGTAGTGGAATTTGTTATGGTCATCTTCATGGAAACTTTCCAAAGTGATCACACTTCCTTGACAAGTGAATATATACGTTGTGATATACTTACTATCATTTACATGTGATTGGAAGCAGTGAAGCTTTCTGTACTCACCTTAGTTTTTCGCAAGTATTTAAGGATATTCTTTGCTACAGTTCGGTGTTCTCCTCTAGAATTGAAGATGCATCTATTACTTATGCTTACATTATAGGCAATGTCTGACTTAGTACACAACATTGTATACATCAGACTTTCTATTGCTACAAGATAATGAACTTTGGTCATTTTCTCTCTCTTCATGTGTTTTTTGGGACATGTAGTTGCAATGGTGAATGCCATGCCTAATCGGTAATAGTCCTCTGTTGAAATTTTCCATGTTGAATCTCTTAAACACTTTTTCCAACTATAGCTCTAGACAAGACCTATTAACTTTTTTGTTGTATCTTTATAAATGCAAAGTCCAAGTATGTAGGTTAGTTCTCCTAGGTGTTTCTTAGAGGAGCTAGATAACTGGATCTTCGTAGAACTAGCATGCCAACATCATTTTGTATTGGTAGATTAGTATTCGCTTCCAAGACCGAGAAGGTGATGGTGCTCCCACCGATCTTGTACACGTATAGTTTATCCTTGTTTTTTCATGAATCCATCACTCTTTAAGGATTCATCAAAGTGATGAAGGATTTTATGGAGTATTAAATTTGTAGCACTTGATCTAAGTGTTAAGTCTTGTAACATAAAAATTCGAATTGGCAGACTGAGCACAGCTTGCACTTTTTCCCATCACTTCTTGCACACTACTCTAAATTGAGGTAGGTTTTCTCCTGTGAAAACTACACTTCTAAAACTTTCCAATGACATATCTCATGAGCTCATTCGTTGAGAATTGGCTTTAAAGTGGAGTCCCTTGCAGTCAATGCTTATGAAGCTTTTTAAACTTCTTTTCCAATGTTTTTCTCCATACCATGTTATATATGTTTAAATGTAAGTTCGGATGACCTTAATAACAAGGTGATAAGGGCTTGAAACTCTATACTAGAACCAAGTTATATTATGTATTGATTTGATGAAAGACCCTTGTATAATAAAGGTAGAGAAAGCTATGAATTCATGCATTTTGAGCTTGTCTTACTAGCATTTTATCTATGTTGTAACCCATACATTATGCCATTCTCTCATGCTATGTTATACATGCTTAAAAGTGAGTTCAGATGATCTTAAAAATAATAAATAAAGAGAATGGAACATATTAAGAAAGCCATGCATTTCTTTGCGAAGATTGATGAATATGAGTTTATATGATCATGGAGACAAGTTGCCAATCTCTATCTAAAGGAATACGAGGATGGTTCAAGAATGTCTTAGAAGGATAATGAATTTCTGATGATTGATGTAAATTTTCATGGACTTCTAAAGGTTTCAAATGTACCCAATAAAGAATTTTGCTGTTACTATGACCCAATAAAAGGATATTGTTTATTCTCAACATTGCGCTAGGACTGTAATCCTGCATCCATGGCATGCTGCCTTATTTTTGTGTCAACCAAAAATGTTTTCCTTATCTTGGTGATTCTTGCATAGTAAAAATTTATCTTTTCTATGTTTTATCCTCATTTAATAGCTACTGACACAACAGTTCAAATTGGGTGTTGTAATCTATCCTATAAATTGCAATGGATATGGTAATTTTCTTTTTCAATTTTTAAAATCTTAAAATTTTTAACTAATTAATTAATTATTATTTTTTTAACAAATCAAGAAAATGATTTTATAGAATAAGCGTTTAATAATATGCTAGTGATATTATAATAAATGAATAAACTTTAATCTGCACTGAAATACATTACATATTTACCCTCTTTTTCTTGCTCAAGTATCTTTTTTATTTTCATTTTCAAACTATCCTGGAGCTAATTTTGCTTTTCTAGAAAAGAGCCTACTTAGAAAATGCTAATATATAATTTGTGTGAACTACATCATTAAAGGTCTAACAAAAAAATAAAAAATTATATATTTTATTCTTTGAAGCTGTAAATTTAGAAAAATAGGTTGCCATTGCTGGCCTAAAACTTGAAAAGTGGCAAAAGTGGTTCAGGGGATCTTCTTAGTTGAGATCTAGAAATTGTAAGAAGAAAATGAGAAATGGAGATCTCTAGAAGATATTTGTGGCAAGGTGAGAAATGAAACAAATAAAATATGGGAGACTGGGGAATGTCATATTTAATGAACTTCTATAAATTACTGCAGGAGCTTGCAAGGAAGGAAATTGTATGCTTTTTGGCTTCTTTCCTTAGTTTTATACTTTTGTCAGTTTTTCTTATAGAAAAAAAGGAAAAAAAAAACTATTGTAAATGTTCTCAAAGTTAAAAGTTCTGTTCGAAATAAAATGTTGGGTCAGAAAGTACCATAAGGTACATTTCATGTTTCATAAATTTGTATGGAAGCATATCATGGGATAAAAGCTCTAACATACGGATATAAGATTTGTATGCAATATCTCCATTAACGTTAGGTCTTTTTTTTTTCCTGATTATCACATATACTGCTTAATCATAGTGTGATCTTTTGCCTATTGTGTAAAACCATATGTTAGAGCAATGTCACCTTGATGGTGGTACATTATGCAACAAGGTACAGAAACATAACATAATTCTTTAATTTCCCTAGTACTTGGTACATGGGAGGATGCTTATATTGCTATTTTTAGTCATAGTTTGCTTTCATTCAAGTAGTTCACATGTTTGTGTGGTTTTAAGGAATATGGATATGTAAAATAAATTTTAATCAATTCTAAAACTAATAAAAAAGGGGGAAATAAGAATTGCATTGCCCCTTAGAGTGAAAATGGAAAATCTTCTGCTCATATGGTTCGTATTAATCAATTTTATTTTTTATATATTATTTTAAATCTATATTAAGTGTGGATCCCCCATGCCAATGATCCTGTGTGCTGTGTGGCACATTTTGAATCACATGATACAAATTGCAGATTAATTGGGGCTTGAGTGATAATGGTAACATGTTTGTTAGAGTATTTTTTTTCTCTCTCTCTTTCTATTACCATGCCTATCCTTTATTTTTTACTTCACATGAACTATGAATTAATTTGGAGTTACTTCCAGCACTTCATTCTAAGATTTTTCAGAAGCCTAACATGGAAAGACTTTTGAAATAATAGAACTGATAATTCAGTAATTAGTTTCAGTTCAATATTGTTAATATTGAGCTCTACTAGTAGTGCTGGAATGTGTACAAGCCTCATCATCCTTCAAAAAGCTCAACCAACCATATATATACCATGATTCATAATTGTTTCCACTTGATGTGGATTTGAAATCCAGTTTGTATAATAATAATAGTACTTCCTGTTGTCCACATACCCATTTCCTATAATTAATTTGTTGAATCATTTTTTTTTTACACTGGTGGGCAGGCCTGATGAGATGGATCATGCTATCTTACGGCCGGGTAGATTAGGGAAGCTTCTATATGTTCCTCTACCTAGTGCAGAAGAGCGTGGGCTCATCTTAAAAGCCCTTGCAAGGAAGAAGCCTATAGACCCCAGTGTGGATCTCATGGCAATTGGGTGCAGCGAAGCTTGTGAAAATCTGAGTGGGGCTGACCTTGCTGCACTGGTAGGTATTGGTCCTACACGCATGTGAGGGTTTGGCTCTAATGTTCTCTATTGATGTTCTGACTCTTAGCTAATTGTTGTTACTCATGCCAGATGACTGATGCTGCTATGATTGCTCTTAAGGAACGGCATTCGTCAACTCTTGGCAATCCAGATGCTACTCCACGAACTATTAACACAACACATTTCGAACAAGCACTGAAGAAAGTCACTTCATCAGTCTCCAAGCAGGTAATCCTTGTCCTAAAAGTGTCTTGGTTTACCTTTAAATATAAGAGAACTTAACCCTATTTCCCAATTTCTTTCCTTCTGGCTCTTTCAAACGGGAGCAGAAAAAGCAGGAGTATGAGATATTGTCAAAAACTCTGAGGTCAGTGTGAGAACAACTGTTCTGGAGCTATTATGCAACTTGGGACAGAACAAGGAAGAAGTCAGATATGGGGGCTAACTCATTGAAGCTGAGCCAGATATCCAAACCGTTGAAGACATTTAGATAAGCACATTGCTGAAGTTTTGTTTCCCTATTCAGAATATGTAGGCGTTTTCTATGAAGATCATTAGAATCCTAATGCTACTAGTGAATCCCGGGAAGTTACTCTGGTGCCTATGAGAGAAAGCTATTTTGTTTTATTTTAATCCAGGAGTTTCCTATATTATCTGGTTCACAAGTCACTAAATTTTGTTCTCTAGATAACTTGTGAATAGAAGTTGTCCTTCTATTATTATTATTATAAGTTTAAAGTTCTTTCATTTTCCTGTTGCACATATCTGACATATCCATTGCAGAGAGAATGGGGTTGGAGTTTGATTGAATGAAAGAGTATTAGGCTCCATTCAAGTTATGTTCAAACATTTTCATCCGAGATAAAATAACAAGTTAAATCAAAAGTTATTTTGGAGTAGGAGGATGTGAAGTGATGGGACTGAGTGAGATTCGGATGTGGAGTTTAAAAACTTGTATCTGGATTTAACTCGATTAGATTAATCTGATCGAGTATTGTGAGGTTCATTAAGAAGTTGGCTTTTCTGATGCTTGTCTTTTTATTTTTAGAATTTAAATTCGAGATCTTGATTAAGAGAATTTAATACTTGATAGCTAGATCCAAAGGTCATTTGGAGGTGAGTGTAGCCTATAACCAAGAATTGGTGTAACTATGTGGTTTCTCTTGGGCGCAACCACCCACGTCTCAGGCAGCGTGCAGTATGTTGGAAAGCCCAATTATGGCTGAGGTCCCAAAATTGATAATTCTACGGGGCCGTTTGAGAAATCTAAAGCAAATTTGACATTATGTAATACCTTTTTTTTTGGTGAAAACATTATGTAATACTTAAATTATAAGAAATTGATACAATAATAATTTTTAGTCTCTTTTATTAAAAATTGTTTTCTACTTGTAAAACTCTATATTTTTTAGTAAATTTTTTTTTAAAAAAAAAATAAAAATTGAAATAAATTGAAAATTTTTTGAAAACAGGTGCTAAAGTCGAAAATGATATAAGTCAGCTAGAATTTAAATTAATTTTTTTTTCTAAATGGGTTTTATTAATTGAGATTTATTTCACAAAGAATTCTAAATTGCTTGTATATGTTTAGCTAATTTAACGAATCGTGCAAAACTCTAAAGAGTTTATTCATATAAATAAGTTTGAGCTCGAAATTATGTTCAAATTAACAGAGCAATCGAGATGAGAGATAGGTCAAAGACATTATGTTTGGTACGTAGGTACAAGAATAAAATGATTACATAGTGATTCTAATTAAGGAACTGCACAATATTTGATTGTGTTGTTTGGGCTGAAATCCTGGGCAATGAATCTGTATCACTTACATGCCCTTGCAAGATGGAGGATCCTTTGTGTGTTGGACCGAAGAAAGTTGGAGATGAATGGGGCAACATATGCAATTATAATTATTATTTGAATCTATGAACAAAGATGTATGAGACATGGAATTGTGAAAACCACTACTAATTATAAAGGGGCTTCGTGCCCCATGCATGAGAACCTGCTTGGGGGCCATAAATCACTTTCCGTTGGCGGCAAACATAATGTCAGCATCATGTATACCTCCCTTGCGCAAGGGGCCTTCGACAAAGGCACTGTAGCACATAGTTGGTGCAGAAACTAGCCAGACGCTAGGGCAAAATAAAGCACAAGCCGGGCAAAATGTCTCGTAGAGTCAAGGCCACGACATGGATGAAAGCATTTGGCAACAAGCCTTGTTGCGTATAATCTTTCTAATGTGGAGCACTGATCTACAAAGTACACGTCAAATTTCTTTGAATTGAATAATCAACTACCCTATCCCTTTAATTAGTACTCTTGATTTTGAGATCTGGGAATGAAGAATGTTTAATTGGGTGAAATCCAGATATCAGTTGATTCGGTATTAAAAAAAAAAAAAAATCTACACAGCCTACCAAAATTTGTGAAGGTGTTGTAGAGGTCTCATGTGCCATTATGCACGAAAACACTAAATTCTTCAGATATGGTAGCATGTCACCGTTGTCGAATCATTTAAAAGGTAATCGGCAGTTTAAAGTAAAAAGGAATTCGAAAGGTTACCCTCTTTAGATAAAGTGCAAGTCCTTTCGATAGATCTCGATACGAAGGACAACTAGTACACAATATGTAACCTGAAGAGGAGTTTATTGCTTAAAATGAAATTACAAACAATAAATAAAATCAAAGAAAGCTATAGATCTTATAATATATCCATTGTGTTGTTGTTGGATTTATATGCACATACACATGCGGAAGCGTGTAAAATTTTCAGAATCATAAAAAGTTTGGGTTTTTTGACATACTTCAAAAAATAGATTGCAAAAATCCGGGGAACCACAAATCTCGCTCCAATGACCTCGCCGTCGGGATGATAACCACGAAAGTCGAGCTATCACCGCAGCACCACGACACCGCAATCAAAATCCGGTGACAAATTCTTTTCACAGAATTTTCTCCCTTCTCTCAATTGTGCCTCCACAATTCTTTTGTACAAAGAAGAAAAATTGTTGTCTTCCTAAGGTTTGCCCTAGTTTCCATATACTTCCGTCACCACAAATGGTAGGGAATTCAAATCCCATCGCTACCATTTGTACATATGGAAAGTGAAAAAATTTCCATTTTCCAACTATGGAAAGATACCCCACGTGGGCATTAATTCCTTCATCTCCCACTTGCACACGAGGGCATTTTCATCCATCACGAGATCACAGCTCATGCGATCTCCTGTATCACCCTTCTGGATTTTCATACTAGATTAGGTGTCGTGTGACTGACGAGTATACCTGCAAATAAAGACTTCTCGATGCACCTGTGAGGATGTTCGAGAAGTCGCCGTTAATAATAAAAACAAATATCTCGCTGTACCCCAAACTCATCACATTTACATCCTTCGAGTCACTTTCCTCATCGAAAGTCATCCCCAATATATTCTCGAATGTGGATTCACTATTACGTTCGTATCCCAACGTGGATATACGTAACAGAACGGTCGGTGAATACAACATAACGATATAATGTAGATTGGTCTTTCTTTCCCAAACTCGAATCCATCGATCTCAATTCAGTTGCTTTCCTAGACCTGCCCCTTAGACCTCAATTTATCTTCCGGGCTATAGGTAAACAGACTAAAATAGCAAATACTGAATCAAGACTTCTAGAGACAGTCGAAAGTAAAATAAGGGTACTAGATATCCGACCTAATGGATTTCAGGTCTCACACAGTGGGAACGGGGATCATGAATAGATCATCGTCTCATGTAATTGCTCCCACCATCCCCAGTCGTCTATCACACGTAGTGTGAAACGCGTGCCACAGTGTTAATCCCTTATTTCTCAAAAGGGCATATGTCGGATTTCTTAACACTATGCAGATACGGGACTCAATCTACACATAAGACCCTACCCAGAGATTTTAGAGAGAGTGTCTCAGAGACAATATCACTATCGCAGGTGATATCTGAGATCTCAAATCTGACTACTCACAGGCAACATGGATGTGGCTATTTCCATGTCGGTCATATCCCAAATGACCTCATCCTAAACACGTATCAGGGTGACTTTTGTTCTAGCTGGGCCACTCTCAATGCCTCTTACGATTAGAAACTGTCTCATCTCCACTCACTCAGAGTTGGAGGTGGTCGCTCGTGTGAGAGAATCGACCTCACTTGCCTGACATATATTTTATCACATCAAAAATATACATGATATAAATAAGTGCATTATTTAAGAAAATATAAATGTGACTGAATAATGCACAAAATCATATATAAATATAATAAGTATCACATCGTCAGTTTAGTACAATGAGAAAAGTCAAAATATTCCCAAACCCAATGACTATCTATGTGCTATAAATGAGTCTCTAGTGATGGGTTTGGTGAAGGGGTCAGCCATTATGCAATGTGTCGAGATGAAGCGTGCAAAATTTTCGGAATCATAAAAGGTTAAGGTTTTTGGGCATACCTCAAAAAGTAGATTACAAAAATCTGAGAAACCACGAACCTCGCTCCAATGACCTCGCCGTCGGGATGATAACCACGAAAGTCAAGCTATCACCGCAGCATCACGACACCGCAATCGAAATCCGGTGACAAATTCTTTTCACAGAATTTTCTCCCTTTCTCTCAATTGTGCCTCCACAATTCTTTTGTGCAAAGAAGAAAAATTGTTGTCTTCCTAGGGTTTGCCCTAGTTTCCATATACTTCCATCACCACAAATGGTAGGAAATTCAAATCTCATCAGTTACCATTTGTGCATATGGAAAGTGGGAAAATTTCTATTTTCCAATTATGGAAAGATGCCCCAAGGGTCATCCTCCTTAGCAGGATGCACGATGATCTGATTCCAGTGTACGAGCAGTATCCTACTGCGATGTCGGTTTGGAGTGCTCTGAGACAGCACCTTGGCTCCCGGTCAGCTCCTAAGCTGAGGATGCTGACTTATAGGTTTATCACCTATAAGAAGAGACCCGATCATATATCTGGTGTCGATGTGTTTGGTTCTACTATAATACTTAGGGTCTCGAGTATAGGCGATAGCAGTCTGATTATCACAGTAAATCATCACTGGCCTCCCACTATTAGCCACAACCCCTAAATCATCTAGTAGTCTCCGGAGCCAAACACTCTCATGAACTGCGACTGAGCAAGCCACGAACTCAGCCTCCATCGTAGATAAAGCTACACAGGTCTGCTTCTTGCTGCTTCAACAAATGGCACTGCCATTGAGCAAGAAGGAAAAACCTGATGTCGATTTGCGTTTATCCAGATCACCGCCCCAATCGGCGTCTGAATATCCTATGAGGCGCAAATCACCTCTCCCATAACACAAGGAGTAGCTCGCAGTTCCCTTAAGATATCTTAAAATCCTTTTCACTGCTCTCCAGTGACCCTTTCCAGGATTTGATTGATATCTGCTCACCAGACCGACTGCGTAACATATGTCTGGTCGTGTACACAACATCGCATATATCAGACTTCCCACTGTGTTGGAATAAGAGATTTTATGCATCTCCCTTATATCTTCCCGAGTTTTCGGGCACATCTCAAGACTCAGACCATCACACTTGGCGATTGAAGTATCAATGGGATTACAATCACTCATCCCAAAGCGCTCAAGAATTTTCTTAATGTAGGTCTCTTGTGAAAGAGCCAACATTCTTCTCGATCGATCTCTCTGGATCTTAACTCCAAGGATGAACTCAGCTTCACCCATGTCGATCATGTCGAAGCTCAATGACAACCAAACCTTGATCGTTATCAGATACTGAATGTTGTTCTCAGCCAACAGTATATCGTCCACATACAGGGACAAGATCACAAGAGTTATCAGATCTTATCAAGTAAACACAATGATCCTCCTCGATCATTGTAAAACCATAAGATATCACCTCCTCGTGGAATCTTAGGTACCTCTGCCTGGATGATTGCTTTAGGCCATATATCGACTTCCGAAGTCGACAGACCTTGTCCTCATGACCTACTAGAATGAACCTAGAGGACTACTCCATGTAGATCTCTTCATCCAGATTTTCATTAAGAAAAGCGGTCTTTACATCCATCTGATGCAACTTTAGATCCATGCTTGCGACGATCGCCAAGAGTAGATGGATCGATGTAAATTTGACTACGGGGGAGAAAGTCTCCTCGTAATCAATGCCTTTTGTCTATGTGTAACCCTTGGCTACTAGACGGGTTTTGTATCTTTCCACCGATCCGTCGGCTTTTCTATTGATTTTGAGAACCCACTTGTTTCCAATAGCCCTTCTATCCTCAGGTAGGTCAACTAGGTCCCAGACCTCGTTGACCCTCATTGATTCCATCTCCTCTTTCATGGTCTTTAGCCATTGGTCCTTCATAGGACTCTCGAGAGCCTTCTCAAAGGTTTGAGGTTCCTCATCATCCTCGGGAGTCACGTGAGGATCTCATCCTCTATCGGAAAATGACGTCAGGGTACATGTCCCCAACTACTCCTACGAGGATGAGGAGCCTCCTCACCTCGAGATGGGTCATTCCCACTAGAACCAAGATCCTTTTCAGGCTCTTGTGTCCCACCCCTGGGCTTAGTTGGGCCGTCAGGCTCATCCATCTCATAAAAGGTGAAATCCTAGTCGATTTCGCCTCTCTTAGGGAAATCATTTTCCAGGAACGTAGCATTACGATATTTGATCTCGGAGACCGTGCCATCCATACGTTCACCTAGGAACACATGTCCCTTAGAATGTTCAGAGTATCTTACAAAGATACATTTCCTTTCTCGTGGGCCTAACTTGCCGTGTGGGTGCGAGAAATCGTGAACGTATGCGGCACAACCCCATGGTCTCAAATTGCTAAGGTCAGACTGCCTCCCTGTCCAAAACTCGTATCGGGTACTGACTACGGACTTGGTTGGAACACGGTTAAGAATGTAGACAGCAGTCAACAATGCATCTCCCCAGTGGGAGATAGCCAAATTGGCCTACGCCATCATCGATCTCACCATCTCCAACAGAGTCCTATTCATTCTCTCAGTTATCCCGTTCTGCTAGGGAGTAGCAGGAATAGTCAACTGTCTCGTAATGCCCTTCTCGAAACAAAGCTCTTTAAACTCCTCAGACAAATACTCGCGTTCTCTATCGGTTGTGAGAGTTTTAATTCTCAAGTCTAACTGGTTTTCTACCTCGCTGATAAACCTCCTGAAACAATCTAATATCTCAGACTTGTGCGAGATTAGGTAGACGTAACCGAAACGCGTGTAATCATCTATGAACGTAATGAAATACGTGGCTCCGTTTCGAGCTCTCACATTCATAGGTCCACAAATATCAGAGTAGATCAATTGCAATGGGGTCCTAGCCCTCATTGTTTTTCCAAATGGTTTTCTCGTCGCTTTGCCGGCTAAGCAAAACTCATATAAGGGCAACTCGATCCGGGTTAGCGGGCCCAACAAGTTACTCGTAGCTAACCGGTTCATTCTCTCTTGCCCTATGTGGCCAAGTCTACTATACCAAATAGAAACATCATCAACTACGCTATCAGATGTATACGCAATAGAAGACAAATCAGTAATTTTATTAAAGGAAACCAAATCCAACGCATAAAGTCCATCATGGACTAAACCAGTACATAAAATAGAGTTATAGTAAATGATAGAAACACTTAAATTTTTGAAAATGACAGAGTATCCTAAACGATCTAAACAAATGACAGATATGAGATTCCGCCGAATCTCGGGAGCATACAGCACATGATGCAGATATAGGACTTGGTTACTTGGCAGCATCAGCTTGCATGTACCAATCCCCTTCATAACCACAAATGCTCCGTTCCCCTCGTACAGCATCCTCGCTTGGGGACTCAATCGGCGGAACTCCACATATGCGCTTCTATCTCGAGCTACATGGTCGGTGGCTCCTGAGTCTACAATCCACAAAGGAGAAGAGTTAGTAAGCATCACAGTGGATGAAACATAACTCATACCATGTAAAGAAGAAGGACATACCTTTTCGCTCGCCACACTCGTGAGCAAAATGCCCAGATTTGCCACAAACGTAGTATCGGACTTTGCTCTTGTCGAGCTCCTTCTTCTTACGTTTCTGCCCTCTGTCAATGGTTTTCGCTGATGGCTTTCTCTTAGCCTGGCTAGGTTTCTTGTCATGTTTGCGCCATTTACACTTGACGCCCTTGGAGCCCTTACTCGACTCCGCCACATAGGCATGACCGGAAACCGACCTAGCCACCTCCTGGCGCTCCTCCTCGAGCTCACAATGCCTACGCACGTCTATGAAAGTACGAATACTCTCAGTGTACGTGAGGTAGGTCTTTACCACATCCCAAGAGTCAGGCAATGACTGGATTACTCCCAGTACCTGAAACTCATCAGACATTGGCTCCCCCATGTTCTTTAGAGAAGCGATCATATTTGACATATGCATCAAATGCTGCTTCATGGTATGATCGGGTCTCTTCTTATAGGTGATAAACCTATAAGTCAACATCCTCAGCTTAGGAGCTGACCGAGAGCCAAGGTGCTCTCTCAGAGCACTCCAAACTGACATCGTAGTAGGATACTGCTCGTACACTGGAATCAAATCATCGTGCATGCTGCTAAGGAGGATGACCCTAGCTTGGCCATCCTTCTTCTTCCATGCACGATACGCCTCCTCATCCAGTTTCGCCTGAGGCGTATCACCCACCCCGGGGTCTGTCATCTCATGTAGTAGAACCTCCACTAGGTCCTGCTCCTCGAAGACGAATTGAATTTTACGGTGCCAAATCTCATAATTGTTACCGTTCAACTTGTCTCCCTTAACGAGATCAAGTATGATACTTTTTGTCGCAGCCATTGTCTTTGTCACACAAAAAGAAAGAGGCGCCAGTGACTAATAATGTTTATTTTCACAATTTCATATACTCTACGAATTAATAATCCAAAATGAATCGAGTATTGACCCCAAAGTGAGCATATGAGTCAACGGACACCATACACCACAACCCGGGACTTCATCTCACCATCCGGACTTTAATTCGGCGCACAAAATCCCATAAATAGTCACAAATATGCACATAGGATCCAAAAAAAATTGAAAAAATCAATTTTGGACGACCTGATGCGCCGCTAGGGTCCCCACGCGCCGCCGCACACCGGCGGCGCATCTGCAGGCCCTGCCACGCGCCTCCACGCTCCGACTGGAGCCTGGGTCACGCGCCAGACGCGCGGTGCGCCCTTCACGCGCTGCCACGAGCCTGGCGCGGCTTGGCTCACGCGCCGCCACGCACCTGCACACGGCTCGGCTCACGTGCGCCCAGTCGCGGCGCGTTCTCACACGCCCTCACGTGCCCTCACGCGCGGAGCCGAGTCAGCCGGGTCGGTCAACGGCTCAGGTTGACCCGACTGTGGTAAATGGGTCGGGTCCGACCCGACACGTGTCGGGTCGTGGGTCGGATCTTGACCCCCGCTTCGACCCGCTCGGTTCCGGACCGGCTCACGCGCCTGGCTCGCGCGTGAGCTCCATGCGCCTGCTGGACGCGCTTCTGCACGCGTGTGTTGCACGTGCCCGCGGGTCTGGAGCTCTTCTTCCTTACCCGACGGGTCTGCAACTGGGTTTTTCGACCTGGTTCTCCGAAAACTCATTTTTGCTAATTTTTTACAACGATTTCTTACGGAAAATATATTTGGACTTCCCAAAAATATTTCGAACTCGTTTTTTTTGAAAGATTCAAGCCCTAAACATGGCGAATCATATATCCAAGTTTTGGCCCTCCGCGGCCTTGTCGGAAAACCCAGTTTCCGGCAACGAATCAATGCAAAATGCATGTCAAAACGTAGATCAATGCACATGGAACACAAATATGCCATTTATTTAGATAAAAAATCTCTCTACACGGATAGATCTAGATTTTTAAGTTTTGGGCACCCTTAGGGCCGAAAACTTTAACTTCAATTTTCATGGCTTAAACATGCTCCAAAAATTCAGAAAAAAATATATTTAAGATCTACGTGACATGGGTAACGTCACGATATATTCGGATTCACGAAATTCATCCATGATCTGAAACCCATTTTTGCAACCCCATATTTTTTATATCAAAAAATATTCCGAAAATTATTTAATAAATCCAACCCTATGCTCTGATATCAATGTTGGATTTATATGCACATACACATGCGGAAGCGTGCAAAATTTTCGGAATCATAAAAGGTTAGGGTTTGGGTATACCTCAAAAAGTAGATTGCAAAAATCCGGGGAACCATGAATCTCACTCCAATGACTTCGCCGTCGGGATGATAACCACGAAAGTCGAGCTATCACCGTAACACCACGACACCACAATCGAAATCCGGTGACAAATTCTTTTAACAGAATTTTCTCCCTTTCTTTCAATTGTGTCTCCATAATTCTTTTGTACAAAGAAGAAAATTAATGTCTTCTTAGGGTTTGCCCTAGTTTTCATATACCTCTGACACCACAAATGGTAGGGAATTCAAATCCCATAAGTTATCATTTGTTTATATGGAAAGTGGGAAAATTTCCATTTTTCAACTATGGAAAGATGCCCCATGTGGGCATTAATTCCTTCAGTTGTTGTAGCACTTCGAATCCTTGATCAACAGAGAGTTGTTGTGAACAAGAGTTGAGCTTTGCTACTATAGATCTTATAATATATCCATTGTTGTTGAAGCACTTCGAATCCTTGATTGACAGACTTGTTGTGAACAAGACTTGCGCTTTGCTTCTTGACTATTTCTAACTGTTAACTAGAATAGACTAGGCTATGCTAAGCTAAACTTATTTACTCCTGCTTGCGGTGCAGATGAAGGCTCTTGATAGTTGATGTCAAATGTTGATGAGTCAGATGTTATTCCTTCTCCAGTTGCTCCTCTAAAAGATGATCATGACTCTCTAATTCGGGTTATAGTCTAGAGATATGGAACCTTCATTAACTATCCTTATGTCTCCGGTGTTGGAATTAATTTCATTTTTATGCCAATTTCATCATATATAGCCTAAAAGACTATTTAGCTTTTAACATTAATTATATGTGTGTGTGTGTGTGTGAATATTATTGCATCTCTTTCAATCTAGCTAGATCACACATTTGTATTTTGTTATGTTATGTATTTGTGCGAGTACACGGGTTGCTGGTAGAATGTGTGTGGTATATTAGTATGATTGTGTTGACAGTAAATATGATGTGTATAAGTAATGGTATATTGTTGTAAAATAAGTTCATAATATCAATGTGGATTGATTCAACTGAATGTGGGGTTGAGTACTCTTAAACATGATCGGGGTTCGATTCTCGCCGGGAATATCGGACTCTCATGTGTATGGAGCGTTTCCCAGCGTTCCTCGTTGGAGACTCGCCCTCCAAAAAGAGCTACTATAGTGATCGGTTCGGATTAGTCAGGGTGAAACTCCAGATACAGGATGGTGTCCAAAATATAGTACAAAAAAAAAAAAAGTTCATAATTGATTAATGATGTGTATAGATTATAGCTTGAAAGTCGATTGTGTTTGTGAGATGGTTTAATTAAATCAACAAATAGAGGTTCGGACTTAATATTAGTTCGTGTAGATGACTAGAATTTTCAATATCATGTTCCGCAACTCTAATTATTTACCCACTTATAATATCATGATCACAAACTCATTTTAATTTTCTCTCGTCTCTCTTATTTTATTTGTCCAATACAACCTTTTCGTATTTTCTTCTTCTCTCTAACCAATGACTTCAAACTTCTTTAAACAACAAGAAATCTAACAAGAAGGAAATATCTGTTGGAAGAAGGCATTAACATTTCTTTTTCACCGCAAAAGTATTTTATATTTGGATGCCCTTTTATTATCTTTTATCATTTTTTTCTTGTAGATTCAAGTGGAATCCTCAGAAAGTCCAGTCATAAAATAGAAGGACAATCTCTTAGGTTGATCATCCTCATTTTCATCCCATGCAAGAGTCACTTCCAGGGAGGCCATAATTCTTTGGTGGACAGTGCCACCGATTAGGAACCGATATTAATAGGAATGGGTTGCTTCTACTGCCACATTTAGTGTCCTGATATCGGACGAGGATCGAGTTCGAGAGGTTTCCATTGTACGTGGGATACTAATGTTCTTAAAAAAAAATAGTAAAAGCTAAAATAAATCACAAGAAGTAAAATGAACGTAGCCGTCAAAGAATTTGCCTGTGGAGACAAACTCAAATTAGGGTAAAAGCTATGGATTGGATTCTTTCACCAAAAAAATAAAAAAAGCTATGGATTGTGTTGCCTTTATTCAGTAGCCAACTACCCTAATTAGAAAAATAATTATAATTTCTACAAATATTCTAATTCATATAATTACAGTACAATTTCAGTGAGTCAAAATCTAATTATAGTTAATTTCAATATATAACTCATGCCAAAAATAAAAAATAAAAAAATTCTACACTTCATTTTTTTATGCCGCGCTTTTCATGTTGCATCAGGTGGTATTTGAGGAACTCTCCCCCTACTTTGATGAGAGGGCATACTATGAAGGAATTATTCTACAAGATTTAACCTTTGGAGAATTTTACAGAATAAAAAGATACTAAAAAGATGATAGTAGGCAAAAATTACAAAAGCATTATTGCTAAAACATAGTTCCAACCAAAGGAAACAACATAAAAATATTAGAGCCTTAGATGCCTTTTCTTATAATTAAACCATCCGCACCATACAACAAGACCTTTGTGCCCACCATATACCATTGCTAAAATAAATCATGTAGCTTAGCTAGCATATATTTTGTGGAATTGTTCTTAAAAATCCTAGAGAATTTACGATTGAGTTGAAAGTTATCGCTAGTTTCAACTACCGAAATGCAAAAAAGCACATGGAGTCTTCCAACTGTAATAAACTCTTTCTCAAACAAAATTATTGTGTGCACCACTGGTTGTAAAAAGCTAACCAAATCTCAATCTAAGACTTTGGAGGACCTAACCCTTGTCAAATCTTTGTGAAAGAGGAATCAATTCGAAGGAAAATAATACGGTCTAAAATGAGACAGCTTGACAATACTGAAGAAACAACTCTACCAACATGAACCTAAAGTCTATTATCACTCATATTTTGATGCAAAGAAATGCCACTAAGAACTTATAGAAAAATAACTATTTAGAGTCTACAGGAGTTTCATTTCTTGATCTGATTCATGAACTCATAATTTTGTCATCCAATTTAAATTCCGGCTCTGTTAAAAGTCGGTCCACATACTGTTGGATTAGTATGCCCAGGAGAGGCATTTTGGGAATTTAGGGGTAATAGAGTAACTCCTATTATCCCATTTACCACCTCATTAACCACTCATGAAGTGGTAACTCCCATGTTAACTCCTAAATGCTAGCCTACGTAAAAAAAAACTCCTTTCCGGTGAGTACTTTGGCGACTAGGGCTTTTTGAGAGAAAATACACAAATTTCTAGAGAGAGATAGACGGAGGGATGAGAAATTTTCGTATAGGAAAATTTCTCCGGTCATTAAACATCACCGGACTTGGGGCTTAAGGAGTCATGGTACTGCGATGGTGATTCGGTCACATGATCACCATCCCGACCGGAAATCCTTTCGAGGGATATCGCGACTCCATTGGAATTTTTGGAGACCGACTCCATTGAGATATTTATCTATAAATTTTAAACCATTTATTTACACTTCCGCATGTGATTAAATCCAACATTGATATTAGAGCGTTCGTTAGATTTAATTAAAATTTTTTCAGAATTATTATTTTTGAAGTATAAAAATTTTTGGACTCCGCATCACGGGTTAATTTCGTGAATCCGAGTACACTATAGAAATACCCATGGCCCGGTGATTATAAAAATATTTTTTATTGAATTTTCGGAGCATGTTTAGGCCACGAAAAGTTTGGTCGAAATTTACAACCGTACGGACTTTACAACTTTAGATCTATAACTTTAGAGGGTAGATCGATACATAAAAATGGTTTATATGTGTTCCTTGCATCCTGATCTATTTTTTCATGTATTATGTAGTGAGTTTCGGATGTCGAAAACCTGGATTTCCAATTTGCCGCGGAGGGCCACGACTGGGTTGCATAGATCTGGCATTTTTGGGTATAAATCCTCGTAAAATCAAGTGTTAGATGTTTGGACGATTCTCGGTAATTTTTTCCAATCGAAAAATGCAAGAAAAAGTACCCAGAAATGAGTTTTCCGGAAACCGGATCGAAAGACCCGTTGCAGAACCCTTCGGGCGAAGAAGACCCGACCCAAACCCAGACCCTGCGGGAGCGTGCATCTCACGCGCGCTGAGGTGCTTCACCAGACAACCCGCGGGCGCGTGTGCTTCATGTACGAGACAGGCGTGTGAAGCGGGTGAGTTCCCGATTCGGGTCGGACCCTGACCCGGACCAACCCGCGTACTGACACGACCGAGTCAGACCCTGACCCATTGACCGGTCGGTCACCCTGATCCATTGACCGACTTGGTGACATGGCTCATCACGTGAAGGCGTGTAAGCCACGCGCCACGACTGGGCCGGCGTGAACCAAACCGCACCATGCGCGTGGCTGCACGTGTGAGGTGCGTCGCACATCTAGCGTGTGTGCCAAGCAGCTGCTAGAGCATGGAGGCACACCGCCAGCGTGTGGCTGTGCTGGCGGCTCGCCTAGTTGCCTGAATTGAATTTTTTCAATTTTTTGTGGGTCCCACATCTATATTTGTGACTTTTTGTGGGTTTTTGTATACCGAATCCAACTCCAAATGGTGAGATGCAATTCCAGGTCGTGGAGTATGATATCCGTTGACTCATATGCTCACTTTGGGGTCTATATTTGAATCACTTTAGATTTGTTGATTCGTAGGGCACACAAAATGTGAAAATAAGAATCACTAAGTCACTAATGTCTCTCTTACTACATTGAAAACCGTCGTATTAGATTTTTGTAAAGAGAGCAAACCGAATGATGTGATTTGTGAGATTTCACACAAGTAGATTCGATTTATTCTCGAAGAGCAAAATCAGTTTGAGATTTTGAGACACGAGATGGTGGGCCCAGAGAGGGCACCGCATCTCAGGATAGACGAGATAAGGAGGTCTATCGTGCGTAGAAAAAAAGAATTACCAAGTTAGGACAATTCTTATCAGTGGCATGCACAATAACTTGATCTCGTTCTATGAGTGATATCCTATGGATATGTCAGTGAGGCTCGGCCTATAAGAGCATTGTGTTGCTCTCTTCAGTTCCTAGTGTAAGGATACGGAAGAAAAGAGTTGATCATATAATGATACAACATTTGATTCAAATGTTGAGTCTGATCACCACGTTAAGGAATACGGACGAGCCAATTTCGAATGGTATTCAGGTACCAAGTGTGGTCCAGTTTTTACTTGATTCATGGGAAACCATGAAAACCTATCTCATGCGTGACGAGAGTATTCATACCTTCGCTAATGTGAACATGTATTGTGAGCTCAGAGAGGAGCACCTGAAATGAGTAAACCGTACTCGAGTCATGCTTATTTAGTGGAGTCGAGTAAGGACTCCCATGGTGCCAAGCCAACAGTATAAGTATGTGAAGAAAACTTGAGATATAATCAATAAAAATCATCCGAGAAAACCGACAACAAAATACAAAAGCGCAGGAAGAAGGAATTTGATAAGACTAATGCGAAGTGCTATGTTTGAGGTAAACTTGGTCATTTCGCTCGTAGGTGTGACGAATGAAAATAATATCCTTTTTCTTTACATAGCTTGAGCTTTGTCTCATTTATGATAATGCTAGCTAATTTTTTTCCATTGTGGATTGTAAATTCAGGAGCCACCAACCATGTAACTCGAGACAATAGTGCGTAAATAGAGTTCTGCTGAGTGAATCCTCAAGTTAGGAGGATTTACATCAGGGACAGCGCATTTGTCGTCGTCAGACGAACCGGCACTTGCTATGACGTTCTTTATGCTCCGAGCATTCGACGGAATTTGAATTTTGGTACCTTGTCTAAGATTGCTTAGGATATGCAAGAAAATCATTTTTTTTAATTCGATACCGATTTGTTCTGGTTTTAACCCATGATGGTTAGTATGCACTGGGTGCTGGCTACTTCTTCTAATGGTTTCTCGTCATTCTTCTATTATTTTTACATCTGATTGCATAGATGATTATATAAATGAGTGGCATAGTTGACGGTTCAAGAGGCTCTCGAGGGTTCTGTGAAAGCCCATTTGTTGAATGCTATAAATAAAGAGAAGGAGTTGATGAGAATCAACGGAGTCTGGAACTTAATTGATTTGCCTGAGGGCAAAAGGACTATTGGAAACAAATAGATTCTCAGGGTCAAGAGAAAGGTCAACGGATCAATGAAGAGGTATAACTCGTCTAGTAACCAAGGGTTACACTTAGACTAAGGGGTGGGCTATCGAGGAGTCGTAGTCTAATTTATCTCGATTCTTTTATCTTTTAGCGATTGTCATGAACATGGATCTAGAGTCACACCACATGAACGTAGAGACCACTTTTCGTAATGGAAGTCTAGATGAAGCGATCTACATTGAGCATCCCTCTGGGTTCATTCTAGTAGATCAGGTGGATAAAGTTTGTTGATTTTAGAAATCCAACCTTAAGCCATCATCCAGACAGTGGCACCTGAGATTTAACAAGGAGGTGATATCTTATGGTTTTGTAAGGATCGAATAAGATCATTGTGTCTATATGATACGTCCCGATGACTCCTTTATGATCATGTTCTCATATGTGGGTGACATTTCTATTGGTCGGGAATAACAGAGAGTATCCAATGATCATTATAACATAGTTAGATTTTAGTTCATTCTCGGAATTTGGATCCAAAGAGATTGCTTGAGAATAGTATTGACTCTTTAACAAGAGTTTTACATTAGGTAGATTCTTGAACATTCCGAGATGAACGATAACAACCTAATATGTACTCTATCGCTAAAAGTGAAAACCTGATTCTTGAGATATGTCCTAAAATTTATAAATAAATAAGGGGGAGTAGAATCCCTTATTCCAGTACAGTATGCATTCAAGTATATGCAATGAGGCATACACGTTGAATGTACAGTCTAATGTATGCAATGAGTGCAATGAGACATACATGACCAGATATTTAGTTTTGCAGCCGCTCTGGTGAGTAAGTATTAATCGAATCTTGAAGGGATCACTATAGAGCAGTGAAATAGGATTCTGAGATATCTCATGGGAATTACGGATCTCTCCATGTATTACGAAGGAAGTGATTTGCGTTTTTGTTGGGTATTTAGACGCTAACTGGGAGTAGCGATCTGAATGAATGCAAACGAATATCAGGTTTTATCTTCTTAGAGCAGTAAGAAGCAAACCTGTATACTCTATTTACGATAGAGACTGAACTTGTGGTATGCTCAGTAGCAGTTCAGGAAAGCGTTTGGCTCCAAAAATTTCTGAAAGACTTAGGGGTTGTGACAGATAGTGGGAGGTCAGTGATGATTATTGTGATAATCAGACCGTTATTGCCAACAACCGAGACCCTAAGTGTTATAGTAAAGCCAAATATATTGATACCGGAGACCACTTTGTGAGAGACACTACCACCACTTTGTGAGAGACACTACCGAGAAGGGTATTGTGATATTTAAGTATACCTTGGTATACAAAATGGTGGCCGATCCATTCAGAAAACCCATTGTGAGAGATTCCTTTGTGAGACAAGAAATCATCGGGTTTAGTATATTTTGACATTTCTCATTATGTACTATTTTTTATGCTTACTGAAATATATTACATGTATGCATCATCACGTCACAAGTTTATGTTTCTTGCACTTATTAATTGTCATATATTGTGATATATTATGATAAAAAATGTGTCAGTCAGGCGTGGTGGACTCTTTCATACGAGTAACTACCTCCGTCTCTAAGTGAACGGGGATGAGACGATTTCTAATTGAAAGAGGCTTTGAGAGTAACCATGCTAAAACATAAGTCGCCCTGATATGTGTTTAGTATTAGGTCATGTGTGATATGACCGATATAGAAATACCCACATCCATATTGCTTGTAAGAGTTTGAGATTTCAGATATCACCTACGATTAGTGATATTGTCTTTAAGATACTCTCTTTGAGATCTCTGGGTAAAGTTTTATGTATAGACTGAGTCCCATACCTGCATAGTGTTAGAGAAATCTGACATATGTCCATTGAGAGATGGGGAATAACACTGTGGCACATGTTTCATACCACGTGTGATGAGACAACCATGGGACAGTGGGAGCTATTATTTGAGATGTTGTTTAATCTTGATCCCCGTTCCCCCAATGTGAGACCCGAAATCTATTGGATGGGATCTCATGTGCCCTTATTACTTTCGGCTGTTTCTAGAAGTTTTGGTTCAGTATTACTACTTTAGTCTGTTCACTTATGGGTTGGAAGATAAATTGAGGTTTAAGAGGTGGTTTAGGAAAGCAGATGAATTGAGACTAATAGATTCAAGTTTGGAAAAAGGAAAACCGATAGACATTACATCATTGAGTATTATTCACAGGTCGACCTGTTATGTTAATCTATGTTGGGATTTAAGAATAATAGTGACAACATAGTCGAGTAATTTATTGGAGATCACTTTCGATGATAAAAGTGGTTCGATGGATGTAAATGCATTGAGTTTGGGGTACAACGAGTTATTTTTATAGTAACCGTGACTTCTCAATCATTCTAACAGGTGTATAGAGAAGTCTTTGTTTGCAAGTGTACTTGCCAGTCATACGACGCCCAATCCTGTATAAAGGTCCAGTAGGGTGATGTGATAGATCGCATGAGTTGCGATCTAGTGACGGATGTAAAAATGCTATCATGTGCAAGTGAGAGATGTTAGTTGATGTGCCCACGAGGAGCATTATTGGGATTGGAGATAATGGGTTAATTCCCATTATTTCCATAACTCCCATCATTAACTACCCCAATTAACCCACATAATGTGACTTGCCTAATACCTAGTGTACAGCCTAATGTGAAGGCGTGGCTTGCTCTCCTCTTTGACGAGAAACAGTAGCGAAAAAGAGAAACACTAGGGTTTGAATATACATCTCTCTCTTGAGAGAGAAAACACCATGAGGGTCAGAGTTTTTCGCATAGGAAAATCTCCCTCGTCAGAGAATTCACCAAAAATGAGGCTTGAGATATCGTGAATTTATGATGGTGATTCGATTGCGTGAACACCATCCGACCATACGATCTGTTCGAGAGACATTACGACAGTTGATTTCTGAAGATCGTCTTATCGAGATATTTATCCCAAAAAAGTCTGAATTTATTTATTTAGGCTTTCGTATGTGCGATTAAATCCAACATTATAGGTATGTGTATCAGAAAAAGATTTATTGCATACTTGAGATTAATAATCTCTATTTTTTTAGGCGTTTTCCTTTCAAATCTTGTTTTAAAGCATTGTTTTTCATTCAGTTTTAATTATTCTGCTATATATATTCATGTTATGAATGAAATACACAATTTGCTAATCCTACATCTAACAAGTGGTATTAGAGTCACGGTTTTAAGGATTAAAAAACATGATTTTCGTTTTTATTAAAAAAGAATTTTTTTTGAAGGTTTGACTATTTGGTTTTAGTAAACTATTTAAAAGAAAAATTTAGACTGTTCGAATTTGAATTCGAATGTGTTTGTAGAATCTGGTCAGGACCTTGTTGAAGGTCGAGGTGGTTGTAGGCAAATTGATAGTGGAGTGCAACCACGCCCACCATCATTGATGGCGAGGTGGAGTGTTTGGCTTGATTGAGGCCACTTTGGCAGTTTCCTACTGTCGAGGAAGACAAAATCAAAGCCCATACACTCAAGGAATGAGATTGCAGGTTTTGGAGATCTCAATTCAGTAGAAATAATGGTACACCATAGTGGTGGATTGTAATCAAGACTGCTACTTCAGGCGGTGGGATGAGATAGTGGCTTCAATTGCCACCACCATGATAGATTTTCGCCACAGTGGAAGCAACAATCAAAGCCCAAGTTTCAGATTGTGGAAGTAGAGACGTCTGATATGCTAAAGGAGGTGGTAGCTATAGCCAAACTTTGGTGGATTGGAGTCAATATCGCCCGCACCGGTAGCGAGGAACAACAATGGCCCTGATTCAGACCATTGTAGTGGAGGCCTCAATTGAGGCCCAATGGCCTCGCCGTTGATGGTTAGGCATGCTTGCGAGTGAAAGCCCACCGACGCGAGCTCTACCGTTTGTTACGACTCAAGGGGACCAGGGCTGTGAGCCCCATGATATTTTTTGCCAAAGTGGCTGCTGCAGTTGTTGCCGCCTCTCCCTTCAGCGAAAGAAAGAGGTTTAACAGCGAGCAAGCTCATGGCGGAGGGCCTCCCTCCACCAACCAGGGGTGGTGATGGGTTACCCTGGTGGTGGGGAATCATCCTCCGCCATAAGGCCTACTGTCAATTCAGCCTAGGACTGAGCAAGCGGCATGTGTGGCTGGTCACTCACCTAAGATGACTCGATAGCCACATGGCTGCTGAGTCAACAGGGCTAATTTCATGTTGAAAAGGAAAATTCTAAGGCACATTTTATTTCAATTTTGCGGGCCGAGGATTTTTTTTAGTTATTAATAAAAGGATTTTTTTCTGAGTCTCACGTCTAATTGTGTAGGATCATTTTTTTATATTTGTTTATAAAATATAGATTTAATTCTAAACACACAATTAAGTTAAAATTACTTGTTTAAATAATTAAAGATCTAGTAATAAAATTACAAGTGGGAGAGGGATTTTATGTTAAAATTCCACGGCTTCTATTTTTGGTTCTAACTAAGAGTCAGTTAACAATTGACTGACATTACAGTTATTTAACTCGGATTTAGTAGGTGAACTTAAATTAATGTTAATAAAAATATTAGTGGGAGTGGTCGGCCAACGGTAGGGTTCATTACGATGTTGGAATTTGAGATTAGTTTTTTCTAGAATTTTGTAAGAAATGGTATGCTCTTGACTATTTTGGAGAAATTCACACTTCCATTTCTGGTTCATAATAAAAATTAATTATCATACAATTGACATTGGAGTTGATTAATTCAAAGTTAGTAGGGAGCTTAAATTAAGGTCAATAAAAATATTAGTGGGAGCGACGAACTGATGTTTGAGTTAAACAACAAATGTTTTTAGGAGGGAACTTAAATTTAGATCAACTTTAGGGAAGTTGGTTTCATTCAGCAAGCCGACATTGGAGTTTGAGATTGATTTTTCCAGGGACCTTATAAGAACTGGTGTATGCTTGATTCCTTGGGAGAAGCTAAACAACCGATCAATGTGTAAATATTATTGGATAAATGCTAACTTAAATACACAATGTCATCCGATGATGCCGCTAACACATTATTAATAAGAAGTTTTTGGAATTATTTACTTATGTAATAATGAGAAAGTTGAAATAAATGTGTTTGATTTTACTTATCTAATTTCATTTCATGATTTTATACACAGGAATTTTAAGATGGCTTTCTTGATAACTAAAGATACACACATTTTTATACATGTTTTTACATTATTTGAGATGTCATTGGGTTCTGTATTTTGATAGTTATGATTGGAAGAGGTTTGTGGATGTAGTATTCATGATTAATGAGTACAAATATGTCCAATATGAATATTATCCTGGTTGCCATATGCCTCGGTTATGGACAGTTTTTTGTATGCTGTGTGGTGTATTAAATCATATGTTTGTTGTGTCATAGGCATAAATAGTAAATATCAGTTATAGCCAAAACCAACTCCTTGGATGGCAATGTAGAACACATTCAAGTATCTTAGGGGAATAAGCTATTATTAGCTTTGCTACATATCCAATGACCAAGGGGTGACAACGGTTTGGTTCGAACAGTGAACCGAATTTGAATCGAAGGCTCAAAAACCAAACCGGAATCATCTTTTCGGTTTCATTCAAAAACCGAAACCAAAACCAAAACCAGAGATATGTGGTTCAGTTCCGGCTCCTAATTTTTAAAAACCCAAACCAAACCGGAACCGGAACCAAGTCTTTTTTTTGTTGAAATCGGAATTGAATTTTTGAAAATAAATATTTTTTACTTTTGAACAAATACTAAATTTATTTAAAATTAAAATTTTTATTATTGTGTCGCAATCATAATAATAAACATATACAAAAATCAAAGTTATTTAAAATTTAAAATTTTCATTATTGTGTTATGATAATCAACATGCACAAAAATCAAAATCATTTAAAAGTCAAAATTTTCATTGTTGTGTCATAATTATAATAAAAAATATGCACAAAAATCAAGCATTTTCTTTTTTTTTTTTATCGTAAAACTAAACAATTAAATATGACATATTGTAATATAAGAATGATATTATATGTATTCTTTTTTTTGTTTGATGATATGAATTTGTTGTCTAAATATATTTCAATAAAAATGTGTTTACAATAAATGTTTGATTTAAAAAGTTACATAAAATAAATAAATTGATTTAAGTCAAATCCCCACATATAAAACTTGAGTTTAAATATAATTTAAATACAAGACAATTTAAATTAAAATAAATCGACCAAGTTCATGAATTGAAAAGTAAAATAGTTAAGTCGACCTAGTAAAAGAATGAGAAAATTAAAATTAAATAACTTAAATTTCGGTTCCAAATGGTTTGAACCGAAACCGAATCGTAAGGAACCGAAATCGTCAGTCAGCGGTTCATTTCTGGTTCTAGTAGATGATAAATCGGAATCGTTGATTCTAAAATCGGGATCAAACCATGAGAAACCGAAACCGAAACCGAAACCGTTGATTATCGGTTCAATTCCAGTTCCATTGGATGATGAACCGGAACCGGCTGTTCCAGAATCATGGTCACCCCTACAATGACCTCATCTTAATTGGTGATACATGGTTTTTCAATCAGACAAAAACACTAGATTATTCACTTCCGGATGAGTGTTTTATATGACAACCTAATATTCGAGTGTTGCTCCATCTAAAAAGAAGAATATATTCTAATGCGGAAGCAAAATAAAATCATAAGATAAAGTATCCTGGTTAAATATAGCTACTCAGGGCAATCACAAATGATTTAAAACCTGCTAACACCTCTATATAATCAAAAGTTGGAAAAAATTATTCACCTGCATCAACGTAAACCAAACAAATTTTCAAAAAATAAGCATAACTGCAGATTATTTTTTTTTTGTCTCCTGGACTTGGTCCACCACCGAGTATCCAAAATTTTACTCCGACTAATTTCGATCGAACTGTTGTCGAATCCCAGTCAGGAGAGAGCTCTCCCAACATTGTTTTTATCACTATCAAGATTCGAAACTCGATTTTTGATTTGGGGTACTAGTATCATTCCCACTAAATCAACGAAGTGTTGGTAACCACAGATTTTATGATCACACATACTTCATGATATCATACTTCTCTTTTAAAACATAACTCATACATAACAAATAGCTTCATAACTCAAACATCATTGTTATGTCCAGAGAACCCGCTATAATGTTCTCTTCTCAAATTGTTGTCTTTTGACTTTGGCTATCTTCAGTTTTCTCTCATTTTCTTTTCTGAAAATTTATCTTCGAAAGTGACCGTTTTACCATGTTTGATATGCAGTTCAGACTTATTAGTGACAACATTTTGTCTTACAAGGATATCAATTTTAATAGAAGCATTCACAGCCGATATATATGATTTAGTTACTTTTTTGAGTCAGTAAATGCAAATGGCAATTGATTTGCATATTATTTTGTTTGAGGATCCAGATAAGACATTAATAATTCATTTACTAGTCTCCTTTTTCAAGGCCTTTTTTTTCTCCCTCTCTTTAACATTGGGAAAAATGAATTATCAAAATGAAAATTAGCAAAACAAGCCATAAATAAGTCACTAGTTAATAGTTCTAAATGTTTTAATTATTGATATTGATTCATACCCTATATGTATTCTCAACCTCCTTTGAGTACTCACTTTTGTGAGTTATGATGGAGCAATTGGATTATATACCGCACATAAAAATATTTTAAGATGAAAAATATTTGGTTCCTAACAAAAACCAATTGTAAAGGCAGAATTCATAATTGCTTGTTTGTTCGAATGTGAATTAGTACTGTGGCATGTAAAATAACCTATCCCCAAATAGAAATTGAGAGGTGTGATTTCCTAAGTAATAGCCTTGCAATTAAAAAAATTATAAATGATTCTACCATGTTGAAAGAATGAAGCAAATGCTCAAGGAATGCTCGTCAAGCTCCAAGGACAAAAAGGAATGGAAAAACCATGCTCAAAAGAAGAGAAAGAAGGTATAGGAATGCTCACTGAACCTCAAGAAAAAAGGATCCAAAAGAGGTCTACCTTGGACTCAAAAAAAGCATGAATGAAACATGCTCAAGTCCCAGGAAAGATGAAGAAGAAGGAAGAGCCAAAACAACTCACGCAGATTGCCCAGAAGATGGAAGCAGAATGCTCAAGTGCAAAGCCCAGTCAGGCCTGGTCCAACTCCATTAGTCAATACAGTAGCAACCCATCTTAGACTTATCAAAAGGTGACTTCAAGATGATAAAAAGAAGCCCTAAATCAAGTCTAGAGGGACTACATAGAAGATCAAATCAAGCCCAAAATGTTGGCCACATAAATTGTCTAGAATGTCCAAAGCACTTGGCCCAATTGAAGACAAGTGAAAGTTCATTTCTTTCTTTTTTTTTGTGCTAGACAATGAACAAACAAATACGAAAAAGCCTAAAAAGGCGCACAAAAGAAAGCCTAAACACCAGCCTGCTCTTCAATATCAAAGGGCAAATTGCTTCCCCTCCTGGGATTTCTACCTCTTCTTCTCTCCACTCCCAGCTTGTCTTCTTGGATGAGGTTCCAGATTTCAGCAGGAGGCTCATTAAATTCGGTCCTTCCACCACCACTCGTTGGCCCAGAGAAGCCAACAAGTCCGCACAGCTGTTGGCTTCCCTGAAGATGTGAGAAATTGAGCAGTTTTCTAAGAATTCAGCAGCTCTTGACATTCCTCAATTATATAATAGAGAGGATGATCTGCTTAAGGCGGGTTCCTCATTAAATGGCTTAGCACTGCAGAGTCCGTTTCAATATCTATCTGCTTGAATCCTCTTCTTTTAGCCTTGAGTAAGCCTTCTCTAAGACCCCATAATTCAACTGTGAGCACTTGGGCCTTACCTATGCCAACCATAAAGCCTGCTATCCGGTTCCCATTGTTGTCCCTGAATATGCCCCCTGCGCTTGCACGCTGAGACACTTTTGACACAACCCCATCTGTGTTTAACTATTATTTAGGGCACAAAATGACCCTCAAAGGGCCCTAGAATCAGGACCCAATGGTCAGGAATCCTGACCGTTGGAGGCCCCAATGGCTACTGGCCATTGGGACTCCCGACGGCTAGTTTTCTAGTCATTGGGTAAGGGGCTCTTAAGCGCCCCCTTCTCTCATCTTTTTCTCTCATCTCATTTGTTCCTCCTCCTTCTCTATAAATAGGAGACAAGGTGTAGGAGCAAAATATTATGAACAACCATGATAAAATTCTGGTTAAATGTAACAAGGAAAATATGATAATCTTCTCACTTTATAAAAAGATGGAGCATTGTCTCCTTGTTTATCAATCAAGCATAGACCATTCTTTGTAAAACCATTTGAGCCTAGTCTCAACATTTTTGCACACATTCGTTTACGCATAATCAAAATCCTAGTGAGATATTTCATTCAAATCTTGTACCTCTTGTTGTCTCTTCAACTATCAAAATGTTTCCTTCAAACATTCAAACATTCTTTGAAATCCTCACTAGCCAAAGCTTCTTCTAACCTTCTGAATGTTTCTAACCTCAAACACTCAACATGACATGAGAGCAATCTTCTCCATGCCACCATTCCATTCCAAGTAAAACAACATACCAGTCTAGTTTGTATGTATGCACTATATGATATTCAACAGTTATCCTAATTGATGTACAAAAATAATTAAAACATTGGAAGATAAATTCACTAGCTTTGTCAAGACAAAATATCTTCATTAGATAATCCGAAAAATGTCCTTGTATCATAATTAATTAAACAAACAATCTTGCAAATGTTAGATTGTGAGTTTAATAACAAACATACATGTGACCATCTTAATAATAAATCAATCAAAATCATAAAATATATGAATGATCTACAAAACAGATGTATCAATCCACATATATCATCTTGTATATATTTCATAAATGCAATAGATTTACTTTCAATTTTAGTTGATCGTCTAATAATTAATTTGCATTGAGAACAAACAACACAAGAGAACTCATTAGATCGGAAAATCTTCTAATTTTTCAATGCATGTCCATTTGATTTCGAAATAATTTTTTGTATCATTATTGAATCAAGATGTCCCAATCTTGTATATACAAAATAATAAAATTTTCATAGTTATTTACAATAGCTTACACTTTAATTGTATTTATATATGTGTAGTATAAACTACAAGAATAAATGGATAATCCTTGCAATACAATTTTCTTATTGGACACAATAATCGGATAAGAAAATTTGTAAAGGACTTGGCAACATCCAAATTAGTAAAACCATCGCAACCATGGTCAAAATTAGCATATTTAGAAACAAAAGGTGCTTCTATCATTTCTTTTACTTTTACTAATGCTTGATAAAGTTTAATAAGATGTTTTGTTGAATGAGGGGTGGGTACTTAACCAATGGCCTTTCATGCCATAGCGATAACACATATTATCCACATTTTTTTTTATTTGATTGCCTTTATTATCATTTTCTTATGTCTCTCACTTCGTATGGCGAGATATATATTCAGAATGACCATTATGAAAGTTGTAATCACCTCGACCATGTCCACTTCCGTGGCCGTGTCCTCTATTATTTTCACTAGGATAGTTATATATTGGGACATTCACTTTAGGGAATGGAGCAAAACCAATCAAATGTATCTCATAATTTTTCAATGTCAAGAGCCACAAATTCAAGTTTGACAAGTTTTGACATAATTTAAACTAAAATATCCTTAAGGGGACAGTTTAGTGGTACAAACCCCCTCCTAAACCCGATAATTTCATATTCAAATTCTTATCCAATCAAAAAAATAATAATTTAAACTAAAATAAATTTAAGTAATGAAATAAGATATACTAATTTTGAGATAACACAAATAAAAAAAGGGCATATGAACTCTCACAACCAAACAAAAATAAGAGGATGTCTATAATAAGATAGGCGTGAATATAATCAAGACAAAGATACGTGAAATTTATCACATACAAAATAATTATCATTGTACACTCGTCAAATACTTATTTTATGGATCATGGTAATATCAAGTAATACAATATGTAGCATGATTAAGAAGGCCATAATATATATGTAACAATTTTTTTTTTTTGGGGGCATAAAACCCTTATTGGGGAAGGGATGCTAACCCTGCAGGGGACATAAACCAACAAAATGAAACTTACAAGTAACACTCTGTACAAAGATTATTTCACTAATTTAATTGAAAGAATATATATGTGATCTAATTTATAAAGACCTCATGTGTACCGTGGAAGCTGAGAAAAATCGGAAAAAATACCATTACTTACCTCGAAATTTGCAAGAGAATTGCAGGTTTATTTGCTTCCCTATAACAATGTGAAAAGGATATAATTTGATGTCTTTTCAAATGTATCATGGAATTTTATAAACCTCTCAAAGCATTTATGTTGGAAATATGCCCATTGAGTGGGCATTTGGATAATTTAGAAAAAGGGTAACTCCCATCCTTAACCATCCTAATTAACCACTCATTAAAGTGGTAACTCCCCAATTAACCCTTTGAATGAAAGTGAGCATTCTTTCCTTTTGGAGTGGACAGCAGCAATGTGGCAATTCTTCCTGCGTGAACAGTAACAATGAGAGGAAGAAGGCTAGGGTTTTTCAACATTCTCTAGAGAGAGAAAATAGAAAGAGGGATGGAGATTTTCGCATAAAAAAATCTCCCATCGTCAAACGATTCACCGGATGTACGGTTTGAGGTGTCGTGGAATTGCGGTGGTGATTCAATTGCGTGATTATCATCCGACCGTGCAATCAGTTCGAAAGATATCGCAACACGGTGGATTTTGGAGACCGCCCTATCGAGTTATTTATCCCGAAAATTCCAAAACTATTTATTTTACGCTTCCGCATGTGCGATTAAATCCAACATTGGTATCAGAGTGATCGTTGGATTTAATTTAAAGGATTTTTGGAATTATTTTTTGGGGTTTAAAATTTTGGGATCCAGATTACGGATGAGTTTCGTGAATCCGAGAACACTGTTGGAATACCCATGGCTCAGGGATTACAAAAATATTTTTTATTTAATTTTCCGAGTATATTTGGGCCATGAAACGTCCGGTCGAAGTTTGCGACCGTACGGATATGAAAACCTTAGATCTATGGCTTTAGAGGGCGGATCGATGCATAAAAATGTTATAAGTGTGTTCCTTGTATCTAAATTTACAATTTCATGTCTTTTATTGTGAGTTTTGGATGCCGAAAACTGGGATTTCCGAATGGCTGCGGAGGGCCGCGACTCGGGTGGTTGAGTTCCACCATTTTTGGGCTTGAATCCTCCTAAAATCGAGTGTAGGATGTTTGGAGGATGCCCACAAATATTTTCTAGTCAAAAAATGCAAGAAAAAACAGTCGGAATCGAGTTTTCCGGCAACCGGGTCGAAAAACCCGTTGCAGGACCCGTCGGGCGAAGAAGAACTGGCCCAGACCCACGGGTGCGTGACATACACGCTCCAGAAGGCGCGTCTAGCAGGCGCGTGAAGCAGGGGGCAGGCAGGGGTTCGGGTCGGACCCTGACCCGGACCGACCCGACCGGGTCGGACTCTGACCCGTTGACCGGGCGATCGGGTCAAACATGAACACGGCTCAGCACGTGAAGGCGCGTGAGCCGCGCATCACGACTGGGCGCACATGAGCCGAGCCGCGCCAGGCGCGTAGCGGCGCCTGTGTGAGGCGCACCGCGTGTCTGGCGCGTGCGGTAGGCCACTGCCGGCGCGTGGAGGCGCGTGGTGGCACGTGGAGCTCACCGCCGGCCTGCGGCGGCGCGTGTGGGCCACCTGGCGACGCGTGAGGTCGCTTAAAATTAAATTTTTTTCAATTTTTTTGGGGGTTTTGTATCCATAAATGTGACATTTTGTGGGTTTTTGTGTGCCGAATCAAAATCCGAATGGTAAGATGCGATTCCGGGTTGTGGTGTATGGCGTCCGTTGACTCGTACGCTCGCTTTGGAGTCTGTACTCAAGTCATTTTGGTCTTTATGATTCATAGGGCGTACAAAAATGTGAAAATAAGTATCTCCAAGTCACAAATATATCTCTTAATGCGTTGAGAACTGTAGTATTAAATTTTTGCAAGGAGAGTAAACTGAATGATGTGATCTGCGAGATTTTATCAGTAGATTCAGTTTATTCTCGAGAGGCAAAATCTAACGGCAATCACGAGATGATGGGCCCTAGGGTGGGCACCGCGCCTCAGGATATACGAGATAAAAAAATCTATCATGCATGGTAGAAAAGAATTGCCAAGTTAGGACAATCCTTATCAGTGGCATGCAAAATGATTTAATCTCGTTCTACGAGTCATATCCTATGGAAATGTTGGGTCGACTCGTCCCATAAGAGTATAGTGTTGCTCTCTTCGGCTCCTAATGTGAGGATGCAGAAGAAAAGGGTTAATCATACAATAAAACAAATGTCGAGTATGATCACCGAGTTAATATATACGGACAAGCAAATTTCGGATGGAATTAAGGTATTGGATGTGATCTAGTTCTTACCTGATTCATAGGAAACCGTGAGATCGTATCTCACACTTGACGAAAGCATTCGTACTTTCGTTGATGTGAATACGTACTGTGAGCTCGATGAGGAGCACCTAGAAGCAAGTAGGCCACACTCGAGTCATGCTAATTCAGAGGAGTCGAGTAAAGATTTCCTTCGTGCTAAGCCAATAGCATAAGCATGTGAACGAGACTCGAGATCCAGGTAATAAAATCATCCGAGAAAACCGACAATGAGGTACAAGAACGCAAGAGGAAGGAATTTGGTTAGACCAATGTAAATTGCTACGTTTGAGGTAGATTTGGTCATTTCGCTCGTGAGAGTGACGAACAGAAATTAATATCCTTTTTCTTTACGTAGTGTGAGATTTGTCTCATTCACTATAATGCTCGCTGATTTCTTTCCTTTGTAATCAGGAGCAACCGACGACGTAACTCGAGACAGGAGTGCATAAATATAGTTCCGTCAGGTAAATCCTTAAGCTTGGAGAATTTACGTTAAGAACAGAGCATTTGTCGTTGTTAGAGGGAACGACACTTGCCATGACGTTCTTAATACTGTAGACATTCGACGGATCTACAATTTAGTATCTTGTCTAAAATTGACTAGGATATGCGTGAAATTATTCTTTTTTTTAATATGACAATTTTTTGAATTGTTCTGGTTTTAATCCATGATGGATTGTATGCACTGGGTTCTACTCCTTCTAATGGTTTCTTGTCGTTCTACTATTGTCTTTACATCTGATTGCGTAGATGATGATATAAATGAATGACATAGTAGACTTAAACACATGGGGTAAGAGATGATGAATCGGTTAGTAGCGAGAGGTTTATTAGACCCGCTGACCACATTCGAGTTACCCGTATGTGAGTTTTGCCTAGCCGACAAAATGACGAGAAAATCATTTAGCAATGCAATGAGAGCTGGGACTCTATTGCAGTTAGACCATTGTATCTTTCTTTTCTTGTGGTCTTATGAGTATGAGAGCCGGAAATGGAGTTGTGTAGATAATTAAAGACGCTTACGTGCATTTTGGTTCATTTATCTGATCTTGCATAAGTCTGAGGTATTAGACTGCTTTAGGAGGTTCATAAGCGAGATTGAGAATCAGTTAGATTTGAGAGAAACCGAGCGAGAACGCAAGTATTCGTCTAAACTACACATGGGGCTCTGTTTCGAGAGGAGTATTACGAGACTACTGACTATTAGTCAGTTCCCCATTTGAGTTTTGGATAGTGAGGCAGCCTGACCTTAGCCACTTGAGGTTATGGGGTTGTGCCACGATTTCTCGCATTTACACAATGAGTTAGGTCCGCGAGAAAATATGTGTTCCTAGGCGAACACGGATGGTACTATAATCGAGATTGAGTCTCGTAATACCATATTTCTTGATAATGATTTCCCCAAGAGAGGTGAAATCAATTTGGACCCTACCCTTTATGCGATGAATGAGCCTAATGGCTCGGGGAGCCCAGCGGAGGGATACAAGAATCCACTATGGATCTTGATCTCAGTGAGAGCGATCCATCAAGAGGTAAAGATTTTTCTCTCCTCCTAAGAGCATCGAGCATGCGTATTTAAACGTTGTTTCTCGATTGAGGGTGAGACCCTCGTTGCGACTCTAGAGGATGATGAAAAATCTAAAACGGTCTAAGAGACTCTTGAGAGTTCTGCAAAAGATGTAAAAGACCGTTTATTGAAGGCCATAAATGAAGAGAAGAAAGTGATGAGAATCAACGGAGTTTGGGACCTAGTTGATTTGCCTAAGGGTCGAAGGACTATTGGGAACAAATAGGTTCTCAAAGTCAAGATAAAAGTCAACGGATTGATGAAGAGGTAAATAATCCGTCTAGTAACCAAGGGTTACACTTAGACTGAGGGGTGGACTATCGAGGAGTCATAGTCCAATTTATCTCGAACCGTTTATCTTTTAACGACTGTCACAAACATGGATCAAGAGTCACATTACAAGGACGTAAAGACCGCTTTCGTAGTGGAAGTCTAGATGAGGCGATCTACATGGAGCATCCCTCTGGGTTCGTTCTAGTAGATCAGGTAGATAACGTCTATTGATTTTAGAAATCAAAATACGATCTTAAGCCATCATATAGATAGCGGCACTTGAGATTTCACGAGAATGTGATATCTTATGGTTTTGTAATGATCGAGTAGGATTATTGCATCTATCTGATACATCCCGATGACTCCTTTATGAGCATGTTCTCATATGCAGGTGACATACTGTTGGTCGGGAACAACAAAGAGTATCCAATGACCATTGTAACATGGTTATGAGGTTTTAGTTCATTCTCAGATTTTGGATCCATAGGGATCGTTTGAGAATGGTGTTGACTCTTTAACAAGAGTTTTACATCATGTAGATTTTTGAGCATTTCGAGAATAACGAACACAACCTAAAAGATACTCTTATCGCTAAAGGTAAAAAGACCTGAATCTTGACACATGCCCTAGAATTTACAAAAGAAATAAGGGAGATGAGCAGAATCCCTTATTCTAGTGCAAAATACATTTCTAGTGTATACGATGAGGTATACACGTGTGATATACAATTTGATATATGCGATGAGGCATACATGACCAGACGTTTATTTTATGGTTGATCTGGTGAATAGGTATTAATAGAATCCTGGATGGGATTACTGTAGAGCAGTGAAAAAGGATTCTGAGATATCTCATTTGAACTGCGGACCTCTCCATGTGTTACGGATGAGGTGATTTGCGTTTTGTCGTTGGGATTCAGATACTGAATGGGAGTAGTGATCTGAATAAACGCAAAACGTTTTATCTTCTTATAGCAGTAACAAGAGAATCTGTATATCTCTAACGATAGAGACTGAACTTATAGTATACTCAATTGCAGTTCATGAGAATGGTTGACTTCAGAAATTTTCTGGAAGACTTGGGGGTTGTGGCAAATAGTGGGAGGTCAATGATAATTATTGTGATAATCAGACCGACACTGTTAACAAATGAGATCCTATGTATTATAATAAAGTCAAACACATTGATACCGAATACCACTGAGAAGGGTATTGTGACAGCTAAGTACACCTTGACATACAGCATGATAGCTAATCCCTTCAGAAAACCCGTTGTGAGAGATTCCTTTGTGAGATAAGGAATCATTGGGTTTAGTATATTTTAATATTTCTCATTATATACTGTTTTAGATGTTTATTGAAATGTATGACATGCATGCATTATTGGGTCACATATGTATTTCATGCACTATTTATTGTCATATGTTATGATCTTATGATAAAAAATGTGTCAGGCAGGCATGGTCGACTCTCTCACACGAGTGACCACCTCCGACTCTGAGTGAGTGAAGATGAGACGGATTCTAGTCGTAAGAGTCTTTGAGAGTGGCCCTACTAGAATATAAGTCGCCCTGATATGTGTTCAGGATGAAATTATATGCGATATGACCGATATGGAAATACCCACATCCATGTTACCTGTAAATAGTCAGGTTTGAGATCTCAGATATCACCTGCAATTTGTGATATTGTTTCTGAGATGCTCTCTCTGAGATCTCTGGGTAAAGTCGTATGTGTAGACTGAGTCCCGTACCTGTACAGTGTTAGAGAAATCTGACATATACCTTTTGAGAGATGGGGGAATAACACTGTGGTACGTGTTTTATACCACGTGTGATGAGACGACCATGTGACAATGGGAGCTATTATTTGAGACGATAATTTGATCTTGATCCCCGTTCCCACTGTGTGAGATCTGAGATCCATTGGGTTAGATCTCTTATGCCCTTATTACTTTCGGCTGTCTCTAGAAGTTTTGATTCAGTGTTGCTACTTTAGTATGTTTACCTATGGCTCGGAAGATAAATTGAGGTCTAAGGGATAGGTCTAGGAAAGCAGCTGAATTGAAACCGATAGATTCGAGTTTGAGAAAAAGAAGGTCAATAGACATTACATAATTGTCATGTATTCACAGGTCGACTTGTTATGTTAATCCATGTTGGGATTCAAACATAATGGTGAATATATAGTCGAGCAAATTGATTGGGGATCACTTTCGATGAGGAAAGTGGCTCGATGAATGTAAATGTATTGAGTCTGGGGTATAACGAGTTATTTTTATACTAACGGTGACTACTCGATCATCCTAACAGGTGTATCGAGAAGTCTTTGTTTGCAAGTGTACTCGCCGGTCGCACGACGCCCAATCCAGTATGAAAGTCCAGTAGGGTGATGTGAGAGATCGCATGAGTTGCGATCTTGTGATTGACAGAAGTGAAATGCCCTCATGTGCAAGTGGGAGATGTTGAAAATATGCCCATTGAGGTGGGGATTTGGGTAATTTAGGAAGGGGGTAACTCCCATCCTTAACCACCCTAATTAACCACTCATTAAAGTGGTAATTCCCCAATTAACCCTTTGAATGAAAGTGAGCACTCTTTCCTTTTGGAGTGGACAGCAGCAATGTGGCAATTCTTCCTGCATGAACAGTAACAATGAGCGGAAGAAGGCTAGGGTTTTTCAACATTCTCTAGAGAGAGAAAATAGAGAGAGGGATGGAGATTTTCGCGTAGGAAAATCTCCTATCGTCAAACGATTCACCGGATGTGAGGGTTGAGGTGTCGTAGAATTGCGATGGTGATTCAATTACGTGATCACCATCCGACCGTGTGATCATTTCGAGGGACATCGCGACACGGTGGATTTTGGAGACCGCCCTATCGAGGTATTTATCCCGAAAATTTTGAAACTATTTATTTTACGCTTCTGCATTCGCGATTAAATCCAACAATTTCAATAAGCACCAAAAAATCAGCATCGATATGAAAATGAGAGAAATCACGAGACACACATAATTGAATACTAAACCTCATCATGTTGTAGACTTGTAACACAATTAAAATTGCTCACAAAAGTTAAGATAAAATTCTCTTGATGATCCCTTAATATACCTCCTCCTCCCCCTTTCCCTGGGTTGCCTGTAGACCTACCATCGGTGTTAAGTTTATAATATGAAATAGGATTTTTCCAAACAACTGGAATGCAGATTTTTTTTTTGTGCTCAAAGGGAGCGGCATGAAACCATAAGCTATCCTATGAATGCAACTCCTCCACCACTGAAAAATTAAATATATAAAGCATCTTAATATGCAAAAAAATTCTTTTAGCAATGGTTTCTTGGCATTTTTTTTTTTTTTTTGTAATAGGATTATTGGCATATGAGAACATTGTCCAAAAAATATTCATTATGAGCATGCCAAATAACCCAACAATGATGAAAGGGAGCATATGAATAAAAAATTTTGCCCTACTTGATTTAACTTTAAAGTTTCACTAACTCCATAATTTATCTTTAATACTCTGTCCTGAGTTAAGAAACCCAGAGAATGGCTGTAACTTCTCCATAATCGAGAAATAACAATTAATTTTTGTTATATTCATAATAATATTATTGGCATAAAAATTAATTGCTTATAAGTAATATTATTAACATAAGCTATATTCATAAAACACAATGAATTATTGCATTGGCTAAGCAACTAACGATAAAACTCACATATAACTGATATGCATGTTTTTGTTGGATTCCTCTCCAAGGTAGATATAAATGCCATTGATTATTTTTTCTTTTGCCATATTATAGCTTAATACATATAGTAGTATATAAATAATGGCAAGAACAAAAGAAGAACCAAAAAAAAAAAAAAAATTTGCAAAAGAACAATTATATAAATTGGAAACTACATGTACTTGTCGTGGCTGAAGCTACATATATCTACATATGTATGTGAGAAAAAATCAAATATAAAATAATTATTATACCTTGGTTGCGCGAGTTTACAAATTTACAACCAATATCGTGTTGATAACATATTGTAAAATTTAAATAAATAAATATATATATATATATATATATATAATGAATTTAAGAGAGAAAATACAAAGAAGACAATATGTAGAAAATATTTTGCTTGTACATTTTTTTAAAGTTTCCACACTTTATTTTCTAGGCTATCAAAAATACACCCAGGACCATTGAATTGCATTACCATTGAATTACATTACCTTTCGTTAGAAAATAAATATTACATAATAAAATGATAATAAACTCATGATTTTATAAATTTTTGGATAAATATGAATATCCACAAACCTTTAGTTTTTATAAAAAAAAATTATTTTTATGGTTATTTGCATAGTTATTAAACCCGGATTGACCTGTCGACCGAAATGAGTTAACCTGCGACCCATTCACTCTACAGTTCGATTCATAAATGGAACCATTTATGCGCTCAACCTACAAAATCCCACGGGTCAATAGCAGATCAATCCTAAACCCGTATCACCTATGGGTTTTTGCAACTCGTGTCTCATATTTGAAAAACTCAAAAAAAAAAAAAAAATCATCTTCCAATGGCGTCATCTCACATTCATAAAAAATTGAGATTCAAACTAAATTTGAGAAAAATAACAATTTCAAATAGTTTTTGAAGTGATTAAAATATTTAAAAGCTTAAAATAACAAAATTATATATTAATTTGAAGAGGGAAATACCTTGTTACCAATTTTAATTACGGATGATTGTGAGATTTTTTCAATATCAAAACTTGAAATTGTTGTTTTACATACTTATAGAAGAGTAAAGTAAAGATGAATTTTGAAGGCTCGAACTTAAAAAAAAAAAAAAAAAAAAAAAAAGTGAAGTTGAGTTTTGGGGACTGATTTGAGAGAGTGGTTTCATGGTTGCAGAGGAAGAGCAGATGGAGGGTGTGCGTGCACTGTGAGGTGAGGAAAAGTGAGTAAAAGTGAGAGAGAGAGAGAGAGAGAGAGAGAGAGAGAGAGAGAGAGAGAGAGAGAGAGAGAGAGAGAGAGGTGAGTAGAGATGTCATGGCCACGTGCATTCCATTTTAATTAAAATATATTTAAAAAAATTTAATCACATATATATTTTTATATTGTAAAATAATTAAAAAATAAGCAATTGAATCAGTGATTTAGTGATTTAATGATTTAATCGATGAAAACATAAATTTTAAAACATATAAATCAATATATAGGTTGGATTTAATAATTATGCTTATTTGTTACACGATGATGTGTAATAATAATAGTGCTATATGTGATATTGAATCAGTTAAAGATTTTTAAAAGACCATTTGTAATATTATAATATTGTGAATATCTCTCAGAATCAAGGTCCCACCTTGGCTACCAAACTTTCAAGTTAATTTAGGCATTATTATGGGGGCATAGCAAAGCCTCACTTATACATCGTACAAGATTGAGAGATATGATGCTTTTCATCCGGATCTTGTAATTAAATTTGAAATTGTAAGTCTAATAATTGAAATTAATAAAATATCAACAACAAAATATTTTTATCAACCTGTTGGTAAAAATGCCCGTGATGAGCTTTTACCATAAGTAAATAGTTTGAAATGGATAGTTACTCAAGGTTAAAAACCTATTAACCCATTATCCCACAAAAAGGCATATGAATTAATTTCTCTAACATGCCTACGTGAAATTAAAAGAGTTCAGTGAGAGAGAACTCTCTTTGCACATTGATTGAGAGTTTGAATGAAACATCAATTATCTAGAGTGAGAATACTTTGAGGGTGTAAGAAATTTTTAATTAAAAAAATTTCTCACCATTGGAGATCACTAGAATTTGGGTTAAGGTGTCCTGATACTACAGTGGTGGTTTAATTTCATGATCACCATCCTGACTGACCTATCCGTACGAAAGAATTGTGGCTCTATTGATTTTTTAGAGACCTACACATCTAGGTATTTGTCCAAAAAATTCCAAACTTTTAATTTACATGCTTCCGTATGTATATATAGTATAATAAATCTAAAATTAGTATCAAAGCAACGTTATATTTATTAAAATTTTTTTCAGAATTTTTTATGCATAAAATGTGTATGGTAAAATTTTAGGATCCGGATCACGTATGAATTTCATGAATCTGAGAATACCACAAGAATATTCATGGCCCAAGGATCATGAGAATAGTTTTTATCGAATTTTTTGAGTACATTAAGACTATGAAAGATTCGGTTGAAGTTTCTAACCCAATAAACACAAAACATTAAATCTGTCGAATTTAAGAACGTTGATTTGTAAAAATGGTCTACAAATGTTTGTCATGTTCAGATATATATTTTGATATATTAATTGTGAATTTTTGTTACCGAAAATTGAGTTTCAAAAATGATCTCGAAGGGCCGAAATTTTGAACGCTTGATTTGCTGAGATTAGGGCCTAAATCCAACTAAAATTCAGTTAAGAATGATTGGATGATATTCAATTACCAATTTCCAATGAAAATCGCAACAAAAATAGATTGGAAATGGGATTTCCAGAACCTGGGTCAAGAGCACCAAGTTGCAGACCCATTGGGCAAAGAAGAACCATTCCAAACCCGCTGGCACGATCATTATAGGCACACAAAGGAGTGTGACTCAAAAAGGAACTGGCACTTGAAGTTCATGCACGAGGACGACACGTGTACATCAGGGTCTAGGATCTAGGTTGGGTTGTTAGGGATCTAAGTCTGACCCGCATCCTGACCCGGGCACGCATGATGGCGCGTGGGAGATGCATTGTGTCCTGCATGTGCAGCAACTTGCTACCCCACGTGTTTAGGTGCGTGTCAGACATGCTGCCTGTCTGGCACGTGCAGCAGGCTGCTGCCGCTGAGTAAAGGTGCCTGGAACTGTGCCGCTGGCCCGTAGCGACTCGTGGGACCTTCAGCGGCACGTGAGGTCATTTTGGATTGATTTTTGACAGTCTTACGTCCATATTTGTAACTTTTTGTGAGTTTTTATATATCGAATTCAAAATCTAGATGGTGAGATGCGATTCCGGATTGTAGTGTATGATGTCTGTTGACTCATTTGCTCACTTTAGGATTTATACTCGAATAATTTGAAATTTGTTGATTCATAAGATACACAAAAATGTGAAGTTGAGAATTTTATAGAGGTTGTTCACTTTAGGGTCTATTTGCCTTTACATCAGTTACGTCTATCTAATTTCATATAAGTTTAAGGCGTTAGAATACATTAGTAGGTTTATTATCGAGATTGAAAATCAGTTAGATTTGAGAGTGAAGACTCTTAAAACCAATTAGGGGCGCAAATATTTATCAGAACTAATAAATAGCTCTATTTTGAGAAGAATGTTACGAGACAGCTGACTATCGTACTATTTCTCAGTAGAATAGAGTAGCCGAAAGGAGGAGTAGGAATTTATTGGAGATAGTGAGGTCTATAAAGGCACAGAAAATTTATTCATCTCTTATTAGGGAGATGTTTTATTTACTATACCCTACATCATCAACTGTATCTCATTAAAGTCCGAGTCAGTACTCCATTTGAGTTTTGAACAAGGAGGGAGCCTCAGTTTAGCCACTTGAGATCATGGGATTGTGCAGCGTATGATCGCGATTTTGCGTATCCACACGGCATGTTAGGCCCGCGAGGGAAGAAATGTATCTTTATAAGTATTCATAACACTCTAAGGGTATGTATTCTTAGGTGAGTATATGGACAGTATTGTCATTGAGATTGAATCTCGTGATACTACATTCATTGAGGATGATTTCCCTAAGAGATGGGAAATCAATCTGAACTTTACATTATATGAGATGGATGAAACTAGTGGATTTGGTGAGTCCAACAGCACGACATAAGACCCCGTTTATAGATTTTGGTTATAGTGGGAGTGATCCATCTAGAGGTGAAGAGATTTTCTCTACTCGTAAGAGTATCGAGGATGTGTATTTAAACGTCGCTTCTCGATTGAAGGTAAGACCCTTATTATGACTCTTAAGAATGATGAAAAATCTAAAACGGTTTAAGAGACTCTCGAGAGTTTTGTTAAGGACCATTTGTTAAAAGCCATAAATGAAGAAAAGGAGTCGATAAGAATCAATGGGGTTTGAGACTTAGTTGATTTGCCTGAGGGCAGAAAGACCATTGGAAACAAATAGTTTTTAAGGTTAAGAAAAAGACCGACAAGTCAGTAAAGAGGTATAAGACCCTTCTGGCAGCCATAGTTATACTCAGACTAAGGACGTGAACTATCAGGAAGAAAAAGTCTAATTTATCTTGATTCGTTTACTTTTAATGATTGTCACGAATATGGATCCAAGTTACACTAGATGGACATATAGACCGTCTTCTGTAATAGAAGTTTTGATAAGGAGATCTACATAGAGAAACCTTCTGGATTCGTTCTAGTAGGTCATAAGGACAAGGTTTATTGACTTCGAAAGTTGACATACGGCCTAAAATAGTCATCCAGACAGTAGTATCTAAGATTTCATGAGAAAGTGATATTTTATGATTTTACAATGATCGAATCATTATATTTATTTGATATGTTTTGATAACTCTTTTGTAATCATATTCTTATATTTGAGTGACATTCTATTGGTTGGAAACAATAGAAAATATCTAATGACTATTGAAATATGATTATTGTCGAGTTTTTATCTAAAGGACAAATGTGAGCCTTAGTTCATTCTCAGAATTTGGATTCAAAGAGATCACTCAAGAAGGGTATTGACTCTTTCACAAGAGTTCTATATCAGAAAGATTTTTGAGCATTTTGAGATGAACGAATGCAACCTAATAGATACTCCTATCACTAAAGGTGAGGATCTGAATCTGTTTTAAAATTAAGGGAGAAATAAAGGAGATGAGTAGAATCCCTTATGCTAGTGTAATATGTAGTCTAGTGTATACGTGGAGATATATACGGCAAGATATTTATTTTGCAGTCAATCTGGTGAGTATGTATTAATCAAATCCTGAAAGAAATCATTGGAGAGCAGTGAGAAGGATTCTAAGATATCTTAAAGAACTGTGAATCTCTTCTTGTGTCCAGAGGAGGTGATTTCGCCTTATGGGATATTAAAACGTCAATTGGGGCAGTGATTTGGATCAGTATAAATCGATATCAGGTTTTGTTTTCTTGATCAATGGAGGAGTCATTTCTTGGAGTAGTAAGAAACAAATCTGTATATCTGTATCTATGATAGATGTTGAGCTTGTGGCATATTCAATGGAAGTTCAGAAAAGTGTTTGGCTTCAGAAATTTTTGGATGACTTAGAAATTGTGGTAGATAATGAGAGGTCGGTAATAATTTATTAGATAATCAGGCTGCTATTGTTAACAATCGAGATCCTAAACATTATAGTAAGACCAAATATATTGATACAAGATACCATTTTATGACAGACATCATCGAGAAGGGTACTGTGACGAATATATACACTTTAACACATAGTATGATAGTTGATCCGTTCATCAAAATCATTGTGAGAGATTCCTTTGTGAGACATGGAATTCTTGAGTTTACGTGTATTTTGACATTTCTCACTATATACTAATTTTGATACTTATTGTTATATATGACATATATGCATTATACAGTCATAAGTTTATTTTTTATACTTGTTTATTATCATATATTTTTTAGTAAGTTATGATAAAAGATATGTCAGGCAGGCGTAGTCAACTGTCTTACACGTGTGACTATCTCCAGCTCTGAGTGACCGGAGATAAGACAGTTCTTAGTCGTAAGAGGCTTTGAGAGTGACCTTACTAGAACATAAGTCGCTTTGATATGGGTTCAGGATGAAATCATATGCAACATGATCAATATGGACATTTTCATATCCATATTGCCTGTGAGTAGCCAGATTGAGTCTTAGATATCACTTACGTGTAGAGATATCGTTTTTGAGAAACACTCTCTGAGATTTCTGGGTAAAATATTGTGTAGACTGAGTTTTATACCTATACAGTATTAGAAAAATTTGACATATGGTCTTTTGAGATATGGGGGAATAATACCGCGACACATGTTTTATACCGTCTGTGATAAGATAACTATGAGATCGTGGGAGCTATTATTTGAAACGATAGTATGATCATGATTTTCGTTCCTACTGTGTGAGGCCTGAGATCTGTTGGGTGGGATTTTTTATACCCTTATTACTTTCGCTGTTTCTAGAAATTTTGATCAGTGTTTACTATTTTAGTCTATTTACTTATGATCCTGAAGATCCAACATGGTGATGTGATAGATCGCATGAATTGTGATCTTATGATGAATGTAAAATACTTTCATGTGCAAATAGGAGATGTTGATAAAAATGTCCATAAGAGGCTTTTACTACAAGTAAATAATTTAAAATGGGTAGTTACTCATGGTTAAAAACCCACTAGCCCATTATCTCACAAAAGGCATGTGAATTAACTTCTCTAACATGTCTACGTGAAATTGGAAGAGTTATGTGAGAGAGAACTCTCTTTGCACATTGATTGAGAGTTTGAATGAAACATCAATTCTCTAAAGTGAGAATACTATGAGGGTGTGAGAAATTTTCGAGTAGTAAAATTTCTCATGTCATTGAGATTACCGGAATTTGGGTTGAGATATCGTGGTACTGTGGTTGTAGTTCGATCTTGTGATCACCATTCTGACTGAACGATTCATACAAGAGAGTTGCAGTTTGATTGATTTTTTGGAGGCTTACATATTTAGATATTTATCATAAAATTCTGAACTTTTAATTTATATACCTCCGCATACGTATATAGTGTAATAAATCAAACACAACCACGTGGTAATATTCTCGTGTCCAAGGATTGGTGGATCTAGACTTGTTAAATTTATGAAGGTTTGACGAAATAAATTGGACACCGTTTGATCCAACAGTGCAAGTAAATAAATAAACAAAAAATAGAATATTATCTTTTGATAGAAATTCTAGTAGTTGTTTTCTTATGACTTTTTTTCGTAGGCGATGAATACTTCAAGGACGAACGAGGATGAGAAGGATGAATAGACGAAGGAGGAGAAAACAATTATTTTATTCAAAGATCATATTAGTAATTTACCAAAAGGTGAAATTTCTTTAGACCTACTTTCTTCATGTTTTTTTTCATTTTATTGTTTTTCACAACCTTGGTCTTGCTTTTGGTGTTGTTCGACAAAACGTTCCAGTCTTTTCTACTCTCCAACTTTTTTTTTTTTTTTTTTGCATTTTCGTATTTATTACTCAAATTTCTTTATGAATGCAATAAGTGATTTAGTCCTTACACATCCATAAAAGTTTGCTGTTTTTTCTTTGAATGATTTATCTTTGTTAATGAAGTGGCTTATAAGAGATTCAAAAGCGGTAGCAAAAGGAAAAAAAAAACATATCTCTGATAGTGAGATTTCACTAATATCCCAATTAAATGCAACCCTTACTATAATCTACCAAGACAATATTTGCTTCTTTCACACATTGTCATTTCTTTTAATAGGTATTCAACAATTAAATTTTGGAGATTTAGCTTAAATCTTGCTTAAATATTTTCTTGAAAATTTTATTTCAAAATTTTTGTTGAAATTTGAATCAGCTAACTTTTATTCGGAAATCCAGGTCCTCGAAACTATTTATTTTCCGTTTTAGAATATTAAAATTACAAACTTGCTTTGGTTTTCACTATGGATCTTATTTTAATTACCAATAAATCTTTTTGTTTTCTTTCTTCGGTAAGTTCTGGGTTCAAACTCCTTTAACGTAGAAGAAACTCAACCCAGGAAACTCATCAGAGTCAAGATTTCACTTCTTTTATTGAGCTTAAGCAACCCCCAAGCCAGTTACATACTTATTCTCACCAGAAATAAATTTTTTTTTTTACCTGTTAAAAGATAATTTAGATTTTTATGCCCTATTCTATCTTACAACTTTCTTTTTTCTCGTAGATTCAATGAGAATCCTCTAAAACCAATGAAAATGCTTTTTAGAGACAAATTTGAGCACAAATCAAGAAACTAAAGGGATTGGCCTTGACCACTAGGGATGCAACTAGAGGAAAATGTTTTAGGTAGATCAACCTCGTTTTTATCTGCTTCAAGTCTCTTGTTGGAGCCAATATTGGTAGCCATGGGATGCTTGTGCTGCCACATGTATGTCATGGCCTCTAATACAGACTTAGATGTTAAAGCTATGGCCAAGGTGGACCACTTTTTAGCTGTGATGTCCCCTAAGAATATGTTTGCAAAAGAATTTATTTGCAGTCTTTGTTGATGTCATCATGAGTTCTTCCACTATAATGTTCCACTAAAAAAACAATGTAGTTATCAATAAAATTGATCTTGATTGTTACACTATATTGACTAACTCAAAATTTAACCAATGATATATAACATTGGGAACCCTCAATCTTAGTAGTCCGTTTTTAAGGTAGAAATCAAGTTATCTCCTAATATCATGCCAGAATATACCTCATATATTAAAAGTCACTTCTAACTTACTGTTGGAAAATCGAAGTAACAAGGATGAATAGAGTGGAGGTTGTATGTGATTTTATTGCACAAAGAGTTTGAATATAACTTACATTATTTTGGCAACATAACATATATAAGTTTAGAACTTTTGTTTATATCTTTTTTTTTGGTGATAGACGAGGAAACAAACGGACAAAAACAAACAAAGAAATAAACACAGGAAAACATAGGGGAGGTCACATGGCTGAACTGCAGCCCACTCGTCTCTGAACCCAGTAGATGACTGAACTGTCTTGCCCTAGCAAAGAATGCAGATCATTTGGAGGGGAGGAAGCTTCGTGAATCCCAGAAGGGGCATCTTTTCCCATCTTAGCTAGTTTATCAGCACACCTATTAGTTTCTCTAAAAATGTGAAAAGCCTCCGAGACTCCCATGAGTTGCATGATATCTTTGCAATCTTGGATCAAGATTCTTCGAGGATGGTTTTCTCCTACTCCTTTATTGATTGCCTGAACTAGCACCGGTGAGTCACTTTCAACAATCAAGTGACTGAAGTCCTTACTCTTAGCAATCCATAAACCCTCCCACAAGCCTCTCAGCTCTGCCAAGTCAAACGATGACATGCTGATGTTGATCCAAAACCCATAGACCCAGCTCCCACTGCTATCTTTGAAAATTCCACCTGCTAAGGCTAGATTCCCATCTCGGCTAGCTGCACTATCCACATTTAGCTTGAACACTCCTTCCATAGCACGCTTCCAACTGTCATGCACCTCATCCAATCTCCTGCAGACTTCAGCGGACTTATCCCCATAAAACTTCCCTAAACAGCGCACTCTGTTGTTAACCACCGAGAGGGGAGGTTCATGCTTCCCTTGAAACACAATAGAACACCTAGACTTCCAAATTTCCAAACCATGAGAAAGAAAAGCATGACTTCATTCTACAGCCCCAACTTATGGTTTTTATTTTGCTCCCTCTCTCAACCAGTCCATTGCGTTCATGTGTTGAAAAGAGAAATTAATCAACCTATTATCACATTTCTAAAAAGGGCATTCCCAAGAGTCCAACAAGTTCTTCTCAAGGATGGAGTCTTAAATTGGGCTGGCCCACAGAATTCGAGCCCAGCCCGGGCCAGCAAAAGGGCCCTTTTTGGCCCAGCAAAGGGGGCCCAATTGGGCCCCAACGGCTAGGTAAATCTAGCCATTGGAGGCTGTCCAACGGCTAGTAATTCTAGCCGTTGGAGACAGCCTCCAACGGCTAGTAGAAAGGGGTCTTAACCCCTCTCTTGTTCTCTCTTTTTGCTCTCTAATTCTCTCCCTCATCTTCTTCTATAAATAGACTTCTATGTATTCAAGTAAAGGCATGAACAAAAGTTCAAAATTATGAATGTTATTTGCTTTCTATTTCAATAAAATTCAGAGTTATATTACAAGATCTCTTGAGTTCTTTCTTTGATCTTTCAACATGGTATCAGAGCAAACGATCCCATCCTCTTCAAGATTGGGTGACCCTCCTCCTTCCATAAACTTTTCCCAAATACAAAGTATATCCTCTATCCAATTGAAAGGGGGGAATAACTATCAATGGGCAAATGTAATGAAGAGGGCACTCAACCTTCACAACCTAGAGAGTCATGTTCTTGATGATCCACTTGAAGAAACAGATCCATCCTTTCGAGAATGGAAAAAAAGGGATGATCATGTGTTTATTCTTCTCCTTAACTCTCTAGATGAAACTCACAAAGCAATGGTGTCATGCGCCCCAAATGCAAAAACTTTGTGGGATGAAATGTTCTCTCTCTATGGCTTGGAATCCAACTTTGGGAGAATCTTTGAGCTTAAGAGACAAATTGCTTCCATAAAAAAGGAAGGTAAATCTCTTCCTCAATACTTTGGGGAGTATTCAGATGCTTCGAATGAGCTGATTACTTTACGGCCAGATTCCATAGACCTCAAGGTCATTCGAAAAAGAAGAGAAGAAGATAAAATATTTGGTTTTCTCATGGGTCTAGATGATTCATATTCTCATCTAAGGCAAGAAATTTATCGAATGAAGGACTTTCCATCATTTGGGGAAGTCCAAAATATGATTCAAATGGCTGAAGTGAGCATTAGATTGGAAGAAAGCTCTAAGCAAAAATTGGAAGCTCAAGCATTCATTGCCTCTACAAATGAAGTAGTTGCTGCCAAAGTGAATCAAACTCAAACGAGAAATGAGATATGTTCTCATTGTAAGAAAAGAGGCCATTCAAAGGATAAATGCTGGCTCTTGCATCCCCAACTAAAGCCCAAAGTATTCAGGCAAAGGGACTAGCAAGGAGCTCCAAACGGATTCGGTTCAGGACAGCAAGCTGCTGCCCAATTCGTAAAGGTTCAAGCACCATCCTTGGCTGACTTTGCTGCACTCCAAACTCAACTAAATGAGGTTGCACAAAAGCTTCAACAAATAGCTCCTTCATCCGGTAAAAATCAAGAACCTTTCTCATATTTAAATTCTGAAAATTTTCTCATTGATTCGGGAACCGAATGTCATATGGTTAAGGATAAAGCAAAAATAAAGAGATTTGAAAACCTTCCAAACCATATGACTATTTGAGTTGCAAATGGACAAGATTTGAGAGTAAATCAAGTTGGGGAAGTTGACATTTTTGGAAAACCAACCAAGGCTTTATATGTCCCCAAACTTACCTCAAACCTACTGTCCATTAGCAAGATCACCAAGGATCAAAAGTGTAGAGTTTTTTTTGACCCCAATAATGTCTCTTTTTTGGATCTCAAGTCGAATCAATTGATTGGCAAGGGTTCTAGAAGAGGAGGACTTTATTACTTGGATCAAAAACAAAATGCACATGTAGCTCATGTTAAGGAGGATCAATCTCTTTGGCATAGACGCTTAGGACATCCTAGTGATCGAACTTTAAAACGTCTATTCCCAACTTTAAATTTTGAGAATAGACATTGTAAAACTTGTATTTTGGCAAAGGAAACCCGAACAATGTATCCTATTTCAGAAACAATATATGAAAATCCTTTTGATTTAGTTCATTCCGATGTTTGGACTTCACCCATCATGTCCCACTTAGGTTACAAATACTTCATTACTTTCATTGATCACAAAACAAGGCACACATGGGTGTATCTTCTAAATACCAAAGACCAAGCTCTTGAAGCTCAAGAGCTATGTGAAGTATGTAACCAAACTATATAATGCCAATATAAAAGTCCTAAGGTCAGATCATCGTGATGAATTTACAAGTCTTAATTTCGAAAATTACCTTAAGGACAATAGCATTATACACCAAAAATGTCATGTGTTTACACACCCCAACAAAATGGGGTAGCGGAAAGGAAGAATAGACACATACTTGAAATATCTAGAGCTATGATGTTCTATGCAAACATGCCTAAGAAATTTTGGTGTGATGTAGTTAAAATCGCGGTACATGTGATCAATCTTATGCCCACCGAAGTTTTAAAATGGCAATCTCCCCTTGAGGTTCTCCTAGGAAGGAAACCAAATATTTCCCACCTTAGGATATTTGGTTGCACATGTTACATTCACATTCCTACGCACCTAAGGAATAAACTAGAACATAGATGGAAAAAGTGTATATTTATTGGATATGCAGCCTTTGAAAAAGGCTATAGGTGCTATGATCCTACCACTAACCGAACATACACATCAAAAGATGTGATATTTTTAGAAAGTGAGTTTTATTTCGCAGGAAATGAAGATATAAAGGAAGCTCCAAAGACTGAAATTCCTCCTAGCACTTGGGACTTCCTCATATCGCCTCCTCAAGAAGCTGAACAAACCGAAGGAAACTCCACCTCTGAAACAAGCCATAACTCTCAAGATGATAATTCAGAAGCTTTAGAGGCTGAACAACCAATTGTTTCAGGGGGAGAAAGTGATACAAATGAGGAGAATACAAACGAGGAGGAATCTCTTGAAATCGAGGAGGAACCGGATGAACCACCACCTCAACTAAGAAGATCAACAAGGCTTAGACTTCCTCCATCCGAATGAATCAATCGAAGGGTATTCTATAACTCTAAGGTAACCTCCCATCCTATTTATGATTATTATACCACCTCACATGTTTCCTTGGACCACCAAGCTTTCTTGAGTAATCTAGATAAAGAAGTGGAACCAACGTCATTTGAGGAGGCATCAAAGGATCCAAGATGGAGAAAAGCAATGGAGGAGGAACTAAAAGCTCTATCAAAGAATGGGACATGGGAAATCACTTCACTACCAAAAGGGAAGAAAGCCGTAGAATGTAAATGGATATACAAAATCAAGCACAAAAGCAATGGATCAATGGAGCGATTCAAAGCAAGACTAGTAGCCAAAGGACTCAAGCATATGGGATTGATTATAAGGAGACCTATGCTCCAGTTGCAAAAATGAATACTATTAGAGTCCTTTTATCATTTGCGGTGAATCACGGTTGGAGCCTATTTCAAATGGATGTAGCAAATGCTTTTCTCCAAGGAGATCTAGAAGAAGAAGTCTACATGCAAATACCAATGGGTCTTCAATCTCAAGGAGAAAATGCATGCAAACTTCATAAGGCAATTTATGGTCTCAAACAATCTCCAAGAGCTTAGTATGCAAAATTAAGTCATATTTTCCTTAGTCATGGATTTCATAAATGCAATAGTGATTCATCTCTCTTTATTAAAAAAACTAATGATTATATCACAATAGCATTAGTTTATGTAGATGACATTATCATCAAAGGTAGTGATTTGCATCAAATAAATCTAGTTCGAAATTTTTTAAAGTCTAGATTTGAAATTAAAGATTTAGGAAAACTAAAGTATTTTTTAGGAATTGAGTTAGCCTATTGTCCCAATGGGCTAATTCTCTCCCAAAGAAAATATGCTCTTGACCTTTTACAGGAAACAGGAAAGCTTGGAGCAAGACTAGTTTGCAGTCCAGTTTCCTCTTCCAGTCCTTTAGCCGATGATAATGATCCTCTAGAAGACATTGAAAGATATCAAAGGTTGGTTGGGAGACTTCTCTACCTCACCATCACAAGGCCAGACATAGCATATGCCATTAGCTATGTAAGTCAATTCATGCACTCTCCAACAAAAGGCCATTGGAGAGCAGCTGAAAGGAGTCTTAACCCCTCTCTTGTTCTCTCTTTTTGCTCTCTAATTCTCTCCTTCATCTTCTTCTATAAATAGGTTTCTATGTATTCAAGCAAAGGCATGAATAAAAGTTCAAAGCTATGAATGTTATTTGCTTTCTATTTCAATAAAATTCAGAGTTATATTTCAAGATCTCTTGAGTTCTTTCTTTGATCTTTCAACATCATGCTCCAAAAAGTAGCTGAATTGTCCACGCCCTCAACAAGCTTGCACCAGATATCATGCGCATGGTTGCAATCCCTCATCACATGTTCAGGCATCTCCTCTCCCTCTTTGCAGATGCAGCAGCTCTCATTCTCAACAATGCCTCTTCTTTCCAACTCTCTTCTCGTTAGGATTTTACCCTTAATAGCCAACAAGATAAACAACCTAATCTTCTCTGGACATTGCAGCTTCCACACCCACTTCCAACCCATACCTTCCTCTGAGGGAGACGACGGATCTTTCTTTTGAACCTAGTATGCCGAAGCAACTGGAAACTCTCCATCAGGTCTCTTATTCCATATTATGTGTTGAAATGAAGCATAATTGGGTTCCTTAGCTCTCCTTAAAGAAGCCCTAAAGAGAAGTCATAAAATGAGCTTCGAAATTGTTGCCCCTAAGTGTTAAAAATAAGAGAAAAGATGAAGATAAGTCTCAAGGTATTCAACTTGAAAATATGATAATATCATAAACATTGAGCCTTTTATTTTTTAATGTTCAGAATTTGGCAACATATTTATGACCCAAAATACATTCAAAAACAAGCCCAATGAAGCCCAAAAGTATGGAGAAAAGTCTAAGAGGTAAACCCAAATAGCTAGGGGCAGTTTGGGCAATGTATATTCCAACAGTCCAAAAACTAGCTGTTGGAATTCCTTGGGGTTTGAGCCCCAACGGGAATATTGACTTTGTTCTCTCTCTACTGGCTATTTTTCTCCCTTTGCCTATAAATAGAGCTATTGCTCTCATTGTAAAATTAAGAGGAAGATAATCTCTCTTCCTTTATATCATTCTACTACATCAATAAAAACCAGAAGTTTATTAGATTTCTCTCTCTTCTTAGTCAAAAATCCAACATGGTATCAGAGCAAACATCGACTCCGGGGTTGGGAAATTCTCTTCCTCAAATCTCTTCCTTTCAAATCCAACTTTTCTCCCAAATTATTCTAAGCTCAACCAATTACTTCCAATGGGCTAGTCATATCAGAAGATCTCTCAATGGAGCAAAACTTCTGTCTTTCATTACAAAAGATCCTATGGATCGGCTAGACCCACGATTTGATGAATGGAAGGAGCTGGATGATCAAGTGTTCCTATTGCTAACAAGCTCCATGGATCAAGTACACAAAAATATGGTAATGTGCTGTCCGAGTTCCAAATCCTTATGGGAGCAAATGTATGGGTTATATGGTCAGGAATCAAACTTGAGCATAATATTTGAAATACAAAAAAGGATTGCGACCATCCAAATGGAGGAGAAATCAATTACACAATTGTTCGGAGAACACGAGGACTTGTGGAATGAGCTCAACACATTGAGACCTCTCACAAGTGATATAAAAGTGCTGCAAAAGAGACAAGATGAAGACAAGGTGTTTTCATTGCTCTCATCACTCAATGAGTCATTTGTACAACTTCGACAGGAAATTCTTCGAATGAAAGAATTTCCATCATACCAAGAGACTCGATTTATGATTCAAAGAGCTGCAGCTTCTCAAAGGCTTGAGGAAAGCAATCAGTCCAAAAGTGAAGTTCATGGGTTCTCCACAAAGCAGAATGAGCAAGCTGCAAATAAGGCTCATCTGGGAATAAAAAAGGTGTGTTCTCATTGCAAAAAGTTGGGACATACCAAGGATGGTTGCTGGTTTCTTCATCCTAACCTTAAACCTGAGTTCATCAAGAAAAAAGAGCAAGAGAGGAGGGAGCAAAATGCTCAACCAGCTGCAAACAAAGCAAATCTGACATCTCAAAAATTAGGAAAATCCTCCTCAGGTACTTGCTCTAACTCATCTGTTACTTCTTCAAAATGGTTGATAGATTCAGGTTGTGATCACCATATGGTCAAAGATAAGCAAAATTTTCAGAATCTTGAACCTTTCCTAGAACCTAAAATGGTTAAAGTTGCGAATGGACATAATTTCAAAATTAAGCAAATTGGGGATGTTAAAATATTTGGAAGAAAATCAAAGGCCTTATATGTTCCTCAATTTACCTCTAATCTTATGTCCATTGGACAAGTCACTAAGGACTTAAATTGCAAAGCTATTTTTGACCCTCATTCTGTTGTTTTTCAGAATTTGGAGACGAATCAAATGATTGGTAGTGGTTCTATGCAAGATAACTTGTATTTTTGGAAACAAGATAGTTTTGTATTTTCCGCAATCTGAGAGGAAAGTTACCTCCTTTGGCATGCTAGATTAGGTCATCCTTCTATGCAAGCTTTGAAATGCCTATTCCCATCAAAAAATTGTAGTGATAGACATTGTGAAGCATGCATTTTTGGAAAGGAAACCCGAATATATTATTCTATTTTTGAAACTCAATATAAAAAGCCTTTTGATCTTGTTCACTCGGATGTATGGACTTCACCTATGATATCTAGAAGGGGATTTAAGTATTTTATCTCATTTATAGATCATAAGTCTAGGTATACATGGGTGTATATGCTAAGATCAAAAGACCAAGTTTATGAATCCTTCAAGTCCTTTTACAAGTATATTATAAAACAATATGATGCCAACATTAAAATTCTTAGGACAGATAATGGTGGGGAATATATGAGCACCAATTTCAAAAATTTCATTGAGGAAAATGGAATTATTCATCAAACTAGTTGTCCCTACACTCCCCAACTGATGAGATCATCAAGATTGCAAGGAATTCACGAGATCCAACTCAAGTCCCAATTGGGCCGGTGACAAGGGCCCGAGTTAAAAGATTCAAAGAAGCACTGAATAACTTAATTCAGGGGGCTTTACAACAAGAAATTAGAGTCCAAATAAATAAAGAACCAAAAGGGGCCTTAATTATGCTTATACAAACCCAGTTGGAAGAATAAAAGGCCCAAAACTACCTAAGATCAAGGGATGACGAAAATGAAGAAAAATAGCAGCAAGACTTGGTCAAAGTAGTTTGAATTATTTAGTTTCCTAATTTTTTTTGTAACTTATGTTTAGTTTTCTAATTTTTTATTGTTTAGGGAGTTACTAAATTTTTAGTTGCCAATTATATTTTACTTTTAGGCTATAAATAGGCCATTATACATTGTGTAAAAGACAACACTTTGGAGAGAATTAATAAAATTGTGAGAATTCTTCACACAGGTCTTGTTCTTTTGAGAACTTGAACTTATTCAAGATATGAGTCTTGTTTAGTTCTTTGACTTATCAATCTAGGTTTCGAACCATCTAGATTGTGGCGTCATTCATTCCATCTTTATACCAAGATTCTTGATCTAGTGAGAAACGGGTCTAAGGTCATATACCTTAGGTTCTTCCTCCTTTAGGGCAAGGGTTGAGGTTTTTAATTCCACCGGTTCAAATAATTCGTTGGGACGATTTTTTGGGCTAAATTAACTTGTTCGTGGGTTCTAGGGTTTTTATACCCAACGGGTTCACATCAGTTGGAGTGTGGTGAGTTTCTTTCCTATTTTATTCTAACATTGTCTTGCAGATTCCAATCATGACTCAAAATCAAAAAGATAACATAAGTGAGGAGGTTCAACCTCAAGTTGGGTCGAATCTCCAACTACAAGCCTTTATGGGGGAGATGAGACGGATGATGAAGAAAGAGTTAGATCTTATACATGAAAGGTTGGATAAGGTGGAAGAAGGGTCGCAAAGGGGACAACCATCAATAGTGCCAACCCCCTCCAGGAGGAATAGGTTTCATCAAAGAGAAACTGAAGTTGTGGATGAGTTTGAAGGGGATGGGTTAGAAGCGGAGTTTGATAGGTTATCAGTGGGTTGTCATAGGAGACTTGGTCGAAATAGAGAAGTTAATAATCGGGTAGACAACAATTTAGGTAGTATCAAGATGAAAATTCCATCGTTTCAAGGTAAAAGTGATCCCGAAACATATCTTGAGTGGGAGAAGAAGATTGAGTTGGTTTTTGATTGTCACAGCTATTCTGAATTAAAGAAGGTTAAACTTGCTGTTATTGAGTTTACTGATTATGCAATTGTATGGTGAGATCAGTTGTGCATCAATAGACGACGGAATGGGGATCGACCCATTGAAACTTGGGGTGAGATGAAGAAGGTGATGAGACGACGATTTGTGCCGAGTCATTACTATAGGGATTTATATCTCAAGTTGCAGAGTCTCCACCAAGGTAATCGAAGCGTAGATGAGTATTACAAAGAGATGGAGATGACTATGATTCGAGCTAATGTGGAAGAAGATAGAGAGGCGACGATGGCTAGATTTTTGAATGGTTTAAATCGAGAGATTGCCAACACGATCGAGCTTCACCATTATGTGGAGTTAGAGGATTTGGTACATATGGCAATCAAGATTGAAAGGCAGCTCAAAAGAGGTAACACAAGACCAAAACCAATACCACAGATTCCGAATGCAACATCTTGGAGAATGAGCTACCCGAAGAACGAAGAAAATTCAGCCATCTCCAGAGTTAAGCCTGAACAAAAACCTGTTAACTCCACCACGACTTCTCAAAGTAAGTCAACCCTACTTTAACTCGATCTAGTGAGATTAAATGTTTCAGGTGTCAGGGAAGAGGACATATAGCTAGCCAATGTCCAAACAAGTGAGTTATGGTGATTCGGGAAAATGGTGCAATCGAGTCTGAAGATGAAGGAGACATTGATTGTTTGCCTCCATTGGAAGACGTCCCCATCGGAGCTGAGGAGTATGGGGCTGAATATGGTGAGATGTTAACGCTAGTAACATGTCGAGCCTTAAGCTTACAAGCCAAAAAAGATGAAGAAGAAGTACAACGGGAGAATATCTTTCACACTCGTTACCATGTGAAAGACAAGGTATGCATTTTGATCATTGACAGTGGTAGTTTCACTAATGTTGCGAGTAAGACTTTAGTGGAAAAGCTGAATTTGACAACCACTAAACATTCTCAACCATACAAGCTACAATGGTTGAATGATAGTGGAGAAGTGAGAGTTACAAAACAAGTTGTTGTACCATTCCGGATTGGGAAATATGAAGATGAGGTGTTATGTGATATGGTGCTAATGCAGGTTGGGCATATTTTGTTAGGAAGGCCTTGGCAATTTGATCGACATGTGCAACATGACGGCTTCACCAACAAATATTCATTCCTGTTCAACCAACGAAAAATCACTCTAATTCCGATGACACCAAAGCAAGTCTATGAAGACCGAGTGAGGTTGCAAAAATTGAGTGAGCAACAAAAACAAAAAGATCAAAATGGGTTGAGAGAAGAGAAAAAAGAGAGAAAAGAAGAGAGAAATACCGAATTTGATGAGAAAGAGAAAAGAGAGAAAAGTTTGACCAATGAGGTAAAATCCGAGAGAAAACAACAGAATTTTTATGTCAAAACAAGTGAGGTTAAGCGAGCGATGCTCTCAAGACGGCCAATGATTGTACTTATGTACAAGGAATTCCTCTTAAACACTGACCTACTTAACCCTTCTTTGCCGAGTGTTATTGTTTCTCTTTTGCAGGAATTCGAAGATGTGTTTCCTGAAAAGCTACCCCAAGGTTTGCCACCTATCCGGGGTATTGAACATCAAATTGATTTCATACCCGGTGCATCAATTCCAAATCGTCCAGCATATAGAAGCAATCCAGAAGAGGCGAAGGAGATTCAAAGACAAGTCGAAGAGTTGATGGAAAAGGGGCATGTGAGAGAAAGTATGAGTCCATGTGCAGTTCCGGTGATTTTGGTACCTAAGAAAGATGGAACATGGAGGTTGTGTGTTGACTGCCGAGCCATCAACAACATAACGGTAAGATATCGACACCCTATTCCTCGTTTATATGACATGTTAGATGAGTTGCATGGTGTTTGTGTGTTTTCTAAAATTGATCTTAAGAGTGGATATCATCAAATACGAATGAAAGAAGGAGATGAATGGAAAACAGCTTTTAAAACTAAATATGGGTTGTATGAGTGGTTAGTTATGCCCTTTGGATTAACTAATGCTCCTGTACATTCATGCGCTTAATGAATCATGTTTTGCGTGCTTTTATTGGTAAATTCGTTGTTGTTTATTTTGATGATATTTTGATATATAGCAAAAGTTTGCATGATCATGTCTCACATTTGCATTCGGTTTTGGATGTACTTAGAAAAGAAAATTTATATGCTAACCTCAAAAAGTGTACCTTCTGTACTGACAAGCTTGTTTTTCTGGGTTTTGTTGTGAGTGCTAAAGGCATCGAGGTGGATGAAGAGAAGATCAAAGCCATCCAAGAATGGCCAACCCCCTCCAATATAGGTAATGTTAGAAGTTTTCATGGTCTTGCTAGTTTTTACAGGAGGTTCGTGAAAGATTTTAGCACTATCGCTGCACCGCTTACACAAGTCATCAAGAAAAACGTTGCATTTCAATGGAGTGAAGAGCAAGAGAAGGCGTTTCAACTTATTAAACATAAGCTTACTCATGCACCTTTACTTGCTTTACCGAACTTTTCTAAAACATTTGAAATTGAATGTGATGCTTCTGGTGTAGGTATAGGCGCTGTTCTTATCCAGGATGAAAAACCACTTGCATACTTTAGTGAGAAGTTAAGCGGGGCTGCACTTAACTATCCTACCTATGACAAAGAATTGTACGCCTTGGTTCGAGCTTTGGATACATGGCAACACTATTTGTGGCTGAAAGAATTTGTGATTCGTACGGATCATGAATCCTTGAAACATTTGAAAAGTCAACATAAGCTGAATAAGAGACATGCTCGATGGATGGAATTCATCGAAACTTTTCCTTATGTCATTCGATATAAACAAGGTAAGGAGAATGTAGTTGCGGATGCACTTTCACACAGGTATGCCTTAATCTCTACTCTTGATGCTAAATTTCTTGGTTTTGAGCATATTAAAGAACTTTATCATGATGACCATGATTTTGGAGAAATTTATAGTGCATGTGAAAAATCTGCAGAGGGTAAATTCTATAGGCATGAGAACTTTTTGTTTAGAGAAAATAAGTTGTGCATGCCAAATTGTTCATTGAGAGAGTTGTTAGTTCGAGAATCTCATAGCGTAGGGTTAATGGGACATTTTGGAGTTCCCAAAACCTTGGCAATTTTACAAGAGCACTTTTATTGGCCACACATGAAGCGAGACATTGAGAGATTTTGTGGTAGATGTATTACCTGTAGGCAAGCTAAATCTAAGGTTCAACCTAATGGTCTTTACACACCCCTACCTATTCCTAATTCACCTTGGATTGATATTTCAATGGATTTTGTTTTGGGTTTACCTAAGAATAAATATGGACGAGATTCAATCTTTGTAGTTGTAGATCGATTTTCTAAGATGGTGTTGAGATTTCAAGCTATCAAGCAACTAGGATTGAATGAAAACTTAAAGATCTTTATTTGAAGAAAGAGTGCACAATGAGAGCATTGTTTTTTCATGGATAGAACATCCCATACAAGCTCCTATTTATAGAGATTATTACATGAGAAAGAGAGGGAAAAAGACCCCAAACACTCAAGGATCCGTTGGGGAACATTGGGGACAGATTTCTGTCCCCAAAATCACTGTATAACAGCCATTTTTATGGCTGTTATACAGTGCAACGGCTAGTTCAAAAGAACTAGCCGTTTTGCCCTTTTTAGGGCCCATTTTGGGCTTCTTTTAGGGGCTTAACAATGCCATTTTTGAGGACTAAAAAACTCATAAGGAACGGGCCAAATACATCTCATGGATGGGCTTAAACTTGGCTTGAAATGGGGCCTATGCTAACTACACTTAATTCTCTTTTATTTCAACACTCCCCCTCAAGTTGGGTGTGTATGTATCTAAAACACCTAACTTGACCAGGTTTTTTTGAATATGATTGGCGGTCCCAGGCTTGGTGAGGATGTCGGTAATTTGATCATCGCTTTTAGTGAATCTTGGAGTGATGAGCTTCTCCTCAACCTTTTGCCTCACAAAGTGACAATCCACCTCAATGTGCTTTGTCCTTTCATGAAAAACCGGGTTTGAGGCGATGTGAATGGCTGATTGGTTATCACAGTGTAGGGAGATTGGAGTAGGGACTATGAACCCTAATTCTTCAATCAAGGCTTTCAACCACACGACTTCACTTGTAGCGGTTGCCATGGCTCTATATTCCGCTTCCGCACTTGATCTTGATACTACATGCTGTTTTTTGCTTTTCCAAGCAACAAGATTCCCTCCAACAAACATGCAATACCTTGAGGTCGATCTCCTATCTTCTGAATCACCTGCCCAATCTGCATCACAGAACCCTATGATTTGAGAAGATTCGTTCTTCTTCATTTGAATTCCCATTCCTGGAGTTCCCTTTAGGTAGAGAAGAATTCTTTCAATGGCCCTCCAATGCTTCTTCTTGGGTTGATGCATGTGCTGGCTAACTTGCCCAACGGCATAAGAGATGTCCGGTCTAGTGATGGTTAGGTAGATCAATCTTCCAACAAGTCTTTGATATCGTTGCTTATCTTCATAAATCTCCTCATCATCTTTGTGACTTAAGGATGTGCTTACCGGACTACAAGCTGGTTTGGCACCTAGTTTTCCCGTCTCCTGCAAAAGGTCAAGAGCATACTTTCTTTGTGATAGAACAAGTCCATTGGAACAATAGGCAAGTTCTATCCCTAGGAAGTATTTTAGTTTCCCTAGATCCTTGATGTCAAACTTAGTTTGAAGAAAAGTTCTAACTTTGTTAATGTGATTCATATCATTTCCTGTTATAATTATATCATCTACATAAACAAGAATGATAATGGTATTTTCTCCTAGGTTCTTGACAAATAAGGATGAATCACTAACGCATTTCTTAAAACCATGTTCAAGGAGAGTAGAGCTAAGTTTTCCATACCATGCTCTAGGTGATTGCTTGAGGCCATATATTGCCTTCTTTAGTTTGCAAACTTTGTTGTCACGATGGGAGAAACCAGGGGGCACTTCCATGTACACCTCTTCTTCCAGATCTCCTTGTAAAAAGGCGTTTGCAACATCCATTTGAAATAATGGCCATGAGTGATTTATAGCAAGAGAGAGAAGGACACGGATGGTGTTCATCTTGGCCACGGGTGCAAACGTTTCCTTGTAGTCTATGCCATATGATTGAGTGAAGCCCTTGGCCACCAATCTTGCCTTGAATCTATCTATGCTTCTATCACTCTTGTGTTTGATCTTGAATATCCATTTGCACCCCACAGCTCTTTTTCCTTTTGGTAGAGATGTCACTTCCCAAGTGTTATTTTTAGCCAAAGCATCCAACTCATTCTTCATTGCTTGAACCCAATGAGGTTGATCCTTTGCCTCCTCAAATGTTCTAGGCTCTTGGTGAAGGTCTATGTTCTTGATGAATCTTTGGTGACTGCAAGACATGTTAGATATTGAGTAGTATTGAGAAATTGGATGAGTAGTCACCTTGGAGTTAAAATAGACCCTTCTATTGATCCATTCCAAGGGAGGAAGTCTAAGTCTTGTAGATCTTCAAAGAGGAGGAGGGGGTTCATCCATAGACTGCTCCTCATGCTCTTCGGCCATATCAAGAGCTCCCCCTAAGTCTGAGTGTCCTTCCTCTTGATCTTCTTCTATTTCATGATCTGAATGAGAGGGTGATGGGTCCCCTTGAGTTGGATCATTTTGGTGAGTTTCTTCATTGCTTTCGGCAGGAACTTCATTGATTTTTGGTAGAATCACATTCCATTGTTCTTGCTGGTAGATTTCTTTGGTTTGATCTTCTCTTCTTTGACCTACAAAGTAAGGCTCATTTTCCACAAATATCACATCCTTGGATGTGTATAGTTTCTTGGTTAGAGGATCATAACATTTATAGCCTTTTTCAAACGAGGAATATCCTAAAAAGATGCATTTTCTTCCCTTGGCATCTAGTTTGCTCCTAAGATGACTAGGAATGTGGACATAGCAAACACAACCAAAAACTCTTAAATGATCAATGCTAGGTTTCTTTCCAAGGAGTAGCTCTAGGGGTGACTTTCCTCCTAGGATTTGGGATGGCATGAGGTTTATAAGGTGAGCAGCGGTCTTAATGGCCTCATTCCAATATTCATTAGGTAAGTTTGAGTGAAACATCATAGATCTAGCTGTCTCCAAGAGATGCCTATTCTTTCTCTCGGCTATTCCATTTTGTTGAGGAGTGTACACACAAGACTTTAGATGAATGATCCCTTTTTCATCTAGAAATTTTTCAAACTCAAGGCTAGTGAACTCCCCTCCATGATCTGACCTAAACATCTTTAGGTTAGCATTAAATTGCTTTGTTATATATCTATAGTAGCTCTTGAATGCCTCAAATACTTCAGATTTGTTAACTAAGAGATAAACCCAAGTGTATCTAGTTTTGTGATCTATGAATGTCACAAAGTATCTAAAACCATTATGGGAGACTAAAGGAGAGGTCCAAACATCGGAATGAACTAATTCAAAAGCCTCTTTATATATTGTTTCAGAAATGGGATAATACACTTTGGTTTGTTTTCCAAGTACACAATCTTTGCAATGCCTATCTTCTAATTCACTATTCGGAAATAGGCGTTTCAAAGCTAGGTTTCCTGGATGCCCTAGACGTTCATGCCATAGAGAGGAGGATATGTTTCGGACAGCAAAAGCTTGGTTCTCTTGATCCAAGTAATAGAGGTTGTTCCTCCTAGTTCCCTTGCCAATCAAATTGTTCGTTTTGCGATCCTGAAAAATTACTTGGTTAGGATCAAAAATAGCTTTGCAATCTTGCTCTTTGGTTATCTTGCTAATAGAAAGTAAGTTTGAATTGAACTTTGGAACATATAAAGCTTTAGTCTTTCTCCCAAATAGTTCAATTTCTCCTAAGTGCTCAACTTTTAACTTATGACCATTAGCTACTTTAACTAATTTATGATTGGTCAAGGGAATAAACTTGTTGATTTTCTTTTTATCTTTTACCATATGATCGTCACATCCGGAATCTATGAGCCAAGAATTGGAAATAGATGAAGATAAGGAATTACCAGAATGGTGACTAATCTGCCCAACAAGTCGTTTGAATTCCTTATGCATCTCCTCCATCTTGGATTCGAGTGCTGCCACTTGAGACACTTGTTGAGCATTTGAAGATGATTCCGGATTTTTCCTAGCATATTTCGGCCTCAAATGTGGGTGTAGGAACCAGCATTTTTCTTTCTTATGGCCGGACTTCTTGCAATGTGGGCAGATGTCTCTTTTTGCAAAGTTTTGAGTGTTGTTGGCCGGATGCTCTTCATGGACAGCTTGGAAGGCTTGAGAGTCGGATTTAAGCTTGGTAGATTCTTCAAGCCTTAAGCTAGTCTCGGTTCTTTACACCATGAATTGGACTTCTTGAAATGAAGGAAAGACCTTCATTCGAAGAATCTCTTGTCGAATTGGAGCATATTCATCTCCAAGACCCATGAGTAGACCAAAGGTCATATCTTCATCGTTCCTTTGAAGAATGGTCTTGAGATTTATAGTGGGAGGCCTTAAGAGATTGAGTTCATTCCATAGATCTCTATATTCCCCAAAGTATTCGGGTAAGGATTTACCTCCTTTTTGAATTTTGAAGATCTTCTTTTTCAGCTCAAAGATTCTTCCGGTGTTGGATTCTTGACCATATAATGATTGCATTTTCTCCCATAATGCTCTTGCGTTTGGAATACATGTGACCATAGCCTTGTGAGTTTTGTCAAGAGACATTTGAAGGAGCACCACCACTTGATCGTCTTTCTTCTTCCATACTCTGAATAATGGATTGGCTTCATCAAGAGGTTCTTCAAAGATGTGATTTTCAAGGTTGTAGAAGTTTAGGGACCTCTTGATGGTATCTTGCCAAGCATTGTAGTTTGTTGAATCTAGAAGTAAGGAGGTGAACATTGAGGTGCTAATTTGTGGTGGAGGGTCATTAAGACCGGAAGAGGAAGGTATCGTTGCCTGCTCTGATACCATGTTGAGATTTCAAGCTATCAAGCAACTAGGATTGAATGAAAACTTAAAGATCTTTATTTGAAGAAAGAGTGCACAATGAGAGCATTGTTTTTTCATGGATAGAACATCCCATACAAGCTCCTATTTATAGAGATTATTACATGAGAAAGAGAGGGAAAAAGACCCCAAACACTCAAGGATCCGTTGGGGAACATTGGGGACAGATTTCTGTCCCCAAAATCACTGTATAACAGCCATTTTTATGGCTGTTATACAGTGCAACGGCTAGTTCAAAAGAACTAGCCGTTTTGCCCTTTTTAGGGCCCATTTTGGGCTTCTTTTAGGGGCTTAACAATGCCATTTTTGAGGACTAAAAAACTCATAAGGAACGGGCCAAATACATCTCATGGATGGGCTTAAACTTGGCTTGAAATGGGGCCTATGCTAACTACACTTAATTCTCTTTTATTTCAACAGATGGCTCATTTTATTCCTTGTCATAAATCTGACAATACTTCTCATATTGCGGAATTATTCATTAGGGAAATTGTGAGGTTACATGGGATGCCTAGAACAATCGTTTCAGATCGGGATACTAAGTTCCCGAGTTACTTTTGGAAGACATTTTGGGGAAAGTTAGGAACGAAACTTTTATTTTCAACAACTTGTCATCCTCAAACTGATGGTCAAACAGAAGTAGTCAACAGAACTTTATCCACTTTGTTGAGAGCTGTCATTGGTAAAAATATTAAAACTTGGGAAGAATGTTTGCCACATGTTGAGTTTGCATATAATCGTGCTGTTCACTGTACTACTAAATTCTCACCGTTTGAAATTGTTTATGGTTTTAATCCTTTAACTCCTTTGGATTTCTTACCTTTACCTATTTCTGAGCAAGTGAATTTAGATGGTAAGAAAAAAGAAGAATTTGTGAAGCAACTTCACGAGAAAGTACGATTCAATATCGAGAGAAGGACCGAACAATACATCAAGCAAGCTAACAAGGGACATCACAAGTTGATTTTTGAATCCGGTGATTGGGTTTGGTGACACATGCGGTGTTGAAATAAAGGACAATTAGGGTTTATGTCCTAAGGGAATGAAGTCTAAATGTATAGTTTAATTTGTGTAGATTTTTCATTCTCATTGTAATCCCTTTAAGGTTTCTAAGTTGGGCCCTAAATGGGCCCAGCCCGGGCCAGCAAATGGGGGACCAATAGATCCCCCAACGGCCATAATTGGAGAGGGCACAATGCCCTCTCCTCTCTCTCTTTTCTTATCTCCTTGCCCCTCTTCTTGTTCTCTATAAATAGGGCTTATATGTTTCTTTGGAAGGTATGAAAAACATGCCTTCATTGCATATACACTCTCTTTGAATTCTCAATTAAATTCTTGAAATTTCTTTCTTCATTCTTTGCTTGCTATATTTAAATTTCATCATGCGGAAGGAAAGATTTCCGGCACAGAGACGTTCCAAGTTGTTGCCCCGAGGAGATGGTCCTTTTCAAGTGCTAGAACGGATCAACGACAATGCTTACAGACTTGATTTACCAAGTGAGTATCATGTTAGTGCTACTTTCAATATTACTGACTTGAGTCCTTTTGATGTAGGTGACGATTTGAGGACAAATCCTTCTCAAGAGGAGGGGAATGATGAGATCATCAAGATTGCAAGGAATTCACGAGATCCAACTCAAGTCCCAATTGGGCCGGTGACAAGGGTCCGAGTTAAAAGATTCAAAGAAGCACTGAATAACTTAATTCAGGGGGCTTTACAACAAGAAATTGGAGCCCAAATAAATAAAGAACCAAAAGGGGCCTTAATTATGCATATACAAGCCCAGTTGGAAGAATAAAAGGCCCAAAACTACCTAAGATCAAGGGAGGACGAAAATGAAAAAATATAGCAGCAAGACTTGGTCAAAGTAGTTTGAATTATTTAGTTTCCTAATTTTTTTTGTAACTTATGTTTAGTTTCCTAATTTTTTATTGTTTAGGGAGTTACTAAATTTTTAGTTGCCAATTATGTTTTACTTTTAGTCTATAAATAGGCCATTATACATAGTGTAAAAGACAACACTTTGGAGAGAATTAATAAAATTGTGAGAATTCTTCACACGGGTCTTGTTCTTTTGAGAACTTGAACTTATTCAAGATATGAGTCTTGTTTAGTTCTTTGACTTATCAATCTAGGTTTCGAACCATTTAGATTGTGGCGTCATTCATTCCATCTTTATACCAAGGTTCTTGATCTAGTGAGAAACGGGTCTAAGGTCATATACCTTAGGTTCTTCCTCCTTTAGGGTAAGAGTTGAGGTTTTTAATTCCACCGGTTCAAATAATTCGTTGGGACGATTTTTTGGGTTAAATTAACTTGTTCGTGGGTTCTAGGGTTTTTATACCCAACGGGTTCACATCACCAACAAAATGGAGTTGCCGAATGCAAAAATGGACATCTCCTAGAAATAGCTAGAACTATCATGTTCTTTGCTAATACGCCTAAGCGTTTTTGGAGTGATGCGGTTAGTACCGCAGCTCATTTAATAAATCGTCTTCCAACTAGAGTTCTCCATGGAAAATCTCCATTAGAGTTGCTTAGAAAAGACAAACCAAACCTCTCTCACCTTAGAGTTTTTGGGTGTATTTGTTATGTTCATATTCCTAGGCAGTTTAGAGATAAGTTAGATATCAAAGGAAGGAAATGTGTTTTTATTGGGTACGCTTCATTCCAAAAAGGATATATTTGTTTTGAACCTGACTCTAACAAGGTATACACATCGAAAGATGTGATATTTGTAGAAAATGAATTCTTTTTTGCAGGAGAAAAAAATGAAGAAAATTCATCAAGCAATGACTTGCGAATCTTCTGCGATGTTCCCATAAATCCTCCTCTGGTTCCTCAAGAATCCAATGAAGAGAATTCACTTTCAGGGGGAGAAAACGAAGAGGGAGGAGTGGTTGAGTCTGAAAATGAAGAGAACTCTTCCGAAGAAAGAGAAGAAGGCGAGGGATTACCTACCTTAGGAGAATCCGGAGACGAAACTAGACTGCCCTCTCCGCTGGCTCCTCCACTTCGACGTTCCACCAGATTGAGGCTTCCTCCCTCAGAGTGGATCAACAGAAGAGTTTATTACAATTCTATGGTAACTCACTATCCTATTTCAAATTACTATTGTGTATCTAACACTTCCTCAAGCCATCAATGGTTCTTGAGTGGCATTGACTCATCACAGGAACCTAAGGCTTTTGATGAGGCAAATACCAAACCCGAATGGAGACAAGCTATGCTTGAAGAACTAGATGCATTGAATAAAAATGGGACGTGGGAGATTACTACTCTCCCTAAGGGAAGAAAGGCTGTCAGGTGTAAATGGGTGTTCAAAATCAAGTATAAAAGTGATGGATCCATTGAACGCTACAAGGCAAGACTTGTAGCCAAAGGATTCACATAAACTTATGGAGAAGACTACACTGAGACTTTTGCCCCTGTTGCCAAAATGAAAACGATAAGGGTTTTGATGTCAATTGCAACCAATGGAGAATGGCCAATGTATCAAATGGACGTGAAGAATGCTTTCCTTCAAGGGGACTTAGACGAAGAAATCTACATGCAAATTCCCCAAGGGCTAGATGAGGATTCAAACATCAAGGTGTGTCGTCTTAAAAAAGCAATCTATGGGTTAAAACAATCTCCTCGTGCCTGGTATGCAAAATTAAGTTCAGCACTTCTTGGTAATAACTTTAAGAAATCCATTAGTGATTCCTCCATGTTTACTAAAGTTAACAATGAAGAAATCACTATTGTTCTTATTTATGTAGATGATATAGTTATTACAGGAAGTGATATGAATGGTATTGATCAAGTTAGAAATTTCCTTAAATCTACTTTTGAGATTAAAGATTTGTGAAAACTAAAGTATTTCTTAGGAATAGAGCTTGCCTATTCTCATAAGGGGCTAGTTCTATGCCAAAAGAAATATGTACTTGACCTTTTGCAGGAAACTGGAAAGGTAGGAGCTAAACCAGCAGCAACTCCTATATCCACAGCAGAACGAGTACAAGGTGATGAAGAAATGTTCCAGGATATTCCTAGATATCAAAGACTTGTGGGGAGGCTCATCTACCTCACCATTACAAGACCAGATATCACCTATGCCGTCAGCTTAATCAGCCAACGGATGCATGCTCCAAGGATTCAAGATTGGAAGGTAGCAGAAAGAATTCTCAAGTATTTAAAAAGCTCACCAGGAAGGGGAATTCTTATGAAAAACAACCACAGCATGGAGATTTATGGCTACTGTGATGCAGATTGGGCTGGGGATGTCACGGACAGGAGATCCACCACCGGCTACTGGATGTTCGTGGGAGGAAATCTTGTAACATGGAAAAGCAAGAAACAATCTGTTGTATCCAGATCAAGCGCTGAGGCTGAATACAGAGCAATGGCAGCGGCTACAAGCGAAATAGTTTGGCTAAAGGCATTACTTGAGGAGATGGGATTTCCTACTATCGTTCCTATTCTTCTACATTGCGATAATCAAGCAGCTCTTCATATCGCTGCCAATCCAGTATTTCATGAAAGAACGAAACACATTGAGGTTGATTGTCATTTTGTTCGAGAAAAATTAGAAAACAAGACAATTTCAACCTCATATGTTAGAAGTGAAGACCAGCTAGCTGACATTTTCACTAAGGCAACAACTGAGAAACATCTTCAGCACATCCTTAGCAAGTTAGGGTCCATAGACATCTATGCACCTAACTTGAGGGGGAGTGTTAAAAATAAGAGAGAAGATGAAGATAAGTCTCAAGGTATTCAACTTGAAAATATGATAATGTCATAAACATTGGGCCTTTTATTTTTTAATGTTCAGAATTTGGCAACATATTTATGACCAAAAATACAATCAAAAACAAGCCTAATGAAGCCCAAAAGTATGGAGAAAAGTCTAAGAGGTAAACCCAAATAGCTAGGGGCAGTTTGGGCAATGTATATTCCAACAGTCCAAAAACTAGCTGTTGGAATTCCTTGGGGTTTGAGCCCCAACGGGAATATTGACTTTGTTCTCTCTCTACTGACTATTTTTCTCCCTTTGCCTATAAATAGAGCTATTGCTCTCCTTGTAAAATTAAGACGAAGATAATCTCTCTTCCTTTGTATCATTCTACTACATCAATAAAAACCAGAAGTTTATTAGATTTCTCTCTCTTCTTAGTCAAAAATCCAACACTAAGTTGGTTATTCTTTGAGTTCTTTTTCAATCCATTTGTAAGGCCCTAAATGGGCCTGGCCCGCAGGGGTTTGGTCCCAACCCGGGCCAGCAAATGGGGGACAAAGGGTCCCCCATTGGCTTGATAAACTAGCTATTGGGACTGTCCCAACGGCTAGTAAGGAGAGGGCTAAGGCCCTCTCTTCCCTCTCATTTTGTCTAAATTCTCTTCCTCTCTTCTTTCTCTATAAATAGAGGATGTCCTCCCTTTTGTAAAGTATGAAAAAATGTTTCAACTACTTGTATACTTTCTTTGAGATATCAATTAAATCTTTGAAGTATTCATTCATAGTTTGTTGCTTGCTTCTTTAAAATTTCAACATGGTATCAGAGCAGGCGTCGATACCTTCTTCATCCAGTCTTGGTGATCCAACTCCTTAAATTAGCACTTCAATGATCACTTCCATTCTCCTAGATTCATCAAACTACAATGCATGGCAAGACACCATTAAGAGGTCTTTGAATTTCTTCAACCTTGAAAATCATATATTCGAAGACCCTCTTGATGATGCTGATCCTTTGTTCAGAGCATGGAAAAAGAAAGATGATCAAGTGGTGGTGCTTCTACAAATGTCTCTTGACAAAACCCACAAAGCAATGATCACTTGTATTCCAAATGCAAAGACCTTGTGGGACCAAATGCGCACTCTTTATGCTCAAGAGACCAATACCGGCAGAATATTCGAGTTGAAGAAGAAAATCTTCAATATTCAAAAAGGATGAAAGACCCTACCCAAATATTTTGGGGAATATAGGGATCTTTGGAATGAGCTTAATGTTTTGAGGCCTCCAACCTCAAATCTCAAAACACTCCTTCAAAGAAATGATGAAGACATGACTTTTGGTCTTCTTATGGGTCTTGGACATGAATATGCTTCGATTCGTCAAGAGATTATTAGAATGAAGATATTTCCTTCATTCCAAGAAGTCCAATTTATGGTTCAAAGAGCCGAAACAGTATGAGACTTGAGGAATCAACCAAGCTCAAATCTGAAGCTCAAGCATTCAAATCTGTCCAAGAAGAGCATCCAGCCTACAAAGCTCAAAATTTTGCTAAAAAAGACATATGTTCTCATTGCAAGAAACCAGGCCATAAAAGAGAGAAGTGTTGGTTTCTCCATCCTCACTTGCGGCCAAAGAACAATAGAAAGGATCATGAACAACCAGCAAATGCACAACATGTCTCTTAAGTGGCCGCTCTTGAATCCAAAATGGAAGAAATGCAAAAAGAGATGAGGAAAATTGTTGGTCAGATTGGTCTACATTCTGGTAACCTTCTAAACTCATCTCATTCTAATTCATGGCTCATCGATTCTGGTTGTGACAATCATATGGTCAAAGATAGAAGCAAAATTAAAAGACTTATTCCTCTCTCTGATCATAGAATTGTCAAAGTGACTAATGGTGAAAAATTAAAGGTTGATCATTTAGGCGAAGTTGAATTACTTGGCATAAAAACTAAAGCCTTATATGTGCCTAAACTCAATTCTAGCCTTCTGTCCATTGGAAAAATAACTAAAGAACAAAATTGTAAAGTCATTTTTTATCCTAATGAAGTTGTATTTCAGGACCTCCAAACGAATCACTTGATTGGCAAGGGATCTAGGAGGCACAATCTATACTACTTGGATCAAGAAAATCAAGTTTTTGCTGCCCAAAATCAAATGCACTCATTATGGCATGCTCGTCTAGGACATCTTGGGAATTTAGCTTTGAAATGCCTATTTCCAAAACTAGAAGTAGAAGATAGGCATTGCAAAGCTTGTGTTCTTGGAAAGCAAACTAGGATGTACTATCCTATTTCAAATACAATATATGAAAATGCTTTTGAACTTGTGCATTCTGATGTTTGGACTTCCACTATAGTATCCCATAATAGATTTAGATATTTTGTGACCTTCATTGATCACAAAACTAGATATACTTGGGTATACCTATTGGTAACTAAATCTGAGATTCTTGAAGCCCTTAAGAGTTATTATAGATATGTGACCAAACAATTTAATGCCAACATTAAAATCATTAGGTCTGATCATGGGGGTGAGTACATTAGTCATGCCTTTGAAAATTTCCTAGAAGAAAAAGGGATCATTCACCAAAAGTCATGTGTTTATACTCCACAACAAAATAGAGTTGCTGAAAGGAAAAATAGGCATTTACTAGAAACCGCTAGGCCTATGATGTTCCACTCTAATATGCCTAAAAGGTTTTGGAGTGAGGCAATAAAAACCGCTACCCATCTCATTAATCATATGCCTTCTCAAGTTCTAGGAGGAATATCCCCATTAGAATTACTCTTAGGAAGAAAACCCAATATCTCCCATCTTAGAGTTTTTGGATCCATATGCTATGTTCATGTACCTAAAAATTTCAGAAATAAGTTAGAGGAAAGGGGGAGAAAATGTGTATTTTTAGAATACTCAACATTTGAAAAAGGGTATATAAATGTTATGATCCACTAACCAAAAAACTATACACATCCAAGGATGTGATATTTGTAGAAAGAGAACCTTATTTTACAGATAAAGAAGATCAAGATCAAGCTGGAAAAGGAGAAGCTCAAGATTTATGGAACACTACTCTTCCAACTATCAATAATCCCTCTCATCCGAACATTGAAGAAGAACCAGTTTCAAATGTTCATGAAGATCCAGCCCAAGAAGACTCATCACCATCACATTCTGATCATGAAACCTTTCAAGAGCAAGGGGGAGATGATTCGGAGCAAGAGCTGGCCACAAAACAAGAGGAACAAATCGTAGATGAACCACCTCCTCCTCTTCATAGATCAACAAGGCTTAGACTTCCTCCCTCTGAATGGATCAACAAAAGAGTTTTTTATAACTCTAAAGTAACCTCTCATCCTATTTCCAAATATTATTCAATTGCTAACACATCTTGCAGCCATCAAAGATTCATTCGGAACATAGATCTACATGAAGAACCAATTACCTTTGAAGAAGCAAAGAACCATCCTCAATGGGTGCAAGCCATGAAGGATGAATTAGAAGCATTAGCCAAGAATGGAACATGGGAAATAACATCTCTCCCAAAAGGAAAGAAAACCGTAGGCTGCAAATGGGTCTACAAAATCAAGCACAAAAGCGATGGAAGTCTTGATAAATATAAGGCAAGATTAGTTGCCAAAGGTTTTACTCAAGCTTATGGGGTAGACTATAAGGAAACATTTGTTGAAAAGAAGGATAACTTAACCCATCTTCATCACCAACCAAGTGCATCTACTTAGAAGTCCAAAAATCAGCATGCATTGTCCAGCAAGCATGGCCCATTTGGGCAGCCTAACCAACCCAAAATACATTCAAAAATAGGCTCAAGGAAGCCCAAAAGTTTGGAGAAAAGTCTAGGAAGCAAACCCAAATAGCTAGGGGCAGTTTGGGCAGCATATATTTCAACAGTAAAAAAACTAGCTGTTGGAATTTCTTGGGGTTTGAGCTCCAACGGGAATATCACTTTCTACTGGCTATTTTTTCCTTTTCTCTATAAATAGAGCCTCATTGTATCTCCAAAAACTATGAGAAAAATGCTCTCAAATCTGTCTATGTATGCTCTCATTCTTCTTCAATAAAATTCAGAAGTATTCTTCATTTCTTGTGCTCTATTTTTTGATATTTCAACATGGTATCAGAGAAAACTTTGATCCCTTCCTCTTCAAGGTTGGGTGACCTTCCACCTTCCATCAACCTTACCCAATTTCAAAATATATCCTCCATTCAATTAAGAGGAGGAAATTATTATCAATGGGCAGCCTTGATGAGAAGGGTGCTGGAACTTCACAACTTGGAGGGTCACATACTTGATCAACCACTTGAAGAGGTGGATTCTTCCTACAGAGAATGGAAGAAGAGGGACAATCATGTGTTTTTTCTTCTACTCAATTCCATGGATGAAACACACAAAGCTATGGTGACTTGTGCTCCCAATGCAAAACTAATATGGGACACAATGTTTTCTCTTTATGGCCAAGAATCTAACCTTGGCAGAATTTTTGAGCTCAAACGACAAATTTCAAACATAAAAAAGGAAGGGAAATCACTTCCTCAATATTTTGGGGAATATACGGATACTTGGAATGAGCTCTCCACTCTCTGTCCGGATTCCATAGATCTCAAAGAATGATAACTTAACCCATCTTCATCACCAACCAAGTGCATCTACTTAGAAGTCCAAAAATCAGCATGCATTGTCCAGCAAGCATGACCCATTTGGGCAGCCTAAACCAACCCAAAATACATTCAAAAATAGGCCCAAGGAAGCCCAAAAGTTTGGAGAAAAGTCTAGGAAGCAAACCCAAATAGCTAGGGGCAGTTTGGGCAGCATATATTTCAACAGTCAAAAGACTAGCTGTTGGAATTCCTTGGGGTTTGAGCTCCAACGGGAATATCACTTTCTACTGGCTATTTTTCCCTTTTCTCTATAAATAGAGCCTCATTGTATCTCCAAAAACTATGAGAAAAATGCTCTCAAATCTGTCAATGTATGCTCTCATTCTTCTTCAATAAAATTCAGAAGTATTCTTCATTTCTTGTACTCTATTTTTTGATATTTCAACAACATTTACACCCGTAGCAAAGATGAACACTATTCGAGTACTTCTATCACTTGCTGCCAATTATTCTTTGCCCTTGTTCCAAATGGATGTTGCAAATGCTTTTCTTCAAGGGGACTTAGAAGAAGAAGTGTATATGAAGGTTCCTCTGGGCTTCTCTCATCAAGATAACAAAGTTTGCAAGTTAAAAAAAGCCATCTATGGTCTCAAACAATCTCCAAGAGCTTGGTATGCCAAACTTAGCTCTATTCTTCTTGATCATGGTTTTAAGAAATGCAATAGTGATTCATCCCTTTTTGTTAAGAAACAAAATGAAAAAATTATTATAGATTTAGTTTATGTAAATGATATAATTATAACCGGAAATGACTTAAATCTAAATAATTAAGTTAGAAAATTTCTCCAAACTAAGTTTGATATCAAAGACTTAGGGAAACTAAAGTACTTTCTAGGGATAGAACTTGCCTATTGTCCAAATGGGTTTGTTCTATCACAAAAAAGTATGTGCTTGATCTTTTGTAGAAAACCGGAAAGTTAGGTGCCAAGCCCGCATGTAGTCCAATCAGCACCTCTTGTGGCCTTAAAGATGATGATGAAGAGTTTGAGGATGAACAAAGATACCAAAGGCTTGTAGGGAGACTAATCTATCTCACCATAACAAGACCCGATATCTCTTTTTGATGTGAACCCGTTGGGTATAAAAACCTTAAAACCCACGAACAAGTTAATTTAGCCCAAAAATCGTCCCAACAAATTATTTGAACCGGTGGAATTAAAAACCTCAACCCTTGTCCTAAAGGAGGAAGAACCTAAGGTATATGACCTTAGACCCGTTTCTCACTAGATCAAGAACCTTGGCATAAAGATGGAATGAATGACGCCACAATCTAGATGGTTCGAAGCCTAGATTGATAAGTCAAAGAACTAAACAAGACTTATATCTTGAATAAGTTCAAAGTTCTCAAAAGAACAAGACCTGTGTGAAGAATCCTCACAATTTTATTAATTCTCTCAAAAGTGTTCTTTTTACACAATGTATAATGGCCTATTTATAGCCTAAAGGTAAAAACATAATTGGCAACTAAAAATTTAGTAACTCTCTAAACAATAAAGAATTAGGAAACTAAACATAAATTACAAAAAAATAAAAATTAGGAAACTAAATAAATCAAATTATTTTGACCAAGTCTTGCTGCTATTTTTCTTTATTTTCGTCCTCCCTTGGTTTTGGATAGTTTTGGTCCTTTTATTCTTCCAACTGGGCTTGCATGAGTATAAGTGAGGCCCCTTTTGGTTCTTCATTCATTTGGGCTCCAATTACATAGTGATGATTTTTGGGCTAAATTAACTTGTTCGTCGGTTTTAGGGTTTTTATACCCAACGGGTTCACATCAAAAAAGCCCTAAAGAGAAGTCATAAAATGAGTTTCGAAATTGATGCTCCTAAGTTGGTTATTCTTTGAGTCATTTTTTCAATCCATTTGTAAGGCCCTAAATGGGCCGGGCCAGCAAATGGGGGACAAAGGGTCCCCCATTGGCTTGATAAACTAGCCGTTGGGACTGTCCCAACGGCTAGTAAGGAGAGGGCTAAGGCCCTCTCTTCCCTCTCATTTTGTCTAAGTTCTCTTCCTCTCTTCTTTCTCTATAAATAGAGGATGTCCTCCCTTTTGTAAAGTATGAAAAAATGTTTCAACTACTTGTATATTTTCTTTGAGATATCAATTAAATCTTTGAAGTATTCATTCATAGTTTGTCGCTTGCTTCTTTAAAATTTCAACATTATGGAGTCAGGACTTCTCCTAGGTCCTAGAGCTCGGAATTATCACAGCTCTTATTTGATCAATTTTTTCCTTAGGAAACATAGCTGCCAAAGACTCCAAGTTCCACTTGCCCTCTTCATCCCAAAAGTGGGACACTTTGGTTCATTTTGATCAACAATTTGGGGAACCAACGCCTGACTCACCAACTCTTTTCCTCCCACCCAAATGTCATGCCAGAACCAGACGGAATTACCATCACCTATCCGTCACCTAATGCTCCTTCTAAGGCACTCTTTACCAAGACATATCCCCCTCCATATATTGGATCTTTTACCCTTCCTTATGTGCTCTAGAAAGCTCTCCCCCTTGAGGTATTTGTTCTGAAAGATTGTACCCCATATAGCACCTTCACCTTTCAAGAGTTTCCAACCCAATTTAGCCACGAAAGCCACATTTTGTGCCCTCATACTTCTAATGCCCAGCCCTCCATTTTTTTGGCCTTGCAAACCTTCTCCCACTTAACCAGATGCACTTTTCTCTTGTCCTCACTACTGCCCCATAGAAAGTTTCTATTAAGCTTGTCTAACTTTTTGCAAATGCTTTCCAGGAGCCATGCCGACTACATTGTGTACATAGGGATAGCTATAGCGACAGCTTGGACCAAAGTCTTTCTGCCTGTAGTGCTCACGAGGTTTGCTTTCTAGTAGCTCAATTTGCTTTGCACCCTTTCTACCACATGCCGATAGGAGTTTTTGCTCACCCTACCATGAATAATGGGCACACCCAAATAAAATCCCAAGTCTTCTGTGATGGAGAATTTACAGCGGGCAGCCAGGGAGGTATTAATCTGTCGAGGAGTTCTGTTAGCAATCCAAATTTTAGACTTTTGGGGATTAACTTGTAAGCCACTTTTCTTTGCAAATTCCTTGAGACAACTCAGGATGTTGCTTAAACTCAAATGATTTGCCTCAACAAAGAGCACTAGGTCATCGGCGAAAAAGAGGTGAGAGATTGGGGGGCCCTTCAAGTAACTTTGTTGCTTTCCAGAACCCTTTCCTCACTTTTTCCTTGATCATGCAAGATAATCTTTCCATTACTAGGAGGAAGAGATTTGGGGATAAGGGATCTCCTTCCTGCAGGCCTTAACTCGCATTGAATGAAGGAAGAGTCTCTCCATTCCAGATAATTGCAGTCTCACCATTTGTTACAGCAAACATGATGAGCTTCACCAACTTTAAAGGCACTTTGATGTCAATGAGCATCTTTACCAAGTATTCCCAGCTAACCATATCATAGGCTTTCCTTAAGTCAATTTTCAAAATCATGGACTGTTTGGAACTTTTGGACTATCCTATGGAGTGAACTATTTCTTGCAGAGTGATAATGTTGTCAAGAGTACCCCTCCCAGGGAGGAAGCTATTCTAGTTGTTGAAAAGAGGAATTAATCAACCTATCATCACATTTCTAAAAAGGGCCTTCCCAAGAGTCCAACAAGTCCTTCTCAAGAATGGAGCCTTAAATTGGGCTGGCCCGCAGAATTCGGGCCCAACCCGGGCCAGCAAAAGGGCCCTTTTTGGCCCAGCAAAGGGGGCCCAATTGGGCCCCAACGGCTAGTAGAAAGGTGATGTGATTATCAAGACTGCAAGAAATTTACAACATTCAACTCAAATTCCAGTTGGGCCAGTAACAAAAGTTCGAGTTAAAAGGTCCAAAGAAGTACTGAATAAATTAATTCAGAGGGTTTTACAATAAGAAATTTGAGCCCAAATGAATGAAGAACCAAAAGGGGCCTCAATTATGCTCATACAAGCCCAGTTAGAAGAATAAAAGGCCCAAAACTATCCAAGACCAAGGGAGGACGAAAATAAAGAAAAATAGCAGCAAGACTTCCTCAAAGTAGTTTGATTTATTTAGTTTCCTAATTCTTATTTTTTTGTAACTTTTAGTTTCCTAATTCTTTATTGTTTAGAGAGTTACTAAATTTTTAGTTGCCAATTATGTTTTTACCTTTAGACTATAAATAGATCATTATACATTGTGTAAAAAAACACTTTGGAGAGAATTAATAAAATTGTGAGGATTCTTCACACAGGTCTTGTTCTTTTGAGAACTTGAACTTATTCAAGATATGAGTCTTGTTTAGTTCTTTGACTTATCAATCTAGGTTTCGAACCATCTAGATTGTGGCGTCATTCATTCCATCTTTATACCAAAGTTCTTGATCTAGTGAGAAACGTGTCTAAGGTCATATACCTTAGGTTCTTCCTCCTTTAGGGCAAGGGTTGAGGTTTTTAATTCCACCGGTTCAAATAATTCGTTGGGACGATTTTTGGGCTAAATTAACTTGTTCGTGGGTTCTAGGGTTTTTATACCTAACGGGTTCACATCAGTTGGTATCAGAGCAATTTCGGGTTCCCTTCGAGTTGTTCAAACTTGTCTATAATTGTTCATATTTGTCTATAATTTTTCATAAAACAAAGGCAGCTTCCAATTTTTTTCTTTTCTTTTATTGTTTCTTCTTTATTTGTTCTTTTTTCCTTATTTGTTCACATTCTTTATTTTCTTCCTTTATTCACTTTTCTTATTCAATTCATTCCATCTTTATTTCTTTCTTAATTTGGAAATTTTCCAAATTTGTAACTTTCTTATTTCTCACTTATTTTTCTTCTTTATTTTTCTTGTTATTCTTTCTTTGAATTTCACAAGACAATTATTTGTAAGTTAAATTCAAAGAGTTGTTGATTCATTAAGATGGTAAGAGACATGTTCGAGGGATTGAATTCATCGAGACTTTTTCCAAGCAAAATGTGGTTGCGGATGCATATTCACACAGATGACGATTTGGGGACAAATCATTGTCAAGAAGGGGGGAATGATGTGATTATCAAGACTGCAAGAAATTTACAAGATTCAACTCAAATTCCAGTTGGGCCAGTAACAAAAGTTCGAGTTAAAAGGTCCAAAGAAATATTGAATAAATTAATTCAGAGGGTTTTACAATAAGAAATTGGAGCCCAAATGAATGAAGAACCAAAAGGGGCCTCAATTATGCTCATACAAGCCCAGTTGGAAGAATAAAAGGTCCAAAACTATCCAAGACCAAGGGAGGACGAAAATAAAGAAAAATAGCAGCAAGACTTGGTCAAAATAGTTTGATTTATTTAGTTTCCTAATTCTTTTTTTTTTGTAACTTTTAGTTTCCTAATTCTTTATTATTTGAGAGTTACTAAATTTTTAGTTGCCAATTATGTTTTTACCTTTAGGCTATAAATAGGTCATTATACATTGTGTAAAAAAACACTTTGGAGAGAATTAATAAAATTGTGAGAATTCGTCACACAGGTCTTGTTCTTTTGAGAACTTGAACTTATTCAAGATATGAGTTTTGTTTAGTTCTTTGACTTATCAATCTAGGTTTTGAACCATCTAGATTGTGGCGTGATTCATTCCATATTTATACCAAAGTTTTTGATCTAGTGAGAAACGGGTCTAAGGTCATATACCTTAGGTTCTTCCTCCTTTAGGGCAAGGGTTGAAGTTTTTAATTCCACCGGTTTAAATAATTCGTTGGGACGATTTTTGGGCTAAATTAACTTGTTCGTGGGTTCTAGGGTTTTTATACCCAACGGGTTCACATCAAAAGGGGTCTTAACCCCTCCAATTGAAAGGGGGGAATTACTATCAACAGGCAAATGTAATGAAGAGGGCACTCAACCTTCACAACCTAGAGAGTCATGATCTTGATGATCCACTTGAAGAAACAGATCCATCCTTTCGAGAATGGAAAAAAAGGGATGATCATGTGTTTATTCTTCTCCTTAACTCTCTAGATGAAACTCACAAAGCAATGGTGTCATGCGCCCCAAATGCAAAAACTTTGTGGGATGAAATGTTCTCTCTCTATGGCTTGGAATCCAACCTTGGGAGAATCTTTGAGCTTAAGAGACAAATTGCTTCCATCAAAAAGGAAGGTAAATCTCTTCCTCAATACTTTGGGGAGTATTCAGATGCTTCGAATGAGCTGATTACTTTACGGCCAGATTACATAGACCTCAAAGTCATTCGAAAAAGAAGAGAAGAAGATAAAATATTTGGTCTTCTCATGGGTCTAGATGATTCATATTCTCATCTAAGGCAAGAAATTCTTCGAATGAAGGACTTTCCATCATTTGGGGAAGTCCAAAATATGATTCAAATGGCTGAAGTGAGCATTAGATTGGAAGAAAGCTCTAAGCAAAAATTGGAAGCTCAAGCATTCATTACCTCTACAAATGAAGTAGTTGCTGCCAAAGTGAATCAAACTCAAAGGAGAAATGAGATATGTTCTCATTGTAAGAAAAGAGGCCATTCAAAGGATAAATGCTGGCTCTTGCATCCCCAACTAAAGCCCAAAGTATTCAGGCAAAGGGACCAGCAAGGAGCTCCAAACGGATTTGGTTCAGGACAGCAAGCTGTTGCCCAATTCGTAAAGGTTCAAGCACCATCCTTGGCTGACTTTGCTGCACTCCAAACTCAACTAAATGAGGTTGCACAAAAACTTCAACAAATAGCTCCTTCATTCGGTAAAAATAAGAACCTTTTGTTGAATTTCTAGGGAAGCAAGCAATGAGTAATAAAAAAGGACTTCAAAGATTTTGTTGATATTTCAAGGAAATTATACAAGTGGTTGAAGGCATTTTTTCATACTTTGAGAGGGCAACATGCTGCCCTATTTATAGAGGATGGAGAGGAGAGGAGAGTGAGAGAAAAGAGAGAGTGGAGAGGGCATAAAGCCCTCTCCTTCTCTACTAGCCGTTGGACCTCCAACGGCTAGAATTGGAACTAGCCGTTGGGACCTCCAACGGCTAGAATTGGAACTAGCCGTTGGGACCTCCAACGGCTAGATTCCCAGCCTGCTGGGGGCCCATTTGGGGCCCCATTTGCTGGCTCGGGCTGGGCCCTCGGGCCAGACCCATTGAAATACCCATTGAATTAGGTTTGTACACTTGATCCTAGCATCAACTAGCTATGAAGCCTAATTATGCTTCATTTCAACACCTTTCTCATATTTAAATTCTGAAAATTTTCTCATTGATTCGGGAACCGAATGTCATATGGTTAAGGATAAAGCAAAAATAAAGAGATTTGAAAACCTTCCAAACCATATGACTATTCGAGTTGCAATTGGACACGATTTGAGAGTAAATCAAGTTGGGGAAGTTGACATTTTTGGAAAACCAACCAAGGCTTTATATGTCCCCAAACTTACCTCAAACCTACTGTCTATTAGCAAGATCACCAAGGATCAAAAGTGTAGAGTTGTTTTTGACCCCAATAATGTCTCTTTTCAGGACCTCAAGTCGAATCAATTGATTGGCAAGGGTTCTAGAAGAGGAGGACTTTATTACTTAGATCAAGAACAAAATGCACATGTAGCTCATGTTAAGGAGGATCAATCTCTTTGGCATAGACGCTTAGGACATCTTAGTGATCGAGTTTTAAAACGTCTATTCCCAACTTTAAATTTTGAGAATAGACATTGTAAAGCTTGTATTTTGGCAAAGGAAACCCGAACAATGTATCCTATTTCAGAAACAATATATGAAAATCCTTTTGATTTAGTTCATTCCGATGTTTGGACTTCAACCATCATGTCCCACTTAGGTTACAAATACTTCATTACTTTCATTGATCACAAAACAAGGCACACATGGGTGTATCTTCTAAATACCAAAGACCAAGCTCTTGAAGCTCAAGAGCTATGTGAAGTATGTAACCAAACTATATAATACCAATATAAAAGTCCTAAGGTCAGATCATGGTGGTGAATTTACAAGTCTTAATTTCGAAAATTACCTTAAGGACAATAGTATTATACACCAAATGTCATGTGTTTATACACCCCAACAAAATGGGGTAGCAGAAAGGAAGAATAGACACATACTTGAAATATCTAGAGCTATGATGTTCTATGCAAACATGCCTAACAAATTTTGGTGTGACACGGTTAAAACCGCGGTACATGTGATCAATCTTATGCCCACCGAAGTTTTAAAAGGGCAATCTCCCCTTGAGGTTCTCCTAGGAAGGAAACCAAATATTTCCCACCTTAGGATATTTGGTTGCACATGGTACATTCACATTCCTACGCATCTAAGGAATAAACTAGAACATAGAGGGAAAAAGTGTATATTTCTTGGATATGCAGCCTTTGAAAAAGGCTATAGGTGCTATGATCTTACCACTAACCGAGCATAGACATCAAAAAATGTGATATTTTTAGAAAGTGAGTTCTATTTCCAGGAAATGAAGATATAAAGGAAGCTCCAAAGACTGAAATTCCTCCTAGCACTTGGGACTTCTTCATATCGCCTCCTCAAGAAGCTAAACAAACCGAAGGAAACTCCACCTCTGAAACAATTCATAACTCTCAAGATGATAATTCAGATGCTTTAGAGGCTAAACAACCAATTGTTTCAGGGGGAGAAAGTGATACAAATGAGGAGAATACAAACGAGGAGGAATCTCTTGAAATCGAGGAGGAACTGGATGAACCATCACCTCAACTAAGAAGATCAACAAGGCTTAGACTTCCTCCATCTGAATGGATCAATCGAAGGGTATTCTATAACTCTAAGGTAACCTCCCATCCTATTTATGATTATTATACCACCTCACATGTTTCCTTGGACCACCAAGCTTTCTTGAGTAATCTAGATAAAGAAGTGGAACCAACGTCATTTGAGGAGGCATCAAAGGATCCAAGATGGAGAAAAGCAATGGAGGAGGAACTAAAGCTCTATCAAAAAATGGGATATGGGAAATCACTTCACTACCAAAAGGGAAGAAAGCCGTAGGATGTAAATGAGTATACAAAAAATCAAGCACAAAAGCGATGGATCAATTGAGCGATTCAAAGCAAGACTAGTAGCTAAAGGGTATACTCAAGCATATGGGATTGATTATAAGGAGACCTATGCTCCAATTGCAAAAATGAATACTATTAGAGTCCTTTTATCCCTTGCGGTGAATCACGATTGGAGCCTATTTCAAATGGATATAGCAAATGCTTTTCTCCAAGGAGATCTAGAAGAAGAAGTCTACATGCAAATACCAATGGATCTTCAATCTCAAGGAGGAAATGCATGCAAATTTCATAAGGCAATTTATGGTCTCAAACAATCTCCAAGAGCTTGGTATGCAAAATTAAGTCATATTTTCCTTAGTCATGGATTTCATAAATGCAATAGTGATTCATCTTCTTTATTAAAAAAACTAATGATTATATCACAATAGCACTAGTTTATGTAGATGACATTATCATCACTGGTAGTGATTTGCATCAAATAAACCTAGTTAGAAATTTTTTAAAGTCTAGATTTGAAATTAAAGATCTAGGAAAACAAAGTATTTTCTAGGAATTGAGTTAGGCTATTGTCCCAATGGGCTAATTCTCTCCCAAAGAAAATATGTTCTTGACCTTTACAGGAAACAGGAAAGCTTGGAGCAAGACCAGTTTGCAGTCCAGTTTCCTCTTCCGGTCCTTTAGCCGATGATAATGATCCTCTAGAAGACATTGAAAGATATCAAAGGTTGGTTCGGAGACTTTTCTACCTCACAATCACAAGGCCAGACATAGCATATGCCGTTAGCTATGTAAGTCAATTCATGCACTCTCCAACAAAAGGCCATTGGAGGGCAGCTGAAAGGATCCTTCATTATATCAAAGGATCCCCGGGGCTAGGCATTTGGATGAAGAACAATGGAAGTTCAAACATTGAAGGGTATTGTGACGCTGATTGGGCGGGTGACTCCACCGATAGAAAGTCTACCACTGGGTATTGCATGTTTGTAGGAGGCAACTTGGTAGCTTGGAAGAGCAAAAAATAGCGGGTTGTGTCTAGATCAAGTGCGGAGGCCGAGTATAGGGCCATGGCGGCTAGTGCAAGCGAGATAGTATGGTTGAAGGCTTTAGTAGAAGAGCTAGGGTTCACAGTCTCCACTCCAATCAAGCTCCATTGTGACAATCAATCAGCAATTCACATTGCTACTAATCCGGTCTTCCATGAACGCACCAAACACATAGAAGTTGATTGTCATTTTATTCGTTAAAAGGTAGAAGAAAAACTCATTGTGACTCCTCATATCAAAGGAGAAGATCAGCTAGCGGATATCTTCACAAAAGAAGGAACAGCAGCTCACCTACAAGAAATGATGGGCAAGTTGGGTACTATAAATATCTACGCACCCACCTTTAGGGGGAGTATTGAAAAGAGGAATTAATCAACCTATCATCACATTTCTAAAAAGGGCCTTCCCAAGAGTCCAACAAGTTCTTCTCAAGGATGGAGCCTTAAATTGGGCTGGCCCGCAGAATTCGGGCCCAGCCTGGGCCAGTAAAAGGGCCCTTTTTGGCCCAGCAAAGGGGGCCCAATTGGGCCCCAACGGCTAGGCAAATCTAGCCGGTTGAGGCTGTCCAACGGCTAGTAATTCTAGCCGTTGGAGATAGCCTCCAACGGCTAGTAGAAAGGGGTCTTAACCCCTCTCTTGTTCTCTCTTTTTGCTCTCTAATTCTCTCCCTCATCTGCTTCAATAAATAGGCTTCTATGTATTCAAGCAAAGGCATGAACAAAAGTTCAAAACTATGAATGTTATTTGCTTTCTATTTCATTAAAATTCAGTGTTATATTTCAAGATCTCTTGAGTTCTTTCTTTGATCTTTCAACACTAGTGAGGGCCAATAAGCTTCTGCAGCAAAGCTAAGTTTAGCTACAAGGCACTTACTAAGGATCTTGCAGGTAGTATTGAGCAGACTGATGGGGCGGAAGTCTGAAATTACCTCTAGGTGACCTGATTTGGGAATCAATATCATATAAGCCTTGGCCATCTCGGGAAGGAAGAAACCATCTTCCATCGCATTGTTGACAAAGTTGCAAAGTTTAGACTTCACCATGTGCCTGAATTTTTGATAAAAAATCAGTTGAATCCCATCAGGGCCTGACTCTTTTAATCCCATCATTGAGAACACTGTTGTCTTGACTTCCTCTTTAGAAAACCTTCTGTAGAGCTAGACCTATTCCTCAGCACTAATCTTCTGCCTATCCATCATGAATCTGTTGCTAGGCTCTGCGACTTTGCTGCTTGCAAAAAGATCAGAGAAGAAGTTTATGGCATGATTCTTAAGCCTGTCCTGGTCTGAACACCATGTTCCATTGATCTTCAGAGCCGCAATCCTGTTAACACTCCTCCTTATCTTGGTGTAGTGTGGAAAAACTTGATGTTTCTGTCTCCTTCTACAAACCAATTAAGTCTAGACTTTTGGAACCATAGCATCTCTTCTTGCTCTGATACTCTTTAAGAAGATTAAGCTCCAGTTCCAGCAGATAGCTAGAGTCCTTATATCTAGTGGATTTTTGGATCCCATTCAACCTGGCTTCAAGATTTCTTTTATGGTAGAAAATGTTACCAAAAACCATTCTGTTCCAAACCTTGACTTCCTCCGTAATGCTACTGCTTGCCATCTCCAGAGGACCATCTGTATTGCTCCAGGCCTCATCAAACATTTGACTGAAGTTTGGATCATGCAACCACGTAGCTTTGAACCTGAAAAGCTTCATGTCCTTATTCGGGGGGCTGTCATACTAGTGTTGAGATATATTGGACAGTGAACCCCATGCAGCCTAGTCAGTTTAGCACATTCATTTTAGGAAAGGCTCACTTAGCTTCTAAGTTACAAACGACTCAGCTAACTTCTGGTGCAGACAGGTCCCTCCTCTACCTTTCCCAACCCAAGTGAATTTAGTTCCACACGTCTTGACATCAATCAAGTTGCAGGAAGACTACCAGCTTCTGAACCTTTGGCATCTTTTCCACGTAATGGAACTAAATTAATAGTAATGATAGATATTAGTGTTAGCCATAATTTTGTTGCTAAGGAGACAGTGCAGAGACTAGGATTGAGGGTAGAAACTACTGATCATTTCTTTGTGTGATTGGGTGACGGTAGGAGAATGGGGTCATCAGGGGTCTGCCGCGGGCTGAAACAGGACTTAGAAGTAATCCAAATTATGGTCGACTATTATGTTTTCCCTTTGGGTGGTGTTGACATAATTTTAGGGGTAGTTTGGTTAGAAACACTTGGGGAAGTGAGGGTAAATTGGCAGAGCATGACCATGAAGTTCACTGTAGGAGGAGCAACCATCTGCCTAAAAGGAGATCCTTCCTTAATTAGGGTCCCTTCCTCACTGAACACCAAAACAAAATTGGTTGATGTGAATTTTGGGGTTTGGATTTGGCAAATGACAGTTAATGAGGGTAGCAGAGAAAGAACTAAACATAACCTTACTGAATTCCAACATGAGCAGCTATCACATATACTGATGAGGCGAAACAAGGTCAAGGCTGCCTCCTTCAAGACCAACAGATCACCAAATACCTCTGAGACCAGAGGTTGGAGCAATTAATGTACGTCCTTACAGATACGGTTATCATCAGAAATTAGAGATTGAAAGACTGGTTGCTGAAATGCTAACAGCTGGAGTTATTAAGCCAAGCTCCAGCCCATTTTCAAGCTCTTTCCTCCTTGTGCGAAAGAAGGACGGCAGCTAGAGATTCTGTGTTGATTATCGGGAGCTCAACGAGGCCACCATACCAGATAAGTACCCAATTCTTATGATTTATGAGCTACTTGATGAACTAGGAGCAGCCATTTATTTCTCTAAACTTGACATTCAATCTGGATATCATTAAATATGGTGAATGAATTGGATATCTTAAAAACTGCCTTTCGCACACACTCCGAACACTATGAATTCATTGTGATGCCTTTTGGGTTGATGAATACCTCGCCAACTTTGCAAGCCACAATGAATGATATTTTTTATCCTTATTTATGGAAATTTATCATTGTAATTTTTTTATGATATATTAGTCTATATAGCAAGACTTGGAAGGAATACTTAATCATTTAGAATGCACCCTAAAGATTATGGAGGACAACAAGTTGGAGGTGAATAGCAAGAAGTGTCATTTTGGATGCCAAGTTATAGAATATTTAGGACATTTGATTTCAGCCGATGGGGTTATAATAGACCCCATAAAAGTCAAGTGTATCGTGAATTGGCCAAGACCACAGTCTACAAAAAAAATTCGAGGATTCTTGGGACTTACGGGGTATTATAGGCGGTTTGTGTGCGATTACAACAAGATAGCAAGACCCCTTATGGAATTGTTAAGGAAGGAGATCCAATCACACTTCGTTGGGTCTCAAGAAGCTCAAAGGGCCTTTGAAACTCTGTAGCCAACAATGGTTAGTGCCCCTATCCTCGCTGTGCCAGATTTCAGCCAACCATTTGTGGTAGAGTGTGATGCTTCGGGTCACAGAGTGGGGGCTGTCTTGATGCAGGGTAGGAGGCCTGTTGCTTATTTAAGCAAAACACTGTCTGAAAGGTCATTATCCAAGTTGACCTATGAGAAAGAGTTGATGGCACTTGTGCTGGCTGTGCAACATTGGTGGCCTTACTTAATAGGCAGGCATTTTCAAGTCCGAACTGATAAAAAAAGCCCACGACACATGCTGGAGCAGAGGATCATCACCCCTACACAACAAGATTGGATTTCTAAACTACTTTGTTATGATTTTGAAGTAGTGTATAAACCGGGAGTTTCCAATCGTGCTACTGATACTCTGTCCAGAATGAATGGAGAGGTCGTTTGTAATGCAATCTCATGGCAGCAGTGGGTAGAATGGGAGGAACTCGAGAAGGATATAGTTAAGGATCCTAAACTCTCGAAAATTAAGCAAAAGTCAAAGCGAGAACCAGATGGACAGCCTCCCTACTCTTTGAAAAATGGTAGGCTCTTACACAAGGATAGAATTGTGATTCCAAAAATTTCGAGATGGATCCCGTTGCTTTTGGCTGAATTTTCACGAAACTCCGGGGGCTTGACATGCCAGAGCTTTGAGGACCTACCGGAGAATTGCAGTCAATGTTTACTGGCAAGGAATGATAAAGATGGTCATGAAATTTGTGGTTGCTGCTTAACTTGCCAGCAGCATAAGTATGAGCCAATGCTCCGGCTGTGCTGTTACAACCTCTACCAATTCCAACGGTAGTATAGGAAGATATAGCAATGGATTTCATAAATAGTCTGCCAAGCTCACGAGGGATGGACTGTATTTTGGTTGTGGTGGATAGACTCTCAAAATATGGTCATTTCATATGGTTGAGACATCCTTTCGCAGCCAAAACAGTGGCTGAAACCTTTGTTTGTGAGATAGTTCGGCTACATGGGGTTCCAAGATCAATAGTGAGTGATAGGGACCCTTATTCTTGAGTAATTTCTGGGCTGAATTATTTCACTTATAAGGAACCAAGCTGAAAATGAGTAGCGCCTGCCATCCCAAGACAGATGGACAAACTGAGGTCCTAAATAAAAGGTTGAAGACTTACTTGTGGTGTTTTTCTTTAGAACAACCAAAAGGATGGGCAAAATGGCTACCATGGGTAAAATTTTGTTACAACACTAGCCACCATACAGCTGTTGGTATGACTCCTTTCCAAGCGGTATACGGAAGACCACCCCCAACAATTCAAAGGTTCTTACCGGGGAAAATTATGGTGGAGTCGGTAGTCAAAGAGTTGTTGGATTGTGATGAGATATGGCGTCAACTACAATACAATTTAAGGAGAGCCCAACAAAGAATGGTAAAGGCAACTAATGCATACCGAAGAGAAGTCTATTACGATGTTGGAGATAAGGTTTTCTTGAAACTTAGGCCGTATAAACAAACCTCAGTCCGTAATATCATTCTATCTAAGTTGGCTGTGTGTTACTATGGACCTTTCGTGGTTATTCAGAAGGTTGGGCAGGTAGCATATAAGCTTCAACTACCAGAATGTGCTCAAATACACCCAATTTTTCATGTTTCGCAATTGAAGAAGGCTGTTAGGGAACATATCACAGTGACTGAACTACCAGTTTGCTTAGAAGTCGATTGTCCTCCAATTGAGCCAAAAGAAGTGATAGGGCAGCGCTCTATTAAGAGAAGGGGTAAAATAGTACATTAGTTTCTAATCTGCTGGAAAGGAAATTCAAGGGAAGAGGCAACGTGGATTGGTCAAGGCTGTGGTTCCAGGAGGGAGTAATGTTATAACAGGAAATTTCAATGGTGATGAAGTGGAGTCATGTAAGCAAGATGAGTTGGCTGCCCTAAAGATTCTGCAAGTGTATAACCGAAGGAAGAAAGAAAGTATGGGAGCTGATGTGGAGCAACAACCAACCAAAGAATCTAAGAGGTTGAGGGCTCTTAGAGGATTATAAATGTAAGGGGTGAGAATGAGAGGGGGATAGGAAGGAAATAGATATTGTAATACGGCTATTAAGCTAGTTAGTCTGGCTTGTACAGACTGAGTCTCTTTGTGAGTTTCAGAATTGCATTTCAATGAAAAGGAGCACTTGGTGCTCAATTTTTCACAGTGAATTTTTCTCTCTCCTTGCCATTCTTTATCTCCTTTAATATCTGTGTGTAACATTTTTGGTCCGACCTGTCCGATCCTTCAAAACAAAGAGCACGGTGTTTTAATGCCTCATACCAGAATGGAGACTCGAATGGAGGCTGTTGAGTTGGTTGAGTTGGTTAAAGTGGTAAGGCGGGTCTATTAGACATCGATCTAACATTGTCATGCAGTATGGTTTCACAAGTAATATAAGTCCTGAATTTTTTTCCCCTTTCTTTTACTAATACTATAACTTATTAATGTGTTCTTTGAATTCTTATGCCATTGCTTTTCCATCTTAACTACTGGAGTTGGTAAATAATAGTTTCTTATGAAGGCAAAAGTGTTGCCACCTACAATGCATACGTATATGTATGTTGTATCTATGCCTCTATCTAAAATAATTGTACGGTGTATCTATGCTATGTTTGTTTGTTCCTATTGATTATGTGCGAAGTTTGGGAAAACTGAGTGTTAAAAATCTTTGTGATTTTGTAGTTTCTTTGTGATACTACAATTTCTATGTGTATGTGTGTGTTTTTTTGCATTTTATGAGCTTAAGTGATTTGGAGGCTTTCAGAATCAAATATTCTTATGTCGACAATCCAACTGGTTGTATAGAACACTACAAAATATGAATTGAATTGGAGATTTTTAACATGGTTAACTACAATATAGCATTTGATTGATCTAACACTATGTTATTTTGTTCATCACTGTCACATCTCTCTCTCTCTCTCCCTCTCCCTCTTTCTCTCTCTCTGTGGTTTAACAATCGTCCCTGCTTCTTGCAGTAACATTTCCCTTGTACCTTGTGAGGAGAAGAATGCAATTGGAAGGTGTTGCGGGTCAAGCACGTGTATATAAAATAGGGTTTGTTGGCGTATTTAAGCATATCACAAAGGCTGAAGGTCTGCGTGGTTTATGCCGAGGGATTCTGTCTGAATACTTCAAGGTTGTTCTAGGGGTGTTTTCATGGTCTATGAGACGATGAAGATTCTTCTAGCACACTTTTTTTTTTATTATACTAGCCCACACTCATGTTGATGAATAGTTGATGCTTTTTAAAGACACCTCTGTTCAAAAGTCACTTGGCTAAACTCACTTAATTATACAAAATGATCGATGTGTCCTTTATTTGAGAAGGTTAACCCTATGGGTTTAAGTATTTTAAGTTTTGTTTTGTTGAGAAAATATATTCGTTGCCGAGAAAGGAAAGTTGAGATGTAAAATGTAACTTATCAAAAATAAATTGTAAATATTAAAATTTTAGAGTATTTAAAATTATGGAATCTAATATAAATCGAGAAATATATAATCAAGGAGATGGATTGGTTTGATGGTATCAAAGTTTAAATCCTTATGTTTACAAATGGAAGTCGAGAGGTGTAAAGTGTGAATGGAACGAGAGCAAGTTACCGATAGGAGTTGGAAAATTTACAAGGCAAGCCAAGCTGAGGAGGTTCATGCCGACAACTGAGAGGCAAATATAATCACAAGCTCTCACAATATGGAGAAAAGGTAAATGTACCATTAAGTCAATGGAAAAACATATATATCGAGGAGTAACTGTGAATGGAAAGAAAGCAAGTTACCAATAGTTGGAAAATTTTGATACGTGGCCTTGCTTGCTCTCAACGAAACTTGGTCAGCAGGTTGTTACCAGTTGTTTTAGTGTATACGTGCGAGGAGTAATGGCCATAGTTTTATCCTAGTTTATAGCATTGTGGGTTTAGTCTTATCCTAGTTTATAGCCTTGTTTGTCAAGTTTCAACTGTGAGACTATTATACATAGTCAATCTGGAGTGGAGGAAAAACACATTATAGATATTTTTCTTGTCTTCTTGTCTCCTCTTCTCTCTTCTAACTTCTCCACTTATCATCCAGCCTTAACATTTTGGTATCAGAGACAGGTTTTGGCCATAGATACTCGTGGTAAAACCAATGCTGAATTTCGCAATGATGTCAATGAAGCACTAGCTCGTCATGAGTCTAATTTCGATCAAATCAATGCTGCTCTGCAAATAGTGTTAACAGAGATACAAGCCCTGCGAGTCTCTCATACTAACCCCACCACCCAACCCGAAGTCCACCCGTTTTACCCAGGAGAAACTTCCCATCTGTCAAACACCATGAGACCTCAGACACCAAATGACCACCATCACCACCTCAAGCTATACTTCCCAAAATTCAATGGAGAAGACCCAAGCGACTAGATTTATAAGGCAGAACAGTATTTTGAATTTCAGAACATTAGTTCTGACCAACGAGTCCAACTAGTCTCCTTCCATTTAGAGGGCATTGCTCTACAATGGCATCTATGGTACATGAAGTTTCATGGACCACAAAATCGGAACGAATTCACCAGAGCAGTCCTCCTTCGTTTCAGCCCAACAGATTATAAGGATCCCTCTGAAGCTCTTACTCGCCTTCAACAAACTTCCACTGTAGCAGCATATCAAGAAACCTTTGAAAAACTTTCTTATCGAGTTGATGGCCTACCTGAAGGGTTTCTTGTAGGTTGTTTTATTGCAGGTCTACGAGATGATGTTCACTTAGACGTGAAAATTAAACAGCCCAAGACATTGGCAGATGCTATAGGGGTTGCACGGTTGGTTGAAGAACGAAATCAACTACAGAAAAAGCCACCTGATCCAAGCCGCTCCCAACCAACAATAGTGGCGTCAAAGACAAACCCCATTCCAGCTCCGGAGTCTTGGGTCCTCCACTAGTTCAGCATGGGAATTCAAATGCAAATGCTAATCCAACCACCTTTCGACGAATCACCAATCAAGAGGCAAAGGAACGTCGAGAGAAAGGATTGTGCTACTATTGTGATGAGAAGTTCCTCCCAGGTCATCATTGTCAACGGCCGCAATTATTCATGATGGAAGATGTTAATCTCTCGAGTGATGACAAAGATGAACAAACTGAAAGAGGACCTCATTATCTAGAAGTCATGCCCGAGATTTCCTTTCATGCTATTTCTGGAGCTAGTCACCCACAAACCATCCGTGTACTGGGCAAACTAAGAAACAAAAATGTGACTGTACTTATTGATGGGAGCACCCATAATTTCATTGATCAAGCCATAGTCACCAAGTTTGCATTACCCGTTCTGCGGAATAAAAAGTTTCAGGTCCCGATTGCCAACCGTGATCAAATAGAGTGCATAGGTCAATGCAAAGCTCTTACCGTATACCTCCAAAGTAAACCCATTGCTGTTGATTATTACGTACTTCCTGTGGCAGCTTGTCAATTGGTTTTAGGAGTACAATGGCTAGAGACCCTTGGACCAATAGAGATGGACTATAAGCAATTAACCATGACTGCAAGGTTGGAGGAGAGTCACACACGTTCCAAGGTCTCAGGCAAGGAACTTTAGAAGCCTTATCTGATAAGGAATTCCATTGTCTTCAAGGTATTGGATTCCTATTTCAAATCTCACCGTCTTCAAATATTACTCAATCAAGCCCCTACCCACCTGACATATCCCACATTCTAACCGAATTCTCTAAAGTATTTGAATCACCCACTGGCATACCCCCAAAAAGATTACATGATCACCGTATTCCATTACAACCAAACACCGAACCTGTGAGTGTCAGACCATATCGAACCCTTACTACCAAAAGACTGAAATAGAGAAGATGGTGAGAGAATTACTGCAATCAAAATTGATAAGGCCCAGTAATAGTCCATTTTCATCGCTTGTCCTATTGGTCAAAAAGGCGGTGGAGATTGGCGATTTTGTGTTGACTACCAAGCTTTGAACTGTATCACAGTCAAGGATAAATATCCAATTCCAGTCATTGATGAACTCCTTGATGAGCTTCATGGAGCCAAATTCTTCTCCAAGTTAAACTTGAAGGCTGGATATCACCAGATTCGAGTACATGAGGAGGATATCTCAAAAACAGCCTTTAGAACACATGAAGGGCATTATGAATTCGTGGTGATGCCATTCGGCCTCACCAATGCACGATCTCCAAATAGTCCTTACTATTTTTAAAACTAACCAACTATTTGCTAAAGAAACAAAGTGCAAGTTTGGTGTTTCTCAGGTGGACAATTTGGGCCACATCATTTCAGAACATGGAGTGGCTGTAGATCCAACCAAAATACAAGCTGTTCTTGAATGGCCAATTCCGACGACAACAAGGGAAGTGCGTGGGTTTCTTGGGTTAGCTGGGTACTACCGCAAATTCATCCGCCACTTCGGATGTATAGCAACTCCATTAAATCAACTCTTGTCTAAGGAATGATTTAAATAGAGTAAGGAAGCCGACCTAGCCTTTAATAAGTTAAAGGAAGCACTAACGTCGCCACCGATCCTATGTCTTCCTGATTTTTCTTGACAATTTGTGATTGAATGTGATGCTAGCAGGGTCGGAATAGGAGCTGTACTTTCTCAAAATGATCGGCCAATAGCTTATTTCAGTGAGGCTTTAAAAGGATCAACTTTGCAGTTGTCTACTTATGAAAAAGAAATGTTGGCCGTTGTTAAGTCAATTCAAAGATGGCGTCCATATCTCCTTGGCAAGCCATTTATAGTCCGCACCGACCAAAAGAGCCTTAAGTATTTACTAAAGCAGCGGATTACCACTCCTGCACAAACTCGATGGCTTCCAAAGATCCTTGGGTATGATTATGTAATTGAATACAAGCGTGGGTCAGAAAATCAAGCTGTAGACTCCCTTTCTCGTGTGGTTGAATTTCAGTTCACATCTATCTCAATGCCACATGCAGATTGGTGGCAAAAATTGCAAGAGGAAGTGCAACAAGACCCTTTCTATAAGAAGTTGAGTCATACACAATCACTCCAACATCTAATGCAACGTGATAGAGTTTGGTTCAAGAATGACAAAATCTACTTGAGTCCCACTTCAACCTTAATCCAGCAAATCATTGTAGACTGCCACTCATCTCCAATCGGTGGGCATTTTGGATTCCATAAAACCGTTTCACGTATCAAGCTCAGTTTCTGTTGGCCTAACATGCGCCAAATAGTGAAGGAATTTCTATAGCAATGTGACACATGTCAGAGGTACAAAACTGATTGCATGAAACTAGCCGGCTTACTTCAACCATTACCCATTCCAGCCCAGATGTGGACTAAGGTGTTAATGGATTTTATCGAAAGACTACCGTTGTCAAATGGTTATTCAGTTATCATGGTGGTGGTTGATCGCTTAACAAAATATGTCCATTTTGTTACGTCAAAGCACCCATATACTGCGATTACAGTAGCTAAAGCATTTATTGCCAACATCGTCCGCCTCCACGGCATCCCAACATCCATTGTCAGTGATCGAGATAAGGTATTTATCAGTTCTTTTTGGCAAATACTATTCCAATTACATGGAACTAAGCTGTGCATGAGTTCAAGTTACCACCCCCAGATTGACGGCCAAACCGAGGTAGTGAACCACATTTTGGAACAATACTTGCGATGTTTTGCAGGTGATCAACCCCGAAAGTGGTCCAAATGGATTCCTTAGGCTGAGTTCAGCTATAATACATCCATCCATTCATCCACCAAAATGACGTCGTATCAAGCTGTCTATGGCATTCCACCCCCACATCCGCTAACTTACATTCCAGGCACCTCCCGCGTTCAAGCGTGAATGAGTACCTACGTGATCGTGACACCATTCTACGTGAGCTCCATCACAACCTTTCAATGGCCAGTCAAAGAATGAAATGTCTAGCAGATAAAAAACAACAAGAAGTCTCTTTTGATATTGGCGACTATGTGTATCTCAACCTCCAACCCTATCGTCAAACTTCTGTGGCCTTTCGAGCTTCAATAAAATTGGCTCCTCGTTTTTATGGTCCTTATCAGATAATTGAAAAAGTGGGTACAGTGGCATATCGGTTGGCTCTTCCACCAAATTCTCAAATTCATAATGTGTTTCAAGTTAGCATGCTACGCAAACATTTGGGTCCTCTACACTCCCCAATTTTGAGTCAACCTCCACCGGTATCTGATGATTCTAATTTGCTTCCGCAACCTAAAGATGTACTTGATCGACGAGTCATTCAAAAAGGAAAATATCGTCCAAAGTCCGAAGTTTTAATCAAGTGGAAAGGAGCTCCAAAAGAAGCCCCAACTTGGGAAAATGAATGGCGCTTTACCAAGTCCCATCCAGATTTTATCCTTGGGGACAAGGATCCTTAAGGGGGGAGGGATGATACGTGGCCTTGCTTGCTCTCAGCGAAACTTGGTCAGTAGTTTGTTACCAGTTGTTTTAGTGCATATGTGCGAGGAGTAATGGCCTTAGTTTTATCTTAATTTATAGCATTATGGGTTTAGTCTTATCCTAGTTTATAGCCTTGTTTGTTAAGTTTCAACTATGAGACTATTATACATAATCAATTTGGAGCGGAGGAAAAACACATTATAGATATTTTTCTTGTCTTCTTGTCTCCTCTTCTCTCTTCTAACTTCTCCACTTATCATCCAGCCTTAACAAATTTACAATACAAGCCAAGCCGAGAAGGTTCATGCGAACAATCGAGAGGCTAATATAATTACGGGGGCAAATGATAATAGTACTGTTAAGTAAATGGAATAACATAAATACCAAGGAGTATTAAAAGTTCTGTACCAAGATGCTATTGGAATGTGTACCGAGTTTCACAATAGATGCATTGAAAAGACGGAGGAAATGCACCAAAATGCCCAATAGTCAAGAGACTACTAGTACTTTGGGGAACTCTTTTGATAGACCTCTCGATAAGCCGAAAGAGAACTTATATTTTGTGATCGAGAGTGTAGTCGCGAGACTCAGCACCGAGAAGCTTGCACCCAAGGACTTATACCTAGAGACACACGACCATCGATAGACTCAGCACTGTTGAGAGGCTCAAAGTCTACCGAGAGAGTCACAAAGACAAAATGGGACTGGACAAACGGACATTAGCTGAGAGCCCTAAGAAGATACCCACCATTTTCACTCAAATCCATTACTTGAACAAATCTTTTATAAATATATATATATATTATATTCACTTCTCTCGGAAGGACGTTATAAATATTTATTAATCTATTTGTTATTTCTTACTGTCCACTCTTTATTTTTAAAACCTTCTCATTCAAACATATTATTTTAACTAAAAAATGTGCTCACTTCATATGGCTGAAAGATGTCAAATATTTTTACTGAGAACTTTCTTCACACTGTTACACCTCTTACTATAGACCACCTTACCCTGTCGAACAATAACCGAGAAATGCTAAACATTTTCTTAATAAATATTTAAGAAATGTCCAATACTTTAACCGAGAGTATCATTATACCAATATTTTAATTTATATTGATTAACTCCGTATAAATTCAAAATTCAACATATTTTATTAAAAACGTTTCAATTATTTTTTTACGCTTATTTCTCTTATTGGCTCTAGGCATCTCAGTTTAATACATTTTCTCTCAGTATACTCTTAACTGTTCAATTTATTAGGTTTTTAATTTCAAATTTATAGCATACATTTCCTCTTTCAACTGTCAGTTTCATGTATATTTTATAGATTCAATATCTAGTTCTTTTCAATTAATCTTTTACAATTTTTTTCGATGGGCATTCAGGTTCTAAATTCCACACCGTGTACATGCGCGGTGTACTCTTCTCGGTTTAAAAAAAGAATCTAGATCTTCGATCAGTCTTGATGTCAAAACTAAAACGACGCCGTTTCCTATGCCAGCATTTTGAGTTAAATTGCTATACAAGACAGCGTTTTTGTTCATCCGTAATTTCACCGAAATCCTGTCTTCATTGAACGGTTTATGGTTTGGGAAATGGAAAATACCAAAAATAAATTTCCCTTCGAATTTCCCTGGCACTCGTTGCCCCTCTCTGCCATGGCAACCAACTGTTTTCTCTTTCTACGGTTTTTTTTTTTTAATAAATGAATTACGGTCTTTGTTTTGTAGGAAATGCAAACCGAGTTCATTCCTTTTGTGACTGAGGAACAAATTGTGGGCTGTATGCCCAATAAGACTGACATTTGCTGCTCCTAATTATTTGACTAATTCTTCAGAATTTTTTGCACACCCTACATAGAGACAGAGAGAGAGAGAGAGAGAGAGAGAGAGAGAGAGGGGGAGAGGGAGAGAGAGCGAGAGAGAAAGCTTACAATATTTTGCATTGTAGTCGAGTTTTCATCTTATTAATAAACCTAAACAAGCGATAATTTTGCAGTTTTGTAGAACATTTAAGAAGGTTTCTGGATGTTTTTGTATTTGTTTTCTCATGAGAAAATGTTAAAATTTTTGAATTTAAAATAAATTAATAATTTGAATTTAATACTAAAATTCATATGAAAATCAATTAAATGAGAAAAATATAATTGAAGGGAAATAAATGTGGCTCAAAATGAAATCCCTTTGAATTGGGAATGTATGTGATTAGAATTTTATGACCTATGCAAATATTGACTATATTCTCATATTTTTTTTTATTATGAATAGATTTAAATTCTTTTCTAACGTATTTAACATTAATTTTTTATGACAATTAAGTGGTTTGAATTTTATGTGATGGTCCATAGTTATAAAAGTCCTTTCTCGGAGTAGAGAATCTTTAAGTACAAAATTTATGACTCTATTAAATTTATTGAGTGAATTTGAGTGTTTAGAAAAATTTTTACATGTTTAAGAATTATTTTTATGTTTTTACGGTTGTCAAAATGAAAAAGAAGAGTATAGCCGGCGGTAATCTAAGTTTCCTTTTTCGTTTTTCCTTTATTTTATTTTTTTTGGCTATTAGAAATATGCATCAGGACCACCGTACATTTTAATAAATAAATTCTAAATATTACCAAAAAGTAAAAAGGCGGCTTCTAGTTCCAAATTCAATAAAAATTTTACAAAAAGAAGTTCAATAAAATTATTACACCCACTAAAACTTTAAAAGATGCACGTGACGATAAAGAAATTAATTTATAGATGACTTTCGATTATTTTCGTCAGACAAAAAAATTCATCTTGTTCTGTTCTTTCCGTTTTGCCAAGCGGTGACTCTTTTGATATTATTAAAACACATTTTTTTTTATAGAGGCTTATATATTAAATTTAACTAAATTTAAAATTTAAAGTTCACATGAGATTTTTCGGTATCCAAATAGTTATCAAATTTGAAAAAACAAAATGTAGGAGAGAATGGAGGGTAAGTGGGTAAATGCATCAACATGGATTTTTTTTTTTTAATGAATTACTTGTTATCGATCGGTATCCAGAGTTTATCTTATTAATCTGATTTGAGTATCGTGAAACCTTTTATAAATGAATTGATCATCTCAAATCCTATTTTTTACATAAATCAAATTCGAGATATTTGGTTAAAAGAGTATAATATTCTATTGTTACACTCATGGAAGTTTGATGCATCAATATGGATTTTCTTCACACATGCATAAATCTGTATAATTTATACTTAGATTTTGCATAATGGAATGGATTTGCCTTATACTCCGACTTGTATTCAATCACGATTTAAAACTTTTTTCTTTGCGGTTTGATGTTTCTTTTTTATTTCACTTTTTAATTAAACTTTTAATTTGATTCTTGGAAAACCACTAATTAAAATTTAATAATCCATGCTTTTTTATAGTATTTTGATTACTAAAAAGAAAGGAAATTGTTAACATCATTGAAATCATTGCATTTGCTATTGTGAGAGTTTTTTAGCCTTTTAGGGAAAACTTTCGTGGTCTCATGGGTTGCGGAACAATGAACCATTTTTACTATATTAACAATTTAAAAAAAAAAAACAATATGTTTCACTATATTATGAACAATTTATCAAAACTAGCATGTTCTTTTTTATAAGTACTATTTCATACTAAACATATCATTCATCCCCTCAATTGAGCAAATTGATTTTATATTATTTTATTTTTTTAAGAATTTGAGAAAAATCTTACAATACAGTAGGACATGTAAAACAATATAATTTGTTCTCTCTTAACAGAACTCACTAATGTTGCTTTCAATTTACAATTAAATATAATATATGGATTTGTACAACTATAAAGTTAGAATTAGAACTTATTAATAACATCATCTCTAACCAATGAAAAATTTGCTGTTATCTTCCGTGTGGTCCCCACACAGTCTTGGTTGTTACATAGTTGCAATTGAATTTCACCAAAAAAAAAAAATAGTTGCAATTGAAAACTCTGTGCCCTACACAACTAGTCATAGGTTGTTTTTTTCGTATATGTATGGTTAAATCAAGAAAGCTGAAGAGCATTCTAGAGAAAAGGTTATAGATCGTCGTGGGGTGGATGTTTTGGAAGTCAATTTAACTGCAGAACACATATTGAAAATAATAATAAAAAAATGATATTAAGAAATCGCTTTCTATAAAAGTTTGACTATAACATAATCAAAATGTAAATTCAAATATCGATCGATCCAATATAAAAATATAATAATAGTAATAATGGGCAGACTCTTTTGAAAGATAAATCCATTTACACAATTTATCTTCTCTATCTTTTAATAGAAAACCAGTGGATTTTTCAAGAAGATAAATGGTGCAAATGGATTTAAAAAGAAAATACTCCATATCTTGAAAATTATATAATGATTCCTCAACACTCATAATCTTACTCTTTTAATACTTTTCATCCCAAAAATTAATTATATATTTTCAAATATTTAAAAATATTAAAACTTAAATAGCATTTTCTTTTGATTGCAATTATTAATTCCACCAAATAAAAAATGGTACATAGAAACAAAAGCCACAATGTCGTGGCTTTTTGGCCATTGTGTACTAAAATGGGTATATAATACTTATGAATTTTCTAATAAATCTCTTTTATCTTAAACTATTATATAAGTTGGCACAAATTTACAAATAAAGAAGAGTAAAAATTATTCAAATCTTCAATTAGTCAATATGAACTGAACCTCTCTCTAAACAAAGTATATGATACTTGTGAATCTTCTAACAAACCCTCTTTATCATACAATTATTATATATGCTAATACAAATTTACAAAAAAAAGAAAAAGAAAAAAAATGTCAAAAATATTCAAATTTAGATCATCCGATATAAGATACACCTATCTATAAACAGAATTCAAACTATAATTGGGAATTATAAAATGAAGGTTTTTCAGAAAATATGTAAGGTTTTCCTATGTGTTTGTCCGGTACATGCCATCATTAGATATTGCGTGCATTAAATATGATTTTTTGAAATTGTATGGCTTGGGGAGATTGTAAGACCGTACATAAGATTTGTCCGGTATATTTTTGCGGTACCCATGATTTGTTGGTCATTGCATGCGGCATGGGCCTCGACTAATTACAAAAGAGTTCGAAATATATGGAATATCAAATAGTGTTAAGAAAGCAGATCTCCTTGATAGAGGTGGCAGCGGAATCATGTGACGGTAGCGGCAGATACAATGACGGTAGCGGCAAAGGAACTGATGCACTGAGATGGGGAGTCAAAGTCGACGTCACGACAGTGAGGAGATGCGGTCTTGTTGACGTCGGAGCAGTGGTCTTCAATCAGCACTGGATTTTCTTTATGCAGGCGTTTTTGACTCTTTTATTTGATATTATTTACATTTGATTTTTTCATCATGTAATCATTTGAACGAGATAATAATTCTTAAACTTTAACTCTTTGTCATAAATTAGTACCTAAAATTAAAAATATTACCTTCTGATTCTCAAATTTTCAAATTTACATTGTATTAGTCCTTTCATTACTAACGGTAATAGAATGATCATTAAATACTAACGTGACAGTTTACGAAACATACAGTTATTGACATGTTTTTACCATGTCAACATCAAAAGAATCTCAGGTGTGCCATATAGCATATTGCTAACATGGTAGTGCCACACTATTTAATTAATGACGTAGCAATGCCACATCACATAGGTTTTTTTTTTAAAAAAAAAAAGCCACCACTGTCATCAAATGAGTTTTTTTTTTTTTTTTTAAACAATCTCTCTCTCTCTCTATAACATTTCACTTGTATCCTTTCTACCACCATCTTCACCGCCCAACCACACTGCCACCACCATTTTTGGACGAACTAATCGTTCATGGTGTGAAAATCAGAAGTCGACAAGTGGATATATATTGTTGTGTTGGATTATAGTGAAAACTAGCAGATTGCTAGATCCCGGTTTGCTTAACTGAAAGAGTGGATGCAGACACAAAATCGAACTATTATAAACCGGATTTGTTTCCTTATTTTCTCTTTTAATTTTTGCTATATATTTTATAAATTGACCATAGGTTCAATTAGATTTGAGTGGAGCAAATAAAAATTTAAAAGGTCAAATTTTAGACAACCAATTCAACCCCCTTCTTGGTTAATTCTCTACTCGATTAAAGAGATCTCTTTAGAGTGTTTAATTCATGATTTTTCCCTATAACTATGATCAGGCCGTGAAAAAAACATCTTATTTTGATGGTGCAAACTTTTTCCATTGAAAATGTAAGATGGTGACATTAATTCAAATCACTGATTATAAGATTTGAGAAGTGATTACTTATGAAAATATAGAAATTAAATTGTCTATTATCATAGAGGATGACAAGAGAAAAATGTCTATTAATTATCGTGTCAAACACTTGCTTTTATGTGCAATCTCACCAACTGAGTTTAATTTAGTTTTTTCATGTGTAACAGCAAAAGAAATCTGGAATAGATTGTGTGTTACACATAAAGGAACCAGTACTGTGAAATAAACTCGAATCAATTTGTTGATATAGAAATATAAGCTCTTTTGTTTTCAGCAAAGAGAAAATGTAAATGATATGTTTAATAGATTTTATATAATAATTAATGAACTTGATTCTCTTGGAAAAAAGATTTCAGATTCTAATCAAGTGAGAAAAGTTTTTCGAGTATTGCTAAGAACTTGGGATGCCAAAAAGACTGCCATTGAGGAAACCCAAAACTTGAACAAGTTGTCTCTCAATGAATTAAGAGGGAAGTTGATGTCATACAAAACTGAGATATTTCATACTGCTGAATCTAAAAATAAAAAGAAGTTTATTGCATTCACTACTAAAGAGAATGAAGATTACGTGGAAGATGACAACAGTAATCAAGACATCAATCTGCTTGTCAAAAAGCTTTCTTGTGTCTTCAAGAAAAAGGATAAAAAGGGCTTAAATCTAAGAATTTTCAGAATTCACAAAAGTTTAAATTCAGTGCAAAAAAAGACAGTAAAAAAATAGAACAAAAAAAAGAAAAAATCTATATGAGTGCAAAAAGAAGGGACACATAAAATGAGTGTTCAGTGCTGCTGAAAAAGATTGAAACATTTAAGAAGAAAAGCAAAACAATGATAGTCACATGGAGTGATTCAGAACATGAAAGTTCAAATACATCAGAAAAAGTTAATCTTTGTCTTATGGTAAAAAATGAGGTGATATCTAAAAATTCATTTGATATTGTTGAATCTGATAATTTGTTAAATATAATTTCAAAACTGAAAAATAAAATTATCATATTAGAAAATGAGAAGAATTTATTTAAGCAAACCAAATACTTGTTGAACTCTGAAAATAAAACTATTGGAGCTGAAAATGAGATATTAAAAACTGAAAATTGTGGACTGAAAAATAAAATACATATTCTGAAAAATAGAATAGTTGAATTATCAAAATCTATAGAAAATACATTCCAAAAGTTTAATGAGAGTGATGAAAAATTAACTAAATTACTTTCTATACAAGGAATGAACTTTTCCAAAAGAGGTTTAGCCTATGTTAATGATCATAAGATGTTTTTAAACTCTAATAATAGTGGTTTTGTTAAATCTGCAGAGACAGAAAATATAATCACATTTCAGCCTGTAAAAAATACTCACAGAATCATACAAAACTCTGCACAGAAAAATCAAAATTTTTTTTCAAAAATTATCCAACAAGCTGCACAAAACTTACATAAAACTCCCTAATAGTCTGCACAAAATATGCATAGAAATTTTTCACAAACTGCAGAAAAATATCACAAAATGTCAAATAGAAATTTATATAAAAGTACTCATAAAACTACCCATAAAGGTTTTAGGAAGAAATCAAACTTTTACAGAAAGTTTTATTCTGGATTTGGATACAATAAATTTAGCAATATACAGAATTATTTCACTTATAGACCTAACTATGCAAAAAAATAAAAATAATATTGGTTCATGTTACATATGTCATAAAATTAGTCATTTTGTTAGAAATTATTTTTTGAACAAACTTAGTGCACATCAAGACAAATTCAATTCATATACAAGTTTGTCTTCAAAATGATCCAAATATATTTCGGTTTCCAAGAACAGATGATAATTTTTCTTTATGTATAAGAACAAAAGGCAAAAATTAAAGAAAAATTGTATATTGATAACAGATGCTCGAGACATATGATGGGTGATGCCTCATTGATCAAGAATCTCGAAAGTAAAAACCATGAACTAGTGACTTTTGGAGACAATCAAAAAGGAAAAATAATTGAAAAATGCACTATAGGTATAAATTTTATCTCTATAAAGAATGTGTGTTTTGTTGATAAATTGATACATAATTTGTTGAGTATAAGCCAATTGTGTGATTTACGTTATGATATGTTATTTAAAAGGGATAAATGTATAGTGTTTGATAATGAGTCGCATGAACAAATTTTTAAACTAATAAAATTATATAATATTTATATAGTAGTCTCTATAATTTTAAATAATTTAAAAGAAAATTATTTAATGTCCTTAAATTATGATATTTTTACAAGGTATCAAAAATTAGGTCACATAAAATTCAAGCAATTAGAAAATTTGTCCAAAAAAAATTTAGTTAGAGGAATTTCTAAACTTTTATTAAAAGAACCTATAACATGTAGTGTATGCTTTTTGAACAAACAAGTAAAAACTTGCTTTAAAAGTAAATATCACATTTTCACAGCTAGATCAGTAGAAATGTTGTATATAGATTTATTTGGATCGGTTAGAAATCTAAGTTTTGGAGGAAACAAATATAGACTACTTATTGTAGATGATTTTTTTAGATTTATTTGGATTTTATTTTTAGCCCACAAAAGTGAAATCTTTGAAACCTTTAAAACTTTTGTAAAGAAAATTCAAAATGAAAAAAATTTAAAAATAGTTAGTTTAAGAACCGATTATAGAAAAAAATTTGATAATTTAAAATTCATAAAATATTGAAATAAAAAGGGAATGAATCAAAATTTTTAAACACCTTATACACCACAGCAAAATGGGTTAGTTGAATGTAAAACTATAACCATTTAAAAAATGACTAAAACTATATTAAATGATAGTGGTGTAAGAAAATATTTTTGGGTCGAAATCGCTTCTAGAGCATGTTATATAATAAATTGAGGCTACACTAGATTTACGACAAACAAAACCCTCTATGAAATTTTTAAAGAAAGAAAACTAAATACTTCATATTTTCATACATTTGGATGCACATGTTTTATTCTGAAAAATAATATAAATATTATAGATAAATTTGATAAAAAAGCCATTGAATCAATATTTTTAGGTTATTTTTTAAATAGCAAGATTTATAGAGTTTTTAATAAAGAGTCTAAAATTGTAGAAAAAACAATAAATGTTAAACTCCATGAAAATGAATTTCAAAAGATAGAAATGGAAGATAATTATATTATACAATTTGAAATCCCTTTTGAAAAACAAAATGCAAAACAAGATAATCAAAATGAAATAAATCAAAATGAACAAAGAGAGAAAATAATTAGAAATTAAAAATTCTGACATAGTCATTCACCAAATGATATAATGAGAGACGCAAATGAAAAAATAAAAACTAAATTAAGTTATAAAAATATTGAAAATCAATTCTCATTAATATCTACTATAGAACCGAAAACCATAGAAGAAGCTGTAAAAGATGAAAGTTGGATAGAGGTTATGTACGAAGAATTAAATCAAGTTAAAAGAAATAATATTTGGACTTTGGAACCAAAACCTAAAAATAAATCAATAATTAGAACTAAATGGATTTTTTGAAATAAATTGAATAAAAATGGAAATATTGTAAAAAACAAAACTAGATTAGTTACAAAAGGATATTCACAAAATGAATGAATTGATTATGATAAAACTTTTACACCCATTAAACTATTTTTGGCTTTTGCATATTTTAAAATTTTTAAACTATATCAAATAGATGTTAAAAGTACATTTTTAAATGGTTACATAAAAGAAGAAGTATTTGTTAGTCAGCCATCCGGTTTTGAAAAACATGGTAAGAAAAATTATATCTATAAATTGCAAAATGTATTGTGTGGTCTAAAACAAATACCAAGGGTATAGTATGATAAGTTAAGTAAATATCATGTGAAAATTAATTTTGAAAAGGAAAATGTAGACACTACTTTATTTATCAAGCATGTTGATAATGATATTCTTTTTGTTCAAATATATGTTGATAATATTGTATTTAAATCTATAAATGAATATTTGTATGATGATTTTAGTAATATCATAAAGAGTGAATTTGAAATGTCAATGATGGGTGAATTAAATTTCTTTCTTGGATTACAAATTAAATAATATTCTCATAGTATATTTATAAATCAAGAAAAGTATGCAAAAGAATTAATTAAAAAATTTGATATGAAAAATTCAAAATATGTTAGTATCCCTATATCTATCTCTATTAAATTAGATCTAGATGAAAAAGGGAAAAATATGAATGAAAAACTTTTTAGAAGTATGATAAGATCGTTGTTATACTTGACCACTTATAGATCTGATATTTTATTTAGTATATGTTTGTGTACAAAATTTCAAAGCAAACCAAAGAAATCTCATTTTAGAGTTGTCAAAAGAATTTTAAAGTATATAGCTAGTACAAAAAATTTAGGAATATGGTATTCAAAAATTCAAATTTTGAATTAATTGGATATTTAGATGCCGACTATGCTGGTTGCAAAATTGACCGAAAAAATCTCTCAGATACTTATCAATTTTTAGGTGATAGAATTATAAATTGGGTATCTAAAAAACAAAATTCAGTTGCATTGTCAACAGCTGAATTGAATATGTCTTAATAGAAAATTGTTGTACTTAAATTTTGTGACTAAAATAATAATTTAGAGACTATGGATTAGATTATAAAAATATTATCATAAAATGTGTTAATACAAGTGCCATTTGTCTTACCAAAAATCTCATAAATCATTCAAAATCAAAACATATAGAGATTAGACACCATTTTATTAGAAATCATGTTTTAAGTTGTGATGTAATTTTGGAATATGTCGACACAAAAAATCAATTTGCTGATATTTTTATAAAACCTTTGATAGAGAAAGATTTGAAAATATTAGAAATGAAATAGGAATATACTTCCCATTTTAAGATTTTACTATATTAAAAAAATCAGAATATAGAGACTTAATTTAACAGAAAACATAGAGTCTCTACATCAAAACTATCTCTCTCTCTTCGAAAGCCCTAACAGAGAGCCATAGACTCAAATTCATCATGGATTCACGTAAATCTTCAAGAATCATGAAGAAAATATCAAAGAATCCATCTTCTTTTCATGTTAACATCTCTGATTTGGACTCTTCAAGTTTTCATGATGCACATCCTCTGAACTCAAGATCAAATTCGGTATCCATTTCTGATTCTGATTCTTAATCAACTCAAAATCAAACTCATTTCTCGAATCAAGAAACCCATCAAAATTTCTCAGAAGAATAGATACCTCAACTCCTTCGAATCCAAATTCCCTACACTCGATCACGACCAACTCTGTTTGAAATTGGTTTTGTAGGTTCGTTGACTTTAATTATTTTGAACAAATGAGTTTGGAGATGTGAACTGTTTTTGAAATGATTGGAGATGTCAGCTTATGTGACACAAATAGAAACTGTATTAGAAAGGTAATTTTTTATTTCTATAAGAATTTAGATGTTGAACAAACTGATGTTTTGAAATCAAGAATATTGGGGTTTATAATTAAGATTAGCAAAAATGATATTCTTCAATATTTAGGACTTAAAGAGACAGAAGATAAGTTACTGGAAAACATGAAGAAAAAGGATATCTATGACTGTTTCATGCGAATTCTGATTCTGGAATAGGATATTTATATAAAAAAGATTTTTCTCTTCTTGTTAGAATTCTGCACAAAGTAGTTTTGATGTGCATTATCTCAAGGTATGGAAATTTTATTATTGTGACTGTAGAAAATGGTAGAATCTTGGTTGCTTTACTGCTAGAAAGACAAATTGATATGGTCAATATATTTATCAGTCATATCCATTGGAATAAGAGCAACAAACCTTGTGGCAATATTCTCATGCGGCTGTTTGAGTTCAAGAAATTTGATTTTTCAGCTCTAAAGGATTTTATCTTAGAGCCATTTGTGTTAAGAGAATCAATGGTCTCTTACATGGAAATAGCCATTTCTGATCATAATGTCTGGAGAGATAAAGACCATTCCTTCTGGAAAGGAAAATTTCATGACAATGGTGGCATAAAATGTCCATTTGTAGAAAGAACCAATGAAGAGCCTCTGAGATCCACCTTTGTACATGGTGAATCTTTAAGAAAAAAGAAAAAACAAGTTAAGATTGATGCGGATGATTGGAAGGAAAGATTTGAAAAAAAACTTGATGAGTGTCTAGAAAGACAAAGAGACATTCAATCAAAACTCATTGAAATTCTACATTTGTTGTCAAAAAATGTATCTTAGGTTTTGACATTTCCTGTTTTGGTTTTCTATGTTCTGTAATTTACTTCTATGTTCTGACAACAACACTTTCTTTGTGCTTCAATGCTATATTTCTCATGTAATGATGTCAGACTTTAATAAAATTTAATGTTATCTTCTATACCCTATTGTGTATTCTTTTTGATACAATAAAAATAGGGAGAATAAAGTGAAATGCACTAATAGAAAACAAATAATAACTGTATTTTGAAGACAAATAAGAAGTAAACTGCATATATTGAGGGGGCGAATAATATGCAACACATATTAAATAAAACAAATAAAGGTATAAACTTTGGGGGAGTTTTGAATTGGATGAGAATGAACATTGAGTATATATATTTGCTTTCATTTGATATTGTGAGTATATATATTTGCTTGCATCATTTGATGTGTGTTATATGATTTACATGTTATTTGAGAATGCGCTCTATTGAATAATTTTTGTAAATTTATTTTTTTTAAGATTTTGTTATCATAAAAAAGGGGGTGAATGTTAAAAAAATTGTTATCTCTTTAATTTTGATAATAACAAAATCTTTTATATTATCCCAACCAATTTATTTAGTGTGTAGATTTTTTATTCAATAGATAACTTTTATTAAAGAAAAGTTATGGAATTAGTCATAGAATCGGTCTTAGAAATATGGTTTATTTGGTCATAGAAGCATAATTTTTTTATATTTGTTGAAAACCCAGTCAGCAAGCTAAGTGTAGCTTGGATACTACACTTAGACTATAATTAACCCTAAAAGTACATAAAAGATTTCACAATATGAGGACAATTCATATTCCATTATTTAGAAATTTTTCTAAGCGTTGAATTGTGATCATTTGGGTATATTTGGATAACCATATTTTTTTGTGTTGAAATATTTTTAAAACCGAAAATTATATTTCAAAGAAAATGAGTAAAATTTCAATTTCAAGCATTAACAGTACAAATATTTTGCGGATGTGTCGGAGAAAAATTAGCTGAAAGATGGTTGGTTACCTATTTTTCATTGTAGAATTATTTGTCAAAAAATGGTTTTTAAAGGATATTTGGACTTTGATATTTTCATCACTGACTTTGGACTTGTGAATTTAATTATTCTACATTATAGACTATAGTTGAATAGCAGATATGATGATTCGTGGCACAATTATTTTGAGATTTTGGTGGAGAAATAAATCAGCAAAGTCAACTATTTGTTCTGAAAAATTTAGAACTGGGACTGATTTTTTGGAGTAGTTTCGAATTTTATGGAAGAGCAATCATTTGGATATAATCAAATCAATTTTTGAATATGATAGAGGGATGTTTGAATTTCAGAAAAAAAATTATTTACTATTGGTAAATATCAAAATTTATGAGAATTTAAAACCTATTTTTTGAAATAGTTGTTGAGACTGTTGCAATAATTTTGGAGATTTTTCACTACAATTTGTTGAGCTTCACTTGTATCAAATGAAATAGTATTTCAGTAGGTTTCAGAAGAGTGAAGAGTGGTGGCCAAAACACAACAATCTCTGAGACTTCATAGCACCAAGAAATCAAGAGCCTGCTGTCAATTTTACATTTTCATATATTGTAATCTTTTGATTGAACCTTTGTATGAGTTGTCTTCCATTGTTGGACGAAGCAATCTTCATGGTGTAAAGATCAGAAGTCGATAAGTGGATATACATTGTTGTGCTGGATCATAGTGGAAACTAGCAGGTTGTTAGATCCCGGCTTGCTTGGCTGGAAGAGTGGATATAGGTATAAAACCGAACCACTATAAACCAGATTTGCCTCTTTACTTTCTCTTTTAATTTTTGTTATTTATTCTATAGATTGACCATATGTTCAATTAGATCTAAGTGGAGTTAGATAAAAATTTGAAAAACCAAATTTTAGACAATCAATTCAACTCCTATTCTTGATTGTCTTTGGGACCAACAATGATAATTCATTTACTATATTTTTTATTAAGAATAATAAGAGTGATAATCTAAATAAGTGTATCGATATAAAATATGTAGTCATTAGAGAAAAAGTGTTGAAAAATAAAATTATAATCTAACACATTAATACTAATTGTATAATAGCTAATTCCATAATCGAAAGTATGCCACCGAGTACGTTCAATGATCATATTGTAAATATGAGGTTATTGCCTTATTTAAATGAAATTGAGAGTTGAATTTTCTCGATGAAGTTATGTACACTTTTTTTTTTGTTTTGAGAAAAATTTATCAAGTTTTGATCCTGAATAGACGTAAAGTTTATTTATAAAGTAAATGTTATCATAAAGTTAGAAAATAGAATATATTATGATACACGGAAGATAATACTTACTTTTGGAGAATTTATCGCCATGACTTGTGTACTTTTTTTTCATAAGGAATTAACTTGGTTTTTGACTTCAAGTTTGTTTTGACTCGTGTACTCAATTTTTATTTTTGTACCTTTTGTCTCAAGCCACCGATAATACGTGACACAATCTTTTTTTATGTTTCGCTTCTTTTTATAGAAGAAATACTTGAACTCCTTCTTGATGTCCATATTTGATTTTTTGCCTTTTTGTGCCGACTTGGACTTGCCTTTTCTATTTCCTTAGACTGCCCCATATGCACCTGTAGATCCCTCCATCATTTTCAAAAGTAGCATTCCCTCCTCTTATACTCACATGATTATCAATTCATTGATAGACAATTTCTCCTTATGCATGTTGCAAGAGATTTTAAAAGGTTTCGTAGGGCAACGGGAAAGTGTTTAAAATAAAATGCACAAGGAAAGATTCAAACATTTCAACTTCCAGGTTTTTTTAGTTTAGTCGCAATACCCCATATTTGTATGATGTGCTCACACATACCTTGGATAATAGTGAATCTCATGAAGGAGAACTGCATAATGAAGGTATTCGCAAAAAACTTCTCTTATGCCTGGAATTGCTCATCTATAGTGTTAACAAGAGTATGAAAATTGGTATGCTGATTGAGCGAATCACAAATATCAACCGAATTTTTACTCTTTAGGAACATGATATTTAAACGATTAGATCACTCTCACTTTTCATAAAGAGTTTTTTTGTTTACAGAGCTGGTATCTGGTATCAATCATCGAAGGTGGTTTGTCCTTCTATATAGCATAGTTAATATTTAGACATCTTAGATAAATAAGAACCATTTCCCTCCACTTTTTATAGTTTTCTTTGTTTAATTTGGAAAAATCAGATTTCAAATTTATAGTTTGAAATAGTGCAAAATAAATAAATATATTTACTAACTATATATGAGGCATTTAATATATGTTTATCAATATAAACATAAAAAAATAAATTAATGACATAGAAATTGACTATGGGCTAAATTTTTAATTCCATAAGATTTATTTGATTCTATAATAAAATTTATCAAAAATAGTTTATTACCCAATATTTACGGACTAATTAAAAAATTACCGATAGCTAATCTATTTCTGATTACTTTATTATTTTCTATTTAACCCTATAAGACGGATCTCTCTAGTGTAACAGGTAGGTATCTAGGTAAGTGGTGAGTTATATAGCACTGCTTAAGAATCAGTCAGTCTTAGAGTTATTTCTGTATTTTTGTGAGAATTAGTCTAGATATACATTAAACCAACCATATTTATAATATTACATAAAAAAGGATTTCAACTAGGTAGACTACTAATGAAAATAGTTATTTTGATATTTTATCTTCAATTTTATTATTTGTATAACAAAAATTTCTGTTAAATAAGATTCATTATATAAAAGTAATTTTCATAACAAATTATCTTTTTCCTAATATGATCATATTTTTATATATAATTTCCTACTGAATTATAATTGTTATGGCTAAAAACTTAATTAATTTTAGAAATTATAATGATCACCAGAATAATAATGTTATTTAATTTTATCATATCAAAGTGTATAAAATTTAATATAAAAATCAATCAAATTATCTAATGTATTTTATTAATTTTGTATCTTCTCTTATATACAAAATTATACCCAAAATTAATTTTATACATGATTTTCTAAAATGTGGGTTTAGAAAATATTTTGAAAATTTTGAGAGATGTTGAACATTTTTGAAACAAATTTTCGACCCAAAAAAATATTTTAATAATTTTGTATGTTTTCTTGTGTACAAAATTATTCCAAAATTTTCATAAAAAAATATCAATTTTGTACTTCCCTTTATGTACAAAATAAAAAGAAGAAACGTTTCTATAGGGAAAGTGGATTGGAGATTAACCCAACTAAGTCTAGGCTGTAGATTTCTCGGAGAGCCCCGTAGGCCTTAAAAAATTCTCCGGTTGTGGTGAGCAAGTTTATCCTTACAGAAGATCTAGGTACTTACTTGGGAGCTCCTATGATCCATAAAAGAATAGGAAAAAAAATCTATAATCATTTGGTTGAAAGAATGGAGAAAAAATTGAGTTGTTGGAAGGCTAAGCTCTGAGTATGGCCAGGAGAAGAAGTCTAGTGTAGTTGGTCACCTTCACTATCCCAATTTACTCTATGTAGTCCGCTTGGCTTTCCCACGATGTTTGTAATAGGTTGGACAAGATCAACAAGCAGTTTTTGTGGAGGAATGTTGGAGAAAGTAGGAAGCTTACGGTGGTAAAATGGTAGGATGTTTGCATGCCTAAGGAGGAAGGTTTGGGATTAAGAAAAATGAGAGAGAACAATATTGCTTTAATGACCAAGTTTGGATGGAAGCTAATCAAGGGGAGCAAAGATCTTTGGTGTGAAGTTATGAGGCAAAAATATTTTTATAAGTAGAATCTTCTAAAGGTCATTAAATCTAAGAACAGTCCAGTTCTTTGGAAGGGTATTCTCAGAAGTAGGCGGTTTGTTAAGAAGGGAATGAAATGGAGGAAGGATGATTGCTTTTGGAGGGATGTTTGGGTAGGAACCAATTACCTTGTAGAGAATGTAGAGAGAAACATCTCCCGAGTTCATTAACTTGAAAGTTAGTTACTTTATAGATCAAAGTGGCAACTGAAAGGTTGAAGAACTTTCCCTAGCCATCCCCAGTGAGATGGTTGACCAAATTAGGATTATCCTAGTGCCACGCTTGGAGGGAATGCAGGACAGGATTATCTCGAGGGCAAATAGTGACGGTAGCTTCTCAATAAGCTCAGCCTATAAACTTCTAACTGGAGAGGACGTGCCGGGCCAGAAGAAGGTTGAAAATGATGTGTGGAAGAGGATTTGGAAAGTAAAATGTCTGACTCTTTCTCTGGTTGTAAGAAAAGAGAGGATTCTAACTAATAAGGAAAGGAGAAGAAGGAAGTTATGCAAAGAAGCATCATGTAATATCTGCAATAGTGAAGAGGAATCTGTGCTTCATGTCTCGAGAGTATAGCTTTGCAAAGCAAGTTTGGTTGCTAGTTTGTCCTTCCCTGGGTGAAGAAGAGGACTTTTGGACAAGGCCCCTTAAGCAGTAGGTGGATGTAGGAGTTAAAAGGACTGATAGATGTGGGTTTAGTTTTCATTTGCAGTATTTTCATGACAACCACATGGAATCTATGCAAAGCCAAATGCAGGAAGATCTTTCAATAGATCAAATTCATCCATTATCGATTGTTAGATTGCCATGAGTATGGCCTTGGAGAGAAACAAAGTGAGAGGAAATGAGGAAGTGGAGAAGCCCAAAGTGTGCATGAAAATAAGATGGATTGCTCCGTAGGAAGGTGGTATGAAGTTAAATACTAACGGGGCAGTAGCTAAACAATCTGGGAGGGCCAACGTTGGAGGTATCTTTTGCAATAGTAGAGGGGAGTGGGTGGTGGGTTTTACATTCAATTTAGGGATGGGTCACATCCTTCTTGCAAAATTTGGGGTCTAAGAGAGGGTCTGACTATGGCAGAAAGGAGGGATTATTGCAATGCAAAGGTGAAAGTAGACTAAAAAGTTTTTGTCAAGCTTTTGAAGGAGGGTTCGACTGGTGATCACCCCCTTGGTGGCATTGTGCAGGAATGTAGAGAGATTATGAACTCCCTAAACATGGAACAAGTAAAGCACATTTTCAGATAAGCAAATACTTGTGCTTATCATCTAGCAGCATTAGGCTAAATGGGAAATGAGAGATTGAAAAAACTCGATGATCCTCCAGATTCCATCTGTAAGTTGATCAAAGAAGATAAAGAAGGTCTTGAGAGGCCAAGAATGAAGTCTATCTCTCGAGATCAGTGTTACCTCGCTGAAGGTTCTATAGTTAGTTAGGTGGTTTTGCTCCTTTTGTGTTTTCTTAGGCTAGCTGGGAAATGAGAGATTGTAAAAACTCAATGATCCTCCAGATTCCATCCGAAAGTTGATCAAGGAAGATAAAGAAGGTCTTGAGAGGCCAATAATGAAGCCTATCTCTCGGGATCAGTGTTACCTTGCTGAAGGTTCTATAGTCAGTTAGATGGTTTTGCTCTTTTTGTGTTTTCCTTTCTCGTTGTTCACCAAAAAAGCAAAAAAAAAAAAAAAAAGTAAAAAAAAAATACAAGGCATGCATAGCACAAGTACAAACCATAAAACATAATTTAGTTGCAATGCACAAATTATACATGGTCATGATATGCAAATACTCATGCAAATTGTAGGGTAACTTGGGAAGGATCTCACATGAAAATTTTTTTGCATATTGTAAATATGATATGTTTAAATTTTCAACATGATAATAACTAATGTGTATCTAAGAAGTGAAAAACTCAATTATAATTACTATTTCATACCTGTTTTGTTCCATCATAGCTATGAAAATAATAGCTCTATAAATGTTAAACAAGATTGAAAATGAAAAATAATACCAAAGACGTAGACGACAATGTTTAGAAAATTTTATTCGGCTACCCCGAGAATATCATTTTGAAAAATTTTATCGAAAAATTGAAAAATATTAAAATGAAAATTTGATATTTATATAGAGATAGAATAACTGTTCAATGAGCCATCTTTAATATGAAATTTAAAGTATCAATTTCTATTAAAAATGTGAAAATAAGGACAACCATAGAAGTATAATTGTCTCGTCAAAATCTGAAGAGTGATGTTAAAAACTATGGAACATGTGTAGGTTGCTAGGAACAAGAACTTCTTATGGTTGAGAATTATTCACGTGTATTTTTATCTCTTTAGTTGCTAGAACCATTAATGTATTTAGTCCTAGCATTCGGTAAATGCATTAAATTTGGGTATAGGCTAAACTTCCATATAAACACAGCTTGGTGTCACTACAAAATTAAAGCGCCGTGCTGATGGTAATTTTTAATGACGGTGACTTTTAGTGACGGTTTTTATGGTTTATAAAGACGCATTATGACAAAACCGTCAGAAAATATAGGTTTTTATCAACTGACTAAAATGTCCGTGAAGAAAAATTTATCAACCGTAGGTAAAGCTACCACAACCGTCTGTAAAGCAATATTCAATTGTGATAATGATAAGTAGAAGTAGTAGGTATGTAGGTGGTAAGTAGATGGTAAGTGGGTAAGTAAGTTTATATAGTGGTAAGTTTGTGATAAGTTTGTGATATATAGTCATGGTAAGTAGATGATAAGTGAATAAGTAAGTTTATATAGTAGTAAATTAGTGGTAAGTAAATGGTTAATAGATAAGTAAGTTTATATAGTGATAAGTTTGTGATATATAGTCATAGTAAATAGATAGTAAGTAAATTATAAGTAGATGGTAAGTTAGTTGTAAATTAGTGATAAGTAGATGGTAATTGGGTAATTAAGTTTATATAGTGGTAAGTTAGTGATAAGTTAGTGATAAGTTTGTGATATATAGTCGTGGTAAGTAGATATTAAGTAGATAGTAAGTGGATAAATAACTTTATATAGTAGTAAATTTATGATATATAATCGTTATTTAATCTACTATCATTATATTTATTTCTATTTTTTATTAACATACATTTATTTAATATTTATTAACATACATTACTTATATACATTAAATTTTATTAAATAATTTAATTATTTATACTAATTTAATATTAACTTATATACATTTTTTAAAATTTTAAAATGTATAAAGAATTTTTGAAAAGTTTTATGATTTAATAATTTGAAAATTAAAAATCGAAAAGTATCATTTATTTATAAATATTATATTTACTTTCATTTTTAAAATTTCTCTAAATAGTACAAAATTACATATATTAACTTTTATTTTTATTTTATGAAATTTTAAAAAACTATATAACACTATTTCCCTAGATTTTATATAGTATCGAGATTTTATAAATTATAAAAATATCACCAATTTTTCAAAATTTTCTATATTTTAATTTTTAACAATATATTTTAAATTTCTTATAACAATTAATTTTTATATCATCCATTAGTCTATTTCATTTAATTTTATTGTTTTTGTTTTTTTTTCTAATTTTTTGTTTTTCTAATAAGTATGAAATTTAAATTATAATATATTAATAATTTAAAAAAATATATATATATTTAATCACAAATATTTCCCCTTCAAAATATATAAAATTAATAAATTATAATTCATTCATAATATTCAATTTAAATATCATTGGTTTTGAATATGTTAAAATCGGAAAAAAAATAATTCAAAGAGAATATAAAACGAAAAAAAAAACTCCCAGAAAAAGAAAAAATAGAGGTGAGAGTGAGATAGGGAAAAAAAAAGTGAGAGTGAAATAGGGAGGCAAAAAAAAAGTGAGATTGAGATTGGTAGGAAGAAAGAAAGAAATAAAAAAAAGAGAGAAATGTACACAAGAAAGTTGTGGATTAATGGTTAACATCCCAAATATCCAGCTCACCTTTGGTCATAGGTTCGAATCCGGGTGCTTGCAACACTTTACCCTATTTTGCATAAATAAAAGGAAGCTGAGCAAGCTGGCGCCTGCCCGCATGGGCGCTGCTTGAGCGGGGCCCCTGCCCACGCGGGCGCCCGCTCAAGCATGGGCAGACGCCAGTGCGGGCGCTCGCATGCGTGCCTGCCTGCGTGCAGCGCCCGCCAACACGGGCGCCAGCGTGAGCAAGGGCAGGCTCCCGCACGAGCGTTGCTTGCGAGGGGCGCAGCGCCCACGCGGGCGCCCGCTCGAGCATGGGCAGGCGCCAGCGCGAGCAAGGGCAGGCGCCCGCACAGGCGCTGCTTGCGAGGGGCGCCTGCCCACGCGGGCGCCCGCTAGAGCATGGGCAGGCGCCGGTGCGGGCGCTCGCATGTGTGCCTGCCTACAACACCCGCCTACGCGGGCTCCAACGCGAGCAAGGGTAGGCGCCCGCACGGGCGCTCGCATGCGCGCAGCGCCTGCCTATGCGGGCACCCGCGCGAGTAGGCTCAAGCGCCTGTAGCAGCCTAATACGGTGCAGTCAAGCAATTTTTTAATTGTTTAAATTACTAGTAATTTTATTTAAATTAATAATAATAAAAATTAAGAAAATTATTTACAGTTTAATGAATCTAATGATTTAAAATTATTAACATTGACACCGCTTGAAATATTTTTTCACATCTAAAATAATTAATTAAGTTATATAATATAATATTAATAATAATTAAATGATTATTATACAAATATTATATTATGAAAAAGTACATTATCTCGATAATTTGATCTAAATTGGTAAATTTATAATATAATTTATAATAATATATTTATTAGATTATTTGTCTCCCAAAATATTTTCAAATTTTTTACAAAATTTTTACACTTCCACTGTAACAATCTCTCTCTATTTTCATAAACAAATTTTAAAAATAAGTTTTCACAAAATTTTTCTTTTTCTGCACCAATTTTTTGAAAATTTTCTATTTTAATATTAAATCTCAAATTAAAATAAAAATAATATGTTTATTTTTTAAAACCTGGGTAATATGTTGGATGATTGAGCTTGTTCGACTGAATTTGGAGTAGTTGTGCTTCTTCGTATAATGTTCATCGTTGTTATTTCAAATATCCAAAATAAAACTTTACAAAGTGTGAGTGAAAGCTTTAAATGAATTAAGGAATAAGAGCTTTCAAAGGAAGGATGGAGAAATTTTGATGGCAGATAAAATTTTGTAAAGTATGAGTGAGAGGTTTAAATGAGTTAGGGAAGAAGAGCTTGCCTAGATAAAATTTTGTAAAGTATGAGTGAGAAGTTTAAATGAGTTTGGGGAGAAGAACTTTGAAGGGAAGGATAAAAAATTTTTGAGTTAGTGTTTGGGGAGAAAAACTGGGAAAGATGAAGAAATTTTGTTCTGGATTGAATTTATAATATATAATTTTCACAAACAAATTTTTAAAACTTTGTTTTCGCGCTTTTTCTCCCGCCTTTTTTTCATTACCTCTTTTTTCATTACCGCGTTTTTTAATTTCTCACAATTTTTTTTATACTTTTAATTAATACTGCCTTGTGATTTTTATTACTTACTTACAAAGTACTTACTAACTAATTACTAACTAATTACTACATTTCACAATTTTTTGACCCTCTCTCTTTTTTTCTTAGTCACTATATTATTATACTCATTGCCTCCATTTCTCTATAGTTCTCATGCAATGTAATTTTTAGAATTAATTTTTAGAATTTGTTAATTTTTTCATATCTATACTCTTACAACTCCTTATAAGTAGTAGAGTATTCACGGTTTGTCTTGTCAGATTAATCTAATTAAACAAATGATTAAATCTAGTTTTTACTTAAATTTTCATATCAAAATTATACTGTTTCCATTTATTAATATCATTGTACCCATTTATTACACGATGAATAAACACATAATAAAGTCTTTACTATGATTTACTATAAAGTTTCAACCATGATTGATTTATTTTTCGAACATATTACATTTACTTCATATGAAACAGTACATAGAATATTAGAGTTTAATAGAGTTTAATATTAATATATATATATGACAGTATATACTTACACTCGCAATTGAGTCACTATTGAGTAGTATGTATTGAAGAGTATGTATCTATAGTATTTGTCATCTCTTTTAAGAATAATATTTAAAAAAATAATATCAAATTATGTAATAATAAATTTAAGGTTGTACCACTAATCAACAACTAACAATATCGTGTTTATTAGTTGTACTACCCACTAACAATATCCATCTCACCCACTAAAAAAATGATATGATAAGATAGAACAAATATTTACTCAATTGCTCAATTACCATTATTGACATTTAGACACCAAGACTAAGTTAATGTTGCTAGGGGCAAAGATAAAATTTATGTTGCACTACTAACATTATTCTTGGATAGATACTTAAGACCAGATTTAATTTAGTTCATTGATTAAAGTAACCAATCTTAGAAAAACGTAATTGAGTAACACCTCTTAGTTTATCATGTTAATCTTACAACTAGTTTAACAAAATTTAACAATAAAGTAATCTAAAATTTTCGCCCCAATTTTGTCAAAGGCAAAACATCATACACAATGAATTTTATTTTTTAAGTGGTTTAATTAATTTTGTTAAATCTATCATATCATCTTCCAAACCATAATAAGACAATGAATTTTAATGAATTTTATTTGAATTTTATGGTAAGGTGGTTTGATTTTCCTAACACAAAGTTAATTTAATTTAATAATTGTTTTAAATTGTTTTTGTTTAAATAAAAGCAAACAAAGAAAGTCAAAAAGAAAAAAAAAAGAAATAGACATATAGCAAGTAAGTAATATGATAATTTGGCGTAAAAACTAAATTTTTCGTAGTTGAAACAAAAAACAAATAAAAAATTTTGGCGGCTGATACCAAAATATAAAATGTTTTTGGGACTTTAACAAAATTTACTGCCTAATTTTTGTGAGAATTGCTTGATTGATTAAATATTATTATAATTTTTAAATAATAATATTAATAATTTAAAATAATAATATATAAATTACTAATTTAATAATATACTAATTTACATGGCGCTTCCATGTGTGCATGCCCCATGCTAGGGCGCTCGCGTTGGCATAGTCGGGCGCCTGTGTTGGCATAGCCGAGCGCCCGCGCGGGCACCTTGTGCAGGCGCTTGCATGCGCTGTTGCCCTACGCGGGGGCATATGCCACTCATGCCATGCGGGCGCCCACGCACACATTTGCATGGGCTACCATGCATGCCGCGCAGGCACCCGTGTAGGTATGCGTCATGGGACGAGCACTGGCCTTTCAATCAATAATGCTATAATTAATATATAAAAAATTTTAAATATGAATTATGTAGAATAATGGTATAATTAATATTATTAATTTAAATAACATAATAATATAAAATTAAAAGATTTTAATATAATTTAGTAATAATATTATAACATAACATAGTAACAATATAGAAACAATGTTATAATGTTATAGTAATAGTTGGTAACAGAAATAAAAATACAAATGAAAATACAAAATTTTGATGATATAATAAAAAAAGAGCGGTAGATTAAGATGAAATTAAACTCTAAGGTGGTAAAAACTTGATGATTTAAAGGCGGTAAAAAGATTAAAAAAGCGGGAAAAATTGACGGGTTTTTGAAAATTTTGAAAATTTTTTTAGGCGGTGAAATAAACAAAATTTTCTATAAATCATTCCCTCTGAACCCTCTTTCCCTTCCTCCCCTCAAAACCTCTCATCTCTGCTCAAACCTCTTGCTTGTGAATCAACCAAAATTTTCGTGAAACAGGTAATCACATATTTTTTTAAAATAAAATTTAGATTATATTATATTTTGAAATATTTTAAATTTTCACAGCTTGTACTCATTTTGGATGAATTAAATGAAGGATGAGTATTTTTGAAGAATCACAATCATCCTAGAGCAACTTGACTTTGAAGAAACCTAATCATCTCGTTTAGTTCAGATTTAAGTTCGAATGTTATTTCTTTGTTTTCACACAATATTACCAATTTCAATTTCATTTTTGTTTTTAATAATAATCTAAATTATTTGTATTCTTAGTTCCCAACCAACAATCATTATCTCTACGTGACTGCATTCAAAAGGTAATATTTTTATTTATAACAATTTTTATTTTTATGAATGGATTGACATACTCCATTCAGAGAAAAGATAATATTTTTTTATAATCCTTTTTATGAATAGATTGACATGAAGGTTGATACTGCGACTCAAGCATATTTGGGGCAGAAGATATGCTGAAGAGAAGAGAAGAGAAGATATATAGTTATTTGATATGTAATATTTTTTTTCTTATTCTATTAATGTATCAATCATTCTCAATAATACAAGATATTTTATTATTTTAGTAATTTCTTTATTTTATAGTTTATGATATTTCCTAAAATATCAGCTTGTGTGGTAATCTTACAGTATGTGATAACTGACGAAATAGTAACATTTGCTAACGGATAAATGACTGCAATAACTGATATAACATATGAACATATGTACTAACCGACATAAATGACTAACCGAAGATAAAAGGTAATAATTGTGGTAACCGAGTAGTAATCGAGTGGTAACCAACGATAAAAGTTATAACATTTCCTAACATATAAATAACCGTTTCTAAATGACAGTTACATTTCTTAACAGTTATATAGTAACCGACGACAAAAGATAATACTTGTGCTAACTGAGTGATAATAACCGAGTCATAACTGAGTGATAATCAAAATCAAGTAGTAACTGAGTAGTAACCAAGTAGTAACCGAATGGTAACTGATGATAAAATATAGTAATTTTTATCCATACTTAGTGTAATTTTACCAACACTTTCTGACCGTTACTATAAATATATGACATACTTCAACAGTCATGAAAAGTGTCGGAATACACCTATCCCGACTGGTGTATTACCGACTAAAACTCCATCCGTCGTAGAAGCTTTTGCCAATGGTTTTATCATATTTAGGAGACGGTTTTAGTCCATCAGAATAACTCACTTGTTTTGTAGTGTGTTATAAATAAGTTTCAAATAATTCATCAAGCAATACAAGAAGTAGCTTAAGTACTTCTTAGTTCATATTTTCTCTTTTTTCCTCCCTCGTGTGAATGTATAAGTGATTTGAAGTTCTTAAATTTAAATTCTAACAAAGTTTAAAATTTTTTTGCTTACTTTCTAACAAAGTTGTATCACAATTACAATTCAAATTTAAGCCAAGTTTTAAAAATGGCGCGAAAGGATATCTCCATCTCATTCAAATATCCAAGCCTTACTAAGTTCAATTATGAAAATTAGGCTATAAGGATGAAGGCAATCCCTGGTTTCTAAGGAGTATGGGATATTGTTGAATTAAAATTTAAAGAAACTTAAACCTCTATGTCTACATGAAAACAAACATAAACCATAGAGAAAAAGAGAAAGAAGGATTAAGCTGCACCTACAGTTACTAATCAAGAATTGGATAATGAAATTAACGAAACCATCGCCAAGCAAGCAAGAGATGCTTTGAAGAACACTTTAATTAATGTTGACAAAGTGAGAAAAAAGTAAGACTTCAAACTCAGCCCTTTCTATGAAAGAGAGTGAACCCAACTCGAATTACTTCATTTGTGTTCAAACCATTAAAATTACTTCATTTGTGTTCAAACCATTGTAAAACAGATTTGGAGAAGATTCTATGCTCCCTTAGTTCCAAATTTAATCATGTGGTGATTGCAATTGAAGAATCTAAAGACTTGGAGGAGGTGACCATTGAACAACTCGATAGTTTTTAGTAGGACATGAAGAAAGTATGAACCAAAGCAATAAAGGGCGGAATATCATGTTGCAGTCAAGAGCAGTTGTGAAAGGAGAAGGATCGAGTAAAGAAGGAAGATACCAATCAAGAGGAAGAGGCCAAGGTTGTGGTCATGGTGGACATGGTCAACAAAGAGGAAGGAGGATCAAAATGTCACCAATATAAACTGAGGAAGAGGAAAAACTAGAGGCCAAGGAAGAAGAAGACAAAGCAATAGTAAGGCGTATACAAATCCCACATTCAATGACGTGTCGTAAATTTAGTCATTTTGCTTCGGAATGTGAGAGTAGTAACAAAGTAAGTCCAAAGACACAATTTGTTGAGTTAACAATGGAAGATGACTTGTGTTTGGTGCTATCTCTCGAAAAAGAAATGATGTTGAAGCTAAAAACATGGTATTTGAACAATGGTGTTAGCAATTATATAGCTGGAGATCGAAACAAGTTTGTTAATCTCAAAATCAAATATAATTGGATATATTTGATTCGGAGGCAATACAAAGGTAGAGATTGAAGATAGAGGCACTATAGTAACCAACACTAAAAATAATGGTCATAAATTATTTGCTAATACTTACTATATCCCTAAATTAACTGGTAATATCATGTGTTTGAGTAAACTATAAGAAATGGTTGCAAGATTTAGGGTTGATTTTTGTTGCTATAGCAGAAATTTCAATAACAAAGAACATATTATTTTTATTGAATTTTTGAATAGCTGACTTTATGTGCTTGAAAACATGGCTATGGTATAGGAGATTCGGCCACATTAATTTTTGAGACCTCAAAGCCTTAGCAGTAAAGAAAATAGTGAAAGGAATTTCAATCATGGATCACCCACATTAGATTTGTCAAGACTTTATACTTAGAAGGCATCCAAGGAAAAAATTTTCAAAGTAATTAATGACAAGAAGCTACAAAACCACTTCAGTTGGTTTATGCTAATGTCTGTGGTCCCATTAATTCTCTATCATTTAGTAAAAATTTTTATTTTCTACTTTTCATTGATGATTATAGCAAAAAGATTTGGGTGTACTTCTTAAAAAAATTAGTTTGAAACTTTTGATATCATTAAAAGATTTAAAACCCAAGTAGAAAATGAGGGTTGGTATAAGATCTAAGTTTTTAGAATTGATAGAGGGAAGAATTAATTACTTGTTTAGTTCTTAAACTTGATTCTGAATTCACAAATTTGTCCCTGAACTTCAAAACATTACGCTTGAAGATCTAGACTTCAAAAATCGTAACTTGTTAGTCCCTCCGTTAGTAACGGCACCAACCTATCCATTAATTGTCGAGTTGGGTGAACATTGGAGATGATTTGGATGCTGCCTGGCAAGGAGTTGCTGACATGGTGTGTCACGTAACCAAAGGTGCTAACGTGGCACTTCCCCCTTAAAAAACTCTTTCTCCCCCTTCCCTCTCCCTTTCTCATTCTCCTCTCCTCTCTCGTTTAAACAAAAAAAAAATACAACTTCACAAATCCATCGAACACACAAATGAAATCCTTGTGAAGATTCATAGACGTCGTCGAATTTCTGAACTCACAAAAGAGGACGACGTCGAAGCCCTAATTGCAATTTCCGTTGTATTTTCTGTCAATTCTTTGACAGAAGAAGAAATTGAAGCCAATGTGGCTTCTCAAATTGGAGGTAATGAACAGACTGGTTACATTAATGTTAGAAATCATATTCTTTCTCGTTGGAGATCTAATGTTTCTATCTGGTTAACCAAGGAACAAGTTCAAGAATCTGTTCGACCAAAAAATTTAGGGTTTGTTGATTCTGCCTATTATTTTCTACTTAACCATGGGTATATTAATTTTGGATTAGCCCCTACCATTAAAGAAGCAAAACTGAAATCCTCAAATGGGGTTGAGAAAACTAATGTGGTATTTACAGGTGCTCGTTTATTTGGGTTAGTCACGGCAAGGCGGTTGATTTTTCTGGGGTTTAAAGTTGTGGTTTCAACTAGGCAGCTCTTTGTGTCATGCCCCGACTCTCCAGTCGAGCATATAACAACCGCCGCGTTATCTCGGCATACGGGCATGACCTCCCCATATATTGAGACAGCGTAAAGTATTCCAATTGTACAATAAATCTTCCAATACACAAATCCCTCAAATAAGAAAATCATATATACAGGCCATATGCAAAGGACCCATCTGGTCCATTTCTATACACACCAACATGGTCGGCACACACATTTGGGAAGGGAGTTTCTGTATATGCATGCATGTAGTGTGGCCATCCCAGCCAATCCACAATTCTCAGTATAAATAAAACATTCCAAAGATATTTCAAATAAAAATGAAAGAAGACTCAAATCATAATTGTAGATTTAATATTTCAATCCAAATGTCCCAGTACAAGATAAAACATTTTTTAAAAAACGGTTCAATGAAAATAATGAAGTCACAAATCATAATCGTCGAATTTTACCAATACTTGCAGAAGAACTCAACCAATATCAGTAAAATCCACCTGGTATAAGATATACATAACTTTCTTTCCATAGTTCTATGTTCTACAATTCCCAAAAATTCTACACTACTAAATACTTATACAAATCAACAAAAATAATCCTCCAATCTGCAATAGTGGACGTCGTCTCCCTACACGTCCTTAGAAAAGGATTTAAGAGGGGGTGAGTATTTTAAATACCCAATGAGTGGAGTGCAATGGTATGCGACATATAAATGAGAGGTGAGGGTGATGATACCAAATGCATATATCAAATATCATTTAATGCAATAACGAAATTCATTCTCATAAAATCATTCATATCGATCCACCATGACTCATATAATCAATTCAATCAGTCAAATCTCATTTTTTCACAATTTTGGGGTTTACCGAAAACAATCTCCTACCAATGGCCGTTGGTAGGATCCGTTAAGGGGTTTTCTATAATTTTCATAAAATCCCCTCCACCTTGGCATTGGCGCAAAGCTCCGTAGGGTGCTACCACATTATCCAATAGCCTGAGGAGGCTCTCTATCCTGCCTACCACCAAGCTAAATAAAATAGCCTTAGCCACGCCGCCCCACTGGTCCGGTTCGTAGCAAGACTCAGACTATAGTCATTTTTCCCAGCACCATATTACCAAACTCAATTTATCAATCAATACATGCTCAAATATAAGGTAGAGCAATATTTCACAATTCACATGAGTATCCCAAAGTAACATGGTGCAAAAATCCAATAATCAAGTTCAAGAGTCATAGACATTTCAAAATTTCATTTTAGGTATACCACAATCACAAAACAATTTCAATTCCATTTGCAAATTCATTTCAGAACTCAATTTATAAATCATAACTGAAAACAGTTTACTCATTCATATGCACATAACCATCCACTCACTTTTAGGGAGGATATTCACTCCATATTTCCAGAATTATTCCATAATGACCCCTTTCGAATCTCCAAGGGATTGTCCTAAACCAGCAATAGCAATTTTTGAGTTATTTCTTCTTAAATTCAAAAGTTTACAATTTTTTCCCAATTTTACTTAAACCCCAGCATCCTATCTATCTTTTGGATCTTTTTCCATGTGTCCACAAACTCCAATAAAAGAAGATTACATTAGATTAAAACAAACCACTATTTTTCCACAGCATGAACAAGAGTTAATAAGGCAAATATAGAGAGATGTGAATATCGCATCATATAACTTAGAACTTTCAGGAGAGTCGTAGTCAAAACTTTCGACGAAAGTATTAATAGCAACTGAAATAATAACCATCTCAAAGAAACTATTCTTCATAATTTATTTCACCTTTTCAACTCTAAAAACTCAACTAAGAAGTTATAAAAAAAAGACCAAACATTTACAATTGAATATATTGAATAAAACTAAAATTTGAGAGGTATCATCCATAGCATAGGATTAAGCAAGAAGAGAAGTTCTTACTCTAAAAGAAAATTAAGACATCATATTTATGCAACAAAATGAAGATACTAACTTTATGGTTAGCTACCTCCACATTAAAACAATGACCGGCTACCTCCAAATAGGCAAAAATACTTGATAATCATAATATGAAGATACAACCAAATGACCTTAGCTTTTAGTTTGGAGATCGGAGAAAACAAGGTTAAAAGATTTAAAAATCAATTGACAGGCACGAAATGCAGAAGGCATATTTTTTATTTTATTTTATTTTATTTTTTTAATTTTCCCGAATTAACATAACCTAATTTCTCATCCTTATATTTTTCACTGTCTGTTTAATGAAGATAAATGTTGATGCACCAGAGGGGAAGTGCAGATACCTAACTTGCCCGTTACTTATCAGAAAACTAATGGGAGGTCAGTGAGAGCTACCTGGACCATATGAGACTTCTGATGTGCCAACATGCAGAAGCAACAACCTTACTATTGAAACGAGAATTTGACTCAGCAACATGATATTCGTTTAGTATATTGAACAAGACATAAAGGTGATATAGACCTTCAACCTCTTTATGGGAAATCAATGCAAGTTTTCAGTTCCTTTCTCCTAATTTCACTATTCACGAAATTTCTACGATTTGTCTTTCCTAAGAGATTTCCATCAAATCTTTACAATATATTTAAATATGATAATAAAGAAGTAAAATCCAAGATTAAGGGTAAGGAATTACCTTTATTTTGTAGTCGAATTACGTTTTGGGGTTTGGGCTTCAAGACCATAATTTTTCTCCATTGAAGCAAATTCCTAGGTTTTCTCCCTTCAATCCTCCATTCCAAGAATCATTTGAAGAATTGATGGTTGGTCAGTGCAATTAAATTGCAAATTTATTGAAGTTTGGTGGGAGATTGAATAAGAGAGTGAAGAGACAAACACAGGCGTGAAAAGAGAGAGTCGGGAGCAGGGGAAGAAAAGAGAAAGAGAAAAGAAGAAGAAAAAGAAAGAAAAAGAAGAAGGGAAAGTGTAGGTGGTGGTGGTGGGGCCCTTTTTTTTTTTTTTGCTTCTTTGACATTTTCTTGATGTCACACTTTGAGCAGTAGGAAAACAAACAATAGGAGACCTTTGAGTAGCAGGACGAAATCGATGCTGAGAAGATAGATGTAGGAGGCGATGAAGGTGATGATGGCGGCGATCTCGGAGAGAGAGACGATGTGGAGTGGTGTAGAGTTGCAGATCTTCTCGCGCCAGCACTAGAGGAGGAAGTAGACGACGGAGAAGAAGAGAGTGAAGAAGACGGCATTGGTGATGTAGAGTGGCAGCGGCAAGGCATCCAACGGCTTTGTCGGCGAAGGAGGAGGAGGAGGAGGAGGCAAATCCTTCACCTTCTTCATCAATCCGACATCATTTATGCCTTTCCCTACCACTGCGGATGGAGGTGGGGCCACACACGATCGCCTTCGAACGTCCATTTTTCAGCCTAACTTCGAAAATCGAAGTTGGAATGTAGAAATTGAGAAAGTGTCTGAAGCCAAAAGCAAGGGATCCAAACGAGTGGCACTATTCATCGTCTTCAACCTCTCTTTCTCTCTAGTGAAGTTGTTATTGTTTTTTTTTTTAAACGAGAGAGGAGAAGAGATAGAGAAAGGGAGAGGGAAGGGGGAGAGAGAGATTTTTAAGGGAAAAGTGCCACGTCAGCACTTTTGGTTACGTGGCATGCCATGTTAGCAACTCCTTGCCAGGCGGCATTCAGATCATCTCCAACGTTCACCCAGCTCAGTAGTTAATGGACAGGTTGGCGCCGTTACTAACGGAGGGACTAACAAGTTATGATTTTTGAAGTGTAGGTCCTCAAGCGTAGGGTTTTGAAGTTCAGGGATGAATTTGTGAATTTGGGATAAAGTTTAAGGATTAAACAAGTAATTAACTCTAAGTTCAAAACATTTTGTTACTTTCAAAAAATCACATGGTTGATAACTATGCCAATATCTTCATCCTCAACATGATGAGATCAATGTTGGAGAGTAAGAGTATACCCAAATAATTTTCGATCAAGGCAGTGTCATGTGTAGTTTACTTGTCAAACCATTGTCTGATCAAGAGTTTGGACTACATAACTCGTCAAGAAGCTTGAAGTGTTTGGAAACTAAGTATTCTACACTTAAAAAGGTTTTTAGCTCTGTAGCTTATGCCCGAGTTCGAGAAGAGGATATAATCAAGCTAGATGATAGAAGTCAAAAGTTAGTTTTCATAAGGTATGATGAGAACTTCAAAGGGTACAAGTTGTGGGACTGAGTGTTGATTTTATGGTAGAGAGAGAGAGAACAATAAAGTATGAAAAATAAAGCTTAACTAACGAAACATTTGAAGTGAACAATGTGCAGAAAAAATATTGCACTTTTATTTCTTGATGAATACAAGAGTAGAAGAGAGAGAGAAAGAGGAGGAGCTCATTGCTCTTCCTTTTTACATTCCAAATAAGAGAAAACACCTATTTATAGAGGAAAAAAAAAAGGAAAGAGAGGCTAATATAGCTGTTGGAAGGGCAATAATTATATTTCAACAGCTAGAAAAATGAATTGTTGAAATGTATTATGCTCATTTTACTCTTGATAGATTGGTCAATTTGTTAGACCTTTTAGGAACGTGATTTGGGCACTTTTTGGTCCTTGAAAGAGGCCACTTTTGAGCTTTAAATTGAACTTAAAAACTTGAACTCAAGGACTCCTTGATCCCGACATGATTGGACTTGAATTTGGTTTTAGATCCCCAGAGACAACAATGTCAACACTCCCGCTCAAGTTAAGCGAATAGATATCTATGGAGTTAAGCATGACTAGAGTGTCCTTTAATTGTTTTGAGATGGTTCCTTTGGTGAAGACATCTGCTGGTTAAACTTTCCCTTTGATATGTTGAATTCCGATGATGCCTTCTTCCACCTTTTGTCTCACAAAGTGACAGTCTACTTCTATATGTTTGGTTTTCTCATGAAACACTTGATTTGATGCTAAATGGATTGCGGATTGATTATCATAGTGAAGAATGATTGGAGAAGAGGTTGAAAACACTAGTTCTTTTACTAGAGGTTTGAGTCATACAATTTCATTTGTTGTAGCTGCCAAAGCTCTGTATTCTACTTCAGCACTTGATCTTGAAACAGTGCTTTGCTTCTTGCTTTTCTAGGACACCAAATTTCCTCCTATGAACATGCAATACCCAGTAGTTGATTTTATATCTTTTTTGAGTCTTCTACCCAGTTAGCCTCACAATATCCAAGAATGTTTATATTCTTGTTATTCTTCATCAGAATTCCTTGTCCAGGTAATCCTTGGAGATATCTCAAAATGCTATGTGTAGATTTTCAATCTCCTATAGTTGGTTTGTGCATGTGTTGGCTTATTTGGTTGACCATGAAAGATATATCTGGTTTAATGATAGTGAGATAGATTAATCTTCCCCACTAGCCAATGAAATTTTGCAATGTCTTCAAAGGGCTTTGTGTCCTTCTTTTCCTTTGATGTTGATATGAAGGTGATAGCAGATTTGGCCCCAAATTTACCTTACATCCTACAACAATTCAAGAGTACACTTCCTTTAGGATAATACTAGTACCTTATTAGAATAAGCAAGTTCAATTCTCAGAAAATATTTTAATATTCATGAGTCCTTGATATCAAAACTGACCTTAAGAAGTTTTTTTTGATTAATCTAGATTTGCTTCCGGTTACAATTATTTCATAAACATATATTAAGACTACTTTTAGGTCATCCTCTAGTTTTTTGATAAATATAGAATTATCATTATAACATTTCTTGAAATTATTCTTAATAAGAAATGTACAAGTTTCGAGTACCAAACCCTACAAGATTGGTTCAAACCATATATAGTTTTCTTTAAAAGACATACATCTTTTATTTTCTGAATCTAATCCTCGAGAGATTTGCATATAAATTTCTTCTTCTAAATTTCCTTGTAAAAAGTTATCTCACACATCCATTTGATGCATTGTCTAGTCACGATTAGTGACAATGGACATAAGTGCCCAAATTGTGTTCATTTGGGTTATGAGTACAAAAGTTTTATTATAATCTCTCATATATTTAAGTGAATCTCTTAGCTATTAATCTTGTATTATTTCTTTCTATAGATCCGTCACTATTGTATTTTATTTTTACAATCTACGACCCTTTTCCCTTGAGTAAGGATGTTATTTCCCAAGTTTTGTTTGTAAGTAGGGCATCTAGTTCTTCTCTCATAGCTTTTCTCTATTCTTCTTGTTGATTAGTTTCTTCGAAACTTCTTAGTTCTTGGGTTTGTCTATCTTATTTAAGAAGACTTGATGAGTTTTAGAGATATTTTCTAAGGTGTAATGATAGGAAATTGGATGGGAGATAAAAATTTGCATTGCGGTTGATTCTTCTTCTGATCCATTCTTCTTTAGGAAGTCGAACCTTAATTTAATTGACTAAGAGTGGTTGTTGGATTTGGCTCTTCTCCACTTTGTTCTTGAACCTCTTGTGGGTATATGCTATTAGTTTCCTTATTTAATGCTTCAAAACTTTCTTCTTCAATTTCCTCATTTTGTTGTTCTTCTCCCTCATTGGTTCTATTTTCTATATTAAGTTCTTGATTTATTGGTGATGTCTACTTGAAAATAAGTTAAGATATGTTTTTCTTGATTCCTGTTCTGAGAGTTTTCTAAGAAGGAAAATGCATTGTATATTTTTTTAGTCAAGAGTTCATAGCATATGTAACCTTTTTGATAATTGGTATATCCTATGAAAATACATCGTTTACCTTTCTTATCTAGTTTATCCAACTGTCCAGATATATGGACACAATAATCACATCCAAACACTCTCAAATGAGAGATTTGGTTTGGTACCCATAAGAACTTCTAAGAGGCTTTTTTCTTGGAGAATTTTTATTTGTATTCTGTTTATATGATGTGATGCGACACTAATTGCATCACTCAAAAAAGTCTTGGGCAAATTGACATAGAACATCATTGTTCTTGCAATCTCTAAAAGATATCTATTTTTCCTTTCTATCATCCCATTTTGTTGAGCTATATGTGGGCAATTAAATTGATGAATTATGCATTTTTCTTCTAAATATTCTTTGAAGGCAGTACTTATATACTCTACTCCATTATCAGTTATAAAGATCATGATGTTGACATTATAATATTTTATTACATAGGTATTAAAGTTTTTAAAAACTTCAAAGGCTAGAGATTTGCTTACAAGTATATAAACCCATGTAAATCTAGATTTGTGATTCATAAATGAAATAAAGTATTTGAATTGCCTCCTAGATTCAACAGGTAAAGTCCATATATTAAAGTAAATGAGATCAAAACAATTCTTATATATTGTTTTTGAGATGAGATAATGACGTCTAGATTGTTTGCCAAAAATATATGCTTCACATTTTCTATCACTATGATTTTTTGTTGGAAATAACCATTTCAAAGCATGTTGATGGGGATGGCCTAATCTAGCATGCCAAAGTTCATATTTTTGTTCTATGCATACAGATTGTACTTGACTCCCTTACACTAAAAAATATAGATTATTTCTTCGAACCCCTTCACCAATCACTTAGTTTGACATGAGATCTTGAAAAATAACCTTTTTAGGATCAAAGGTAACCTTACAATTTCCATTTTTAGTAATTTGACTAATGGACAAAAAGTCAATGGAGAATTTAGGGGTATAAAAAGTATGAGCATTTTTCCAAAGAGTTTAACTTTTTCATATTATTTTATGGTAAGATTTTGTCCATTAGCTACTTTAATCATCCTATGATTTATAAGCAGCTTAAGTTTTCTAATTTTATTCTTATTTTTAATCATGTGATGGAATCAATTACAAAATCATGAGAATCAATGAGGAATTAAAGGATGTACATGATAAATGACTTTCTTTGAGCTTTTTTATTACAATTCCTTCCACCAGATTTTCAAAATTTTCTTATTATGCAATGCTTGCAGCAGGTTGTTTCCTGTTAGGCCAGAGATGTAGATAGAGAATGCAACACTTCTCTTTGATGTGTCTGACCTTTTTGCAGTAGGTGCATGTTGGTTTCTTTGTACTTGCCTTAGCCTTGTTTGCCTCAATTTGAGTTATGAGTACATGAATTTCAGCCTTTCATTGTGTGGTGAGCTTGAACCTTCTTGGGGCCCTTTTGACTTCATTTTGACTTCTTAGAATGAAGGGAATTCTTTCATTCTCAGGACTTCTTGGTGAATTGAGATAAACTCATCCCCTAAAGAATTTAGAAGGCCAAAGATTTTGTTTTCCTCTTCTCTTTGTTGGAGAATGTTTAGGTTGAGTATTGTAAGCCTCATCATTTTGTATTTATTCCATAACTGCTCATATTCTCCAAAATAATTTTGCCTCGTTGAAAACTAAACATCTGAGTTTTTAACTCAAATACTCGAGCAACATTTGTTCTATGCCCATAAACTTTTGATACTTGATCCCATGCGGATTTTGAATTTGGGTAACAAGCTACCATGGCCTTGTGAGCTTGATCCATCGCACTTGTGAGAAGTATGACAGTTTCATCATCTTTAATCTTCCATTCTTCATACTTGGCATCATATCCATCCTTTGGAGATTTTATAAGATGGTCGAGTAACCTTTTTGCATTGAGAGCTCTCTTGACATGTGGAGCCTAAACAAAAAAATTGGAAGAATTTAACCAATAGAGAGAAGAGGTGGTTGGGTGATTTGATGGTTTCCTACTCTGATACCATGTTGATTGTATGGGAGAGAGAGTACAACAAAGTATGAAAAATAATGCTTAGCTAATGAAGTAATTGAAGTGAACAATGTGTTAAAAAAATATTGCACTTTTATTTATTGAGAGAATGGAAGAGTACAAGAGAGAGAAAGAGAGAGGAGTTGATTGCTTTTCCTTCTTACATTCTTAAATAAGAGAAGACACCTATTTATAAAGGAAAAAAAGGAAAAAGAGGCCAACATGGCCATTGGAAGGACAATGATTATATTTGAACAATCAGAAAAACTAACCGTTGAAATATATTATGCCCATTCTACCCTTGGCAGATTGGGTAATCTATTAGATCTCTTAAGAAGATGATTTGGGCACTTTTTGGGCCTTGAGAGAGATCCTTTTTTAGCCTTAAATTAATTTTAAAAACATGAACTTAAGGACTTCTTGATCCTGACATGATTAGGCTTGAATTTTGTTTTGGATCCTTGATAGACAACATTAACCGTAGACCCCAATTGAGGTTTTTCTTTATTAGAACACCGAGAACCCACAAGGTCATGATTAACCAAGATATATAATTCAATAAAGAGTTAACATGGTAATTGGTCCAATTTGAGATAGACTCGTATGATTACTTGTACTTTGAAGACCTTCCAACCACAACTATTAATATTGATATAACTCCTCCAAAAGTCTATCCGTACCCACTCCAACTCCTCAAGAAACCACTCCAACTGGATCAAGTTCAAGGATAACTCCTCCATCAAGAATAAAATTAGCTTCAACATCAAGTCTAGATATCGGACCTCGGGAATTAGGAAACTTGAAGAGATCTATAATACCAACGAGACGGTAGGCAATCTTAATCTTTTCAATTTTTATGCTGATATTGAACTTTTAAATTTTGAAGAAGACATAAAAATAAAAGTCAGTTCAAGTGATAGAAATAAAATTCAAGCCATCAAGAAGAATGACACATGGTAGATAACACCACTTCCAAAGAGTCATCAAGTAGGAGTCGAATGGGTGTGTAAAGAGAAAAAAATTTCAAAAAGAGGTGTAGAGCAGTACAGGGTTAAACTCGTAGCCAACGACTACAAATAGAGACATAACATTGACTATGATGAAGTATTTGCTTCTATAACCAATCTTGAGATGAATTGGCTACTTATTTCAATGACAGTTCAAAAGAAATAGAGGATTTCCAGGTAGATATGAAGTCAGGCTTCCTCAATGGCTATCTAGAAGAAAAAGTCTACATTGATCAACCCAGGGGATTGTGATCAAGAACCACGAAGACAAGGTTCTAAAGTTGAAAAAGGCCTTGTATTGCTTTAAGAAAGCTTCCATGGAACCACCACATACATAAATATTTTCGCAAGAAAATAGATCCACAAGGTGTACTCAAGAGTATGCCCTCTTTTTTTTTTTGGTAATAAAAATCAAGGTTATCTTTTCTATGTTTGCATATTTATATATATATATATATATATATTGATAATTTGATATTCACCAGCAACAATATACAAATGTTCAATAAGTTCAAGATACCCATAGCCAAGGAATTCGAGATGACACACATGGTCTTCATGTGCTACTACTTAGGCATTGAGATGATACAATTAGAAGATGAGATATTTCTATTTTAAGTAGTGTTTGCAAAAGAAATTTTGAAGAATTTCAAATGAAAGAATGCAAACCAGTTGCCAACCCTATGAAGTGCTGGTTAAAGTTTTCAAAAGTAGATATTATGGCAATAGAGCCAAGTCAATTTAGGAGTCTTATGGGAAGTCTCCAACACTTGACCTGAACAAGATTGGACATTTTGTATGTCGTCGGGATCATCAATCGGATTATGGAGAATCCAACCAAATCTCACATAAGGGCTACTAAGAGGATTTTTCACAGTATCGAATGATCTCTCGACTATGAGTTATGGTATTCTTCGTCAAGAGAGTATGTTTTAAATTACTGCTATGGTATTCTTCATTAATTACTTTCACTCCATTTATATAATTGTTTTTTTTTATTGTGTATCGTTTTTTCGATATCTCACTCTGTACAAGAAGATTCAATGGGGTTAGAAGTTAGTTATTTTTTTTATTCAGAATAAAACTCGAATACAAATCTATTACAAGGGAGAGAGAAATTTGTGTCACTTGAGCTGAATATGATTGACACAAATGCATACAAATATAATAACTTATCGCACAAATGATAAAACTGTTTTGCTAGTAAAACATGAAGGTCCATCCATCAGAGTGGACATGTTACCCTAACAATGGAAGAGCTAGAACCGCAAATTTCATATCAATGTTGCTGTGTAGATTTGGAGATTTAAAAACATAAATTTAATTATGATAAAGGGGAAAATAAATCTAAGAAAAAGGATCAGTGAATTTGTTATTGCAAGTTGTCCTTTGTAATATATTTCCATTTGTAAGACTATTTATTTTTTGTCTTATTTTATTTGTTACAACCAAATACATAAGTATTTAACTTACAATATTTGATATTACTCATTAAAATATCAATTAAATATGATGATTTTTTGCTGTTACTTATTGGTAAATAAGATGTTTTATGTTTTATAATTGAGAACCTAATTTTATCGTGATAAATTGATCTGTTATTATTAATTATAATATACCCATGTCTTATGTTTTTATAATTGAAAACCTAATTTTATTGTGATAAACTGATCGGTTACTATTTAAATTATAATATACCCATATCTTATTGAGCTCCCAAACATTTCCATTGACCTCAAAATTATATTTACTCCCTAACGCAACCTTTGCTTCCAAAAGTTACATGATTATGGCTTTATTATTGTGATGACCGAATCGAAGACTTATGATTTGTTGTTTTTATTAATATGCTTTAAATTGTTTGTTAATAGGATTACTAAATTACACTGGAAATTAGGTTCTCAAACTGATTTGATGTTGAAAAAGTTATGTTTAAACTCTTCATCATTTTTTTTTTTTATTTGAGAGCCAGAACCTACAATTTCAACAATTTAACCATACTATTTAAGTTTAATCACACCCCAAAAGGTAAAATTATTGAGTGAAAATTTTAATCACTTTCAATTAAGCAAATGTTTAACCTTACTGCCCATACAACAAAAATATGATTATTTTGCAACTCTTTTTTTTTTTTTTTTTTTTTTTTTTTAATTCTTAACACACAGACTTCATGTGGAATATTAATCTATATTTTTGGTCTAATATTTGAAATGATTAATAAGGCCTTGCAAAGTGAGCCTGACCATCTAGTGTTATCGATGTGGATGATGAAAGCTTGAGACAATAGTGATTAAAATTTATTTCATGTAACATGCAAAAATTGAATTTTTGTTGATCTCAAATAATTCTTTTAATTTAATTTTTTTGGAAAAGAATTTTATTGAGATAAATCAACAACAGTATTAGTCCTATTGTAGTCCTCGATCCAACCAATGACCTCTTGGATGCTCAACACTGCATTCAAATTGTGAGCATTTATGCCATTAAACTTGATTTATATATATCGAAAATACATTTACGATTTTGTTTCAATGTATTGATTTGAGCTGACCCTTCATATTTTAGACTTTAGCTTGATGGAATAATATGTTATTACTGAAACATGGAAGGATTGAAATATATAGAAAAAAAAAGCACCAACTTCCTCCAATGTCATATTTAGAAACGTGAGAGAGCAGCAATGGAGGAAGAGGCCGCACCTAAATATTGAGCAAAGGGGCAGCCAACGTTCCTTAGCAAGAGGGCAATGCCACCATTAATATAATATTAACAATTAAATTAAGAAAAATGTCTAATATGCAAAATATTTAATAACCTAAAACGCAATACTGTTCTACGTTCGTATAATATGAGAAACAACATAATCTCAGCCACATCAAATGGTTCGCAATGTCTAAATCCACACCCATCTCTTACAAAAATAGTATATATATTATAAAAAGGATTGCAGATAAATACTGAGAGAGAGCGAAGAGAAAGAAACTCCTCGCGAAACTACTAGAGGAACAAGGGCGCTAACCAGAGCTTGAAAGGGGGTTGGTCGGATTTATCCCAAATCTGAAATTTTCAGCAACCCTTTACTTCTTCTCAGCCTTTCTTTTGGAACCCTAGTAAGGTTAGTCTTCTTGTTCTCGTACTCGGTAATTTTCTAAATGTTCTTGAAATTTATGTACCCATATGCTTTTGTCCGGTAATTTAAGTTAAACCCAGATTGGTATATGTTTTAGTGGTAGATAATTTCAAGGTTCGGTGAAGCAATTTAGGGTTTATGGTTGTATAAAACTTAAACTTTTAGTGTTTACGAGGTTGGTTCATGCTAATAATTGCTTTGTTTTTTCACAAATTGATGGTGGAGTTGTGCTGCCTTGGGCTAATGGTTGTCACCCAATTCCTTCCTTTGTTGCTTAATTGGGTGCCCCACGTGATATTCTCAGTCTCCCACAAATTTTTGCACTATTCTTAAGTTTTGTAGTTTAATAGACCTCTAATTTCAAAAGACAATATATGTTTTTTGACTTGAGTATGAAAAATTTTAATGGAATTTGCCGCTTTCTTGTGTAATTGCTGCAACTTGTAGAATTTCTCAGCTCACAATGAATGTTGAAACACATATGATGGCTAGGATTAAACTTACCAGAGCTGATAGGTTGCAAGTGTATGTATCTAACCACTTGTGTGGAATTGAAATGCCACGTGTTGAAACTTTTTGGCTTAGTTTTTTTTTTTGTAATTTTTTGATGGCATGGTTCTTCGACATTGTATATTTCTAGGGCCTTTAGATGCAATGTTTTCTTGTATATTTCTGTTGTGAACTTTCTTTCTGATTAATATTAGTTCATTAACTAAAATTAGGATTTGCCTCGACAGTAAATTCTTGAAAGATGAAAGCTTCATGAAAATGACCTTATTTAGGAAAGTCAGTGAACTCCTTGGGAACTTTGATCGGGAGGTATATTTTAGTTTTTCCAACTATAGAAGATATGGAATTGAATGTGATATACAATCGTATGTAGCAAGTTCAGATTTTTTTTTTGGTTTTATTTTTTATTTTTGTTTTACATGTAAGTAAAGCATTGATCAATACCCGTTCTTACTATAACTCTCAAGCTTGAAAGGGTGCACTAATTTGCATTCCACGAACATTTGTGCATTGCGCTCCTGCTTCTAAGAAGGGATTTGCACCTCCTTGTATGATGACAAGCTCCTGACGTCATGTAGAAATTGTAAGCTAAAACATTTTATGGGTGATGATAAGTTCCATTGGAAGATGAAAGTTTGGTTTATGGTCAAGGTTTTTCTTGTCTCTTGTCTGCAAATAGGACGAATGCCAGTAATTAGGAGATAAAAAGTGTTTTCTCTTGTAATGCTTGTTTCATTACTCAATTACGTATTAAGAACTAGCATCACTTATTTCTTCATTGCTTAAATTCTTGCAATTGTGGGTAGAGTGTTCACTGTTTTAAGAAATGGGTGTGTAAGGATAAGTTTGATTTTTTTGATCATCCACACTGGAGGCTTTGAATGAAAGAAAGATGCAAGGAACCATTAGAATTGTGCTAAGGAGGCAGTTATTTGGTGTATTCCGGAGAAAAGGACTGCTGAAATATTTTGTATGTGTTCCCCCCCCCCATTAACTTAATTTTGGAGAAGATTGTTTTTATTGCTTCCTTAGGATCATGTTCGCCTGCTTGTTTGACAAAACTACTGTTGAGTATGTCAGATGAAATCGGAGGGGTATTATTAGTAATGTTTCGGTGTTTTCTTTTCTCTAGAGGATCCCTCTCATTGTATTTTTCATATATTTGTCTTCTTATCTTATCAAAAGATAGCTAGTTAAATAGAAATTGTTGATTAAATATTAGTGATTATGTATGCCGTATCATGTCTTGATGGATTGTTAAACAATATCAGTATCTGTCATTGAGTAATTCGTTTACACAAAACTGTTCTGGCTTTCCTTCCTTCAGGAAAACAAACTAACAACATAGTATTACTTAAATATCCAAGATGCCACATAAATTATCTTCATGGTGCTTTGGTTCTGTCACAAGAGCTTATCTAGTCTTCCTTTTATGAGAAAGATGAATGTCTATTCTTGTTGTCCTACATTATTTAGGAAGGCCAGCCTGCTCTTGCATGTTCCAATGTTTTCATTCTTGGAAAGATGATTATTATGCTCTCTGATATCATGTCCTAAAAATTTATAATATGAAATGCTTGAATACCTTGCTACGAATAACCATATCAAATCTCTAAAATTTCCACTCTATTTTCTTTGGTGAAGTTGATTGCATATAACTGTTTAAAGAATAACCTGATATTTGGAAAACTTATGCCATGGCAAGCTGCTTTGTCCCCTTCCATATGTTCTTCACAAACTGAACTTGCATTCTGTATTAAATAATGTGTAATCTTTCTGTAGAAACAATGCCATGAATTCTCATGAATTTGAGTCTTACCCGATAACCTCTCTCATGCTGAGAAATCGTCAACCTTTGTCAAAGTTTAAAATCCTAAGTTTATGATTTACTCTCATCGTGGCCTTAGAATTTAGATGGTCATTGAATTTGAGACATGAATTGCATGAGCACTCACGGCAGCCTCATTTTTTCAGCCATGAAGGTTTGCTTCCTTGGGAGGATCTTCTAAAAATCTTTGTGGTTAAGCAATTATATTTCTGATAATGGTGGTGATTTTTACTCATGGAGGTTGTCCATGTTTATTATAGCATTATCTTGCATGTGTATCAGATTTTGCTTGTAATGCATGGTTTTATTTGTTGAACACAATTTTGGATTGAGAGGCTTGGTTAGGTCCAAGTACACCGGTAGGTTTAATGACCCAAAAAAAAAAAGAACTGATAGGTATTATGTTGGTGGGTGATGCTACTGGAATTGGGTGCAACTGTTGCTTGGGCATGAGAAACTGTGATCCCGTTTAATACAATTGGGATCTCTGACATTAGCATGTTTCTTGGAAGAATAAATGTGAAGCTATACCTCTTGGAATCCAAATGTTTGTTCTTGCTATGGTTGATACATCCTATGGTGATTCTGATATGAATCCTCAATGGCGTGCACTATCATCAATCTTTGACATTCCATTCTAATCGCATTAATATTTTTGACGTATTGATTTTTAGCTGAATAAGAGTCATCAATTCACTCTCCTTCCCCTTAATTTATAGTGATTGTGGTTGGTACATTAGCTATTCCTTTTTCCATATTATATTAGCAATATGGCCAAGTAGCAAAAAAGCCAATGAAGAGTTAGTTTTTATCGTGTAGGAATGACAACAATGTCAACCAACAATTGGAACTAAGAAAGAAGAACAAGAAGAGGAAAAAAGAGGTCCTCTTGAGAGGGTAGAGGGGCGAGTGTGTCTCCACTAACATTTCTTCTTTTGTTGTGTTCCACTTTATTTTCTTTTCCTGGGGGAAGTATAGGTTGTGATTTGGTTTTCTTCTTGCTTCTGACATGATTTTTTGTTGTTCTATTGCAGGGCTTTGTTGAAGAGGCAGTGTTTTATAAACTGGAATGGCAATTGTCCCCTGTGGTAGCACTTCAGTATCCCAATGGGGCATTCGTCCTCGGTTGATATTAAGATCCTTTGTCACAAACAAGATGCTAGCATCTAGTTCCAGGTACGGGTGAGTGATATTTGTTCAGTTGCATAATGTTGATACCATTGTACTTTGTTCTTTCTCTTGTTATGAAGCATGGACATTGCCAGAACCATTTGGTAGATATTGATATTGGAACTGACGCAGATTTAACATAACGTAAATCTAAAAAAATTAATTATTCTTGCTTCTTTGATGATCTTTGCTGAAAAATAAGGTTTAAGCCCTGTGTTGCAAAATACTGCCTCGATGTTTAGTAGCCCTTTTTTTTCCCCCACAGGAGCTCTGTGATGTTTCATGTGTCACCCTTAGCACTTCACCTCCTGACATGCCATCATTACAAATATGTCCTTTGTTTCCAAGTGTCTGTGCAAAAAAGTGCATACTTATGAACTTGCCATTTTGGTGTTAGGTTATAGATCATTTGAGTTAAAGTTATGTTTTGTATAACTTATCTTGCTAGTTATCTTTTTGAATTTTCTGTGCTGTTGAATTTTCTGTACTATTAAGAATTTCATCAGCATTCTTTTTGGTATAACTAAGGGCCAGATTATGATAATTCCATCAGGTGGCTTATTCAGGCTTGTGTATATTAGGTGAATACCTCAAAATGTTTTTTAGCTATGCCTTCAAGTACTGTATAATGCACCTTTAAGCTTGTCCTACATAGTTTGGTTGGGTGCCTGTTTTATAATTGGCTCAGTTTTCGAATGCTGAACTACTCTTTTTTTTTTTTTTTTTAAATTCATCCTATAGACACGCATGGAAAATTGCTCAACTTTTAGTCAGTAAATTAATTGCAAAAAAAAAGGGTAGAATTTGTAATCTTATTTTGATGGACTTGTATGTGTCACCAATAATTGTTATGGCCAAAACTTAATGAGCCAATTGGTTTGTCCTTTCACAATGGCACCATGAAGGCAGCATTTTCTACTCTTATCCCTTAAAATCCAGCATTTGGTTCTTCTCTTGTAAATTTTGAACTTGAAAGTGCTAAGGATGCTAAGAATCTAGCTATTTGTGCTAAGCTTGCTATTTGTTGGTGCATTCAATTGGAGATTCAAGGATTTTTAATACCCACTTTCTATCAGCTCGTGTGGTTTTGATAAAAAGTACTTTTGGCTTCTTTTTGGATAATTGTGGCATGTATATTGTTAGATGAATTGACACTCTTGAATGTAAAGATAGATTGGAGGTTCTTCTTTGTTGACTTTGAACCTCTTGTTTCTTGTGCTCTTTTTCTTCTCTTTGCTTTCGATGCTTTTGAGCATGTCTTATTCTCCCTGTGTATATTCTCTCCGTTCTAGTTCAATAAATTCTTTGTTTTATATTTATTTTGATTTAAAGTGAATAGTTAGATTTAATCACTCTCCTTTATCATAATTTTTGCTAGCAGGATGAAGGATTTGGCAGCATCAAGTTCTGGCTTATTCTTGCGGGGTTCTTTGCATGCATTTTTCAACTCAAGTTCATGTCAAGCATCACATCATCGAAGAGGATCACGGTTCATGGTTAGAGCTGATAGTGTGAGTATACTTTCCTCTGTACATATATATGTGGATGTTTTTTTTTTATACTTCTTTCTGTGTCAAAGAAGGGGACAGGATTAGGGGACTCGGGAAAGTTTATTCCTTATATTTTCTTCCTTTTGTTCTCATATATCATTACGTTCCCATCTAGTGACTAACTTTTCCTCATATGTAGGATTACTATTCTGTGCTTGGGGTATCAAGAAATGCAAGCAAATCTGAGATTAAAAGTGGTATACACATTTCATTCCTTTTATTGCTTTGAACATATGACAGAAATCCCATCAGCCTCACTCTAACAATGACAATCTGAAAGAAAAAATCAACTAAAAAAAATAATAAATAAAGAAGACAGCCTTAAGAATGTGATCATGTAAAATGGAGATAGAATAAATGACTTGAACAGTCTATGCCACTAAATGGATTCGAATCCCTACAACTCATCTGCATAGTGGTAAAATGTCCTCAGATAGCTAGCCACCAGAAACTTTTAGTGCTATCCTTTTCTGTTCTTATGCACTGAATGCCTCCTATCTAATTGAGTCTACTACTGGATTTGCCTTACCCTTGGATCCAAAGAACTAAAAATAAAATGAACCACACAAATGAGCACCAGAGTAAAATGTGAGCAATCTGTTCCTCTTCATTTAACTATTTTGAAATTCCTCGTCAAGTTTCTGGATTAAGGTTCCTCAGAATAGCGCCTGTGGAACAAGGAAGGAAATATAGTCTTTGTTGGGAATATAGTGCTTCATATACTCTTCCTGGAAAGTTTTTGTTGTTTTGACCTCCTAACACCTCATAAAGATGATTTCATACATGAAGACAGACATATTGGAAATAACGGCTGGTGCAAATACTGATGAGTGGCCCTTGCTGATATTTTAGGCTGCACACTAGGGAGTTTACTGCTTGATTATCTTGGATGACTCTTGGGAGTATGAGCCCCATAAGATAGTGTTCTTGTAAAATTCTAGAAAACAGATTAGCATGGTGGAAGAGAGGCTTCCTCTAAAAGGTGGAAGACTTACTGCCATGTAGAGCATTCTTTCTTATCTTTGGTGGAATTTGCATCTATTTATCCATTCCTTAATGGCAGCTAATAGGATTGAGAGCACTCAGCATAGATTTGTGTTGGGAATTTTCAGTGAGAAGAAATCGTTTTGATTAAATGAGATGTGTTGAGATGCCTGCAATCAGTCTAGCATCATAAAGTGGCTTTCTTTTTTCTTTTCCTTTTTTTTTTTTCCTTTTTTGGATTGGAATGTTGTCATGGAGATTAAAAATAGTTAGGGAAATGGTTATAGAGGTTTATGATGGATAGAGCACTTAGAAAATCTAGCTGCAATTCCTTAAATCTTAGACTTGCTAAGACTAGCAGCACTTAATTGACAGTGGTTACAAAAAAAATGGATATTTTAAGGAGTGCTGACACCTTTTACCGATGTGACTTGCAATTGAGTTGTACTTTTTGAAGAAACGCTGGTTGGAGGCACAATATGGGAAGATTACATCGTTTGTTTTGTCAGTTTCATGGAGATCGGTAGTTGACTCTTGTGAGGATTGGCATAGTCTAGGCTGAAGTTCATGTGTGGACAATGTAAAATATTAACACAGAACAAAAGCCACAACTCTCTGTTCCTTATTTTTTACTTGTCAAAAAAAAAAAAAAAATAGTACATAGGTTGTGGTTTTGGGAAGAGAATCATGCCAGTTTCATGATAAAGCCTAGCGATAGATAAAGTGGAATGGTTGTTAAATTCTGTTATGCTTGTCTGGCTTAAATATATGCATTTTCTTTTTGTTGGACTAAGAGATTTTCCATGAGAACAGCAAGGGCTGCTATCTCTAAAAACAGAGGCGGTAAAAAGTTAATTGGACATAATTACAGTGACACAGTCCATAAAATCTAAGTTGAGATTGTGTGGCTTAGAACTGAAAGGACAGAACAACAACAATTTGTTCTAATTATCCTAAAAAGATGGTGTTTCCATTTATCAGAAATTCTTTTGCTCTTTTGCCCTCTAGAGAACCCAAGAAACAGCTAGAGTATTAAATTAAAAGTAAATTTTAGTACTTGCCAAGCTACCATTGTGTTAGACTTTGAATCGTATGATGGCAGTGCTACGGCTCAACTTTTGGTCTTTCTTTGCTAGAAAAGAGACTAAAAAGAGAATATGATACCTTTTTTTTTGATGAATCTAAAAAGAGAATCTGATACTCTACTTTTGACGCTGATTTTTCTTCCTTCCAAGATTAGAGACTTGATAACAAAAGTTGTTACACTGATTTTTGTTTTTGTTTTTGTTTTTTAATTTTCTGTGAGTTGTATTAAAGTTTATATTTACAACATTATCATTCGCCTGATATCTTATATGATTGTGCCATATTTGTAATTATTGTTTTCTGATTTTCAGCTTATCGGAAGCTTGCAAGGAATTATCATCCAGATGTGAACAAGTGAGTTCATCTCCTTCAACCCTTACTTTTTTTGTTTTTGGCTGTAATATCTTGGATTCCCTCCTTATAAATATTTTTGAGATGTCTCAGGAGTTTCTGATTCATGTTGCATTCAGACATTGAGGCTGTCAATTTTTAATATACATAGCACTCAATATAGTTGTAATCCTTGTTGCGTTTTTTGTTTTGTTTTTGTTTTTGTTTTGGTTTCGGTCTTGGTTTTGGTTTTTGTTTTATTTATAGGAAATGTAGGTGTTAGTTCATTATTGTGTAATTAGATTAGTCATAAAGCACACAGGTAGTTACATGACATATATATTAGATTATAATGACATGTTACTACACCATAAATTGAAAATAGTATTTGCAACATGGTTGGAGATGGCAATAAATGATACTTGTGTTATTACTTTTAAATTTTGGCCATAACTTTTGGGGAAAAAAAGGTAAGAAGGATTCCGATTGAGAATAAATGTTTGTAAGTATCTGATTCTGGGTTTTCTACACAATGAAGTTGATGCATTCTGGGGTATTAAGAATTTTCTAGTTTATGATACATGTATAACTCTTTGCTGGTGCATGAGTGCTTAAACATTTCTTTCCTGGTAAAGAGATTTTTAACTTCTTGGCAACTATTTGTGCCGCTGGTGTTCTGATATCTATTGTGTTGTTCTAATATCCTTATTTTAGGATTCGGGCACCATATAGTGAGGATTAAGGAGGTATTTTGCATTGCGTCTGGGCTTTGGTTGTAGTGAAGCTGCTGCAAAATATATATATATATATATATATATATTTTTTATGAAATTTGTATTGCCATGGGTGGTTGAAACAACAAATCAAAAAGCAGTTAGAACTTGGAGGAGTTCCCAATTGTGTGGGGGTTTGAGAAGATGATGAAAATACAGGATGAATTTTAGTCCACAGCTTGGGATGGGTTCTTTCAAAGGTTTGTTGGTATTTGCATTGAGAAGAAATTCTTGGATTAGATGCCAAGTGATTTATGAGGGAACTGATCTTCCTGAATGTTATTCGCTTAAGTTTGATTAGAAGCTTTATAATGCAATTAAGGAGTTGTATTAGAACCACTGTATGAAAGAGGCCAAATAGAGAGGAGTGGCCAGTTTAGGATTTGTTTTCTGATACGATGGCAGGAACTAAAGGAGAACTAGTTGTAGTTTGGGTGTGATGACTAAATTCATATTTTGAGAAAATGTCTGTGATGTGGTTGCAACTTTAAAGGAATGCTTGTAATAAGGCCTTATTCATGATTTGAGACTTTATCAGAGGGAGAATATTATTCCAGGTGGGCTTAGATGCATTAACGTCGGGTAAAAGCTGGCCTAAACTAAGCTTGGCCTTGGTGTTGCTGACTGAGAAATATGCACTTAAAATCGTGAGGTGGATTGTCTACCAAGCATAGGTAGTGATGTATCTTGGAGTGATTCTGGGGACCTATGTCTGTATCCTGCTTACCTTGTGTTGATTAGCCACTTTTAGACTTGATGCAAATAACTTAAGTGAAAACATGGGTAGAGCCAGCAGGCCGTAGACACATCCTTCGTTGGTTTTTTATGGTTGAGCAGGAGTTTATTGCTCATATGCTGACAGGTCATGCCAAAAAACATGGATTAGAAGAGGGGTGTCAAGTGAGTGAAGTATGACAAGAAAGGGAAGATCCCAACCTGGGAGAAGGGGTTGGCATGGAAATAGGTTCTAATTGACTAGTAAAAGACAAATGGTTACAATCCTATGAGCAAGGGAGGTCCCCTATCTCCTCCTCCCCCCCCCCCACCCTTCTTTTTTTTAAAAAAAAAGAAAAAAAAAAAACCGCCCAAAACCCCTCACCCCCCATGTTGCTTTTTCTGGCTTTTTTTTTTGGCGGGGGGAGGTTGGTTGGTGTTGTGCGGGGATCAACATTAAAATGAGTTTAAGTAAAGACAAGCTGTAGAAAAGGTGAGTGGTTTTGTTTGTAGATTAGCCTTTGTGAAGTGGATAACCTACTTTTACATGGTTGATCACATGTCATGAGAGTTGATTCACATTGCTTGTGGATATACATGCTGTGGGAGTTGGTGTCTGTATCTACTTGTTGCCCAGGGAAAACTGGTTTTGAGGAATCATGGGCGTGGAGTGGAATGAAATCTGGTACAACATGGAGAGGAAGATTTTTATGCTTGTCCATGGGGCTAATTATGGTTGCTGTGGAGTAATGGTACAAGAGAGAAGAATTTTTTAGGGCCTTGAAAGGTTTCTGATTATTATTATTTTTTTTGGTTAGATGGAGAGGTGCCCTCACCCCCTCTTTTGCACTTGGTTTTCAAGTTCCTTATAAATATATGTATGTAGTGAATTTTGTAGGATGAGGGCGACCCTTGATGCAATGGTGGAGTTGCTCTTTTGGTGACCTCGAGGTCAGGGTTCAAGGCGTGAAAATAGCCTTTTTGCAAAAATGCAAGGGGAAGCTACGTATTAATACACCCACCCTTTCCTTACCCCCGCACTAAGTTGTGGAACACTTTGTGCATTGGGTGAGCCCTTTAGTGAATTTTGTAGGATCTCTCTTTATTCTTGAGATTGTGATCAGAGCATTCCTTGATGCTATAAATTGGCTACTTAAGCTCAAGTTTCCTTTCAAGGGAAAGATTCCAAACAGCACAAGACAACCTCAGAGCTTTCCTCATTACCAAATAACAACTAAAAGAGAGAGCTTCCCATCTGTTATCTATCCCCAGAGAAAGCAATATTCATTTCTTCCATAAAAAAAGGCTACGGTTGTGAACAATTTATGGGTTTGTGTTAAGGCAATAATTTTTGTGCAAAATATGAAATGGTTAAGTATCAACCTGGAAACTGTCAGATCTTTATAGGGATTTCATGAAGTCAGACTAGCGGATGTTGGTTTCTTGTTGGTGGCATGTTGGTGGTAAGGAAATTGTTGAATTTGAGAGTTGGATGGTTGTCTTGTATTCTGCCTTTTAGGGGACTAAAAATGATGGCTTTATTTGGGCTTTCTTTTGAGTTTAGGGATGTGAAGGGGACTATCATCAATTCTCATTGGAGGAAGTGAGATATGGTAATGCCAATGGAACTTAATTGGTTCTTCTGCTTAATGAGGGGGAGAATATGGGAACATCGACCTATATGATTTGGTGGATCATGTCAGTTGGATGGGTTTATGTATTGATTATTAATGGAGAGTTTGTTGTGGTCTAGTCTTGGTTTTCTCCTCCTAAGATCTGTATATTCTTGTAGATGGATGGAGTGTGGTGTGTTGTCCTGGAGTGGGAAAGTTACTTCCTGGCAGTAGTTTAGGAGTTGACTCCAAGGCCAATGGTAATCCAAAACAGCTTTTGCCTTATCTTGGGACAAGTCACAACAACATTAACTCAGCGAAGAATAATTAAAGCACCACTGATACAGTTGGCAAAACTACCATACCTACAGCCATGGCCTGCTTGAACAGCCCCACAACCATCAGCCTTGGAAGATCTTTTTCTAGGGATGAGCCTCCGTATAATTTGGAAAGAGCTGTTCTTCTAGTTGTGTATGAGTATACTGCCTTAAGAGTGTCAGTGGTTGAAAATGAGACTTTTTTTGCAGAAACCCATTAAAGCACGGCATGCCCACACATGTGGCTTGGCCTAGGCTGCAAATAAGCTGATTCAACATGTCCAGGTCAAGTTATTTAGGTTCATGAAGTTGGAATAGAAAATGAATTTTCGTTGCAAATGTTTATATGTTACCCAATAGGACATCCTTGAAAGTTTTAATGAGCTTTGAATGAGTTCTTGCCCCAGCCACATCATCTCTTTCATGAAATTATGAACATCCCTGAACTCGTTGAACTTGGAAAAACATGTCTATGTTAGGAGCTCTAAATTTGGGTTTGAGCTTGACTCAGTTATGAACTAATTAAGCTTAACCTGAGGTTTATCACATTGTGCCCCAAGCCACTCACAAACTCCTCTTGTCATCTCTAACCTTATACTTGTCTAAACCATAATTTTATTTTTTTTCTTCAGTCATCTCATTACTCCAGAAACTTGTGATGCCACAAGCTAGTAGCTGGTTGGACCATATTAACTTGTGCTTACTGTTTGGCTAAAAAGGGGCAAAAAAAAAAAATGAGGTGGGATGTCTACTTGCATGTTTGCTATGCAGGTCATGATGGAGTTTCTGCTCCAACCATATGGCTAAAATGAGTCGTAGTCATCTATATTCTTCACCTTCTTATGTTAAAAATATTGCAGATCATTTATTAATAGTACCTAAATGATTGCTCTGTGTTGCAGAGACCCAGGTGCTGAACAGAAATTTAAGGAAATTAGCAACGCATATGAGGTAATATCCCAGCTGTGACCTTACTATTTATTTAGTTTCTTTTAAATGATGAAAGTACTAATTCTGTGGAAGACTGCAACTAATTTTCAGGTTTTGTCGGATGATGAGAAACGGTCTCTATATGACAGATATGGAGAGGCTGGCCTTAAAGGTGCTGGAGTGGGAATGGGGGTGAGTAACCTTCTTTCTATTATGATGAATCAGCTTGCAAAATTTTGATCAGTAAATGGGAATAAAAATAATTCTTTCTCACACTTGCATTGTCCTGCTTAACATGACAGGATTTCAGCAATCCTTTTGACATATTTGAGTCCTTGTTTGATGGCATGGGTGGCATGGGTGGTATGGGCGGCATGGGTCGGAGAGCTTCTAGAAGTAGGGCTGTTGATGGGGAAGACGAAATTTATAATCTTGTCTTAAACTTTAAGGAGGCAGTTTTTGGAGTCGAAAAAGAAATTGAGGTAACTCGTCTGGAGAGTTGTGGGACTTGCAATGGTTCTGGTGCTAAACCAGGGACCAAGCCAACCAATTGTAGTACATGTGGTGGGCAAGGACAAGTTGTCTCATCTGCAAGGACTCCCTTGGGTGTTTTCCAGCAGGTAATGACCTGCTCGACTTGTGGTGGAACTGGTGAGATGTCGACCCCATGCAACACCTGCTCTGGTGATGGCCGGGTAAGGAGAACAAAGCGTATTAGCCTTAAAGTACCAGCTGGGGTGGACTCTGGAAGCAGATTACGAGTGCGCTCAGAAGGAAATGCTGGAAGGCGGGGGGGTTCTCCTGGGGATCTCTTTGTTATAATTGAAGTTCTACCAGACCCTGTACTCAAACGAGATGACACCAACATTCTCTATACTTGCAAGGTCTCATACATAGATGCCATCTTGGGGACATCCATCAAGGTCCCTACAGTCGATGGCATGGTTGATCTGAAAATCCCTGCTGGTACCCAGCCAAACACAACACTAGTGATGGCCAAAAAAGGAGTTCCGCTATTGAACAAAAGCAGCATGAGGGGTGATCAGTTGGTTCGAGTGCAAGTTGAAATTCCGAAGAGGCTGAGTGGAGAGGAAAGGAAGCTAATAGAAGAACTTGCTGATCTGAGTAAAGAAAAGACTGCAGCCGGCAGGAGATAGTTCGCCCTCAGAATTGTATTTATTCATTGATTATCTCTTGCTAGCCCGTAGACCTTGATGCAACACCCACATCTGTCCGCTAATGCATGCAAAACTAGGACAGGGCTTAGTTTATCCAAAGAAAAGGTGGAGATAAGTAATCAAACTTATGGAAATAGGAGCAGAGATGTTTGTAGCTTTAGGTAAGATTGCCCTTTTCCTAATTATTTTTGTAATATTTTTATTCTTGGTACAACAAATACATGGGTGCAGAAGAGGAAAAGGTGAAAGGAATATAAGTTTTTTTTTTTTTTTTTGGCCGCCGGGGGGGGGGGGTTGGAATTCCTCTTTAATAACTTTTTTGCCAGTTAACCTCGATACCTGTCTTGATGAATCGCAAACAAAAAATTAGTAAGTAGCAAAGGAGTTTCATTAGGCGTTCATGTGGGCGTTTATTCTTATTCTCCAATGTGGAGAAGAGAAACTGCGTTGGTGGGAGATGGCATGTTCCCAAGTCTTTCATCATCAGCGTATAATTCCCAAATCTTTCAAATCTTTCATTATAAACGTACAATCGGTTTAATAGATAAGCGTGTGTTAGGTTCCTTAATAATGAGATTTAAGAATGAAAAAAATTATATTAAGAGATTTTTTTTTTATATTGGACTTGATAACACTTGTATCGGATTAATAATATTCGTTGGTTAAAATAATAATAATAATAATAAATTGTTCCCTAATCTTTTCAATCTCTAAACAAGTCTGTCCTGTAGGAGGCAGAGAATGAGGGTGTTAACATAGAGAGTACCAACGTTTCTTCAAAACCTTGAACAAAGTCTACTGAATGAGTATCACATAACTCTTGAGCAAGAAGAGATGTTTTGGCTGTAGAAGTCTCGAGTAGATTGGATATCCAAAGGCGATAAGAACACAAGATTTTTTTATATGCAAACCAAAGTCGGAAGGAATAAAAATAGAATTGCAGCTTTGAAGGTGGACAACTCATGGTGTTTCGACCAAGAGAGACTGCAAAGCATGGCAACTGAGTTCTTCTGCAACCTCTTTGATAGTAGGAGGGTGGAGGCTCCCAACGACCGGTACTTCAGATGGCATAAGAAGTTAGGTGGGGAGGACATATCCAATCTCATCAGGATAGTTAATGAGGAGGAGATCAGAGTGGCTCTCTTCTCCATGAAAGGCTTGAAGGACCCGGGCCCCGATGGGATTCAAGCTGTTTTTCTTCAGCAGCATTGGAATACGGTCAAGACCTCTCTCTACAATTTTGTTAACACGGCTTTTAGGGATGGTTACTTCTGGCCTGAGTTGGCTAATGCGTTATTGGTTCTCATTCCCAAGCAGTCCAATCCAGAAAGTATGAATGTTTTCAGACCTATAAACTTGTTGAATTCCTCCTGCAAAGTTCTGTCCAAGATCATTGTCCAAAGGTTGAGACCTCTCCTGCGGAATCTGGTGGGAGATCATCAGGGTAGTTTTCTACTTAATAGGAGTAGTTTTCTGCTTAATAGGAGAACTCTGAACAATACGGTTATCACTCAGGAGGTGACCCACTCTATGAGGAAGTCCAAAAGCAAAATTCAGTTCATAATCCTCAAAGTTGATCTAAGGAAAGCTTATAACAGTATTAGCTGGGAGTATTTAGGGCGGGTGTTGTTGGATTTCAATATGCCCTGAGAGCTCATTAAACTCTTCATGTTTTTTGTCTCTGCAGGTAAGATCTCTTTGCTGTGGAATGGAGAAGTTCTCCCCTCTTTCAAATAAGGAGACCCCCACTCTTTCTATCTATTTATTCTCGTGATGGAACGATTGGCTTACATGATCCAAGATAAAGTGAGAAGAGGCTCTTGGCAGCTACACAAAATTAGCAGAAGTGGTCTGACAATTTCTCATCTCTTTTATGCTGATGATCTCCTTTTGTTCGCCGAAGCTGACCATCTAAATATGAGCAACGTTTTGGAATGTTTAAAAGAGTTCACAGTAGAGAGCGGACTCACCATCAATCCTAATAAGTCTAAATTGAGGTTCTCCAATAGAGTCCCCTGGACCCTTAAGGATTCTCTTATGGCCATAAGCAAATTTTCCTTAACTGTCGATCTTGGAAAGTATCTTGGCACTCCTATTATCCATGAAACGGTAGACAGCCAAACTTTTGGTTTCATTGTGGAGAAGGTTCAGAGTAGACTTGAAAATTGGAAAGCCAAACTCCTCAATGCAGCCGGGCAGAAGGTGTTGATCTAATCTGTCAATGCGACCCTCCCTCTGTTTACAATGCAAACTTCATGGCTTCCTAAGTCCATCAATAAGAAACTTGACAAAATCAATCTAGACTTTCTTTGGGGCTGGGCTGGAGACCGCAAAAAGGTTTAATTGGTGGGATAGGAGAAGGTATGCAATCCCAAAAAGAATGGTGGGTTAGGTTTTAGGACAACTAGAGATTCCAATATTGCTCTCATGGCCAAGATGGGATGGAACATCATAAAGGGAGATGATAATTTGTGGTGCAGAGTGCAAAGAAGCAAATATCTCAAAGACGGAGATTTGTTAAACCACATATACAAGCCTGGTGCCTCAGTGGTTTGGAAAGGCATCGTCAGAAGCAGAGATCTCCTCGCTAAAGGCTTGAGATAAAGGGTGGGAGATGATAGGAATATCAAGTTCTAGCATGATCTTTGGATTGGGAAAGAACCACTTATCAATAGTCCTCTCACTCTCCCTTTGCAAACGCCTGCTGATGTCAGGGTTAATCAGTTGATAACCGCCAACAAGGAATAGAATATTGAAGAGCTTCAAGTTTATCTCCCGACGGCTAAGGTTGAAAAAATTAGAAGTGTGATAATTCCTAGGAACAACAGAGCTGTCGATAGTCTTTACTAGGATGGAAGTGGGGATGAGAGCTTCTCGGTTGCAGCAGCTTATAGGCTCTGCCAATCCTTAAGGCATGGAGGATCTTAGGAGGAGGAAGATTGGAATTGGATTTGGAAAATTACAGCTCTTGAGAGGGTGAAATTCTTCCTGTGGTTGGCTGCAAGTAATAAGATCACGACAAATGTCGAAAGGAAGAAAGACACTTTACAACGGAGGATAACTGTATGCACTGCAGAGGTTTGAAGGAGACGACTCTTCACTGCCTAAGAGATTGCTTTGCAGCTAGAGATATGTGGAGACTTGTTCTTCAGGAGGTGGAAAGTGTCGATAGCTTCTGGACTTCGGATGTGTTTAACTAGTTGAAGTTTGGTCACAAGGGTCTCTGCACCAATGTTTTCCATCTAGACAGAAACAAGTTCCTTGCTACGTTTTAGATTCTTTGGAAGGCCCGATGTAGATGTATTCATTAGAAAGAGGTGATGCCTGTCTTCTTGGTTGCTAGATGGGCGCTGAATTTCAGCAGGGAAATCAAAATTGCTAACTGTAAGGAGGCAGTGAGGAATCCCTGTAACAAGGAGTGGATCAGCTGGTTACCCCCCAGGAGTAATAGGTTTAAACTCTACACTGATGGCTCGGTAACATCTAATGGCCATGCAACAGCAGGGGGCAATTTGCGAAATGACTTAAGAGACTGGGTGGCGGGTTTCGCTATCAATGTGGGAATCTATTCTGTCACCATGGCAGAGTTGTGGGGAGTTAGGGAAGGTCTCTTGATTGCGAACAAGAGGGGAATAAAGAACATCGAGCTAGAAGTGGACTCCTTAGCTGTTTTTCAACCTTCTCAATGAGGGGACCGCAGACAACCATTTGCTTGGAAACATTATTCAAGATTGCCAGGAGCTTATGAAGGAAGTCAATGTCTTAGAGACCTGCCATACTTTCAGAGAGGGCAACAAGTGTGCTGACCATCTTGCTGCCCTTGGCCACAGCTGCACTCCAGGTCTGCATGATTTCGCTTTCCCCCCCGCTATCTTTGTCAAGGCTGCCGCAAAATGATAGGCTGGGAGCTAAGTATCTAAGGCCCAAGTGTATTTCCTCTTGTGATAGGCCCAGAGGTTTGGGCCTGGGTCTGTAATGGTCTCTCTTTTTTCATCAAAAAAAAAAAAAAAAAAAAAACAGTTGCCGTCTGTTAACGATGAAATGCATTCCAAAATTACTGCGTGGGCTATTTCAATTCAACGGACCGGAGGCAATTACTCTCTCTCTCTCTCTCTCCTTGATTGAAAGTTTTGGTGGCATTCAATTGCCAGATTTATCTCCTTGATTGTCATGATTACATATCGTGCCTTTTGTGTTTCATATTTCTACTGCGTTTGAATGAAATACTCCTCTCCCGTTTTAATGCTAATTGTTGATGGATTTATTTCCCATAAACCAACGGAAATGTGCTATGGGAATCACTAGCGAAAAGAGCGTAATCACTGAACCCCTCTCACAAAATCTATAGACCATTCAAAGTGTCTGGTCCTTGTAGATTGAAAGGAGAACACAGATTTTTTATCGCATTTATTTCCGTCAACTGGGAAATGAAACGTCGAAGTTACTCCAACCAGTTTAATCTCTCAATCTTTTATTATTGTTTTGATTACATAGAAATTTAAATATAAAATTTTCAGATTATGAGAGAGAGTTAAACACTAAATTGTTCTCTTGGGACCTCTCAACTTTTTATTGCGTGCAAGATAATTTTTTTTTGGTACCATGGCTAGGCCACCAACCTAATATCTAAGTTTTTGTCTCGACTAATCTGGTTCGACCACTTGTAGGGCCCAATTGAAGGGATAGATCTCTCTGATTTTTCTGTTCCCATGGAGGATCGAACTCCCGACCATGATTAAAGGGCGTCAATTTCCAAACCAACTAAACTATCAGACGTCGATTACATGTCAGACATTTTAGCCATACATATTTAGGATTCAAAAGGTGAGGAAGTGAATGCCCATACAATTGAATATTTTTCCTTTTTTATATACATAAAGAGACTCAAAATTGAGAGTTTTTACGAGTGAATAAAAAACGATACTAATTGAGTTATAATTTATTGACCCATATAATAGAATATTATTCTACTAAGGAAGTCAAAGTCAAAAAAGACACGACTGTGCCAGAAAAATTAAAATTCATTTTGTATTTATATAAATTTAGAAATTGCAAAAGTTTTTACTATTTTTATATCTATATTTATAAAATTTTAAATTCAATGACAATGTATAACCGTGTTATTAATTATTATATTGTTGGATCTACAATGAATACAATGCAAATAGAGTATGCATTAAGATAATTAAATATTATATCAGAGTTGTGTATCTCGTAATTTTTTTAGTGGAGTATAGTTAATTGCTATTTATTTATTGATTGTACAATAAAATTACCTTAAATGAGTATTTTGCAAAGGAAATCGAAATCTTTCACACTTCACAAAGATTTTTAATCTGTGCCAAAATTGATATTAAGCATGGGTTGATATTTTATAGGAATCATTGTGGCCTATTTGTAGGTCACAGAAACCCTTTTATTGCATGTGAGAGGTATAATTTAAGAGACCATTTTATCATTTAACCACCATTTCATCATCAAGCCCGAAACAATTATGGGTAAAAAAAAGAGAGAAATCACGGTATTATAAAAAAAAAAAAAAACCTTTGAGATTCTTTAAAAGATATTACTTAGTATTGAGGTTTGACTATTACATCAGCATCAAACAATGATACAAACCTCACGTCAACATCGTAAATAAACTAACATTGTGGATGACAGTTTTCAGACCTAAGGGATTTTTTTTTGTTCATTTCTTGTCAATCTCTCTCCTCTGCTCTCATCTTACAAAGCATCAAAATCACATCATTTGGGAGATGATTAGTCGGTTATGCTTTGTCATTTCATGTTCGAAACCTCGACTTGCAGCAGATCAACCAATCGCATTTGGGGGATTTGTGTGTCTGATCAATTTTAGTCTGAGATTGCTTGAAAGAAATTAGTCAAATCTGAAATGGACAGGGATTTAGAAAGAGGGGGTTGATATGGTTTCGGGGAATGAATGCTTGTTTGAATGTTGACGAGAGAAAGATAAAATGAAAGAGAGAAATTAAAAACGTAGAGTGAGGTAGATATTTTAACGAGTAAAATTATTAAATTTTTTAATTAAATATTGATTTAAAATTTATAAATAAAAAAGATTGAGACTTGAAAAGAAAAGATCATATTAAGAGTTTTTTCTTAAATTAAGTTAATAATTAATTAATTATAATATTATTTTGGATATGGGTCTGTCAGAGAGAGAGAGAACTGCACGGTTTCTTATGTGTAAGAGAGAGAGTCACTGTTGTGCTAGAGGAGGACAGAGAGCCAGAACGATGAAATAAAAACGCAAGACAGTCACAAGAATGATAAAAAAGTAGTGAAAAACAAAATTGTAAAAATCAACACTCTTGAAAGAAGTGATAGTACGTCAACACAGAAAATCATGTCAAATTTTCAAACTTTACCTCTGTAAGTTATGGGTACTGGTCGGGTCGTCCATGTGGATTTGACCCAAACCCATTCCCTTAAACCCATTTAAATTTTCAAAATGAGGAAAGGGATGAAGTGGTTTTTTAAGAGAAAAACCAACTCCAACTCCCAAAAAAAAAAATAACCATCCATGATACTCTTGAAGGTTGAGAGAGAACAAGAAAATTGAAAGCAAGAAAATAGATCTACACAATAATTCCATTGCATGAAAAAGACTCTAGGATTGTGAACGAAAAAGGAGATTAATCCGTTGGTGACATTTTTCGAACCTGTATATCGAAAAGATTAATGATCCGACCCTAAATCTTGGGACATTAAATATTCATTTCGCTGTAAATGAATTAGAGAATGCTTTCATTGGTATCAGAGCATGATTTATGGTGTTTCCTATTTTTTGATATATTTTCGAGTTTCATTTTTTTAAAAAAAATTGAAAATGATAACTTTGATTATAGACCACGAAATACTTTGAAATTTGAAAGGTAGAGTACCCATGATGTTAGGAATTGATCTGCAAAATTTCATACATGGCCGTTATGTATTTTTGGAGAAAAATGAAACCCTAGCCGAAAATGAAAATGCTAATAACTATTTGCATGATAGGTGTCATGATTTAATACTTATATGGTTAAATTTCCCATCAAAAATTCTTTTCAACCATATAAAAAACATGCAAAACGGTTCAGAAATGAATGAGATATGGCTTAGGGAAATTAGAGTTAAAATGCAGAAAAAAATTTTCTGCATGAAGAAAACGAGCAGTGACGTTAGCACAATCCCACTCTCGGGCCGCGGGCTGTGAAGCCCAAACGTTATGATCCAGATCTCAGATCAGAAAACTGACAGCACCATTAGATTCAGGACCCCAAAAATAGAGGGGTAGGCAAAATCCGGTGGCCGGATTCCTTCGGGAAGGCGGCGCGTGGGCTTCACGCGCCGCCTGGGTGAGTGGGTGGGTCACCCACACGCCGCCACCGCCAAGTGGCGCGTGAGGGCACGTGACATGCTCTCTCAGGCCCATTTTTTATTTTTTTTATTTTTTTATTGTATTTTTAAATTATTATTTTTTGACCGAAAGTATCCATTAAGTTTAAAAAATTATAGAAAAATCAATTAACAAGTGAGACAAAATTTTGAAAATTTCTCACATGTTTGAAAAAATATTTTCTAGTTTATGCCTATCTGAATTAAAATTTTAAAACACATATTTGATTTGTACTCGTTGATTTAAGTATAAATTGTGGATGGTGTTTTAAAATTTTTGGTTGGCTTCGTGTCCAATTTAATGTTTACCCCATTTTAGAGATATGGTGAGAATCAGACGTACCCTTTCACCTCTCCGGGAGAGATGCAGAGATGAGAGGACCCCGGAACGTTTGACAAAATTGTATATGATGTTGCATTATAAGATGAAAGCAACGTACACTTTGCCGCAACATTTGTGGGTTATGAGTCGAAAACGTTATGAATTTCGGCGTTTGGGTCACTGGTTTTGAGGCGACGAAGCCGAGATTAAGATTATTAGAAACTCCCTCCCTGATTATTTGGTTGGAAAGACTAACAAAATATTAGAGGATAATAAGTGACTCTAACTCAAGGATTTCAGACTAAAACTGCTTAGGATGTGGAGAGTTAGGGAGATAGAGATTAAAATAAAAAAGGCGTTGTCTCTAAAAATCAATGACTCTATACCCCAAACTGTTAGGAGATTCACTCCAAGAGATAAACTTTCAGTTGGGATGGTCAATATGGTCACTCGCATGTATATGGAAGATAAGAAAGATAAGAAAAAAGAAATTTGATTGTATATATATATATATATATTTTTTCTTTGTGCATAGTTATCTACTGTGATGAAAACAATGCCATAAACCTATGATGTAATATATATATATATATATATATATATATATATATATATATATATATATATATATATCAACAATGTGCATATTTTGTATATTTATCCGAGTATGTGAAGAGATATGTTCTAAATTCACATGATTTTAGTGTGAGTTTTTAGGTTGATAGAATTTAAGTAATTCTACCTAACACTTAAAGAATTTTGCTATTTTGAAATCAAATTTATGATAATCAAACATTTGGATGATGAATGATGATTGAGAATTTAGTGATCTTTTGAGTTTACACCTTATGTTCGTTTATGATAAATTTATTAGATTTCATGTACAAAATTATATGAATGAATGAGTATGATACTTACAATAATCTTTCATTGAAAACCCAGACCATGACATCGAAATCAATAATAACAGATTTGAATAAAAGTGATAAGTTTAATGGCGATAATTATGAAATTTGGTGCCATAAGATATAGTATGTGCTGGAAGAGCAAGATGCCTTAGAGGGTATCAACCATATCATGCAAGACCCTGGAATTGGAAACACTGCTCAACAGAGAAGAGGTAAGAAGCCTATCAGGCGTGGAAGAAAAAAAATTCCACTGCACGTGGCATCCTGGTTAGTTCTATAGTTGATGATCTCATATATGAATGTGAGCAATTCCCTATTGCTCATGACATATGGGTATACCGCAGAGAGAAGTATGGAGGTACCAGTATGACCCGTTTGAGGCAGTTGACTATTAAGTTTGACACGTACCAAAAGAAGTCTGATCACAATATCAAACTACACCTCAGAACTATGTTAAACGTGATAAGGGAATTGAATTCAGCAGGTTATGTTTTATCTGATGAGCAACATGTTCAAGCTTTAATCCGATCCCTTCCAGACCAGTGGGAGCACTTGAAGGTCAATCTGACTCACAATGATAGCATTAAGATTTTCGCTGATGCTGCTCGCCACGTAGAACTCGAAGATGAGCGGTTTGGTGCTGCAAAATTGATTTCTAATGCTTTTGTAGCTGAGTCAAGTTCTCAAAAAGTTTCAGGCTTTAAACGGAAGGGGAACAAGAACAAGGGCAAAAAATGGAAGGAAATTGTAGAAGGGTTTAAGAAAAACAATTCCAGCCGCAAAAATAAGCACAAGTGGTTTTTGAAAGAGAAGGATAAGAGCAAACTGAAGTGCTACAATTGCAAAGCTCTTGGTCATTTCGCTCGAGAATGTCCAAAGCCGAAAAAGATAGCACCCTGTAACGCTTCTCTAAGTATTATATATGTCTCTAGCACTGTTTTACTTTCAGAATCTTATCCTATGTGGATTATAGACTCAGGAGCAACAGACCATGTAACGAGATATCGAAAAGCGTTCGTGGACTTTCGTCGAATTTCTCCTGATGCAAGATGGATATACGTAGGAAACAATATAAGAGTAGAAGTCAAAGAGATTGACACTTGCAAACTGAAGTTACGAAGTGGCCAAACCCTAATCTTACATGATGTTCTCTTTGTACCGGAAATTCGAAGAAATTTAGTTTTTGTTATTGTTCTTCTTAAACTAGACTATGACTTGAACTTTACTCATGATAGGGTTTGTATTTATAATAGTGGTGTGTTTTATGGTACTAGACATCTGTTAAATGGATTTTTTACTTTGGATTGTGACAGATAAATGTTTAACTGTTATACTGATCTTTATATTTCGTTAAATGTTTGTTTTTCTAGTAATGCTAATATAGATGACAAAGTATGATATGCTAGACTTGGTCACATAGGACAGGACATGATGAATCAACTTCTGAAAGCAGGATTATTGGGTTCGCTTACTAAAGTTGATTTACCGAATTATGAATATTGTCTTGCCGGGAAGATGACTCGAAAACCATTTGGAAAAACCGTGAGGGCTGAACTTCCATTACAATTGGTTCACTCTGACATTTGTGGTCTAATGAATATGAAGGCTAGGCATAGAGCGTCATATTTCATTACTTTTATTGAGGATTTCACGCGTTTTGATCATGTCTATTTGATTACTCACAAATCTGAAGCACTTGAGTGCTTTCGACGTTATATGAATGAAGTAGAGAATCAAATGGATAGAACGATTAAAGCCTTAAGGACAGATCGAGGGCGTGAATATCTATCAGATCAATTCAATGATTTGTGTAATGAAAAGGGAATAATTAGACAATTGACTATTTCCCATACGCCTCAACAGAATGGTGTCGCTGAGAGGAGGAATAGGACGTTGTTGGAAATGACGAGATCTATGATGGCGCAGACTAACTTGCCAATTTCCTTTTGGGGAGATGCATTGTTAATTGCGACCTATATCTTAAATAGAGTGCCTTCAAAAACAGTAACCACAACACTGTACGAAATTTAGACTGGTAGGATACCAAGTCTGACTAATCTTAGACCTTAGGGATCGACAGCATATGTTCATGACCCTTCTAATAAATTTGGAAAGATTGGTCCCCGGGGGAAGAAATGTATATTTATTAGATATTCTCATCAGTCAAAAGGTTATGTATTCATCGGTGAAAGAGAAGACAGTACTGTAACCGAAATTGAATCACGAAATGTGATATTTTTGGAAAATGATTTTCCTAGTAAATGTGATATAACAAAAGGAAAACCTTTGTTTAAATTAAATAATTCAAATGATGGTTCCGTATAGGATGGATCAAGGGAATTACGAGAAGTTGAATCCTTAGATGATCCCAGTGGGAGGGATTCAAATTCTAACGATCTAACCAAATCGTCAATTCGGAAAAGTACTACGAAAGGTGTGCCCAAACGTCATTACGAAATTGAAGGGCACACTTTTATCATTTTTCCACAGGACGAGGATTAGGCAAAAAATGTGAACGAGGCTTTATCTTGTCCTGCCAAGGATGAGTGGGTAAAAGCAATGGAAGAAGAAATAGAGTCGATGGATTCCAACCATGTTTGGGAACTGGTTGATCTTCCACCTGGGCGTAAACCTATTGGGAACAAATGGGTTCTCAAGGTTAAACATAAAGCTGATGGAACAATTAAAAGGTACAAATCTCGGTTGGTGGCAAAAGGTTATACCCAACAAGAGGGTATTGATTATGAAGAAATATTTTCACCAGTAGTGAGATTTGCCTTTATTCGCCTATTGTTAGTTATTGTAGCCAATTTAGATTTAGAATTATATCAAATAGATGTGAAGACTGTATTTCTCAACGGAGAACTTAAAGAAGAAATCTACATGGAACAACCAGTAGGTTTCATAGTTAAAGGTTAAGAAAACAAAGTTTGTAAATTGAATAGATCAATTTATGGTGTCAAACAGTTTTCAAGACAACGGTATTTGGGATTTCACAGATCCGTAATCTTTTACGATTTCGTAATGATAGACGAAGACTATTGTGTTTACGTGAAAAAGTCCAATGATAAGTTTGTAATTCTAAGTCTGTATGTCGATGACATATTGTTAGCCGAAAACAATATGGAGTATGTCCTGAATATCAAGAGTTGGTTATCATCAAGTTTTGAAATGAAGGACATGGGCGAAGCAGAGTACATATAGAGTGTTAAGATCCACAGAGATCGTTCCAAGAGATTGTTAGCCTTATCTCAAGAATCTTACATTAAAAAGATTTTGGAATGATTTAGGATGAATAGCTGTAAACCTATTGATACTCCTGTGGCTAAAGGCGAACGTTTAAGTTTAGCAATGTGCCCAAAGACCGCTGAAGAACAACATGAGATGTCAAAAGTACCGTATTCCAGCGCTGATGGGAGTCTGATGTACGCTATGATGTGTACTTGCCCTGACATCTGCTATGCCGTGGGTTTGGTCAGCAGGTATCAATCCAATCCAGGTAAAGGTCACTGGACAGCTGTGAAGAGGATTCTAAGATACCTGAAAGGAATTGTGAATTATTCCCTTTGTTATCAAGGAAATGACTTATTATTGAGCGGATACACAGATGCTGATTGGGGTGGTGACTTATATGAACGTAAGTCCACCTCAGGTTATGTTTTCTTGCTAAATAAACGTGCCATCTCTTGGAGAAGTAAGAAACAAACATGTGTATCACTGTCCACGATGGAAGCAGAGTTTGTAACTTGTGTTTCAGCAGTTCAGGAGTGTGTTTGGTTAAAACGGTTTTTACAACATCTGGGGATCGTAAGCGACAAAGTGGGAGCTATGACAATTTATAGTGATAGTTAATCAGCTATCACTTACATGAAAAATCCCAAATATTATGGGAAAACCAAACACATTGATACGAAATTCAACTTTATTCGAGACATTGTTGGAAAAAGAGAGATGACATTGAAGTATTTATCTACGCATTTAATGGTGGCTGATCTATTCACGAAACCGATACCTAGAGATGTATTTCTGAAACATGTAAAATTTTTAGGATTGCGTAGAGTGTAATTGTATGTATATGCAATGAACGTGATATAATGCTCATTATTAATGATATTTGAATTTGTTTGCATTTGCGAGTTCTTATGTCTTGATTAAAAAGTATGTCGGACAAATTTGGAAGATTGGCTCTCACACACGAGCAATCGTCTCTAATATTTGTGTGATATGTAGAGATGAAGCAATGTTAATTTTGGATAATTAACATAAATTAGCCACCTTAGTACAGAACTAAGATGAGATTATTCTTGATATTTACTTATTTGATAATCGAAATGGATTTCCCACAGTCCATTACACTTGTCTAGAAGTCAGGTGTGGTTCTCTCTTGGAAAAGTGATTTTTTGGAGGATTTATAAGAAGAGAGAATCAAGTCACGTAATATACTTGGACTAAAACCTGTACGATGTATTATAATTTTGAAATAGACATACGATTCTAAATAAATAAAAAAGATATCGTAACACGCGTTTATACCACGTGTGCTTTCAGTGACCCTATGGGAAATGAGTTAATAAATCCATCTATCTCATTGTATGAGACCTAGAGGTTTGTAATTAACCTCATTTAATACCCTTAAGACTTTCGCCTATTTCTTGAAATTTTATTTTAGTGTTGCTACTTTAGCATGTAACCTAGATCATGATTGATTCGATTTTGTGGTGCATGACTAGGAAAGTAACTAAAATGAAGTGGACAGATAGTAGTGCGAAAGGAAGATTGTCTTAAAGTTTGTAAATAATTTTTGTATTCACACACTGGTTAGTTATGTTTTTAACTTGATATTCTGAAATATAATTGTGAATGCATATTTGAGGTGAGTCAAGTATGCTCTTGCTCATTAATAGAGAGATAAGAGGTACGGTGACTCTGTATATATAGTAAAAGAGGTCTGGGGTATAGCGAGACTTAATGTCCTCATTATATTAGATCTTGAGCTGCTATATATCCTTAACCAGTGTATAGCTATGAGCTCTCGATGTACTCGCTGGTCACACAATCCATTTGTCTGTATGAAATCGATGGTATATGGAAGTGATTGAGCAAAATATAGGTCTAACCCTCATGTGTGAGTGAGAGATGTAAATTATGGGTATTGGGTCGGATTTCCCATGTAGGTTTGACCCAAACCCATTCCCTTAAGCCCATTTGAATTTTCAAAATGAGGGAAGGGAGGGAGTGGTTTTTTAAGAGAAAAACCTACTCCAACTCCCAAAAAAAAAAAAAATAACCATCCATGATACTCTTAAAGGTTGAGAGAGAACAAGAAAATTGAGAGCAAGAAAATAGATCTACACAATAATTCCATTGCATGAAAAAAACTTGGATTGTGAACGAAAATGGAGATTGATCCGTTGGTAACATTTTTCAGATCCGTATATCAAAAAAGTTAGTGATCTGACCCTAGATGTTGGAATATTAAATATTAATTTCGTTATAAATGCATTAGAGAATGCTTTCAACCTCAAATTCATAAATTAATTCCTCAATTTTAAAATAGGCAATCACTTAAATTTTGAAATTTGTCATACCGTGAATCTCTCTATTACTAATTAAGCCAATTTGACCATTAAATATTGACATGACCTGACATAATATATGATATGATGGGTTATTTTTTGACATATCTTCCACCCTTGCCTTAATTACTAACGTGTCATTTGACATGTCAATGCTACGCACACAAAACATTGCCATATCAATAGCATGCTGACATGGTAGGCCACGTAACCCCAAAATTAAAATACTTTCTCTCCCCTCTCTAATATCTTCCTTGTTCTTCTCTCTCTCTTATCACAAAAAAAAAAAAGAAAACACTCAGAAATTGGCATTTATCGGTTTGGATGGAGAAATTGGCGTTGAAATTTGCGGCTTGGAGAAGTTGGAGGTGATTGATCTTGAAGGGAATTTGTTGTCCGGTAATTTGCCTTAGAAATTTGGGGGTTTGAAAAAATTGAGGGTTTTCAATCTTGGGTTTAATTGTTTTGTAGGAGAAATCTCAGTTTCGCTTTCTGGATGTTCCAATTTAGAGGTCTTGAATTGAATGGTTTGAATGGTTCGGTTCCAACCTTTGTTGGTGGGTTTGAGGCGTTGAGAGGGCTTTATCTATCTTATTATTGGCTTACTGGGTTTGCTTCGAATGAGATTGGGGATAGTTGTGGGAAGCTTGAGCATATCAATTTGTCAGAGAATTTCTTTGTTGGTGGAATTCCCTCAAGTTTGGGGAATTGTAGTGAGTTGAGGTCAGTTTTGATGTTTGGGAACATGTTTCAGGAGGTTATTCCTAGTGAACTTGGGAAGCTGAGGATGCTTGAAGTGTTGGACGTCTCGCAGAATAGTCTTAGTGGTCCAATTCCTCATGAGCTTGGAAATTGTTCAGAGCTGTCTATTGTAGTGCTTTCAAATTTATTTGATCCTTTTATGAGTGTCAATGTTATACTAAAGGATGCTTCTTCTGAGCCATCGAGTTCTGGTGTTGATGATTTTAATTACTTCTAAGGGGAGATTCCCAATGAAATTACAAGCCTTCCAAAGCTCAGAATGTTGTGGGCACCAAGGGCCACTCTAAAGGGAAGACTTCCAGGAAATTGGGGTGCTTGTGATAGCTTGGAGATGGTCAATTTGGGCTAGAATTTGCGATATCTCGACTTAAGCTCCAATCGACTGATAGAAAATGTAGTCGAGAGGCTCCCTGTTCGTTGCATGATGGTGTTTGATGTTAGCAACAACTTGTTGTCTGGTTTCTTACCCAGATTTTACAACAGCACATGCTCTCAGTTGTTCCTTTTTCCATTGAATATACCAAAGACGAAGTTATCGGAGAACATAAAGTCGCCGACAAGTTGTTGATGGAGGAAATGGAAAGGAGATTCCATTGCTGCCGTTTCTTCACAAAATTGAATCTGAGATAAAAAGCCCTGTGTAGGGTTGATTGTTATTGTGGGTTAGAGACTAGACTTGACCTAGGAAGTGGAAAGGAGAGTGTAGGAGAGTATTTAAAGAGGGAGAAAATTTGTATGGTGGGGCGGATGGGCTGTGTTTCGTGTATGCTTCAAGGGTGGAGAGAGGAAACATCTTTGCTTTGTGGAAGGGATGATTTTGTTGGTTTCTGTCCATAGACAGAGAGAGAGAGAGAGGGAGAGAGGGAAAGAGACAGATAGAGAGAGAGTGAAAAGGTACGTGTAGTTGGAAAGAGGAACAACTTTGAGCAGTAGATGAGATCGTCAGAGATGAAGGTCTACTTTGAGTTGATGACGTGTCATGCCACATTAGCAAAATTGCTGATATGGCAATATTTTGATAGTTCGAATGTGTCACATCAGCAATTTTTGCCCGCGGCATCCACATAATCTACCGTCTTAAATTAGCTCAGCACATAATGACTAGATAGGCGTTATTACTAATGGAAGGACTAATAAACTACGGTTTTTAAAGTTTAGGCCTTTAATCGTTGCGTTTTGAACTTTAGGGGTCAATTTGTGAAATTTAGGTAAAGTTTAGGGCCTTGACATATAATTATCTCTATGTCAACACTATTAATTAGATCCTTCTTTTTCAAGGAAAGAAAAAAACACACTATATTAGGTTTTCTAACAGAACTTAAAAGAAGATATATATATTATCTCAACACTATAATTAGATTTTTCCAAAAGAAAAAAAATTAAAAAGGAATTTCGATTATATTTTTAACACCTTGCAAGTGATAGCAAGTCAACTTGGGAACAAACACAGAGCTGGCCTTTCCAACGCGCATAGAATTGAATTCTAAGTGTATTTTTTTTTCTAATTAGCTTTTTCGTAAAAATGATTTCCTTGCAAACACCTTTTCCCTTTAAAAACTCCTTTGGGCCTTAGGATATCTAGTGAGAAAAATCATAATTTTTAAAAATTACATAAAATTTTTTAGTCTCTCGTTTATTAAAATGATTCAGATATTCTCTCTCTACCATCTCTCTCTCTTACTCTCACTTCACCAAAACCCTAGTTGCAATAACCTCTCTCCCTCTCAAGCTCGTTAGTGGCAAGTCATCTCTTTCTATTCCTTCAATCTTAGCGTTCCATCATTAATCTTATTGTTTAAGATCATTGATTGTTGAATTTCTTGTCATAAAACATTAGATCTTGGAGTGTCATTGCTCATTTTGTTACAATTGATTAGCCTCTTATAAAAACATTCCCCAGCAATGGTGTCAAAACTTGATATATAAATGTGTAAATTCATAATTATACGAATCATTCAAATAATAGAGTGATAAAATAGAGATAATTTCCATGAGTATTTGTTGGAAAATGGGGCAGATCCACCTATGTGGGTAGACTCAAGACCTAAACTCCATGCATTCAAATTCAAAAGGGGGGAGTGGTTTTGGTAACGACCCCAACTCCCTCTGTCTCTCTTATCTTAATACTTCCCCAAAAACTTCCCATGGTATAGTTGGTTTTTGTTTCTTAACAACATTGTGAAAGGGGAGAGACATATGGAGGGAGTGAAGAAAGAGACTTTCATGCACTCAAACTTAGAGAAAGAGAGAGAGAGAGAAAGGGCTTGGAGATTGATCATTTCTCACCATGGCATTTGGATTGTGAACCAAGAAGGTGATCTATTTTTGTAACATCTTTTAAACTTAAAATACTCAATCGTCGAAAATACTAAGTGATTTTAACCTGTTTAACATTCGAAAAATTTTTGCATTAGAAAATATGTTTGTTTGTTTGTTTTAAACTTTTATTGGTATCAGAATAGTCTTGGGCCATTTCCTGCCTCTTTTGAAATTTAAAAATGAAAAATGTTATAAATAACATTTTAGCTTTGTTAATGGCATCTAACAATTGATTTAATAAAATACTCTCAATTTAATACAGTAACATACTTATGATATGAGGATTAAATATATAAATTTGACATGCATTCGAAGAGTAAATTGTGAGATATTTCAAATTCTAACTGAAATTTTATATATTCATATCTGTTAAAATACTATATTTTGTGATTTGAAATTTATATAGTTAGAATTCCTTCAAAAATACTTTTCAACTATATAAAGAACGTGAAAATTGATTAAGAATTGAGAAAAATATGACATTTCGAAAATGGATTCAAATTGCAGAAATTTCTTGGCAACAGGAAGAAGATAAATAGTGCCCAGAACCATACTCATACTCGGCCACAGCATGTGAAGCCCCCCTAGGCTAGACGTGTGTGATCCAAAAACCGACACCACAATTGAATTCAAAAACGTAAAAAATGGGGTAACCAAAATTTGGTGGCCTTCTGACACCAGGAAGGTGGCGTGTGAAGCTCACGCGCTTGCTATAGTGCGTGAACAAGCTTTTTTTTTTTTTAATAATTTTTTGCACAACTATCCACGGCAACGTGTGAGGGCGCTTGGAGAGCCATTCTTGGCCAATTTTTTTTTTGAAATGTATATTATTTTATTTTTGATTTTTCTATATTTTTTTCCAAAGTTGAAAATTATTTTTATTGATTTTTAAATCAATAAATTATTAAAAAATTACAAAAAAATCATTTTTTTAGGTTAAAAAATTTCTAAAAATTTTTGTATGAGTCTAGAAAATCATTTTCTTAATTTTGGCCATCTAAGTGTAAGTTTACACTCTTTTGATTTTATACTCTTTTTTTTTATATCTGAAAATTTTATTTTTTCAATATAAAATTAATTAAAAATTAAGTATATTATTTGAAATTAATATTTTTGAATTTCTTATATAATATTATGGTTGGTTTTGTGTCCGACTTAATATAATATAGTTTTCATTTTTAGGGAAGTGGTGATAATAAGACACATTCTGGGAACTCGTCCGAGCCTTCATGAGAGAGCTAGAGATTTGAAAAATTCAGAACGTTTGATAAACTTGAACCAAAATTTTACATATAAAATGGACCCAACTCATACTTTAGCAGATCGTTTGAAGATCAAGAAAGAGAAACGTTTGGACTTATTCAACTAAGTTATACTTTTTTGGGGGTAACATGTATATATTGAGAAATTCTCTGCCTCTTATTGGACTAATGTGGTTAATGAGTTGTTTGTCGAGAATAGACACATAATTCTTAACGATGTGAGACCAATATTAATAGAAAAGTGAAAAATAAGAATATAGAAATCTAAATAAAGAAAAAATTATCTCAAAACATGAATAGTTCCCCACATACTATAAGGAGAATTTCTTCTAAAGATAGACTATCGAAAGGAATAGTGCAAATTATATCTAGAATGAATTTGTTTTAATCAGGATAATACAATTTGTATGTTTTCTTTTATGTGTTGTGGTTGTTTGTTAAAACAACAATAATGTACTAGTGAAACTTTTAAGTTTTAATATAAAATTTCTATTGAGAATATAATTAGTCATAGTTGTTATTTTTCACATGATCATATATGTAAAACAAAACTAGAGTCTCTTGAATAAAAATTTTGAATCGATAGAATTTAAGTAATTTCATACAAAATTGAAATATTATTTAAATATTTTATATATTTAAAATAAAAATTTTGGATTAATAGAATTTATATAATTTTTATCCAAAATTGCAATGCTTTTTAAATATTTCGTGTATATAAGTAGGAGATTTTTTTATTAAAAGAATTTGAGTAATTAAATTTTGTAAATTTAAATTAAATTTATGAAAGTGATATATTTGAACTATAGATGATGATTATGAACCAAGTAAAATTTTGATTTTATACCAATTGTTAACCTATCATAAATAATAATTTTAGAATACAAAAGTATGTGTTATATATGAGCATGAATAATTGTGTCCACCCTCTTAAAAAATCCAGACCATGATATCGAATTCCATTATTACAAACTAAAGTAGAGGTAACAAATTGAATGACAATAATTATGAGATATGACGTCACAAAATATGGTATTGGTTGAAAGAACAAGATATCTCGGAAGATATCAACCATGTCATGAAAGACTCTGGTGTGGGAAATACTACCTCATAGAGGAGAGAATTAGATGCTTACAAAGTGTGAAAAATGATAGATTTCATTGTTCGAGCGATCCTGGTTAGTTTTGTGGTTGATGGCATGAATTCCAAGTATAAGTAATATTTGATTGCTCATATCATTTGAGTATACCTCATAGAGAAATATGAGAATACTGGTGACTTATCTTAGATAAATGACCATAAAATTTGCTACCAAATAAAAGCCAGATGGCCATAGTGTCAAACAACATTTAAAGGATATGTATAATATGATAAGAGAGATGAAGTTAATTGGTCTTGTTCTCTCTGATGAAAAGTAAATTCAAATCTTGATCCAATCTCTTCCTTACAAGTGTGAGCACTTGAAAGTCAACTTGACTCACAATGTTGTGTGAAAACTTTATCAGATATTGCTTGCCATGTTGAGCTCAAGGATGAACTGTTTTGTGCTACAAGATTTACAACTGATACTTTTTGTTGTAGAGTTTAGTTCCAAGAGAGTTTTGAAATCTAAGCATGAGAGGAACAAAAACAAGTGAGGAAAGGAGACTCGAGATGGACTACAAAAAAACATCCCTGGATATAAGAACAGATAAAGAGGCATTTGTGGTTTTCATTGAGTCCTTTCTGGTAGAAGATGGATCTATGTGGGGAGCAATACAAGAATGAAGGTTAGAAAAGTTGGCATTTGTAAATTGAAATTATAAAATGGTCGAACTCTTATTCTATATGATATACTTTACGTGCCAAAAATTTGACAGAATTTAATATTTGCTTTTGTTCTTTTAAAATATAGCTATATTTTTCAACTTTCAAAGAAACAGGGTTAGATTGTATTTGAATGACATGTATATTGGTTCTGAATAATTTGTAAATGGTTTTATAATTTTATAATATAATGGGCGAATGTTTATAGTTGAGCATTGCCTTACTAGAAAAATGATAAGAAAACCAATTAGAAAAGCCATGTGGGCTGAATTTTCATTATTGTTAGTCCATTCAGACATTTATAGTCTATTGAATATGAATGCAAGATATTGAACTTTGTGTTTCATTATAGTTATAAATGATTTCACATGATTTGGCCATGTGTATTTCATTTCTCACAAGTCTAGATTACTTGAGTGTTTTAGAAATTACATGAACGAGGTTGAAAATCAAATAGATAAGACAATTGAGATGTTGAGAACGGTAGAGAGCATGAATATCTATCAAATTAATTTAAGGATCTAAGTAATGAAAAAGACATAATTTAACATTTCACCATTTTTTATACACATCAACAAAGTGGTGTTGTAGTGAGAACGAATATGATATTATTGGATATGATAAAATCAATGATAGTATAGACTAACTTGCCAATTTTCTTTTGGAGAAATGTTTTGTTGACTGCGGGCTATATTTTGAATAAAGTGACTTCAAAATTATTACCTACAACACTATATGAATTTTGGCTTTTTAGAGAACCGTATTTGAGTGATTTCAAATCTTGGGGATCGATTGTATATATTCTAGATTTGTTCAATAATTTGGAAAAATGGGTCCCCGTAGTGGTAAGATTATTTTTATAAGATACTCTAACTAGTTTAAAATTATATATTCATTGGTGAACGAGAAAATGGTACTGTAACATATATTAGATCATGGATATTTCATTTCTAGAAAATGAATTTTCTAGTAGAGGTAACATGAAAGATATAAAGTCTTTATTTGAATTGAATAATTCACAAGATAGCTCTATCCATAGAGGATCATTGGAATGAGAGAAAATAATGTTGATCCTAGTGGGAGGGATTCAAACTCTAACGATTCAATAGAATTTTCAACTCCAAAAGTCTAGAAGAGTAGTGTCCAACCGTTTTTTTGTGAATGAATGACATATATCTATTGTTTTTATAAAAGATAAAGAAGAGTCTAAAAATATAGATGAGACTCTATTTTGCTCTATCAAGAATAAGTGGATAAAATCAATAGAAGAGAGAATTGGAGTCAATAAAATCTAACCATATTTGAGAATTGGTTACCAGGGCGCTAAGTGTCACGCCCCGACCCTCGAGTCAAGCATGCAACAACCGCCGCATTATCTCGACATACGGGCAGCATCTTCCCATATACCGGGACAACGCAAAGCATTCGTTTTCACCTGTTAAAATCTGTTTTTCCTCAAATAACATTTCCTAAGTAAAATAAAAATTTAAAATACAACATTTTGTCTCAATGCATTAATATACAACAAATTCGAGAGTTTCAATTTACATTTACAATAACATATTTATAGTCATCCCATAAAATGTACAATGGTCACTCTATGTACCTCAAATATATATACAATGTCTAACTTCATCACAGAAGAATGGTTGGTACCATACCCAACATTCGTCATCTCCAAAGGGATGTCAAGTGTGTCGAAAATGTCCTGACACGTCTCCCTACCAAAACTATATCTGTCATCATGGAAAAGTGAGGGGTGAGTATTATGGGAAAATACTCAGTGAGTGAAATGATCGACATTATGTTCTTAATAACATATGTGAGCACAGAGTGTCAAAGCACGTTTAAAAACATATAATGATATAAAAATCAAGCATGGTATTTCCATAAATCAGATGACCATATATCATATATCATAATATCAACATATGCATCCATTTACATTTTCAAATCATTTAGAGCTTGCAAATAAAATATTCTCAGCAAGGGTCTACCACGACCAATGACGGATGCATTAGGGGGTTTTTCATATCAAGTATAAACAAATTTAGCTCCCTACCCCAATGTTGGCCACGGACCACATTAAGTGCTAGACAATGGCGTCACACATGTTTTCCCTATATAGTTCAACCTGCTAGCCCGTGTCTATGTGCATATATATAATCAACCATGTATAGAATCCCGTCCAGTGCTAGACAGTGGCGTAACACATGTCCTCCTCGATTTGGTTCAACCAACCGTAACTATACTATGACATTTGGGGATACCTCCTGCAGAAGCGTATCCGAACACAATGGGTGCCTCTACAAATGCCCTTCGTAGCTACAGTAGTCTGTCAAAGACATCATCACATCAAGTCCACCAAGGATATCATCACATCATCACATCATAAATAGGCATCTGGCCCACACATTTCAATTAAACCATTTCAAATTTGTGTACCAATGCAATAGAAGCATATAAATCCTATCAAGTTTCTCAAAAAGTGGTACGATATCATTTCAACGAAATTCATGAATGTATATCATCTAAACAAATCATTTGAAACACTCCCATGATCACAAAGATAAACATTGTAAAATATAAATCAAATATCATGATTTTACACATGTCATAAAATATGTCATTTGAAAAGTTATAAAATATGGATTTTTGTTCAATAAAAAACACAATGTCAAAGTCTTACTCACACATATGGGGAGGGTACGCCACTCCCCTATCAATCTAGAGCTCCACCAAATCACTCCTTGTGTGTTGAATAATAGTCTACCCCTAAAATAACAATATACACGTGTAAATTATTTATTATTTTACAAGACTTTCATAATTTTGATTAGTTTTAAATATTTTTGGGCCACATCTCTTATTATGGGTCTTGGATTGTTGGACTTTAAAGTTTTAAATGGATTTGGGTCCAATACTAAGATTTTGGGCCCAATACAAATTTGCTTTAATAGTTCAAGTCTAAACATTCATAAATTTTCTAATTTTAAATTTTTGTACTTACACAGTTTTAGAAAAAATGCTATAACTTTTTCTATATAGTTCGGAATTGAGTGATTCCAATTGTTACTTAAAACTAAGACATTTTTTCATATTTAACTCATCTTCCAATTCTCACTGCATGAATTTATAAAATTTTATCTTTGGTCTGGTTCGGATTTTTATAACTCAATTTGTACAGTTTCGATAGTTTTCTCATATCTCCTAACATATAACTTCAAATTGATTAATTTTGGTCCCATATGAAAGATAAGAAATAGTACTACAACTTTCATTTTGAGCATTTCCTCTGATTCTAAACACAAAATTTCATAAATTCAAAACTTTGTCTAAATTTTGTTCTAAACTCATACTCTGTCTTATCTCAGTGAAAGTGCTATAACCTTTAGCACACTACTTTAATTTAAGCGAAACTTGGATATGTTAAAGATGAGACAGAAACCTACAACTTTGGTGTTTGGAGTGTTTCTTAATTATGTCTAGAAGAGGATCGAAATAGGTCACTTAAAATTCTACTAATCTATGGTCGAAAACAGAGGAACACTCTGCATAGTCTCGAAAGAATTACCATAACGTTTGGTACATAAATTAGATTTAGGTGATTCTTATATCGTTGGAAAGATAAGACCTAGCGCTACAATGTTTGTGTTTAGTACTTGGTCAGATTCGGTCGGGAAGATATCTCAAATCTTATGGGAATTCTCTACTGAAAGCAGGACAGAATGGAGTTCTTTCTTCTCCCATGGTTTATCTAACTCTCGGCCTCCTCATTGTTTACCAAGTTAGGCCACTCTTTTTTGCTCCAATTTTAGATATGTTATACTAGGGTTTGACGGGAATGAATCTACATCAAAATTTCAAAGAGTTGTTTGAAAAAATCATACATTTTTTCAATGGTGATGCTCAAGGCTCTCTTGAATCTTCACCATGCAAAACTCCTTTTGCTCCAATTTTTTTGGATATGTTGTAATTGGACATGAGAGGAGTTAATTTATGTAACAATATTAGGGGGTGTTGAAGAAAAAAATTTTGGATCTCTCACCTTAAACTCACAGTCATGGAGGAAGACTAGAGATCATTTGTGTTATTGCCTTTTTGCTTGAACGTTGAAGTGTTTGGAAGGAGAAGGAAAAGTTAAGTGTTTAGGTTTATTTGGTTTGCCCCATCAAATCCTAACCATCCAACCTTTTCAAGATCCATTTCAAGTCATAGGATTATTTGTTTAGAAGCAACCTTTCTCTCTCTCACGTTTTCTCCCTTTTCAAAGACACAACAAATCCATTTTCTCACTCTACCTCTCTATTCTTCATTAATTGTTTGTCTCCCAACCACCAAGATCCAAGAGTTCATAATTTTTATCCCATTTCAAATCAAATCCTCACCATTGGTTTGTTCCCAAGAAAGTCTATTCTTATACTCCATGAATAGTGATCTTTGTCTCTCATTAATTCAATCTAAGAGTCCCCTATTAATTCATCTTACTCCAAACAAATCTCCACCCTTGGTTCAATTTTCCAAAAACCCAAAAATCTCTTCTCTTCTCTCTCTCTGTCTCTCTCTCTTTCTCTCTCTTACGGTTTTGGGGAAAGAACCAATTGCCAAAATACTTGTACTATTTTGCTTCAATCTCCACCATTGATCACCTCTAGGATTATTTCTCACCATTGGATCATTTTTCCTCAAATCAATAACTTATTTTCTCTCACCTATTTTATCCAATGGCTAATATTATATTCACCAACCAAATCAAAGGTCCTAATTTATTACACTCATGCCACAACTTCATTAGTTCTTATTAATTTTAAATAAGTTTCTTGACTTATAAAAATTACATTTTGATCTCGAAAATTTTCATAATTTGAAGTTAGACCCAAAATCACGTATTAGATCTAATTTAATTTATTCCGTGTCAAAACATGGCCATTTAGCCTTTCCGATACATGTTCGACTCGGTTAGGGTTTTACCGGTGATTTTTGAGAAAATTTGTGATTTAACTTTATGATGCAAGATTTACCAAATTTTGGGGTTCTTGTACACTCTAGAGTCATTCTCATTAATTTGGAACCATCGGTGGTCATTTTAAACATTTTGAATTTTCGGTGATTTGGGTCAAAATTTTTCAAGAACAGTTTTAGCAAAAAAATTTCTTAATGGATTTTGTATATTGAAATATGAGTAATAGCTTATATAAGATGGAGAGGAGTACAATGGTGAGTACACTGAGGTGTCGGTATTATATTTTCTAACTCCTAAAAATAAGTTTTGTTTTTTAAACTAAAAAAAACTATATAGGGAAAAGATGGGGGGTACTGTCTCCTCATAGCCTTCTCGGGCTCCTAGATCTCCTCCTCGACCTGGTCATTCCTCCATAAGACTCGGACTAAAGGAACTTCCTTGCTCCACAGCTTCCTAATCTGCCGATCAAGGATAGCCACATGCTAAACTGCTAGACTCAAGTCCTCATGCAACTCAACTGGCGGTGGCGGAGACTCTAGGACATGTGATGGATCAGGCAAGTACTTTCTAAGTACTAAGACGTGGAAGATATCGTGAATACGTGAAAGCTCATCCGACAGCCCCAGCTTGTATGCCACATTTCAGACCCTCTCAATGATACGGAAAGACCCAATATATTTTAGGCTCAGCTTATTCCGCTTATTCCGCTGCCTGAATCAAATCACCCCTTTCTAGAGCGATATCCTTAGGAAAACCATGTCTCCCTTCTCAAACTTAGGTGGTCGCCGCTTCCTATCAACATAAACCTTCTGTCGGTCTTGGGCGGCCTTCATCTGATCACGGATGATTCTGACTTTTTCTTTAGTTTCGTCAACAATCTCAATACTGCTGAGTTGCCTCTCTCCTATCTCATCTCAGCACAATGAAGTATGGCATTTCCTCATATACAATGTCTCATACAGAAGCATTCCAATGGTGGTCTGGTAGCTGTTATTATACACAAACTCTACCAATGGGAGATACCGATCCCAGCTATCCTGAAAATCCATAACATATGCTCTCAGCATGTCCTCTAGAGTCTGGATGGTCCTCTCTGACTGACTATCGGTCTGGGGGTGGTATGCTGTACTGAATTTCAGTTTAGTGCCCAATACCTCCTGCGATCTTGGCCAAAATTTAGAGGTAAATCTGGGGTCTCTGTCTGACACTATCGACATAGGTACCCCGTGAAGTCCAACAATGGTGTCAATGTCGAGGCATGCCAATACCTCCAAGGAATAATCACCATGAATAGGAATAAAGTGTGCGAACTTGGTGAGTCTATTGACGATCACCTATATAGTATCATGTTGTGTCGAAGTCCACGGTAGCCCCATCACAAAATCCATCGTGATATGTTCCCAGTTTTACTCGATAATGGGAAGAGGCTGTAATGTGCCGGCGGGTCACTGATGCTCGACTTTCATCTGTGACAAACCAGGCATCGAGCAGCAAACTCTGTAATCTCCCTCTTCATACCGGGCCACCAATAACTACCCCAAATAATCCGATACATCTTCGTATCGCCCGGATGCATAGCATAAGTGGAGGAATGAGCCTCCTCAAGAATAACTCTCCGAAGATTGCTGTCGGTGGGAATACAAACCCGCTCTCGGTATACCACTAGTCCGTCATCATGGACTCGAAAATTTTCGCCATCACCCCTGCGGATCCTATCAAGAATACCTCGGATCTCCTCATTTGATCCCTGGAGCTCCCTAATATGGTCAAGCAAGGTCGGCCTTACCTCAAATCGAGTTAGTAGTGCTCCTCAATCATCACTAGCCAAGCTAACTCCTAATGCTCGGAGTCCCACTAAACAAGAGAGATAAGCATTCTTTGTCGTCTGTGGAGAAGATGATGATTTCTAGCTCAAGGCATCTGCCACAACATTAGCCTTTCCTGGATGATAATCGATGATAAGGTCGTAGTATACATGATTTCAAAAAGAAGGGTACATAAAAACTCCTAAATAGGGGAATTTGTAAGAGGATTACCCATGATCACATCTGGGTTTGCTTGAGTGTCCTCTTGCGTCATAGTATACACGCGGGCCTGTGCCCTCGTGTCATGCCCCGAACTGGGGTCATGAACAGCCACGCGTTGCCTTGGATGTCGATATATTTTTACAGAAATCGGGCAGAACCTCCCCATATTTCGGAGGTCTCCCATGTACAATTTAACCTGCATAATTCACAACCATGCTGTCAATTTAAATAAATGGTTATCCCGGCCTCACAACCCTTAACTAAACCATAACAGACAACCAGGATAACGCAAGATTATAAAATTTTCTAACAGTCCCAGCCACAGACCTCTATTGTCATGCCTAACTAGGGCATGAACAACCACTACACCGAGCGGACCAAAAGTTTTATACATATGTACAATAGATTCCCAAGTTAACATTTTAAATACATACAAATGCCTCAATGCAAGTGAACTGAGTCACTATGAGAGTTTCACGAATAAATGTCTATAATTTATACAGTCATCCCATAAAATAAATAGATAAATATATTGATCAAACTAAAATCTCTAATATTCGTAGCGAAAGATATGGTAACATCCATACCCAAGTCTGGTGCTATCAAGTCCACGTCGCCAATATACAATCATAATAATTCTTTCTCAGTCCACGACTAATCCTGTGGGAAAGAAAGTGAGGGGTGAGTATCTATGGGAGGATACTCAGCAAGTGAGGGGATTGATATCGTACTATCAATATCGAGAGTGAAGTTGGAGTGTAAAAGCATGTAATACAATATCAAGTGTACAAAAACAGCGTAGAATTTTAAATAACTCAAGGCACACATCGAAAAATAGCATATGCATCTATCCATCTATCAAATCACATATGTAGAGCCGGCCGAACAAACAACAACCCCGCAATAGTCTACCTCGACCAAGAACAGACGCATTGGGGGTTTTCACTATGCAAATATCAAATAATGGATCTCTACCCCAATATTGGCCATAAGCTACTCAAACTAACTTGTAAATAATATTAATAATATATATATATATAGTCGGCCGTGTATGGTGTCCCGCCCAATGCTAGACAGAGGTAAACTCACATCCTCCCCGATGAGGGTCAACCTGGGACACCCATACACATGACAATTTGGCGGATACCTCCGGCCGAAACGTATCCGGGTACAAGGGGTGCCTCTACCTAATATCCTTTGTAGCTACAGAATACTATAGAAAGCATATCACAATATCACCAAGTCGGCCGGGCACGTAACCCCATGCATCACATCATCACGTCGGCCGGACATACAGCCCCATTCATCACATCATCATGTCGGTCAGGCATATAGCCCCATGCATCATATCATAACGTCGGACGGGTGTACAACTCAAATAGTACATGTAAATCCGTTCAAAACCATGTGCCAATACAGTAGGAGCATTTAAAACATGTCCATATGTAGAAAATGTGGCACAATATCTAGTTATCAAACTCATGTATGCATATCAAATAAATCAGTAGTTGGGATACTCCAATGGTCACAAAAATATTTTATAAAATATTCAAAACTCTAATGATCATACATTTGTAGAATCATGTCATTGAAAAGCATTTTTTAAAACATGGTTTTCAATTAATAGTAGACGTCAAAATCCCATTTACAGTATGAGGGAGGGTAGCGCACTCTCCAATAATACCACTAACCGAAGAAAAGTGCTCCCCTAAATCAATGCACCCAACACCTATGAATGTATATATATATATAAAATCAGCAAGTTTCAAACCTACGCAGTTATAGGAAATAGGCTATCACTTCTAATACATGTATGCAAATCAAGTAGTTCGAATCCATTAGAACCCTATCCTAATTCCTCATATTTTGTTCATGCATACAACATGTTTAAAAGACTAAAGTGTTGGTACTCAACCAATACCGCACAGAGCTCACACCAATCCAATCTCTCACTCGCACCCAAGGGCCAGCAGGGCCACATCACAGCGCCCATGTGCTGGGCGCACAACGCCCATGTGCTGGGCGCACAACGCCCATGTGCTGGGTCCATGTGCAAGGCGCGCAGCGCTTGCACGCCAACCATTTCTCCTCATTTCTAAACTTAACCCTAACATTCATTTAAATAAATCGAATGGGTAAGAAATTTTTCACTTAGGGTTTTCTCGGAGCACAAACCTTCATCCGAATGTCTCATCGATCACTCCAAAATCTACAATGCTCCTTATTTAAACAAGATTTATTAATTAGGTCATAAACATTTAGATCAGGATCAAAACCCTAAGTCAGTTACCCACGCAGAGGTTCGTGGGCTTGCAGGTTCATGGGCTCGCGGGTTAGCAAGCTAGCGGGCTTGCGGGCCGCAGCAGGCTGGTGGGCCTGCGGGCTTGCGGGCTTCCAGGCTGGGACAGTAGTCGCACGCTGTTACACGCTCTGTCACTCTGTGGTGCGCTCGGGAGAAGGCTGCGTTCTCTCAAGCAGTCGCGCTCGCGGGCTGGCACGCTGTTACGGAGCTGGTGCACGCTGTAGGGAGAGGAAACCGCTGCAGTCACGCACTGTGGCATCTGCGTGCAGTCGCGCTTTGGCGCGCTCATGAGAGGTCCCGCGCTGTGGCGTGCTCGCGCGTGGGAGATTGCGCTGTGGAGCTCTCAGGTGGGGGAGATCGCGCTGTGGCGCGCTCGCGCAAGGGAGGATCCCGCTCACGGAGAGAGAATGGTGGAGGGTGGTGGATCGCGATGGAGGGCGAGCAGCGGCGAGAGCGGCGGCGGGAAGATGAAGAGTTGAGGAGAGAGGGAGAGAGGAAGAGAGAGAGAGAGAGAGAGAGAGAGAGAGAGGAATTAGGGTTTTAAACCCTAATTCCTAAATTTGCGTTCTTCTTCTTCTTTTTTTTTAAGGTTTGTATATATATATATATATTTTTTTTTTTCACCCACACTTCACTAAAATTTAAAATTTTGTTTTGTACAAACGGGCTTTATTTCGATTCGTGGATTCGGCAAATTAAAATATACCAAAATTTTAATTTAAATACCCAAAAAATCAAAAATCAATTTAAATAAATAAAATTTCTCTCTATATAAATAAATTGAAGGATATCTTATTTATATATATATATATTTCGAAAATGGTACAATATTACAGATACCGAAGTGTCGGTGTTACATTTTCTAATCCCCTAAAAACAAGTTTTGTTCTTGAAACTAAAATAGAACTAAACAGCAAACAAATGGGGTGCTGTCTCCTCATAGCCTCCTCGGGCTCCTAGGTCTCCCCTCGACCTGGTTACTCCTTCATAAGACTCTGACCAATGAGACTTCCTTGCTCCGCAGCTTCCTAACTTGCTGATCTAGAATAGCCACGGGTTGAACTGGAAGACTGAGGTCCTCTCATAACTCAACAGGTAGAGGCTCAAGTACATGAGAAGGATCAGCTAGATATTTTCGGAGTATTGAGACATGAAAGACGTCATGAATACGGGATAGTTCATCTGGTAGCTCTAATCTGTATGCCACACTCCCGACCCTCTCAAGGATACAGAAGGGGCCAATATATCTAGAGCTCAGCTTGCCCCACTGCCTGAACCGTATAACTCCCTTTAAAGGAGATATTATCAAGAAAACCATATTTCCCTTGACAAACTCAAGAAGTCGCTGTCTACGATCGGCGTATACATTCTGCCCATTCTGGGCAGCTCTTATCCGCTCATGGATGACCCTAACTTTATCTTTCGTTTCCTCAATCAACTCGACACTGCTGAGACGTCGCTCTTCGACCTTATCCCAGCATATCGGGGTGTGGTACTTCCTGCCATACATTGCCTCGTACAAAGGTATCCCGATACTCGCCTGATAGTTGTTGTTGTATGCAAACTCCACCAATGGAAGGTGTCGATCCCAGCTACCATGAAAATCAATAACGCATGCCCGAAGCATATTCTCGAGAATCTGAATCATCCTCTATGACTGGCCGTCCATCTGAGGATGATACACTGTATTAAAGTTCAGTCTAGTGCCCAATGCCTTCTGCAACTTAGACTAAAATCTAGACGTGAATCTAGGGTCCCTATCTGAAACAATCGATACAGGCACCCCGTGAAGCTGAACTATGGTATCAATATAGAGATGTGCCAATGCCTCCAAGGAATAGTCACTGTGGATAGAGATAAAATGTGCAGATTTGGTGAGTCGATCGACAATCACCCAAATCGTATCATGTCGTGTAGAAGTCCGTGGCAACCCCATCACGAAGTCCATAGTAATATGCTCCCATTTCCACTCAAGAATAGGAAGAGGTTGCAATGTGCCCGTTGGACACTGATGCTCGGCTTTCACCTGCTGACACACCAAGCATCGTGCCACATACTCTGCTATCTCCCGTTTCATGCCTGACCATCAATAGCTACCTCTGATGGTCCAGTACATTTTCGTACCCCTGGGATGCATAACATATGCAGAAAAATGTGCTTCCTCAAGGATAGCACACCGAAGATCACTATCGACCGGGACACACACTTTGTCTTTGAACACCACGAGTCCATCATCACGGATTCTGAAGTCTCCGCCCTCTCCTCTGTGGATCCTATCGTGAATACCCTGGAGCCCTTTATCAGAATCCTGAAGCTCCCTGATGCGATCAAGTATAGTAGGTCACACCTCAAATTTGGCTAGTAGTGCACCCTGATTGTCACTAGCTAAACTGACTCCCAAAGCACGAAGTCTTACCAGGAAAGAAACATACACTCTTTTTACTACCTGAGAAGAAAAAGTTGAAGACGACTTCCGGCTCAAAGTGTCTGCCACAACATTCATCTTGTCTAGATGATAATCTATAATCAGATTATAATCCTTTAGTAACTCTAACCATCGTCTCTGTCTGAGATTCAGCTCCTTCTGAGTGAACAAATACTTTAGGCTCTGGTGGTCAGTGAAGACTCTGCAGTTCACTCCATAAAGATAATGCCACCATATCTTCAATGCATAGATTATGGCTGCTAACTCTAAATCATGCGTTGGATAATTCAGCTCATGCTTTTTCAACTATAGCGAAGCATAAGCAATCACTCAACCGTCCTGCATTAGTATACAGCCCAATCTTTGTCTACTGGCATCGCTGTATTCCACGTACTCCCTGCTACTAGTAGGGAGAGCTAACACTGGTGTTGTCGTCAGTCGTTGTTTGAACTCTTGAAAAGTCTCATGATGATCGTCCCAAAAGAACTTGACGTCCTTTCGTGTCAGTCTAGAAAGCGGAGCAACGATTCGAGAGAATCCTTCCACGAACTGCCGATATTACCCCGCAAAACCAAGGAAACTTTGTACCTCGGTCACTGTCTGTGGCTGCTCCCACCTTAATATGGCCTCAATCTTCTGCGGGTCAACATAAATACCCTTCGCAAAAACAATATGGCCAAGAAATCCAATCTGTCTAAACCAAAATTTACGCTTGTGAATTTCGCATACAACTGTCATTTGCGGAGAATTTGCAAGACCACCCTAAGGTGCTGCACATGCTCCTCATTGCTCTGCGAATATACAAGGATATCGCCGATAAATACAATGATGAACCGATCCAAATAATCATGGAAAACCCGGTTCATCAGGTCCATAAAGGCTGCTGGTGCATTGGTTAGCCCAAACGGCATGACCACGAACTCGTAGTGTCCATATTGGGTGCAGAATGCAATCTTGGACACATTCTCAGCCCTAATCCGCAACTGATGATATCCAGATCGAAGATCGATCTTTGAGAAAACCCGCGCACCCTGTAACTGATCAAATAAATCATCAATATGCGGCAGAAGGTACCAATTCTTGATAGAAACCTTGTTTAGCTGCCTATAGTCCACACACAATCGTAGAGTCTCGTCCTTCTTCTTCACAAATAATACCAGAGCACCCCAAGGTAAAATACTCGGACAGATAAAACTCTTGTCCAGCAACTCCCGCAACTGGACCTTGAGCTCTCTAAGCTTAACTGGCGCCATTCTGTATGGCAGAATAGATATGAGAGTGGTCCATGGAGCTAGGTCAATCTCGAAATCAAACTCCTGAACTGGGGGTAGTCTGGGTAACTCCTCGGGAAATACATCTGGGAACTCCTGCACCATTGGGACCTCCTCAAGCCTTGGCACTTCCACTGTGGTGTCAATAATATGAGCTAGGTATGCCGTGCATCCTCGGCGTATCAATCTCCTGGCCTTCATCGCTGATACAACACAGCAAGGTAACACTTGCATCTCGCCTGGGAACCTCAACAACGGCCCCTCGGGTCTCCGAAACTCCACTTCTTTGGTTAAACAATCTACTGCGACTCTATGCATGCTTAACCAATCCATCCCTAGAATGGCATTGAAATCCGTCATCTCAAGTGGAATCAGATCTGCCTTAAGTACCGCATCTCCGATCATGACCTTGATCCCTTTGTAGACGGAATCTCTAAGTATCTGTAGGAGTGATGACCAATATCTCCTCATCAAGTGGCGACAAAGGTTTACTCAACCCGTGGACAAAAGACGCTTTCACATACGAATAGTTCAACCCGGTGTCAATGAGGACACGAGCGTCAACTCCCCATATTTTTATAACTCCTAATGTGAGAAAATTAAAAAGATCAGTTGATAAATGTGGAAGAAAATATATGTTCACTTATATATATATATCAAAATGTATGTACAAACCAACCTAGTTAAGCCTCTAAGGCTTCAACTAGTGATGGTTCTCAAAAGAAAGTACATGGATATCTCTAAACATGGGGATCGGTGGAAGGAGTACCAATAATCACATCAGGATTCGCCTGATCGTCTTCCTGCGTCATCGCATATACACGGGTCTGTGTCTTCTGTTGCTGTCGGGATGGTACTGGCACGGTGTTGCTCGCGGTTGCCGTCCATGGAGCAGTGTGACTCGAGCATGCAAGCGCTTCCCGCTATCCTCCTCGGGGAACACTCGAGTGTCCTGCAGCTATCTGACCTCCCAAAGTAGACTCAAGTAGACATGTTGGGCACTTTTGCAATTTAGAGGTGAAGGAGGATAACTAGACAAATAATGGAAATAAGTAATAGATTAAAAATAAAATGGAACTCCAAAACTCACAAAATCTAAATTTCATCTCTTCTCTCACTCTTCTCCCTCTCGGCTCACACACACACACACACACCTCACTCTCTGTCTCTTTTTCTCTCTTTGCTTCCATAAAAAATCAATCAAAATACCATAAAAACCACACTCTAAAAACTTCAAAACTCATAACCCAATCTCTAAAAAGTTAGATCCAGTGAAAGATTTGAGATTTTTTAGTGAGAGAAAAATCTAGAGTTTGATTATGATTCGGTTTGAGATGAAATTGGTGACAAAAATTTAGATAACTTTCTTATTCTTAACTTGGGTTATTTTCCTCTTTCATGACTTTTAAGATTATGTTGAAATTTGATGAAATATGTTTGGAGGATTTTTGAGTCACGTAAGTGAAAAAGAGTAAAGTTTTAAATGTTAGGGTTATGAGTTGATATGGAATGATAAATATTGGTGATTTTGGTTATTTGTTGATATCACTCAGGGGTCGGGCAAAATTGATCAAGGCAAAACTCTTGCAGTGGAAAAAATTGGAAGTGACTACCCATCCTAACACTGAGTAGATGGTTATGTTGAGTATGAATGATAAAAAAAGATTTCCTATTATGTTTTGTAAAACAAATTTTGAAAATGAATTTTGAAATGGATTTGTAAACTATTTCTGATTGTGGTGTATCCAACTTAAATGATTTGATCAATCCATGACTCTATTCTTCATTTCTTGAACTGTTTGCTTCATGTTACAATTGAATTAAAAAATTTCATTCTATTGTGAATGGTTATAATATTGAAATTTGAAATGAATTTTGTAACATGATACGTAGAAAACAACTATAGTCTAAGTCTTCCCACGAATTGGACCGTCAGAGTGGTGTGGGTAAGGCTGAATTGAAATTGGGTTTGGTGATAGGCGGGGGATGGACAGCCTCATCAAGTTGCCGGTAACAACATGGTGGCACCCCACAGTGTTCCGGGGCATCCCACGGTGTTCCGGGTCAACGCCAAGGATGAAGAATATTTTTATGAAAATTGTGAAAAAACCATTAGGCGGATTCTATTAATAGCCATTAGTAGAAATGTGTTTTCGGCAAAGACCCTGAGAAATTTAAAAAGCAAAATAAAAATGGATTGCTAATGGAAATTTATGAGTCATGAAAAATTTGTTATAAACGTATTTTGTGCAATGATTTTTTTTTATTACATTTGAATATATTTGAATGCTCATTTGGCACAACCACCCCCACCCCTCATTCATGTTCAATAAGTGATTGTACTCACTGAATATTATTTTACTCATCCCTCTCTTTCTATCTCTTTTTAGGGGAAGTGTAGTTTAGAGACTTAGTCATCATCTCGTTGTCCATCAGAAGGAATTACTTTTGTTGATCACTGATAAGTACTAGCCTGAGAGTATTTTTGGGAACTATGTAGAGACTATACTAATGGAGGGAGCTTTGTAAATTTTTAAAACTTTGGTTTTGTTGAACACTCACTTTCTTAATTTGGAATTCTTTTATTTGGTGTAAACTTTTTTTTGGGTAAGTTTTATTGGTTTTTATTGGTACATTTAAATTATTTGATTAATTTATTTTAAAATGTTTGGATACCGTAATGTTTTGCGATACTTTGGGATACGATGTGGGGTTTACACGTGTCCTGGGTAAGGCAACGGTTGTGGCATATGCGATCCGAGGGTCGGAAAGTGACATTTGTTCATGAGAGCTTCCGGATATAAAATTCGTAACTTTTGATGTTCTAGCAAACTTATATATACGTGTGATATATATAAATATATTATATATGTGCGAACTTATAAATTAAAATTGTTTAATTGATATCCCTATTCCACCGCACAGATTTTTTTTTATACTTTTTCTAATAGTGGTATTAGAGACATTGACACTGTTTAAATTAATGAGTATATATTTTTTATTTATGAAATAAAAATATTAAAAGGGGTAAATTGTATAATACCATTTTTTGTTTTGGTTAAAAATATTGTTAGTTTGAATGATTGATTCAACCACTTGTTATGCAATTTTGATTCAAGAAATAATTTTCTTTATTGTCACTATTTTTAGAAAATCATTTTTCAAAAATTATGTTCATATACAACAATTTTCTTTTTAAAGAATTTTGGAAATCGGTTTTATTACTTAGGTACAAAGATATATATGCTTATATTGGTTGACGGTGGGCCACTACCAGTAACATTAGTTTTCAGCAAAATGTCGGTAGCCAAATTCTTTAAACTTCTAAATTATGTCTTTCAACAAAAGGGAGAATAAAATAAATAAAAAAAAGGCAAGGAGGAAAAAGCAACCGAAGAAAGGGCATGAGATTTTCAACATCAAACAAGGAATTCAAAACATAAAATGGGTCACCTCTTACCTGACGTCCAACTACGTAGTGGAATCCGAATCGAATGCTTGATTGAATCACGTGCTCCTTTGGTCGGCGTGGAATCACAGAACGGAAACCACACACTATTCACATCCAAGTCCTTTTGATGATTTCCTTATAAAGAGTTCTGATAGAGGATCACCCCTCTATTTTCTCTCTCTCTTTCTCTCTCAAGCTCATTGCCTCAAGTTCATTGCCTCCAAGCTTCCCCTCAAGCTCCTATTTATAGGCATCCTGAAACTTCTCTTGAAAGCTACTCAAGGCTTCTCGTAGAAGCTACTCAAGGCTTCTCGTAGAAGCCATCCCTAAAGTTTCTCTCAAAAGCTTCTTGAGGCTTCTCTCAGAAGCTATATCTGAATATTCTTTTAGAAGCATTCCGAAGCTTCTCTTATAAGCTTCTCGAATCTTCTCTTAGAAGCCACTCAAGGCTTCCCCTGGAAGTTTCATGAGACAAGCTTCCCTTGGAAGTTTTGCGAGGCTTTTATAGAAAGCTTCCAATTGAGGCAATGGAGGAGGAGTAGGTCAGTCTCGGATTGATCCATCATGGGCGTAAGTTTAACCCTACTCATTGCAAAAACTTTCAACATCTTCCACTCGCACATGATGGGATAAACTCATTTAAACTTTCTTGAGATCCAACTCTATAAAATCATCGTTTTTATATAAGAAAATGGATTGTACGACCTACGAGCACACCACCTACATTTGGGAGCTCAAGCTATGCATCTGTTAGGGATAGCATAGCGGCTACAACCCAAAAGAAAAATTGTGCAAAATATCTTTGTGGCTCGTTGTGCCCTAGACTCATTTTATTACACCATCAAAGTATACCCAATCTCTCAAAAGTCATACTTGATTTTAACTTTTCATCATGCATTCGTAATTATGTCTCAACTCCTAAAAAGGAAATATAATTGGTTGACCAGTGAATACATATGAAAGGTGTAATCAAAATAGTCTTTCTTTCCGCCCATATATTACTCAACAATAAACAAACCGCTTTCCCAGCAGGTCTCGGAAGATCGAATCAAACATTATCATAAGGAACAAGCCAAGGTAGCAAACATCTGTTCATTATCTTATAATATTGTCGAAAGTCACATAGGGCACCATTGAAGGAACTCATATCGTGAGGAGGCAGAGATTTTCATAAAAAACTCACTCACTTTCCTTCGTTGGTCCTCCGTAGCATATGTCGTATGAAACACATGCTATGGTGAAAAAACTCTCCGTACCTGTTGTACAAGAGCGTATGTCTTTTTCTTTAATAAAGCCACCATACGTATCTTAGCTCAAACGCTATCTCACAAGCATTTAGCCCGAGATTTCAATAGCTCGCTATCCAAAGCGTTTCATTAAAATCTCGCATCCGGCTTTTAACCAAGCTTACATGATTGTGGGCTATCATATTTGGTCTGTTAATTAGGCCTTATCTTGACTCATATCAAGACCACTTTTCTAGTATTACACCCATCTTGACTTCACTAACGCTATTCAGCAGCTCACAAGTCAAGAATGTAAATAAGTCTCATCTCAACACGCTCCCACAGTGCTCGAGGCGGTCACTCATATGAGAGAGTCGACCTTATGCTTGGCGACATACTCATCAGTACTAATACTGCATAAGATGTAAATAATAAGCAACATGGTGTCTCATGAAATATTTACATCACTATTTAAATATTTACAATATCTCATTACAATTTACGTAATCTCAAAGTTTTAACATGATACAAGAATAAATCTCTAAGGATTGGCTTAGTAAAAGGGTTTGCAACCATTTTATGTGTAGGTATATGTTGTAAGATCACTTTCTTTTGTGCTATAATATCTCTGATAAAATGATATTTTGTGTCTATATATTTTATCCTACCATGATATTTCGGATCCTTTGTATAGTCTATTGCCGCTAGACTATCACAGTTGATCCTTACAGACATCGAGACATTGACAACTATTCGCAGATTTTTCAAGAATTTTTTAAGCCAAATAGCCTCATGGATAGCTGCTGTACATGCAACAAACTCAGACTCTATAGTGGATAATGCTATATAAGTTTATTTCTTGCTACTCCAAGATATAGCGCCATTATTTAGCAATAACACATATCCCAATGTGAATTTTCTTTCAGTTAGGTCACCACTCCAATCTACATTAGTATAACCTACCAAATGTAGATCATTACCTTGATAGCACAGCGCATAATTAGTGGTACCTTTCAGATATCTCAATATCCTCTTTACCGCTCGCCAATGAGTTGGTCCAGACTGATATCTACTTGTCAATTCAACTGTATAACAAATGTCAGAATGAGTACATACATAGCATACATTGAGCTCCCTATGGCACTGATATATGGAAATATTTTCATATATTCAGAATCTTGTGGAGTTTAAGGACACATTTCTTTACTAAGGTTTCACCTTTCACAATTGGTGTGTCAATAGATTTGCAATCAACATATGAAATCATTCTAAAATTTTCAAAATATGAGATTCCTACGATAAAGTAAGATACTTTTCTGAACGATTTTTTTTTTATTTTTACACCAAGAATATAAGTTGCTTCACCCATATTCTTCATTTCAAAATTTGAAGATAACCAGCTTTTGATAGCAGTAATAGTATCTAAATTATTTCCAGTTAATAAGATATCATACACATAAAATGACAATATTACAAAGTTATCATCTAACTGCTTTATATAAACACAATGGTCCTCCTCAATCATTGTAAGCCCATATGTAACTATGACTCGATAAAATTTTAAATACCATTGTCTGATGATTGTTTAAAATCATAAATTGATTTTCAGAGTTTGCAAACTTTGCGCTCCTGGTCTTTAACAATGAAACCTACAGGTTGCTCCATGTAAATTTCCTCATCCAATTCTCCATTGAGAAAAGTAGTTTTAACATTTATTTGGTGCAATTCAAGATCTAAATAGGCAACAGTAGCAAGGATAAGACGTATCGAAACAAACCTTACAACAGGCAAAAAAGTTTCTTTATAATCTATACCTTCCTTTTGGGTATAGCCCTTATCAACCAAACGTGCCTTGAATCTTTCAATAGATCCATCTACTTTACATTTGATTTTGAGAACCCATTTGTTCCCAATAACCTTACATCCTGAAGGCAAATCAACCAAGTTCCAAACTTGATTTGATTTCATAAACTCCATTTCATCTTTTATTGCCTTTATCCATTATGCCTTATTAATTAATGAAATAGCTTCCTCAAATGTTTTAGGATTATTTTCATCATGTGGAGATATCATAAAAGCTTCTCCTTCAATCTCAAAACAACGATGGGGAATACTTTTACGATTACTTCTCCGTAATTGAATTTCTCGTGAAATTGAATCATTCAATAGAATTTCACTCCCACTAGATTCAAGAGAATGAATTATTTTATCATCTCGAGCTATTGAACCACTTAAAACGTCAATACCATCAGAATCTTGCATTTCATATAATGTTAGATAGTTATCAATTTCATTTCTCGATGGGAATTCATTTTCCAAGAATATAACATTCATTGACTCTATCTTAGTTATACTTTCATCCTCGCGTTCCCTTATGCATACATATCCCTTTGAATGTTTAGAGTATCTAATAAAGATACACTTTTTTTTCCTAAGACCCAATTTTTCATATTTATGATTTAGATCATGAACATATACTGTTGACCCTAGGGCCACAAACTACTTAGGTCAGCCTTTCGGCCTATCCAAAGTTCATATAGAGTGGAAGTAACTGATTTAGAGGGCACACGGTTAAATATATAGACAGTAGTTAACAAAGCATCTTCCTAATAAGAAATTGGCAAATTCGCTTGCACTATCATTAACCTAACCATGTCCAACAAGATTCTATTCTTCCTTTCTGCAACACCATTTTGTTGCGGAGTATCAGGAATAGTGAGCTGTCTAATTATCCAATTTTCATCGCATAGATCCCTAAATAGATCTGACAGATATTCACGTCCATGATCTGTCCTCATCACCTTAATCATTTTGTTTAATTGATTCTCAACTAATCTCATATATAGTTTAAATCAATCCAATGCTTCCGACTTGTGGGAGTTTAAATAAACATGACCAAAATGACTAAAATTATCGATAAAAGTGATGAAATTGGATGCACTATGCTTTGCTCTCATATTCATTAGACCACATATATAAGAATGGATTAATAACAATGGAAGATCTGCTCTGATTCCTTTACCAAATGGCTTTCTTATTGCTTTTCCTGCTAGACAATACTCACATATTGGCAAATTCACTTTTGAGACACAATCCAAAAGTCTCTGTTTGGCTAGCCTGTACATTATTTCTTGCCCAATGTGGCCTAGTCTAGCATGTCATATATTTGCATCCATATTATGGCCATTATATGATACAATCAAAGAAAAGCAACTATCATGATTTTCATTGTTTTGCACTATATCTAGTATAAGAAAATCATTTACAAGGTATGCGGAATCAATATATTCAGTGTCAAGATAAATATTTGTAACATCACTATGAAAGTTAAAGTTAAACCCAAACGCATGAGGACAGTAACCGACATAAGGTTACGTCGAATATCTAGTGCGTACAAAACATCATGTAGAAATAAGGTACGACCACCTTTAGAAGACAATTTACAAGTACAAATGCCTTTTACAACAACTCTGGCATTATTTTCTACATATATCAACTTCAAATCAGCAGGGATTCGATGATATTCAACAAATGATCATCTATCTCTAGCTACGTGGTTGTTGTTCCTAAGTCAAGAGTCCAAAACGGATTCGATTCAGTGAGAATAATAGTGCTAGAAATGCAAACATTATATGAAAAATGTTCAAACAATACCTTTCTAGGCTTGGTGCATTCATAAGCATAATGGCCTAATTTGCCACAATTATAACATGATTGATTGCTCTTATCCTTTTTCTTTCCTCTACCGTGCTTCTCTTGTGGTGAACAACTTGTGTTTTCTTGAAATTTGGAATGCTTTTCTTGAAGAATCTCTAATTCTTTTTACGTTTGGAGTCAAAAACCTTGTTTGAACTAGACTCAACAATATAAGCTTGTCTGGAAGATCTGGCCTCTGGGTGCTTATCTTCCAATTCAATATGACTCCTAACATCCTCAAATGTTTTAATAGTAGGATTATGAGTTATATTTATTTTCATCGGTTCCCAACTTTGAGAAAGCAATCTAATAATAGCTTGTATCTGTTACTCATCTATCAATATATGTCTAGTAGATTTCAACTCATTAATCATGTTTGGCATTTCCCTCAGATGCTGTTTCATCAAGTGATGTTGTTTTTTCACATTTGTATGAAATTTGATTATAATCTGTTTTAGCTTATTGATGAAATCATTCCAAACTTTGCCTTTAAAGCATTCCACATTTCATGTGCTGTTTGGTATACTTCAAACTCAACCATTAGATCATCCTGCATACAGCTCAATAACGTAATGCGAGCATAACTATTTTTCTTTTTCCAAATCTTGTATGCTTCTTGATCTTTCTACTGTTGAAGAGTATCACCAAACTCTATTTCTTTTATAGTACGATGGAGAGTTTCTAAACATTCTTGTTCTTCAATGCCAAATATCGAAATTATCACCGTTCAGTTTTTCACTTTTATTTAATTCGGCCACTATGTTTTTTGTTGCAATAGCCATCTTCTTTTTCTGTATAACACATATAGACATTAGCACAAAATATTTATTAGCACTAAACACGTTAGCCGTAATATATCATTGAAATAATATTTACCAGACATAGATAGTACAATATCGAAAGTTCGCATAGCTCTCAATTATCTCGTGAAAACTAAGATGTCTAAGTAAACTTATCTCAATATATATGCACTAAATTCTAGGGTTGGGAGTCTCAACTCAACCATTCCATTCTCCCACTGGGATAAAAATCCCCCACATATGGCATAAGCATACATATATCTCACATTTCAAAGCATGCACAATGAACATGCATAGACATATGCATAAATATTCATACAGATGAACAGTTCACAAAAAATATTTTTTTGAACTTTTATCTTTTTAATTTCAATTTCATCCAAAAACATGAATAATAATATACTAATTTCAGAAAACATTCACAAACAATGTTTGAGTTTGATTTTGCCACGAAAATTTGCATGTAAGTTCATTATCATGCATGCAAAATTTCAGTAAAGGACAGTTCATACAAGTACGAATTCAATCATGTATAGCTTTGATACTAATGAAGAAAGGGCACGAGATCATCAACATCAAACAAGGAATTCAAAACATAAAACGGGTTACCTCTTGTCCGACGTCCAACTACGCAGCGGATTCTGGATCGAATGCTTAATTGAATCACGTGTTCCTTTGCTCGACGTGGAATCATAGAACGGAAACCACACACTATCCACAACCCAAGTCCTTTTGATGATTTCCTTACAAAGAGTTCTGACAGAGGACACTTTCATGTTGAAAGAGTAGAGACTTGTAATCTCTTTTTCAAACTCGAGGACTCTCTCTCTCTCTTTCTCTCTTAAGCTCATTGCCTCCAAGCTTCCCCTCAAGCTCCTATTTATAAGCATCCTGAAACTTCTCTTGAAAGCAACTCAAGGCTTCTCTCATAAGCCATCCCCTAAAGCTTCTCTCAATAGCTTCTGAGAGACAAAAGCTTTTTGAGACTGCACTCAGAAGCTACTTTTGAATCTTCTTTTAGAAGCTTTTCGAAGCTTCTCTTATAAGCTTCTCGAATCTTCTTAGAAGCCACTCGAGGCTTTCCCTGGAAGTTTCATGAGACAAGCTTCCCTCGGAAGCTTTGTGAGTCTTTTATAGAAAGCTTCCAATTGGGGCAGTGGAGGAGGAAGTAGGTCGGTCTCGGATTGACCCATCATAGGCATAAGTTTAACCCGACTCATTACAAAGACTTCCAACAGCATACAAATATGTCATAAACCATAAACCATAGCTAATGAATAAAAGAAGAGAACAAGACTAAATCAAGGCAAACAAAGTTACCATTATTATATTTCTTTAAACTTCCATATCCCTTGCTTCCCACCTCCTAGTTTTGGGTGTAAAATCTTCCAATACACCAGCATACCTGCAACAATATTATGCAGTAGCCAAATTCTGTTGTTTTGAACTTGACTAAAGGTAAACTATTATCCCAAATTTAAATATTAGATAATGAATAAAAGAAGGGACTAAGACTAAATCAAAGGAAACCTATAAAGTTCACAATAATGGCGTTAATGTGTCAAAATTTCACATCGTTGTATTTAAAACCTGGAAATCTTAGTCATAAACATATATAACAACGTAAAACGTGGACATGGGGACCAAGATATTAATCATAGAGAACATCATATTATCATGAGACAAATCTGTATTATATCTTTACTCCATTTATTCATTCATAAGGGAAAGCTCTTAAAATCTCAGGGGTTTTAGGGCAAACACATCATCATTCCCGTGCTCTAATTTAATTGCATTAGGGTTTGGACACTTTCTAAACCTATAGGCCAACTTTTTCCAAAAGTTCTAATGTTTTAACTGCTGTTTATATAACCTGGTCATTTAAATCTAGACAAAAACAATACATGTATTTAATAAAACAAGAATTCTGAAGGAAAAACACACGAGCATGCAAAGTACTTGTTTAATGGTTTACTTGATGATTTGTCTCCTTAAGAGACCGGACAAACCTCTATAATCCATAAATTTATCTCATCGAAAGCTAAAAAAATTCTAGCTCTAACAACAATTGAGACTCCACATTATTTCTACCATATTAGAACACCCAAAAATAAAGAAAACTACAATATGGCAAGAGGTTTTACCATTTTTATATGCATGTGGATTATTGAGCCCAAGTGGGCAAACAATCCATTTTAAAACACAACTTCTTGGAGGTTTGAACCATGAAAAACACTACTAAAATCTCATAATATGGCACCGAGAAACAAAAAAAAAAAAAAGAGAGAAAAGTCAACAAAGAACACACACTCTCTATTTCCTCTCCCCTTACTTTCCCAATCCCTCTGTTCACCCGAAGCAAACCCATTTTCTCTATTTCGTCTCTCACTCTCTCTCTCTCTCTCCTTCGGTCACTCTCTCTCTCTCTCTCGTCTCTCGTCTCTTGTCTCTCACCCTTAATCTCTCCCTCTCTCAATTTCTTTACATTACTCTCTCCCACCTTCCATCTCTGCACGACCACAAATTGAGCATCACGACCATCTCTGGGCAGTAGGGATTTGTGTGTTTTCTCATTCTCTCTCTACTCTCTGCTCTCTACTCCCTTTTATGTATGAGTGGGTGGTGCTCATTTCTTAACTGTGCGCATCTCTTGTCTCTCCCTCTTGCTCTCTCATCACCTAAACTCACATATCTCTCTTTGTCGGGACCAGGATTGGGATTCCTGGGTGCATACAAACTCGTCTAGTTTTGATGTTGATTGTGGTTGACATGGCCTAACCTCCGGAATCCCTGCGCATGGACCATCTCAGCCCAACAAACCACATGTTCTCCTACTCCAGGTACATTCTTCACCAAACTTGAAATGGATCTTTGGTTTTATTTGGATTCGTAGCAATGTGGTCTGAAATTAGGGTTTATAAAATATTGGGATTTGGATAATGGATGAATGAAAATTGTTGTTTGATTTTAGGCCTAAATTGAATATGAAGAGGAGTTATTAGAGTTGAATGCAATGAGCTGAAATTTATGAATTTGCATAATGAGTATGTTGTGATCTTTATAACATAACTTCCTCTACACAAAAACAAATAAAGTTAGGCTTTTTGCATATGAAACTAGACTTCCATGTCTTGAAAATGAGATATGATTCGTTGAAATTGGATAAGAACTGAATTTGTTATAATTTTTCAAAGAATTTTCATGGTGCAGAATGTTCTGTTTCTATCCTGCAGTAGCTGCTTGTCTTTCTTTCAATTTTGAGATGGCTTCTAAGTTGAATTCGGCCAAGCTTTGAAATGAAAGTTATAGATTTATGTCTTATCTTTAATTTGAGATATGAATCATGTAATTTGAATATGTATAGTGAAAGTTATAGGTTTTTTCCCATGACTGCGCAGATTAGAAAATTTATTGAAAAACTAGAATTGTGAAAATATTAAGGAGAAATGATTACTCTACTGTTGGTATGTGGTTTATTGATTAAATTATGACCAATAAATTAGGTTAAGGCATTAGAGAGCTGAAGGAGCGATGATTCTTATTTAGTTAGGAAATTGAGAGTGATTACCCTCCCAAAAGATGAGTGGAGATTCATTGTGATTCTAAATGAGTAAATTATTTAAAATTCTTTATAAATGATTTTGAATGATTTTTACATGATTTATATGAATTTTTTTGTGATTGTGGGATGTCTGAAATGAGAATTTAAATTGCGAATATATCCATTAAGTTTATAAATGAATGTGTGCTATATATTGTAAAATATTTGAATTATGAATGTTATGGTACGATTTAAAAATTGTTCTATTGAAATTTTGGTATATGAATTGTGATTGGATATTTGCTAATGAAATGGTGCATGAGATTAATGGCTATAGTTATTTCCCCCACGGAACGACCCGACGGGGTGTCGTGGTTGAGGGTTGGATTAGATTAGCGAGGGAGACAGACGTGACTCCCTTTGCTGTATGTCGAGCTATATCTGGATGCACCCTAATGAGGCACTATTCAACGTCAAGGAAGGGGATTTTGGTATTTTGAGATATATGGAATGAAAACCCCTTGGCGGACTTTCGTCCAGGTTCGGCCAAATATAGTACAGGAGTGTTTTCATAGAAGAACCCTATGATTTTCAGGAAATATGAAATAAATGGATACACGTTTGTTGAATTATCCTGATTTATTAAAATCATTTTTTTTTTATATATAATGTTGTTTATGAGTTATGTTTTGGCCTCCCTACCTTTACCTCTCATTTATTGTCACAATACCATTGCACTCTACTCACTGAGTATTCCTAATACTCACCCCTCTCACATTTTTCAGAGTAAGGTTAGGTGAGAGACATCAATTTGGATCCGGTGGAAGACATTATTTTGCTAAAATTATATAGGTATTGATAGTGTATATTTTATTTTTGGATTAATGTAGTATAACCCATGGAAGGAAATAATTGTACTATTATTTTGATTTGAATTTGATTAATACTTGTCTTATCTCTTGGGGTAAATATTGATAGAATCCATACTTGATTGTTGTGAAACTTGTTTCATTTTGTTTAAAACTTTACTTTTGAAAAATTTATTGTTTCATTGGGACATTTGGATTTTACTTGTGAATTTTGAGATATCTGGAGTTTTACGAAATTTTATTTATATTTCTTTTTGATCGGCCGAAATGGCCATATGTATGCATTTGACTTTGATTGGCTGGGATGGTTTTCTGCATGCCTGTTGTAATAAAATGGACTGTGATGGTTCTTTGTATGCTGTTGAGTTGTTTTTAAAACAGGTTGAACAGGTGAAATGCTTTGCGTTGTCCCAGTGTATAGAGAGATGCTGCCCATATACCAAGAAAATGTGACAGTTGTTGCGTACTCGACTCAAGGGTCGGGGTGTGACACAAACTTTCAGGGACCGAAGGGGATGAAAACCAGTGTTGGAAACAATTCAAAAGTTCTGAAAATCATATGAATATGTTTGAAAACTTGGCTTAAATAATGGATTAGTCTCAGTACATATGTATCATCCAAATATCTTTTAAAAATGTTGTCATTGATATCAAATGATGTTCTATAACATTGTAAATGATTTCTAGGGATGAACAAAAAACATAAAAGCATGCTAAAACTTGAAATGGGGAGAAAATAGCATAAATTATTTGCTAAAATATTCGGTGTGACACGGGTTGAATTTCAGATATAATCAGGTGCATTAGTCCGTTTTCCCAACATGATCGTTGCTTGCACCACGACACCTTTCTGTTGCAGAAGGATTTGAACCCTGAAACTCGAACAATAGAGGCACTGAGAGAGAGACTGAGAACCTGAAAGGAGGAGAGGCTGACCGAGAGAAACACTTGACAGAGGGACGCTGCCAGAGAATTGAGAGAGAGAGAGAGAGAGCTCAAGACTACAAAAGTGAGGAAGGGAGTGCGAGCTTGCAATTGGGAGAGAGAGAAGGAGCGCGAGATTGTAACATTGAGAGAGAGAGTGCGCGAGACTGGCTCTTTGAGAGAGGTAGCTTAGACAGTAAGGCACATAAAGGGAGATAGATCGACAGGAACAGAGAACTAAGAAGAGGGGGTATCGGGATCGAGACTGAGACGGAGAAGGCTTCAACTCAAACTAAAAGATAGAGAGAGAAGAAGATTCGACTATAATTGAAACTTAGAGAAAGAGAGGATCCGTGACCGAGATTGAAGAAAGGGATGGAGAGAGAGAGAGGTCATCGAGACTAACAGGGTCCGATCGCTCTTCAAGGGAAGAGAGAGAGCTGAGAGCGATCGAAACAAAGAGAGAGAGAGAGAGGTTGATCAAGGTTAACAGGGTCCGATCAGAAGAGCTCAGAGCGGTAGTGGGAGAAGAGACAGACGCTTCATCCGTTGCCCTCGAACGACAACCTGGTGTCGGAGATGGCAGTGGCGGCGAACACTTAGGGGTGGGGAAGAGGGCTAAGCGTGCGACTGCGCGAGGGTGAGAGGGGGTCGAAATATAAAGGGGGAGTTTCGATTGACTGATAGTCTATTAACTCTCGGCGGCAACTCAACAGTAAGGATGTTAGGCGAGGGTCGCTGTAGTGGGCAGTGATGATGGTCTTAGCGTCCGACAGCGTGGATGATGGTGAGGGGAGAGGTAGAGAGCTGTAAGAGAGAGGGAGGGAGAGGGAGAGGGAGGGGAAGGAACAGAGGAGGAGGATTTCCTTATTCGAAACCCTAACGCCTTGTTCTTTTTCTTTCTTGGAATAATACTTGAGTGCGTTGCACCATTTAGGTTGTGGAACTCGCCGAATTGAAATCTTTTTTTTTTTTTTTTTTTTTGAAACTAGAATGTGGACCCACAAATCTATGTTGAATTAGAATTTTATTTTTTAAACTATCAGATTAAATTCTATTTAACTGACACAACAAAATATTCATTTCCTTACCGCCCAATCAAAGCATGCCAATTAATGAATTAAAATTAAATACTTAATTTTAATAGACAATTATTTTTTTTGTCAATCGAATTAAGTGTTTGCCGTTTTTAATTCAAACTCTCTTTTCTAGCACTACAGATAAAAAACTAAATTCTTAATGAGTCTTATAATATTTAAACCATATTAATTGAGTGAAATCTGTATAATTCACTTCAAAAAAAAAAGAAGGAAAAGATAGAATACTAACCTCTCATGCCGGGGGGGGGGGGGATTAGAAGTTCACAAACTCAAATTCTCAAACTATGCAAAATCAAACAATTGAACTTTTAAAAAATTTCAAACCTTCAAATCTTCAAATTTTAAGTATTCAACTACTTAATATTGTGAGATTTCAATAGACAAATGTTTTAAGTCTGTCAATCTTCTAAGCCTTCATTTTTTATAACAAGTTATCTCCAATCAAGCAGATAGTCAAAAGAAATTATTAATAGAGTCGGATTAGGGCAGCATAGTTAGGGTTTGTAGAAGGTGAGAATATTAATGGATTGACATGTCAGTTAATAAAGTATTGGTAAGTATCCGAGATTATTGGGATAGAGCTACTAGGGGTAATGTAAGATTATCAGTCAATTAATTTCTCTCAAGGGGAGGAATTATATATAACAAATTAGGAAATTAGGGAAAGTAATTCTATTGCGCAAGTGTAGCTACAAAAACAAATGAATAATACTACCTATGGAATTTACTAAGGTTACTAACTCAAATACAAAGGTTACTGTAAGAAGGGCTAATGTTAAAACTCTAATGCATAATGTTATGAGTTTAAAAGGGCTGATGTTATTAGTCCTAATATTGTACATGGTTAATCATCAGTTGATAAACTTTTTTGTGGTAAAATACTAACTGATTTTTAGCTAAATCAGTAATCAAAATATTTACCAATTATGATAATTTTATTGGTAAATAGTTGGTAAATATTTTTGTGCTAAAACACCAACCGATTACCAACTAAGCTAGTAAACAAAATACTTAGCGACTATTCAATTGGCAAATAAAATTCTTTTTACCAACTACTAGGGAGCGGTTGATAATCAATTGGTAAATTAATTGATTACTAAGTAAATTAGTAGTCAAAATATTTATCCATCTTGATAATTTCGTTGGTAATTAGTTGTGAAATAAAAAAATATTACTGACTGTGATAAATTGGTTGTTATACCAATTGATTATCAACTATATTATTAACCAATTGGTGAATAAATTATTAACCAAATTAGATGATGCATTTAATCCTAAATATTGAGATACTTGATTTATTTCTTTTTTATACACGTAGGAGAGATTCAAATATAGCAGTTGAATTATAGTTCATTGGTGAGACTTGATTTATTAAGATTCTTAACATTTTTGGAATATTTGTTTGTTGAATTTGCAAACAAGGGGTGATAAAACCGCTTTTCCTTTTAGTGTCAATTATCACAAAATTTCTTATCAAATCTCAAAATTCAAACACAATAATTATTTCTTTTTTTCTCATAGTTATAAAATTCTTATCTCTTCAACATACAACTCATTCACTTTCTTTTTACAACTCACACGGTCAGTTTTTATCTTCTTATCAATTATTACAAATCTTAATGCAAAATATATTGTCAGATACCAAATGCAATGTAAACTCTTGATTAGGAAACTTAATGAGTTGGTTAATATAATAAATTCTCTTAAAAATTTTCTTTTTAATCCTAAAAGTTTAACTATTTTTAATAAAGACCAAAACTTTTCAAATGTTGTGATTTAGTAGATTTAACGGAATTGCTAGCATGGTTTATTTGATTGTCAAATGATATAAGTTTGACCAGTATATAGATAAAATAAAATATAAAATTAATTAGCATTGTTGTAGAGTAGAGATTTTTTTTTTTTTTTTTTCCCTTTCAAAAAGAACCCCTGTTAGACTAGAAAGGAAAAGTTTAAATTGACCAAACAGTCCTTATGTGCCCCATAATTTGGCAATCAACAATTTTTTTTTTTAATCACAACACTTGAAAGTTAGTACTTGATTAAAATTGCAATGCCTGTTAAGTGTTTTGAACTTAAGTGAAAAATACTTAAATGTTAGTACTTGATTTAAAAAAAACGCGTACAAGAGGTAACACTCCCCTAACCATAAACATTAGAACAAATTGATTAAGATTAACCGTTCATTGCTCATTTAGAAACTTGAAACACATTTTATAATGCTCGTCTATGAGTATGCTCTATTTGAATAAAATTAATTAAATGAGGGTTTCAAAGTTGAACCCTTCATTTTCTCTTCTTGCCGCAGCCTTCGTTTACCCAATCATCTCACAAGTTTTCCCTCCGATCAATCTAACATCTCCACTCCTTTGATCAGCCTTATCAATGAAGCGATTGCGATACGTGCAACTCACCTTTACCGGCATCTCACCCAATCATGTATGTTTCGCTTTTCTTGTCACAACTCAAGTAGGTTCTCCCTCTCTCTTATAAAGATATTGATTTGCTTGATGAGGTTTTTGCTTGGTGTGGTTTCAAGATCCATTAACTATACGAATATTTTAATTGCTCACTTTTTTTGTTGTTTCTTTTACCTGTTTCATAGAATTTTTTTCTCATGTATGGAATGTTGCATCAATTTCCTTCGTTTGGTGGAATTTGACAAGCATCTTAATCAAAATTGATGAGCTCACAATCATGAGCTCATCTAATTGAATCTAGCAAAGAGACACAAACTTAAACCTTAGAATTTTCTAATGAGCCGAGGTTGAATTGAATTTCAGATCTAAATTTGATCTCATTCTCAAACTTGGTAAACCATGATCAAGTTGAATTTAAGCATTCCAAAACTTGAATTATTTGTGATCGGTTGCAACCCTAATCATAGGGTAATACGTGCCACCATACAATTTCATCATTGTCATGAGATAATGAGACTGTGCACTACTGATGGGTACAAGAGCAAATGATGGATGAAATACATATAAATAACATGATAATGTAAGATTTTATGCTAACATAATCTATCAATTTGCACCAAATAGTGGGAAAGATATAACTTCAAAGGGTGTAATATGTTACTTCATCCCCCTCAATTTTATACCATTCTCCCTTTCATAAAAATATGAAGCATGCCAGTCTCAAAATTTTCATATATTACAAGTTCTCAAGTATATATATTTATTATTTTCTTTTTGGATTGCCAAACAAAACCATGGAATGATAAAAAATTGAAACCAATTTTCATAACAAGTCAACTTGTTTTTGGAAAGGAGAAAAAGACTTCTCAAAATTTATAGTATTGAAAATTTAATGTTTTAGAAAATGTCATGTTGAACTTTTACTAAACTTACAATGAAAGTGTTAGCATAATGTCATTATTATGTCATGAAACTTGAACCTCTTTTCAAGTGCTATGACTCAATTTCAATGAATTATGGCTATTTAGTCCTATGGATGGTTATGTTGGATAGAATCATTTGGCAAAACTAAAATAAATGCAATTGTTGTCTTAAAGCAACTGAAAATAAAATAGAAGGATGGTATTTGTCAAATTGGGATTTTTTTTAATTTACCTTTTTTCTATTTACTGAATAGTCATTTTCCCAAATTGTTTCAATAAAATCTAGTTTTTGAATATATTTTTCTAAAAAATAATCTTACTAAAGTATTAAGGTTTTTTTTGGAACATTATGCATCATTCTGAAAGAAAAGGAAAAAGTGAGAAACTAATGACTTTTGTGTGAGTTAATGTTGACTATTTTCACCATACATTTTGCTCTTAACTAGGAATTTAATTGCTCATGATGTTCATTGTAGTTCACTTATCTCAACTAGTGCATATTTCAGACTGAAGTTCTTAGTAAACCTTAGTTCGAAAAGATAAATTTTGCTACAAAAGATATTGATTTATGCATTGAGGAAATCTTTTTTGCATTGGCATTATGGATTTGATAAAAGAAGTTAAAGGCTTCCTTTCGATTGCCAGATTCCACCATTTTATTTAACTATTTTACTTAGTAAAAATTTTTAAGAATTTTTCTGATTAGAGAAATAGGAAAAAGATTGGTCTTGTATGCAGGAAAGAGTAATGGCATTATCTTTAAATTTCTTTGTGGATTGACCTAATATGATTGTGGTGGCTAGGCTTCTATTAAAACTTTATCACCAACCATTGTAATTATTTTTGAAGCATGCATAATTTCTTATTTCAATGAAAAATTGATTGTGTGCTCTAATTTCTTCTCTTTGTTTTGCAGATCAAGAGTAGACAAAGACAACCAATATTGTTCTTATTTCTAAATTTATTTTAAGAAACTCACCCACTAGCTAATTAGTTCTTTCGCAAAATTAAACGTGTTAACAAAATGAGAAAAGACCAGATGGAAGCCAAATTGGTCGAGTCCTTCAAGGTGGCACCTTTCAAAGGCACCGGCTCAATGATGCGTCGTGAGCACTGTGGTGATGATATAAATAATCGATTCTTGTACTGAATGAATCTATTTATTTACTATACATGTGGAACATAAATTGTATGTTTATCCTTGATGCTCAAAATTTGTATGCATCATTCTTTTTTTTTTTTTTTTTCAAAAAAAGGTCAAAAGGATATTATTGTAATTTTGTTTCATATATAATCCAGTCCTGCAAAAAATTATTAAAACTTTATAAAATTAAATTTACACCCCTCCCACGAAGTGTGGTTCGCACTGAGGTCCTCTTAAGCACACCCTTTGACAAACGCTATCTGCTATTCTATTTTTCACTTCTTATCATTTAAAACCTGTTCTTAAATTGCCAACGTGTGCTTTGTGAATTATCTTTACTGGCGCCTTTCATGAAAATTAAATACGGAAACAAAGCTACCAACCCAGTACAGCACAGATGACTCAGATTCTCTGATCCCATAGCTGGATGAACGCCATGTGTACAAACTTACCTAAAATTAATAAGCAGAGAAAATGGCCACAAGTGTAAAGTAAGAAGACAAAACATAGTGTTTAACGCCAAAGCCCATGTATTAACCATGGTTAAAATTCTTATACCTCACCAATCCCCTTTGAATTACTATAAATATCGGGTCGCTGTAGTTGAAAATCTCACCCTACTTTCCATAACACCTATCTCTCTTTCTATCTCTGGGCACCATACATTCATTTTTGTTCTCTCTCTTCACTCTCTAGAGCAGAAGAAAGAAGAAGCCTCCTCTGCTTATCCACCATGCTTAGAGAGAAAACGACCCTCCATTCTTAGAGAGAAAACGATCCTTTTAAGTTTTTCTCTTTCCTTTCTTCTGTCTTCTTTCCATTTTCTCTCTTGCTCTCTCTTTCTCTTCAGAGAGTTTTGCATGGTTGGATAGAAAAGAAGGTAAAAAGCTGGTGCAATGATTTTTTTTTTTTTTTTGGTGAAAGTTTACTTCCATTTTATTATTAATGAATTGATGATCATGTTGTTGTCATGGTTATATATATATATGTATGTATATATAATATTTATTTATACACATGTGAGGTTCTCTGCAAGAGAATTTTGCTTTGCTGGTCTTTTTATTTGGTTTTCTTATCTGTTTTTTTGTTTTTTTTGTTATTCTTTTTTGTTGATCTTTTTCCTTAAAATCTTAATTTTGGGAATACAAGAAACATTTTATTTGATAATTTATCTCCAAGTTTTTCGGGGAAATTCTGCTTGGCTTGTTTTGTTCGGATATCATTTTCTTGACTGAAATTAGAGTGAGGGAGGTGCTTAGATTTAATTACTGCCAGCGGGTCCTAAAAATCGGAGATCCAACGGTCTTACTTTACCGTCTTGCTTTTGGTTTTTTCCCGAAAAGGAAACAAAATTTTTTATTTTAAGATTTTATGATTCTTTTATTTTTTGGAGATGTAAATTATTATTATTATTATTATTATTATTTTGTTTACTCGTTGGTGGATTTGTTATGCATGACATGAGTAATGTATGTATTTGAATAATATTATTTGGAGTTATTTAATTTTATCCGGTGGGTAAATGAGATTATTAAAGTAATGAAATCTCATATATCTAGACTTTTTATTTATTATTTTTTGATGTTCCGTCCATTTTGTAGGAGGATAAAAGATTTGAATCCTCCGCCTTGTTAGAGTCTGCTTGTTCGTCTTTACTTGGAAGGTGAGGAATTCAAAGGGCTTGAGTGCCTGACTGGTATATCTGTCTAAAGGGCTGATATGGGGTTTTATGGGAACGCCGAAATCTTCCTGGCAACTGCACCTGCACCAGCTCCTCCTCTTGCTCCAGTGCAGGCAGCAGCTGCTTCTCAAGAACAGCAAGAAGCAGAAGAGTATTTTGATGATGACGATATGGAGGTTATGGAGCTTGAAAATCGAATATGGAGGGATCAGCAGCTTTTGAGGGAACTCAGAGAGCAGAAAAAGACCAAAGTGACAACTGGCAATGGAAAGCACGGTCATTCTCCGCGGCAAGCTCGTAGGAAGATGTCACGAGCTCAGGATCGCATCTTAAACTATATGCTCAAAATGATGGATGCCTGCAAAGCTCAAGGCTTTGTCTATGGCATAATTTCAGCGAAGGGCAAGCCGGTATGTGGAGCATCCGAGAACCTACGTGCATGGTGGAAAGAAAATGTAAGATTCGATAGGAATGGCCCGGAAGCAATTGCTAAGTTTGAAGCTGACAAGTCTAATGGGGCAACTGATAATTGCACTCATAATTTGCAGGAGCTCAAAGATAGTACACTTGGCTCACTTCTATCTGCTCTGATGCAGCATTGTAACCCTCCTCAGAGGCGCTTTCCTCTGGAGAAGGGTGTTGCACCACCGTGGTGGCCTACTGGGACTGAGGACTGGTGGCCTCAGTTGGGCTTGCTCAAGGATGAAGGACCTCCACCTTACAAGAAGCCTCATGATTTGAAGAAGGCTTGGAAAGTGAGTCTGCTCACTGCAATCATCAAGCACATGTCCCCCGATTATGTCAAGATCCAGAAGCTTGTTCAACAATCTAAGACCTTGCAAGACAAAATGACAGCGAGAGAGAACACTGTTTGGGTTGCCATCATCAACCAGGAAGAGGTCTTGTCTGGTAAGCTACCTGATATCAGCCCCGCAGTGTTTATGGGGGCTGGAAGTGGATCTCTCGGCATTGGCGAAGCTAGTGATAGTAATCTTGAAGGTGAGAAAGAATCCAATCCTGAAGTTGAGGAGATGCCTCATGATGTTAATATCTTAAATCTGGGAATGGGAGCTGCTAGAGATAGCCATATGATTCCACCCAAAGTTCCTATGATTAAGAGAGGAACTGTTAAGAGTAACACAGACTTCGATTGGAAGAGGAAGCAGCCATCTGATGAGCAACGCGACATGTCTGGTCAAAAGATAATATACACCTGTGAATATCCTTATTGTCCTTATGGAGATCAACGCCTTGGGTTTCTTGACAGGACTTCAAGAAACAATCATCAGCTGGATTGCCCTTACCGACTTGTTACTCCTCAAAACTTTGGATTGCGATGCTTTCAGATTAACGGTGACAAGCAGGCTGTCTCCTCACCTCCATTTGGCCAGTCTCAATTGCAACCCAGACCTGCTGCTGACGTTGTGATTCAGACTCCACCGTCCATGAATGATACTGGACTTGGACTTGTTGAAGACAGGCAGAATATGATTACTGATCTCATGTCATTCAGCAATTCAGGTCTTAACCAAAACGACGGTAGCAATTTCACTCCCATGGAAAATCAACCCCACCAGCAGCCAAAGTCCAGGGTTCCAATGGAGGGGAACTTCTATGGTCAGGACGTTATGATGGGAAACAGTGTTACTCAGGCAAGTAACATACCACCAAGTTATCTTCCCGTTCTGCCATCTACCCAGATCCAGTATAATGAGGAACCATTCGAGCCTCCATTTGAAACAACTTGGAACAATGGCATGACTGACTTAGGATTCAACTCTCCCTACAGCTTGGCACCAGCTGACTATACTGCGGATCAGTTCCTAGCGCAAGATAATTCTGTGTGGTACCCGTGAAGGAAGTTGGACTGGATTTCGGGTGCTTAAGGGTGTTGATGAAGGAAAAATGGTTGTCAAATTATCGTGGGTGGGAGTTTGTCTGTTTATATTTATAATGCTTTTCAGCAGTTCTGTTTTGTAATGCTTTCTTCCCTGCACATGTTCTTTGGGACCTTGCTATGAATTCTGTCTTTTCTCTTTTCAATTATCCTTTAGTTAATTCTGGCACTTCGAAAAAATCAAATTATATCCGCTAACTATTTTCTTTGGGACATTAAAAATTTTTTCTTGAGAGAAAAACAAAAGATACTCCTCAGCCTCCATGCTTGACAATAAATTCCAATTCCTCGGCTTTTCTTATCCTGTTCAATTTTTAACTCACCCAACCCGAGTTGCACCGACGTAGCCGCACCAGAACCCAAAACCAAACGGAGGGCAATATGGTCATTTCAGTAAAAGAGCACCACATCACTGCCGTGTCCGTTCCTCAATGTGGGAGAAACGTTTTCCGAAATTTCATCGGTTTTGTACGGCCGACTCTAGTGCGGAGTTGCGGACTTACCCCTTTCCTAGAAACGCCTTCTGGGTAATGCACTCACACACAATCAACGTTTAATCATGTCAAAGGTGACCAATTCCTAGTGAGCTGAGGAATATATATATAAGGATTGTTAGACCAAATCCAGAGTGCAGCTGCCAACTTGTGTAACTTAAGTGTGTTTTGGTGAAGCATATAGCAAATTATGAAGAATTCTGTATTGCTTATGGTAGCCCTAAGCCTAAATTTGTGATATAGGTACCGTCTGTCACAAAAAAAGACCAACTCATGAGGCCTAACGAACATATACGGGATCATTGTTCACCCACTATAAGAGTGCAGCTATCATCATACATCGTATTAACGATGCACTTGAAATAACAAAATCAAATAACAAAATCAAGGGAAGAAAAATTAACAAGGCAGTGCTAGCTTATGAAGTTCATCACATATGAAGGCGAAATTTGTGTTGGGGAAAAGCACATGGCAAATTACAAAGACTTCTGCACTGCTTACTGTTGTTTTATATGTTACTTATGCGCTGAATTCGCAAGTAATGGAAATGACTATTGTATTGAATGTAAATATTAAAAATAGTGACTTGTTTGTTAACTATAAATGCCAAAGAATAGCAAAATGCATGTATATATATATTAACTCATACAACGAGTGAAGTTTTTAAACAAATCAATAAATATAATTTTCATATGAAAAATTTTCAAAAGTTAAACAGGTTATAATCATTTATCTCTTTCCGATAGTTGAGTATTCTAGATTAAGAGAATACCATAAAATTGGACCACCGTTCACAATCCATATACCTTTCGGTGGAAAATGATCAACAACCTTCAAACTCTCTCATTTTTCTAATTTTTCAAATGTTAAAAAATAAATTCTCTCTCTAAAATGGGTTCTAATTTGAATGCCACTGTTGTTTTCATATCAAAGGGAAAAATTGAGAAGTTCCTTTTTGTTTTACACTCATACAAGTGCCTCACCATCCCCTTTTTTTTTTCACACATACCGAGACACAAAAATGTGATTAATTTTATGGGAAAGTTTTCACAAGAGAGAGACAGAGAAAGGGGGTGAAAAGTTACGGGGTGGTTTTCAAGAATACCACTCCCACCTTATTTCTCTTTTTTATTCAAAAATTCTAATGAATAAGGTTTTGGGTCTTGGGTCTACCCTTATGGACGGATCCGGACCTAATTTTTTCAATATCTCCTACTCGTACATGAGGATTAGAATCCTACACAGCTTGATCATTTCAATTGAACACCAGTTTCATACAGATAAGTGGATCATATGATCCATAAGAATATCAGAAGCTCTAGACCTCTTGTCACGCCCCGACCCTCGCATTGAGTACACAATAACCGTCGCATCATCCTTGCATACGGATAAGCCCTGCCCGTACACTGGGATAACGCAAGGCATTCATCCGATTTTCAAAGCACACAATAGTATGCAAATGACCCACTCAGTCCATCCCTGTCAACATGTAAAGGATCCATTCAGTTCATCCCTATTTCAAAGACATGCATAAGGTCATCCTAACCATCTGTAATTCAATCATATGTACAACACCAACCCAACCATCAATATCCAATCCTATACTCCAAAAATAAATTAAGTCCCTACCCAAGAGATCCAACCAAATCCAATAAAAATAATTGTCAAATGAAGTTTTTAAGAAAGTGGAAAAAAAGTAAGGTTTTCAATATAAATTCACATAAGTCAATAAAATTTAATCATAAAAAAATTAAAATACAGTCCCAAATACAGTTTTTAAAATGGTCATCAATATTCATCTCCACCTGGACCTGCTAATACCTCAAAAAAGTAATTAAAAGTCGATACCCAAAAGAGTTCTCGAAATATTTTTCATTCTGCTTAAGACAATAACTAACCTCCAAACTAAACGTCCTCTGTAAAAATAAAACGAGAGGAATGAGTATAAACAATACTCAATGAGTGGAATAATATGTTATGCACTGAATGATGGGTAGGTGTGAATATGTCAAATAATATTTCAAAAAAAAAATCATTTTCATTACATTTAATTCCATAAATGTTCTGCATAAATATCAAGATTTTTCGATCAAATCTAAATATCACAATTTAATAAGTTTTATGCATCCAACTCATATCATAATTTTCAAACAAATAACAGGGGTTGCCAAAATATTATGTCCGACAATGGTCTATTGTGACCAATGGCGAATCCGCCAAGAGGTTTTCATATATTTCACATTTATTAAGTGCCCCTCACCTTGGCGTCGGCTCGGAACCTCCTAATGGTGCAACCAAGTTAGCCCAATGGAACAAAGAGGTGTCTCCTAGGCTCGACTAACCTCCCCGTCTAATAAAGCCATAATCACGTTATCCCGTCGAGCTACACTATGATAGAGAATGACTATAGCCACTGATAGGGGTTTAGGCTCACACTCCAAACCAATATACACACCATTCCATATTTAACTAATATAACAATTGTATCAAATTTCATTCACTATTTCTCAAATCAATTCATAGTTAATACATTGCCTAAAACATGACACATTATCTATTTACAATAAATTGAATGCATAACTATATCAAAATTATATATAGGCACATTCCACACACACAAAACATTGCAAAACTCATTTTTAAATCATTTAAAAATATCAAGTAAAATATTTTACTCATTTAAAATATAACATAAAATCTACTTACGTTTTGGGAGGGTCAACACTCCCAATCTACAATCCAAAACTAAATTAATCCTTCCAAATCTTTTAATTTTCTCAACCTAGAATAATAACCACCATTTTAGAATTAATCATAAATTATATTTAGAATTAGTTGATTATTATTTTTTTTCTAACTTTTCCTAACACTACATTTCCAACATCATCGAAACTATATTCAAATCCTCCCAATAAATATCATATATCTAGGGAAATAATTTTTTTCTTTGAACATTCCTCTGAATTTATTCATTATACAAACCGTAGGGTTACACCACTAAACTTAATCCTTCAAATCTCATAATAATAATTCAAATATATAATAAATTAACTCAAATCTAGTGAAGAGAAGGAGATTATCTCAAATAGAGTGAACAATTTTGTTCTCAAGTTGAGTTACACCAAAATCCTAAATTTTCTCTCTTTACAAAATTCCAAATTTCCAACATAAATTGTAATTTTGTGCAAGAACAACACAAATATAAGTTAAGAGAGAAAATTTACCTCCATAAGGACAACCAATTTCATCCCTTGTTGTACCATTCCAAACCCTATATTTTTCTCTCTTGAGAAAAACTTAGATCTCTCTCTATATTCAACCTTCTAGGTATTTATTGGAGAGTTTGAAGATTAGATCTTTGGGTATTTGGAGAGATTTGAATAAGGTTGGTTGGAGAGAAAAGAGGGGAGAAGAGAGATGGCGAGAGAGAAGAGAGGAGGCGAGCAGAGGAGAGGGCGAGGGAGAAGAGGAGGCGCAGCAACAGGGGTCTCGGGGGGAAGAAAAGAGAGAGTGGGGGGGTAGAGTTTTTTTTTCCTTCATTTTTTGACTTTTCCACACCCCTTTTCTTTTGTTTTTTTCTTTTTTTTTGACTTTTTTTTCTTTAGCTTTACAATTTCTAACCCCCTAAAAAGAAATTTTGTCATCAAAATTTAAAGACAAAATCATGTCTCGAATTGATGAGGGTATTGCTTTTTCATAGTATCCTTGGACTCCCAAGTTTCTTTTTTAACTCGATCGCTTTGCATTGGACTTTGACATAAGGACTTGTCTATTCCGTAATCTCCTAATTTGGCGATTGAGAATAGTTACGGGTTGGACTTTGAAATTCAAGTCTTCCCTTAGTTCACCTGGCAGAGTCTTTAAAACATGAGGGTCTGACAAATGTTTTTTTAGCATGGAGATATTAAATACATTGTGGATTTTCTCCAAATCTAGGAGCAACTCTAGTCAATATGTCATTTTTCCTATCTTTTGGAGGATTTTGAAAGGGCCAATATAGCGAGATTCAACTTCCCTCCTTCTAGAACCAGATCACACCCTTCCAAAGTGATATTTTCAAAAATACCATGTCTCCAACCTCAAACTCCAAAGGTCTTCTCCTTCTGTAAGCATAGCTCTTTTGTCTATTTTGAGCTATCTTCATTCTTGCCCGAATTACCTTCACTTTCTTTACAGTTGTTTCAATTAACTCAACATTTCTAATCTTCCTCTCTTCTTCTTCATCTCAACATAATGGAGTTCTACATTTCCTTCCGTATAGAGTCTCGTAAGGTGACATTCCAATACTTGTCTGATAACTATTATTATATGCAAACTCAATCAACGAGAAGTGTATATCCTAACTCCCTTGGAAGTCCATCACTCATGCTCTAAGCATGTCCTCCAATGTCTAAATTCTGTGCTCCGATTGCCCATCAGTATAAGGGTGGAAAGCCGTGCTGAACTTCAATTTAGTTCCCAAAACCTCTTCTAACTTAGGCCAAAATTAGGACATGAATCAGGGATCACGGTCAGATACAATCGACACCGGAACTCCATGGAGCCTCATAATCTCATCAATGTAGAGTTTGGACAATTTTTCCAAGGAGTATGTGTTTTGAATTGGAAAGAAATGAGCTGACTTGGTGAACTGGTCTACTACCACTCATATAGTATCATGTCGGCTCGATGTGCGTGGCAATCCCATTACAAAGTCCATGGTGATGTGCTCCCATTTCCACTCAGGTATCAGTAGTGGTTGTTGGGTCCTAGCTGGCTTCTGTTGTTCGACCTTGATTTGCTGGCACACAAGGCCCCTAGCCACATACTCGGTTATTTCCCGCTTCAACCCCGATCATCAATAAGTTTTCTTGATGGTTCGGTATATTTTGGTACTCCCGGAATATATCGCATAAGTCGAGAAATGCATCTCTTCAAGTATGACCCTTTGAAGATCATCACTCTTGAAAAGTGCATAATGCTCATCATTGGCTAAATTGACTCCAAGTGCACGGAGTCCTACCAAGCATGAGAGATAAGAATTCCTATGGGATACTGAAGAAGAAGACTTGTGGCTTAGAGCGTCTGCAACTACATTTGTCTTGCCTGAGTCGTAATCTATCACTAAGTCATAATTCTTAATTAATTCTAATACATCTATTGTCTCAAATTTAGGTCCTTTTTAGTGAGCAAGTACTCGAGACTTTTGTGATCAATGAAAATTTTGCACGTAGCCCCATATAAGTAGTGTCGTCATATTTTTAATACGAATACAATGGCGGCTAACTCTAAATCATGCGTGAGATAATTTAACTCGTGCTTCTTCAACTGCCGAGAAGTATAAGCAATCTCCCGTTCATTTTGCATCAACACATAACCCAACCTTTGTCGGCTAATATCACTAAACACCACATAACCACCACTGTTAGTAGAGAGGGCTATGATTGGAGCAGATGTGAGCCTTTTCTTCAGTTCTTGAAAGTTCGCTTCACATTTGTGACCCTACTCAAATTTGACTCCCTTTCGAATCAAGTTTGACTCCCTTTCAGGTGCAGCAACCGTTACAAAACCTAACACCATCTTGAAAGATCTTGAGAAAAATTTTATGCAAGACATGCAAAAATTTCAATAAAAAACAAGAGTAAGTATTAAAGTTTCAGTATTCAAGTGTCATAATTGGCGACAACGATAAGCAAAATCAAAACTAATCAAGGAAAATTATTGTCTCAAGTGGAAATTAATTCAAGGGAGAAGGCAAGTGCTATGCTTCTCAGAAATGAAAAAAAAAAAGTATTGAATTTTTTTCAAAGGAGATACAAAAAGCAAAAGAAAATGAAAAGGCAATACCTCCTCTTGATGCTACACCAAGAAAGGTATGTGAGGTACCAAATAATTTAAATTCGAAACTAACCATTTTTTCTCCTTTTCTTAGTAGGCTGGCACATTCTCAGAAGCAAGATGATGAGAAGAAGATGGACTTCATTGTACATGCGAATTTTGTGCACAATGAATTAAATTTTGTGTTTAAAGAGAATTTGATAAATAATTTTACACAATGAGACAATTTTTTCCAAGACAAACTCTCACATCAAAAGCAATTCAAGGTAGGCCAAAAAGTCCTTCACTTCAATTCAAGATTAAAGTTTATGCCAAGCAAGTTGAAATTTAAATGGACTTAACCGATATTTATGCGAGCTTGAAGCGAAGAGATCATATCGAGCCAAAGATACTAAACAAAGGCGTTTATTGGGGAGGCAACTCAATATTGTTAAGGCATGCCCACACCTTAACAAGCCTTCATTTCTGCCTACACTAGGCACGTATGGACAGATTTGCTCTCGGTTTAGGGCAGTGCCTACGCCTTAAACTCCCTTCACTTTTGCTACGACAGCATACATTGGACAAAAATACTTCTGGTTTAAGGTGTGCCCATGCCCTAAACATATTTCATTTCAGCCAAAAAAAAAGCACACAAAAGAGAGAAACGAATTGCACTTCTATTCTAATACTTACATTTCATCTTTTTAGTGTTTCTCTCTCCAACTTTAAGCTTTGTAAATGGATAGAAATGCTCCTGAATTAAAGCGTGCCCACACCTTACAAAAAGTTTGTTACTGCTCGTTCCAAAAGCTACCCTCAGGAATAGACCGAAGTACTTGATGTTTAAGGGCGTGCCTACATACTATCTCTTTCTTCGAGTTTGTTGGAATTGACCTTCCATTCTCCACTCCACCTAGGAGAGTATTCTTCTACCCTACTCTTTTATTTCATTTCCTTTTTTTTTTTTGTATTGTTTGATTTGTTTTCTTGCATTTTTTATCTCTCTTAATTTAAGTATACATTGGGGACAATATATGATTTAGGTGTGGGGGATGTTAGATATTTTTCTAGGTATATACATGGAAATTTTCTTTATAGGAATTTCTTTCTTCTGAAATTGTTTAAGTTTTGTTTTCATAAAAAAATAAAAAATAAATAAAAAAGATAAAAGTTTATGAGTTTTCTTAGTTGATGTATGTTATTTGGTTGGTTGGAGATGTTTGAAAAATACTTTATATCAATAGTTTTTTGTCTTGAAATGGCTATTCATGTCTTTAATAGTTTTTTTTGAATGATAAATATTCAAAATTTGACACAAACCTTACTTATAAAGTAAGATTTTGAGTAAAAAACAAGCAATTTCATTTTTTGTATTCAAAATTATTTTTCTTGATGAGTGATTATCACACTTGAGTTGTACATCCTAGAATTTTCTTTGTTATGTATATCGAGACTACATTCTAGTGATTTCATACTTTCATACATTGAAATGGTAAAGACACTTAAATTTTGTCGCCTTTTGGCTTTCTAAAAATATACTACCTTGATTTCATAAACCCTTAGTTAACCAATTTGAGGTTTTATCCCTTTTTTCTTCTTTATAACCCCCTCGATATAACACCAAACCTTTTATTTTAGTTTTCGTTTCAAATCCTTATACTAAAGGTATATATTATTAATTACCTGATTTTGATTATATATTTGCCACAATAGGAAGATGATGATTGGAACTTCGATGTGAACGTTTTCATGGAAATGAAGTATGAATTCAAAAAAAAAAAAAAACTAAAGAAAAAGAAAAAAAAAACAGGGAAAAATAGATGAGAAAGAGAAGAGTTGCATTTTGATTGAAAATCCTTTTATTTAAACTTCAGTTATGAAAATTAGAGAAATCGATTGATATCTTGTATGCTGTTGGTTATGAGTTACTCATTTCAACAACAAGAAATCTCTTTTTGAATACTATTTGTTTTAGGTAAAGATTAGTTGATGTCATGAAAATTGTGTAGATTAATTATATATTTCCTTTGATATGTTTTAACCTCAAATTTCACCTTTATCTTTCCTTTAGCCCTAGCCTTGTTACAACCAACCAAAGTACCTTTAGATTGATACATGAAATTCAAATTTTTAAATGGTGGAAATTAATGTATTTACAAGCCTATGGTAATGTCATTCCATGTTGTTGATTTGAGAGATATAGATATTTGTCACCCTTTGCAGTACAGTTGAGTGAACCCTTGGAGAGGATTGTCGAATCTTACTATTTGGATTTCATAAGGAGTTGTTGGGATGTGTAATAGTTATTTTAGTGTAGAACGCTGTGAAGTATTTGTTGTTTTAATTATATTTTCGGTTTAACTCTTATGGTATATATTGACTTGGGAGTTTAGAAGAAAAATAGTTGGTTAGTTCTAGTTTTATTTGAATTAGAGATGCTTGAGGACAAGCATTATTTAAATGTAGAGGAATTTGATGATGTTTAATAAGTGTAATGTTTGTGATTGATTTTGATTTATTTTTAAAAAAATATTACTTTAATATTTATATTTTATTATATTTGATATGTTAGAATTGATGGAGTATGATTATTAAGGAAAGTGAAGAAAAAATGAGTTTAAATTGAAACAATTATGTAAATGATGAAAAATTAGATAGCAATACTTTTTCATTAGCACGTGGTACTCAGATCATGACAACTATTGTAGAATTTTCTAGAGTTCAAGTCAACAATGTTTCCTCATTGTTTGCACGAAAATTCAAGAAAATTTGAGTCTAATTTGAAAATATTGAAAATATTGAAGATTTTGTTCCGTTTCTAATATTTAGGGATAGGAAATTTTGAAAATTGAACTCATGATATTTTATCTTTTAAAAACTTCTTTTATTTGAAATTTCTTAGAGTATTATCTTTTGGGAGTTTTTCATTCTTTAAAATAAATGAGACTAATTTGTTAAGTGAGGAAAATAGAACGGACTCTACCTTTTTTTAGGGTTACTACTATTATATATATATATTGGAGTATTGCATTGTTTCTAAGGGAGGTGTGTAGCCCGAAAGGGCAACAGTCGGTAGCTTTAGGGAGAGGTATATTTCCTTGCTTTTGGACTTGAAAAGGGACACATTTTGGTTGGGAAAAAAAAAAGTAGCAGTTGGGACAAGCACCATTCTCTATAGTTTCATTTTATTTTCCAACAACAATAAAAATAATTTTGTGAGTTTCCTTTCTTCATGAATTCATTTTAATTATTTTTCTAGTTAAAGAATTATTGAAATCTTGATAAATGATCATTGTAAAATCTAAATGATTTTATTGACTTTATATTAATAAATAGTTATTTAATCTCTATGCGCTAATATTTATGATTGTTTTGGATTTATTAAATAGATGTTTATGTTTGATAACTTTAGAAAAAGTTTATAACTATTTAAAAATAGCAAAGTTTGTTTGTTTTTAATAAAGTGTAATTGGTATAGTTTTGTGAACTCGCAAGTGGTTTAACTTATATCAAAAAATTAAATTATTTAATTTAAATAAATTCATATTGTAATTTGTTAATTAGAAATTAGTTTTTCTAGATCTTAATACTGTCGATACACTAAATCCAACAAAAATCTCTTGAGTTATCTTTTAATTATGGATATAATTAATGATAGCATTTTAATTACACAAAAAACTAAGGAGAGATTAGTCGTTTTATGGTATTTAATGACTATAACCAATTTATTTATACAATATCGAATAATTTTGGTATCGATAATTAATCAAATATATTAAACTAGAAATAATTTCTTTGACTATATTTTATTATCATTAATATTTATTTCTTTAATTGATATTATTTAATTGTTTTATTCTAATTAATTTTATTGATTTATTTATTTTTGTTAGTTTTAGAAAATTTCTCAAACCTCCCATATTTTTATGTTTTGTTAAAAAAAATAAATCTGCCGTTCCCTGTGGATATGAACCTACTTACCCTATACTCACTTTTTGTGAAGTATGTAGTTTTATTTTTTTGATTGAATTGGACACCCACCAGTCATAGACATAATTAATTGTCTATGAATACAGAAAATGTGTTGGTCACCTTAAGAGTATAAATTGAGATTAAATATGAATCTCCGAGTCTCACATAATGATGAAGAGGGATACACCATCTCATTATCTATATGGTCACATAATCACACGTGGTATGAAATACATGCTGCGATACTCTTTCTTCCTATCCGCAGTCATATGTCTTCTTAAAATTATTGTATCGTACAGATTTTAATTCAATTGTACACAATATTTGATATGATTTTTTCTTCTTACAAATTCTTAAAACTTACATCATCAAGAAAAAAACTCACACATGACTCTTAGACAAGTTCGATGGTTTTGTGGGAATCCGTCTCAATTGTCCTATATATATATACAATCGGTAATCTTATCTTAGTATTCTTACTAAGGCGGCATATATGTTAATTCACCACAAATTAATATTGTTTTATCTCTGCATGTCACACAGATATTAGAGGTGATTGCTCTTGTGAGAGAATCAATCTCATAACTTGTCTGACATACCTTCAAGTATAGATACAAGAATTTTGAATATAAAAATAAAATTCAAATGTTAATAAATATGAGCATTAACATCATTTATATTCTGTACATGATTACAATTATAATCATAGTCACAAATACTGTCACAACCAACATAACCCAAATATTCTAACATGTCTCACAAACATGACTTTAGGTATTGACTTCATAAAATGACCAACCACCATTAATGCGTACATATAATTCAATGTCATTTCCCTCTTTTTAATCATGGTTTTTAACAAAATTAAATTTTGTGTCTATATATTTGGTTTTGTTATCATATTTGGAGTCTTTAGTATAAGCAACAATTGACTCATTGTCACAAAGTTATGACTCTTACTGAATTGCTTACTACTCCAAATATTATAAAAATTTATACAACCAAACTTCTCCATGAATTGTAGAAGTACAGGCCACAAAGTCTACTTTTATCATAAAAAGAGATACACAAATTTGTTTCTTGCAACTCTATAAGATAGTGCTATCATTGAATAAACAAATATAACTAGAGATAGATTTTCTTATATTTAAATTGCTTCCTCAATCAGTATTTGTTTATCATTTCAATATTAGATCCTTTTTTTTAATAACGAAAGAAATAATTTATAGTTCCGTTCAGATATCTCAATTTTCTATTCACATCAATCTAATTATCCTTTCTTAGGTTGGACAGATACCCTGCTGACCAAATTTACTATAACACCGACATTTCGGTATCTTTCATATTATATACTCTCCTTGATATATATATGATATTGATCATATTTTCATGGCAAAAAATTCACTAAGAAATTTTTTCTGCTTTGAAAATCGCTCGAAAAATTGTATGGCTAAATCAACGAGAGCGAAAATCTTTATTACTAAACCAAAATGAAAACCCACACATGCAAATTTGATGCCATGAGATATATACATGCTAAATTCACTTTAAAAGTGAAGGGTCAAGGAGCGAAAGTGAAATTTAAGCCGTAGTGTAAAAATGCTCGGTACTCTAAAATTTTTACCCGTGAAACCTTAATTTTTTGGCAGAATTGAAATTTGTTCGAGCAAACGGTCTCGTTTCCACCCAAAACCTATATTTTTGAAATCTATACGTAAAATGGAATCCGTGGTGAGATTTCACGCATTTCGAGGTCGAGATCAAATTTTGACCGATCGAGAATTTTCTTCACTTCGAAAGACGTTTGGGTGATCAAACGACCACGTTTTGATGCAAGATAAATTAAATTAGGCGTAATACAAGGTTTTGGGTGTAACTTGAAATTATGAAAATTTTTGGAGTCAAAATGTAATTTTTATAAGTCAAGGGACTCAATTGTAATTAACAAAAAATAAAAGTATTTGGCAAATGACCTCCCCTCCCAAAAACCGTGAGAGAGAGAGAGAGAGAGGGAGAGAGAGAGTGAGAGAGAGAGAGAACGTGAGAGAGAAGAGAGGGAGAGAAAAAAATTATTTCTTTTTATTTATTTTGGGTTTTTGGAAAGTTGATCCGAGGGTAGAGATTTGTTTGAAGAAAGATGAATAAATTGTGGACCATTGGATTGAGTTAGTGGGAGACAAGATACTATTCATAGTATGGAAGAATGGGCTTTCTTGGAAATCAACCAATGGTGTGGATTCAACTTGAAATAAGATCAAAAGTTGAGAGCCCTTGGATCAAGGGTGGTTGGGGGACATGCAATAAATGAAAGAGTTGAGTGTAGTGTGAGATAGAGTGGACTTGTAGTGTGAGAAAAGTGAGATTTATTGTGTGAATGAGTACAAGACGTGAGAGAGAGAAGGGAGTACACTTTGGGTGCCAAACAAATCCAAATAAACAAACATTTAGACATTTTTGTTCTTCCAAACCGTGAGATGTTCAAGAGACCAAAGAAGCTCTCCATTCTTCTCTCCAAAGCTGTAAGTTCAAGGTGAGGGAACCAAAAATATTTTCTACAATACCATCCAAATATTTTTACATAAATCAAACCCTCACAAACCCTAGAACAACATATCCAAAAATCAAGGCCAAATGAGAAGGATTGCTTGGTGAAATCCAAGGAGGGAGCTGAGAGTTCAAGACCAAAATTCTGTGTTTTGCTTCAAGCCCAGCTGTCCATCTTTAGGTATGAGACCCCTCCATACTCCATAGTATAACATATCTTAATTTGGGACCAAAATGAGGTGGTTTGGTTAGAGAATTAGGGTTGATCGAAGTTTGAAATCAAGGAGGAAAACAAAAATTCTGAAATCTAAACACTCTAATCTGGTTGTGGTGTTTTAACTATAGCATTTTCTGCACAAAGGAAAATTGAGTGAAATGTTTATATATGAAACAAAACCTTCAAAGCTTTCAATGAGATATGATTCGTTGCATTCTGATGAGCATTGGATTTATTATGATTTTTCAAAATTAAGTGTTTTGCACAGAAATTTTTGTTCTGTCGTGCTTTAGCTCTGTTTCTGTCCGTGACTTAACCTCTATTTTGAGGTATCTTATGGTCTGAATTAGCAAATGATCCAGTCATGTAATTTGTAGATCTAGATTTTATCTTTCTAACGAGATAAGAATTACCATAATCCGATTCCTGTGTCAAAAGTTATAGCAATTTTCCTGAAACTCGACAGAAGGTTGTCCTGTTTCGAACCCTAAGAATAGTGTATAAAAATGACCCTTTTCCAGTCCTAGTTCGGGGCAAACTTAAAGCATAAAAACTGTAGATTAGCTACAACATGTTAAAATATCAGCCAATTCACATAAGGGAATCAAACGTTATGCCCATTTTACTAAAGAGGTGTCGACAGAAATTCTGTTTTCCAACTGAAACTTGCCTGTTCTGATGATGATCATTTCAACCTCTTTTTAGGCACAATTAAGAGAAACACAAAACTTGAAAATTGTAGGATATGTCTCATCTATAACATATCCAAAATTCGTTTGAATTGGAGTTGTGTGTAAGGCGTTATTTGCATTTTTACTAAGACAGGACAGAGTAGACATTTGGAATAGAATTGAGACAAAGATTGGTTTTTCTGAAATTCTGCGATTAGAATCTGAAGAAAACGTTCAAAGTGAAAGTTACAGTACTGTCTCTTAGATTTAAAATAAGATAGGAAGCATGTGATTCGGAATTGTGTAGTAGAAGTTATGACCATTTTTCTCATGACTGCACAAAGGTGCATATGTGCAGAAACCATGAATAATGAACTATAAACATATGTGTTGTGTTGGGGTGATGAAATGTATGCAATTTGAATGAATTGTAAGGAATATATGATAAAGATGACAGAAAAAATGGATTGAGCATGCCCTAGGATAACCTAACCTTAATCTTAGAGGAAAGAATTATTAGAATACAACTTAACCTAATAAGTTCAAATCATGACACAAATACTTATATATGTATTGTATTGCTATTGTAGGCACACGGATGGTGACCAAACGAGGGGAAACACTTTCGACACTTGTAGTACTTGGTAAGGAGTAACTGATTCTCCCATATACTGTGAGTAGGATTTATTATATTATGTGTCTGATGCATAATATCATGTTTTAAAATGTTTTCTGACGCAATCATGATTTAAAGAATATGTGATGTGAAATTTTCAATAAATTATGAAAAGGTTTTGTCAATTCATGGAGTATCCATAAACATATTTTTACGTGTTGTATATGCATCCAAACGAGTTTGTAAAATATAAAATCGTGCCATTGCATTTGATTTATACATGTTTTATGAAATCATCATTGTGAAAATGATTGACATTGTTTGAGAAATGTAGCATGGCACGTGATTGATTTGATGATAATATTATATATGAGCCGAGGGCCCTAGCATGTGATGATGATAACTTTGTGATGGGTAAATTTCATTCCGTAGCTACGAAAGATGCATGTGTAGGGTGATCCATATTTGTACCCGATACGCTTCTCTGCGAAGGTATCCCAAATGATATCGGAAAATGGTAAATGTATTGTGATTCGACACGATACTAGTTAGGTTGAACCCATAAGGGGGAGGGGCTATGGTGCATTGTAATCTAGCACCTGATGAAGTCCGTCGCCAATGGTCGGGGTAGAGAGCTTTTCTAACCTATTGTATACAAAACCCCCGATACACCCTGTCATTGGTCACGGTTGACCCTTGCCAGATTGATCTTAGCACACTCTATTCTAATATGATTTGATGACATGTATGCATATATGTTTGAAATATATATGAAAAGAATGATTTATGATAAATTGAGCATTTTACACGATTTCTTACAATATGTGGAATTATTGAGAATTTTGATACTCCATTTTTCACCGACACATTAAATACATGATATATACCCTCTCACTCACTGGGTATTTTTCTTGATACTCACCCCTCATTTCCCGTTTTGTACAGAGATAGCTATAGTAGGACGCATTGAGACTTATCGACGCACAAGACTTTTGTTGGAGATCGAGACTGTTGATTAGGTACTCGATATGATATTAGGAATGATTTGTCAAATGAAATTGTATATTTGTGTATTGGGATTGTAGATAGACCATTGTGTATAAAAAGGGATGGCTACATGTAAATTTATATGTATCTTATTGAAACTCTCAATTTTATTCTATTGTATTGAGGCATGAATTGTACTATTGTCTACATTTACTTTGGAAAACGTGTCATGTTCTAGAAATATCCTCTAGGTTCGTTCGGTGCTATCTCTAAATCACAAGAGGGATAACTTGACAACTGTTCATACCTTTAATGGGGGCATGACAGTAGAGATCTGTGGTTAGGACTGCTAATAATTGTGATAGCCTTGCGTTGTCTTGATTTGTACGGTGCAGATTGATTGGTATGATATAAATGTGGTTGATTGTCGTAAGGTCGAGTTGGCCTATTTATTCATATGGCAGGATGATCATTCAATATACAGGTTGATTTGTATATGGAAGACCTCTGAAATATATGGAGATTCTGTCCGATTTTCTAGAAAACTGAACCAGCATTCAGGGCAACGGTCGGCTGCTCATGACCCCGGTTCAGGGCGTGATATTTACAGCATGACAAATGTTTGGAAAGTACACATCATAGCATATTTCAATCTCCTGACTGTGTTAGAATGCGATATTCTGAACATTTTATCTATTCATCAGAAGTTTTAAAGGATTTTGTATCATTTGAACCATTGTCTTTAGCCACAGAATTATTAATGGATTTGTAGTTTTCAATTTTATATTGTTATAGAGTCTTTATAATATGAGACTCCCAATCTATCTCAACTCATATCTTTAATCTAAAAAACTGGAAGACAGTCATTTCAAAATTTGAAATACATACTCCTTATCATTTACGGCTAATAGTATGTTCTTGACATATAACAATAGAATTACAAATTTGTTATTGGATTTCTCAATATGGACACAATAATTTTCATCAATCATAACGAAATCATAATAGATCACACTTCTATGAAATCTCAAATATCAATGTCTTAAAAACTGTTTAAAACCATAAATTGATTTACTTAATTTACATACTCTGTTTTTTTTTGCCTTAATGACAAAATCCTCCAGTTGTGCTATATAAACTTTTTCCTCAAGTTCTCCACTAAGAAAGACAGTCCTATCTGACGTAATTCTAAATCAAAATTGACTATTTTTGGCAACAATAGACGAAATGAGGTAAATCTCATTACTGAGAAAAGGTTTTCTCATAATCAATACTCTTTTAAAAATTATAAGTTCTTACTACCAGTTGAATCTTATATCTCACAATAATTCTATCTGCCCTATGCTTGGTTTTGAGAACCTAATTATTCTCAATAACTTAACGTCCCGATAGAAATTCAACAAATTCCTAAAGTATTGTTGGATTTCATTAACTAAAATTCTTCTTCCATTGCTTTTTCTGTCTTGAGAATCTCACCTTCTACTACCACTTTGCATGCCTTGTACACGGAATCCCTTTTTAACTATTCTCCCAACGGAGTGATAACTAATAACTCTCCTTCAAGTAGAGTTAAAGGTCTATTCCAATGTTTAGCAAATTCCATGTTTACAAGAGAATTATTTGATCCTGTATCAATTAAAACACAAGTATCAACCCCAAAAAATTCTCATCATACCTATATATATACAAGGGATAAAATTAATTCTCAATTTAAATCAAAATCAATTCAAAATTTAAGTCCTCAATGCTAGCAAAACTATCATTAATCATAGAAGTAACTCCCAATTACTTAATATCATGCAGTATCTCTAATATATCTCAAATTCATAATCATACAATCATGATCTTATAATGTTTATATTCAAATTCTAAGTCATTGAGTTCAAGTTCTAGGAAATTTACCTATGACTATATCCGGATTATTCTGTGCCTTCTCATTAGTCATTGCAAATATCCTTGTTTGAGCTCTTGCCTGTAGACTCGAGTTTGGAGCAGCTACTATGTTGGTCCCCGTTCATGGTGTAACATTCGGAGGTGTGGTGGGAACATTGGCTCGGCTGCCCATAGATCTACCAGGTCACTGTTGACTTGTTTGACCTCTCCACCCCAACTTCGGACAAATATTACGAAAATGACCCTCCCGCATTGATAGCATATTTTGGGTGTTTGACATACCCCAAAATGGAACTTTCCACAGTTCCTATACTTGTCCTTCCTATTCCCCTTCGGATTGTTTCCTGAGGATGCAGTAGGAGTAGGGTCCCCAAAATGAGACATGCGTTGGCTTTGAGGAATGCACTACAAAACAAATGTACTATTTAGATAGACGAAAACCGTTTGCCAAACATACTAAAATCATCCATAAAACTTTCTGCAACGGATACGCTTAGAAAAGTATTAGTAAAAATACTATAATTTATCATCGATTTTAAAATATCGGTAAAAATTACTATCTTTTATCGTCGGTTATCACATGTGTTAGGAAATATTACTATCTTTTATCGTCAATTACCACAACCGTTAAGAAATGTTAATGTTATTTATCATCAGTTATCACATATGTTTAGAAATGTTACTATTTTTTATCGTCGATTACCACTCAGTTATTATATATTAATATAAATTACTGTTTGTATTATCGATTACCATAAGTGAGAAAAAATTACTATTTTCATCGGTTGAAAAATGTTAGTATAAGTTACTGTAGGTTATTACAAGATTATTATAGGTTACTACAAGGCTACTATAGATTACTACATGTTACGGTCGGTTACCATGATTACTGTCGATTACCACATGATTATTAATCGTCATGGTTACTATTTTGTACCGTCGGTTACACAAGTATCAGAAAATGTTACTCTCTCTCTTTTATCATCATATTAGATTAGAAATGTTATTCTTTTTTATTCTCTGTTATTACAAATGTTAAAAAAAAATTATTATTTCGGTTACCACTAAATTACTGCTCATTACAATTGTTACCATATGATTACAACAAAATATCAATAGTGATGGTTTCTTTTTTAAAAAAAAAAAAAGATTATAGGTAAATTAAAACACTGGAAAATAAAGAAATTATAAAAATAATATAAATATTAAAAGAATTGTAATTGATACAAACTAAAATGATTGATACATATAAGATAAAAAAAAATAGAAAAAAGATTACATGTCTCACAATTATATATCTTCTGAGATATTCCAAACAAAAAATGTTCGTTACAGTTTGTAAAGGTATCTTTATCCACAATCATAATTTTTGAAAGCATATTTATCCATAATCTTTCGTGATAATCTATTCATTAAAAACCAATAGTAAAATAGTGAAATCATTATAAATAATAAATAATGAATATAAATAAAAATATTACCAGAGAAGTAAGCAAGAGGTTTCCTTTCTCTAAATCCAAAATATCTTGATAGCATTAATATTTATATTTCTTCACAGCTGTTCAAAATAAAAAATAAAAAATGATATTTTAATATTAAATCTCAAATTAAAATAAAAATAAGATGTTTATTTTTAAAATCTGAATAACATTTTGGATGATTAAGTTTGTTTGACTGAACTTATTCTTTCTTAGAATAGTTCTGATTCTTCATACAACACTCATTCATCGTTCATCAAATCTTTGAATTGATAAAATTTTGTAAAATATGAGTGAGAGGTTTAAATGAGTTAGGGGAGAAGAGTTTTCAAGGAAAGGATAGAGAAATTTTGATTGTAGAACTTTCGCCCACGTATGATTTCTAGAATGATTGAATAATATGTAAACAAAATTACATTTCCTAAGCTAAAATAAAAAACTTAGGATTTTAATCCATAAAAAAATATTTTAAAGTTTTCACTTGAAACAAGTCAAAAGTTGTAAGAGAATAATATCATGTATAAAATTAGATAATAAACTCCACTAACAACATTAATTAACAATAACATTTAAGAGAATAATATCAAGTTGTGCAATACTGTCAACTAACAACATCTTTCTCTTCTCTTGTGCATTAGTTGTACAACGCAATCACTACTTGTTCAATTACTATTGTTGACACTTAGGTGTCAAGACAAAATTAATGTTGTTAGGGATAGAGATAAAATTTATATTGCACTAACAACATTATTAACATTATTCTTGATAGATATATTTGATAGATATATTAATCTAGTTAAATGATTATTAAAGTAACCAATATTAAAAAATACACTTGTTGTCATACCACATGTTTAGGTTTATTACCCCTTGGTTCATTCATCTGTTAATATAAAGTAGTTTAAATTAATCCAAACTTTTTACTTCAATTTTATGAAAGGCAGCACATTTTCAATGATAAGATGTTTGATTAATTTTGTCAAAACCACGACATCATCATGTAATCATATTGTAATAAAACAATGAATTTTATATTTATATTATGGTAAATTGGTTTGATTTCGCTAACATAAATATAAATAAATTTAACGATTATGCTAATATATTTCTTCTATTTTGGCATGCTCCACCAATATATTCCTCCCATTTTGACGCGTGCGGGCACCCCGGGCACGAAACTAAAGTTGAAGTGCTGGTTGTTCTGAAAAAAAACTTCAAATTAGGTCCTTGGGCAGAAAGTTGAGTTGTGAATAGGAAAGCCTGTACAAGTCATCTATTTTTTAATCACACAACTCTAGAAAAGGCAAGTAGTAGAACCAAACAAACAATTTGAGATTTCTTCACAAATAAAAATGAAAAAAAAATTACAAGAAAAAAATTTCAAAAAAAAATTGCAAAACAAAAATTCATGATTTGTAATTATCTTTATTAATATTATATATTTTGATAAATATTTTTTTTTTTGTAAATATATAATGTAAAATGCAAAATGCAAATCATGACACTTTTTTCTTTTTTTTTTTATCTTTATTAATATTATATATTTTGGTAAATATTTGTAATTAAATATATAAAAATTTTAAATTATTAATATATTATAATTTAAATTAATATTAATAATCATGATTTGCAAAATGAAAAATATTCATGGAAAATGGGCAGTCATGCAAAATGCAAAGAAAAAAATTTCAAAAAAATCATTGTTTAGAGAAAAAAAATTGCAAAAAAACCATGTGGAGAAGCAAAAAAAAAAAAAAAATTGCAAAAATCCATGTGGTTATATAGGGTTATATAACTTACCATCACTTACCATTACTTATCATCAGTTATCATCACTTACCATCACTTACTTATTATCACTTACTATTATTTACCATAACTTAGTTATCATGACTTACTATCACTAACCATCTATTTACTATAACTATATATCACAAACTTATAACTATATAAACTTAAGTTCTTGCTTATCACCTATTTATCTACCTTTATCACCTACTTATTAAACTACCACTATCATAAATTTACCACAACTTATTACGTAAACTATTTTTAAATATGATACAAAAATAATAACAATTTTAGTTTTTTATAAATGTTACAATATATAGGTTAGTATAAATAAAATTTAGACAAACGGTTTTCTAACAATAAAAATTAAATATAGTTTTAAAAAATGGTAAAATTTATATGTTATCATACATCTAAAATCTATGGACCTATGGATTTTTACTTTTTTTTATTTTTGTATTTGATTTTTTTGTATTTTTGTTTTTATTAACATTATTACTATATTGTTACTGCACTTGTTACCACTTACCAGTTATTAACAGTTGTTACTATTTGTTACCACTTGTCTACATTGTTACTGTACTTTGTACCACTTATCACTTGTTATAAGAATATCACTTGTTATCGATTATTATTATTTGTTACCATTTATTACCATACATTATACCATGATACACCTAATAAAATAGAGAAAAAATATAAAAATATAAAATGATTAGATAATATGTAAACAAAATTATATTTTCTATACTAAAATAAACAATTTATCATTTTAAATCGTAAAAAAATATTTTAAAATTTATACTTGTGATAAGCTAAAAGATTGTAAGAGAATAATATCATGATTATGTATAAAATTAGAATAATATCTTGTGGTTTATCATACTAATCCCGCTAATGTAAAGTAGTATAAAGTAATTTTGCTTTATCTAAATAATCCAAACTTTTCGTCTCAATTTTTTAAAAGGTAGCACATTTCAATGGTAAGGTGGTTTGATTAATTTTGTCAAAACCACCTTATGTTGTAATCATATTATAATGAAACAATAAATTTTATATTTATATTATGGTAAGCTGGCCACCCAAAATAATACATTCCTAACACTTACAAATCTTAGAAAAATGTCACAGATTGTGAAAATTCCAATTTTACTCAAAGACTAACATTAAGCAACAATTTTTATATTTATAATCTAGATCCATTTCAATCGCACAGAAACAATTAAGTATATAATATAATTAACCTAACTGTATAACTCCAATATGCACAGTCACAGAAAAATAGTCTTAACTTTCACTATATATATCCAATTTACTTGATTTAAGCCTGAAATTAAAAATAAGATTTAAATCTACAAATTTGGTATTCAAAGGTTAGTCTAATTCATCGTAGAAGGCATCTCAAAATTGAATCAAAATTCTTAGTCGAAACAAGGCAGAACAGAGTATTCCTCTACAAAAGGCATTATTTTGAAAAATTATTAAAAATCCAATTCTCATCAAAATGTTTCGGATCATATGTCATTTTTATGATATGAAAATTTAGTTTTATAAGAAAAAAACATCACTTGATTTGCTTATGTGACTAAAAGATCACTACATGTACCAACTATCCGGTTTGTAGAAAATAATCAAAGGTTTTATTTATTCCATCATTTTCAATATTCATCTGATTTTAGATCATTGAGCATGCTATTCTCTATAAATCAAAATCCTAAATCATGAATTTAAATCTTATCTTGCACTTGCTTCAAGAGATTCCTATGTAGCCAAACAAAATCACATCCATATGCAAGCTTCTTTGCTCTATTATGATAATCCCATGATCATATCACCTTCAAGCCCAAGGATTTTCTAGAGAGGGTTGAAGATAAGGCAAAAGAGCTTAGAAGTCTAGGGTTTCATCAAGAAATGGCTCGGCAGATTTGGGTGCTCGAACGGGTGATGAAAAAAAAAAATGTGTAGGAAGAGGGATATAGTAGGGTCTCATACTCTCTCCTTTTCAACTTCTCTCTCTCTCTCTCTTTCTTCACCCTTTTCTTCTTCTCAGTTAAACACACATACACACACTGGTACACTCAAGATGGTGGGAGAATGGTGATCTCTCTCTCTCTCTCTCTCTCTCATGGTCACAAGCTTTTCTTTGTTCCCTAACCACCCAACACACATCTTATGCATTAAATGCACTCCTTCTTGTTCTTTGACTTTTCTAGACTTTGTTTTACAAAAGAAAAGAGAATAAAATATGGGTTAGGACTTGTGAACTGAATTCAAGTATTGGATATGCTAGTGGACTTTAACTTGGGTGTTGGGCTCCACAAGTTACGCTAAGTGTGGACATTAAAAATTTGAGCTCAAATGTTATTTCAATCCAAATCTTAGTCTTCTATCCTTGATCCATCAAATTTCATGATTTAAATTTCTAATATCAAAATTCACCATATGGGTTACAAGTCATTCATGCAACTAGACAATGCTTTTTGGTTTTACAGGCTCCCCCAAAATTGAACTCGATAACGTTCGAATTTGATTAATTAGAATATAATTTCAAATACCAGTTGGTCTAATACAAAAAAAAATGAACTTTGTGTTTATGCATATTAAAAACTAGTGTTCGAAATTATTGAACCTGCATCTCAAATCCTGACAGGGTTAGCCAGTCCACTGCTTTTCTTGTCACTTAATCCAATAAGCTTGTTTGGAGATTTTGATTCTTTTGGGAGTGTTGATAGGGCCTTTATGTGCCCTTAGATGCACTATATATGTAATAGGCAGTAAATGTGGGTTTTACTATGAGGCCCCGACTCATAAACGGTGCTTGTGTCTCCATCTGAAATTTACATGTCCACTTGGAATTGTGCAACTTGGTTAGAGTCCAACATTCCTGCGAGAGCATCATGGACCTTACCGCATAACCTGATGCTCATTAGGATTTCTTTGAATTTTCCTAATTTGAATTTCCAAATTTGAAAATTTTAATAATTCAAAACAATTCCTTATTTAAAATAGTTTCAGGAAATAAATATTTTCTAGCTATTTTGAGGGAAAAATCCCTACATACTTATGATCTTTCACACACTAGATTTTAGAACATGTTATTGTCATTATAAATTAAATTATAAGTTTAATCCCGGAATTGATTAAATGTATGATTCTACTCTTGACAAGTTTACGCCCTATAGTTTATGATATCCTCAGTTCAACCTAAATGGTAATAGGTTATAAATACCAACACTTTATATTATCAAAAGCACTCCTTTCTTCTTCCATTGGTATAACTACTTAAATGCCCCTAAATTTCGTAAATAATGAGTGACACATAGGATTATGCATGAGGACTATTTAAAAGTAATGAATGTTTTTAACATTCAAAATAAACATTGATCATGCAATTGCATGCACAAAGTCTCTTTGTTTATAGATCAAGTAGGGTCACAGTTATTCTGAAATCCTAATAAATTGGATCATTTCACATTCGAAACCTCTTTATAAGAAAAAGAATGAAACCAAAACCGGGTGAAAATGTTATAAGAAAGAAAAAAATTTAACATGCAGCAGCCCACACCAAAGAAAATGAAAATTTGTAATACCCAGAGAGAAAAAAAAAGGGGGGGGTGGGGGGGATATTTAAAATTAGGGCTTAAAGCCCTAATTTATCTTCCATTTTCTCTCTCTCTCTCTCTCTCTTCTCTCTCTCTTCCCTCTCTCTCTTCTCTCTCTCTCTCTCTCTCTCTCTCCCCGCCACCGTGTCTCTTCCCCCTCCCACTGCCGCCTGCCAGCACTGCCGGTCACCACCATCGCTGCCCGCACCCAGCCGCCGCACCCAGCCGCCGCAGCTCCTCCCCTTCCGCGAGTGAGCCGCTGTAGCTCCTCCCTGCACGAGCTGCCCCGGTGCGAACGCGCAAGCTAGCCCGCGATCTCCCTAGCGCGAGCGCGCGACCCCTTCCTGCACGAGCGCCGAGCCCGAGCGCGGCCTCACCCTGCACGCCACTGCACGCTCCTGCAACGAGCGCCAACGACCCTAGCGTGACCCCAGCGCGAGCAGAGCGCACGAGCCAGCGCCCGAGCCAACGCGACCCAGCGCGTGACTCAGCATGTGACCCAGTGCGAGCCAGCGCGAGGCGCGAGAGCAAGCGCGCTCCAGCGCGCGATCCGGCTTGCGCAGGCCCACCAGGCCCGCAGGCCCACCAAGCCCGTAGACCCAGCAGCCCGCAGGCCCACCAGGCCGCAGACCCAGCAGGCCGCAGACCCATCAGGCCCGCATGCCCACTAGGCCCGCCAACCCATCAGCCCACGGCCCACGGCCCGCGACCGCCCGTGACAGTTCGTGAGCCTCTGCGAAGGTAAATGACTCTAAGTTTCGATTTTCGTACTTAGGTTTTGAAATTTTTTAGTAATTGGACTTAAATTGTTCGCAATTGTTTCAAATTTGGAAACATTCAGCTTTTAGACCAAACCAACGGGCGAACGAAAGTTAGATCGGAGATCCGAGAAACCCTAGGTGAGAGAAATGAAATCTCTTCAACCTTTAGATAAACTTTGTCAAATTAGGTAGTATTAGTTGGTTTTAAATTCGAATTTAGATTGATTTTTTATTTTGTTATTTACTTCTAAATAGAATGAATTGATGACATTTAAATATGTTTATAAATTGAGAAATTTAGGGTTTGTACGAAATTAAGGAAAATGATAAACCCTGACAGTAGTCGAAATCTGATGAAAATCGTGATGATTGATTAAGTTGGCTATTTTGGTGATTCGATTGAGGGGAGTATTGCTTTACGTATTGTGGTTTTATTGGGGAGTGCACTATCCTCCCCAATAATTTTGAGTGAAATTTATTTCAATACTTCTATTTAATATGTAAACCCTGTTTTATAACATTTTGATGAATGAGCATGATTTATCATATGTTTGAAATGTTTTGACTGGTTTTAAAATTGATTTTTGTGAACTGATGGAGTGTCCAAAAACTGTGTTGAATTATGAAATTATGCATCCATGCGGTCGAAATGCATAATGTGTCATTTTATGCTATATGTTGCATTTGGTTTGTAAACCTGATATCGGCACATTTTTTATACGATATTGATTTTAGCCTTGAGGGCTTTGGATTGTATTGTTTCATAGCTACGAAGGACACCGTGAGAGACGCTTTGGTGGCGTCCGGATATGCCTAGGCTTGGGGTATCCCATGAGTTGTCGTGATTTGATTATCGATACGGTACTAGCCAGATTGAACCCGAAAGGGGGAGGATTTGGATTTGGATTTAGATATCCTCTCCAAGTTTAGCACCTGGACGAGGTTCGTCGCCAACGCCGGGATAGAGAGCACTTTAAATAAACTTGCATATAACACCCCTGGTGTGCCTGTCATAGGTCGCGGTAGACCTCTTCCAGGACATTTTCGGCTGACAGCTCTATGATTTTAATGACAGTGTTTTGAATGCATATTTGACTTGATAATGCGTGCAAATGACAGATTGTTGAAATGAAAAGCATGATGATTCAAAATATGATTTGTATACTTGTGTTTTGACACTCCAGTTTCACATTCCATATTTGACAATTGCATTGAGCCACTCATTCACTAAGTATTCTTCCCCGAGTACTCACCCCTCATTTCCCTTCTTGTTTCAGAGATAGTGTTTAGCAAGGAGCGTTGTTTTTAGGACGCTCAGTATCATTGGGAGATTTGATCTAGATTTGAGGATTTATTGTATATTTCCGCTATAATTTCGTGAGTTAGTAATTGTATTGGTGATATATATGTATTATGAGATCGATAGACGACCATTGTATAATTATGGGATGACTGTATAAATATAGACATGTCATTGCGTAACATTGCATTGAGGCATTTCTGGTTCATTGTGTAAATACTTGGGAATATGTCATGTCTTAGAAGTATCCTCTAGGATCGCTCGGTGCCTCCTCTAAATCACAGGAGGGGCAACTGGCGGCTGGCCATACCTTTGATGGGGGCATGGCAGTAGAGGTCTGTGGTTAGGTTGTTGGAAATTTTATAGCCTTACGTTACCTGGATGTTGGATGTGAGATTGGTTGATTTTGGAGAGACCGGGATGACCATTTGATTATACAACAGGATGATTGTGATTTTTACAGGATAAATTGTACTTGGAAAACCTCTGAAATATGGGGAGATTCTATCCGATTTTCTGTAAAAATACAGCCGGCATTCAGGATAACGGGCGGCTGCTCACGATCCCGGTTCGGGGCATGACAAAATTAACCTAACAAAAATATTTAACGGGTTAGTCCCCTAGAGTCCTAGCCTGTTTCGAGTTTTGTTCCCCTAACACGCTTCCAGTTTCACATGATTCTTCTTCTTGAATGCAGAGGACATCATGCTTCCTTTTAGGCTTTTTAGACCCTTCTGCATCAGCCAGCATTTGAACATTAGCCTCATCATCTTTTACCTTCTCAAATATGGGATGCACAGCACACATTCTTATCCAAGCTGTTTCCTCTTCCTCTGAAAACTGAGAACTTGTAAATGAAGCCTCAAAGTTACTCCTGCCTGACTTAGCTGCATACTCCATTAACCCTCTATCTCGTGCTTGGCATTGTAGCCATACATGATCTGACAAAACATGTACTTTCAGCTTTCGAGTAATGAAGTCCATTCTGAACTCATGAATGACCCAGTCATCAAGTTTTATAGAACAAGAAATGAAGTCAAGGATGTTGATTGTTTTCATTGAAACAACCACACAAATAGCAAACCCTGTGATCCTACTGAGACATTGGTATGGCAACTGAAATGAAATTGAAGTCTCCACACTTTTGTACGTGAACCACTTGGGAATCTTGCTTCCTGGGAGGAAAATGCCAAAACCATTGCCAGTGTTTGGAGAGAGACCCTGTCATGGAAATCAAAATGTGAGAGACACAGAGAGTGTATTAAATTTATGATACAAAAAATTGTGATAACAGTTTGACCAGATAGAATGTTCCAAAATACAATAACTTGTGAAAGCAATGACTGCACAAGATTCTTAAAACCTAATAATATATTCAAATAATAACTCTATTAAAATGAGAAAAATGTAAAATGGAACTCGTTGATTGAAATTCAAAGACAAATGTAATTTATTTCCGAGAAAAAATGATAAGCATGAAAGAAGTGCTTTATACAGTTTAAATAAAAATATGACAATATCTTTGAATCACGACTTTTTGTAGAAGCATGTTAGTAGGAATCTCTGTTGTTGAGATAAAGATGTAGAAAAATGGAGAGAGTTTTAGCAAAATTGGAGAGGGGAGAGAGAGAGAGAGAGAGAGTACCTGAACCTGACTTCTAAAAAACGTACTTTCAATGTTATCGCGCATATGCTCAATCAGTTTGAGACAATTACAGAATGTAAACTTCTGTGATTTGCCTGATTTGCAAATGGTTGACAAGTTTGACAATCGTTCTAACAACACACAATCAGTTGCCCTCAACATAGTCAGGGAGGTAGGCAGCGCCGGCAGTTCTTGAAGCATCCTGCAGTTCTCTAAGGAAAGGAGTTTCAGCTGCACAAGTTGATTAATGCTATCCGGTAGACTCACAATGTTACTATCAGAGAGATCAAGCTTTTCCAACAATAACAAACGTGACAAGTCACAATCAATTAACCCTGCTTCTATATAGCATTCTCTCAGATCAAGTTCTCTTAAAGAGAGTAAACCAGAGAGGAAAGACACTTGCAAACCAGTGGTGGAACTCATGGCCTTCCTTGGAAGCAACCAAGACAAGAGTGACATTGATGATGATTCAGGTTTCTTTCTTCCACAACCATACAGTGACAATTTCTGAAGCTTCTTCAACTTCACTAATGAGGTTGGTACTTGTTCTATAGCAGTATCACCAGCGAGAAGCACTTGTAGATTTTCCATGCAGCCTAAATTTTCAGGTAAGTTTCTCAGTTTCGTACAGTTCTCAAGAAGTAGAACTCGAATAGCTTTCAAATTGGAAATGCTATCTGGAAGACTGGTCAAGTTTTTGCATCCGTATAAATATACATAGTTAAGTCCAGTCAGAAGCTCAATGGAAGCTGGTAGTTCTTTTACGCAGGTACTGTTCAAATAAAGTCCTTCAAGAGCTTCCATTGATCCTAGGATTTCAGGAAACTTGATAAGCTTAGTACAGAACAAACAAAGATATTGAAGAGATTTCAATCTCAGGTTGCACGGAAGATGCTTAATAGTATTGCATCGAATCATTTCCCACCTTTTGAGCTTGCTATGTTGTGCAATGGATTGGTGAACTTCGACCAAACTGTGACAATCTAATAATTGTAATTCCCCAAGATTCGGGAGCCCTGTCACATCTGGTATCTTGGTCAAATATTGGCAGAACTTAAACTCAAGATGCTTGATATTGTTGAGTACCTGTTTAGAACAATGGCACAGATAACTTAAAATTAGGTAGAACATTTTACCATCTGTCACTGTGGATATTAAAGGCAGCAGGGTGAAATACCTTCATTCCTTTCCAAAGTTGCTTAATGTTGCTCCGACACATTTTAAGGACTGCAAGTTTTTGAAGAAGACAAACAGATGCAATAGAATCTCCCTGGTAATCATTCCAGTCTAGTAACCTTAACTCTCTAGGTAGACAATCAAGTCTTCCAAGTACATTCGCATTTTTAACTTTGAGTAATCTCAGTCTCTTCATATCTGCAAAGACCTTAGTACCAAAGAGGGCATCATTGGCAGCAGGAAAGTCTAGCACAATCCCTTCGATTGTTTCTGTTCCCTAAAATAGACAAGAAAGGAAGAGAAAATTCATTTTTATAATGAGCATGACTTTGAGGAAAATGAAAGTTACAGGGACCGAGGCTTACGGTCTTTGTCTTCAAAACATGGTAGACTTCTTCATAAGACCACAGTCTGCTGCGCTTTCCGGGGTCATTAGGGGATTCTAAGCGGACAATCTCTCTGCCCATTTCTAGCAGCATAGTGTGCATCCAAATCTTGTTTTGATAAGTAATCAAAAGAGCCTTATCATAGAGAATTCGAAATCCAATTCCGGCATATAGACCACAACCATCTAGAACAGTTTTCACATAAGCCTCATCCTCCCCCTGGAAGAAGCATGCAATATCAAGAAATATAGATTTCTCTGTCTCTTCGAGTCCATCAAAACTTATTCGGAGGGCTTCAAAAATTTTCTTATTGGGGTGTTTCTTCAGTCTCTCTAGTGCACTTTTCCATTCAATTTTGTCTCTACCATACAGAAAAGAACCAAGAACATTAAGGGCTAACGGGATGCCATCAACATATGCTACCACCTCAATTGATGGAACAACAAAATCGTTTGGAGGAAAGTGTCTCTTAAATGCATTCAAACTTAAAAGTTGAAGAGATTCATCATTTGATAGTTTCTTCACCTCATATATATGTCACAATGATTCTTGATCCCAAACCAAACCAATCATGCCTTGCAACTAGTACTTGTAGTTGGCACAATTGAGTCACATCATCAATAACTATCAGAACCTTTTTAAAGCAAAGCCTTTCACTAATCAGAGTGGCTCCCACGTGGACATTCCCAACATTCCAATCATTCAACAAAATTTTAGAAAGTAGTTGTTCTTGCAGATAAGCCAGGCCAAATTTTGATGAGACATCTGCAACATTTGCTAGGAAGGCGGTTCCTTCAAACTGATTGGCAATTTCATTATAGACAGCTTTTGCGATGGTTGTCTTCCCTATTCCCCCAATTCCATGAATTCCAATCATGCAAACACTCGGAGATCCAAGGCATAACAAGGATATCATTTCCTTTGTGCGCGACACAAGGCCAACCGGGTATAAAGCTACGTCAAAGGATGTGTGACTCAATTTATGAAAAATTTCTTTGACAATTTCTTGTATAATCTCAAACTCGTGCCTGGCCAAGGGAGTTTGATTAGAATGTGCAATTGGACTAAGACATGAACTACATATGCAAGAACTAATATTATGCATAAGATGAGAAAACAAGTGAAGTGAAATTTTCAAGTCCAAATATAATTCTTCACTTTTCTATTTATGCCAATTTCTTTAAAACTTATTTCTATCCACTACTTGAATATAATGAAACTCAATATAACATCACAAATTTTCAGAACGATTCGGAATGTTGTAAGAAAGAAAATTTAGTGTATGTTACACATGATCATTGTTTGCTTTTGAATGATAGAATCATTTATTACTAGTTTGTAGTTACGACACACAAAAGTCGTGAAAGAAACAAGCCAAAAAAAAAAAAAATTGCATATTAGGGGCCCCAAGGTGGCCTTGCAATGCATGCATGAGAGAGATGGTAGCATCCATGAAGCCACCTATCCTCAACTTGCCCCTTATCTCTCTGTCTCTCTGTCTCTCTGTCTCTCTCTCTGTCTCTCTGTCTCTCTGTCTCTCTGTCTCTCTGTCTCTCTCTGTCTCTCTCTCTCGTATGGGGCTATAGTTCCCGTTCTCTTCACTCTAGAATGAACCAAAACAATGCTTCAAAGCAAGTTTATTTGAGAGAAAAGCTATTGAAGAAATTGAATTTTTCTAAAAGTATTTGAGAAGATTCTAGAGAAATAAGCTCTCTATACATAGTCTCCCTCTCTACGATAGATAGACAAAATCTGAAAGGGTTGAGAAAATATTCATTATAGAGATATTTTAATCGGTTAAAATTTGAAATTAAAAGAAAATGTTCCAATCTGTTGAAGTCATGAAAATAAGTCGTCATTTCTATAAACCGAAGATGAAGACAATATGTGAGTTCATAAAGGCATGATATTTCAACCGAACGGTATGTCCCTCGATCGGATCTCACGATCGGGATGGTGATTACGATGTTAATCGAATCACCACCGCAATATCACAACGCCTCAATCCAAGTCCGGTGATTTCTTTGATGAGAGATATTTTCCTATGCAAAAATCTCCGACTCTCATCGTATTGTCTCTCTCTAGAGATTTTTTGCATATTCTCTCGAGAAAATCTAGCCGCCCTATTCACTATGGAAGAAGTTGTTCTCACACAAGGCACCCTCCAAAGGTCATTAGGGTTTTATAATCATGAGTGGTTAATGAGAGTTATGGAGTGATAAAAATGAGATAATGGGAGTTATCCCATTATCCCTTAAATTACCAAAATGCCCCTCTTAGGCATATATTACCAACATCTCCCCTTGCACATGAAGACATTTCACATCCATCAAAAGATCGCAATTCATGCAATCCATCACATCATCCTGCTGGACTTTCGTACATGATTGGACGTTGTGCGACCGGCGAGTACACCTACAAGCAAAGACTACTCAATACATCTGTTAGGATGATCGAGAAGTCACCGTTAGTATAAAAAATAATTCACTGCACCCCAGATCCAAGACTAATTACATCCATCGAGCTACTTTGCTTATCGAAAGTAATCCCCAATAAACACCCAACTGTGTATCCACTATTATACTTACATCCCAATATAGATAAACATAATAGGCATGTCGGTAAATACAACACAATGATATAATGTCAATTGGTCTTCATTTTCCTAAACTCGAATCTATTAACCTCAATTTAGCTGATTTCTTAGACCTGTCTCTCAAATCTTAATTTATCTTCTAGACCATCGATAAACGGACTAAAGTAGCAATACTGAACCAAGACTTCTAGAAACAACCGATAGTGATAAAGGTACAAGAGATCCCACACAATGAATCTCGGATCTCACACAGTAGGAACGGGGATCTAAATCATATCAATGTCTCAAAATGATGTTCCCACTATCCCTGGTCGACATATCACATGAGGTATAAAACGTGTGCCATAATGTTATTCCCCCATCTCTCAAAGGGCATATGTCAGATTTCTTTAATACTGTGTAGGTGTGGGACTCAATCTATACATAAGACTTTACCCAAAGATCTCAGAGAGAGTATTTCAAAAACAATATCACTAGCCGCATGTGATATCTGAAATTTCAAATCTGACTATTTACAAGCAACATGACTGTGAGTACGTCTATGTCGGTCATATCGCATATGACTTCATCCTGAATACGTATTAGGGCGACTTATATTCTAATAGGGCCACTCTCAGAGCCTCTTACAATTAGAATCCGTCTCATCTCCGCTCACTTAGAGCTGGAGGTGGTCACTCGTGCGAGAGAATCAACCACGCCTGCCTGACATATCATTTATCACAATAAATCACAAAATATATGACGATTAAAATAGTACAATAAATAAAATCGTGACTCAATCATGCACACATGTCATATATATAACACAATAAGTATCAGTACAAGGAGTGAAATGTTAATGTACATGCAAACCCAATGATTCCTATATCTCATACAGGAATCTCTCATAATGAGTTTATTGAAGGGATCAGCCAACACGCTATATAGTAGTGTACGTAATTTGTCACTTCACCTTTCTCGGTGATATCTCTTATAACGTAGTATTAGGTATCAATGTGTATGAATTTACTGACACTTAGGGTCTCAAGTGTGGTCAAGGACAGGTTGATTTTCTCAATAAATCATCTACTGACCTCCCACTGTCTGTCACAACCCCTAAGTGATCCAAAAATTTTTGAAGCCAAACACTCTCCTGAACTGCCGCTGAGTGTACCACAAGCTCAGCCTCTATCGTAGATAGAGATATATAGGTTTGATTCTTGCTTCCCCGACACAGCAAGAATCAAAGCAAATCCATTTGGTCTCAGTCTAGATCAACATCCATGACTATTACTAAAAGTAAACAGATCGAGGTAATCTCGCCATCAACCTGAGTAACCCCTGGTTATCAGATGGGCTTATACCTCTACATCGATCCGTCGGTCTTTTTCTTTACGTTGAGAACCCACATGTTCTTAACGGTCCTACTACCCTCAGGCAAATCAACTAGATTCCAGATTCTGTTGATTTTCATCAACTCATTCTCTTATCAAATGACCTTAAACCAATGGTCCTCCACAGAACCCTCAAGAGCCTCTAGGATAGTTAAAGGTTCTTGTAACCCTCACGAGTCATTCTAAGAGCCTCTCCCTCAATCGGGAAGCGGCGATTAGGTACGCATCATCGACTACTCTTAAGATAAGGGAAAACCTTTTTACCTCTAAATTGATTGCTTCCATTGGGATCAGTTAACCGTTAGACTCATCCATTTCATAGGAGGTAAAGTCCCAATTGATTTCGCCTCTCATAGGGAAATCACTTTCAAGAAACTCAGTATCATAAGACTCAATATCAGTGAGTGTTGTCCGTATGTTCACCTATAACACATTCCCCACAGAGTGTTCTTGGTATCTGATAGAGATATATCTTTTTCTCGCAGGCCTAACTCACCATGTAATTGCAAGAAATAGTGAACATACGCGACACAACCCCATAATCTTAAATGGCTAAGGTCAGGCTACCTCCCAGTCCAAAGCACATATGGAGTACTGATTACGGACTTCAATGGAACATGATTAAGAACGTAAACTGCAACCAATAATATATCTTCCCAATGTGAAATGAGTAAATTGGCTTGCGCCATTATTGGCCTCACCGTCTCAAACAAAGTCCTATTCCATTCTCATAGCTACTCTACTCCACTGAGTAGCAAGAAACAGTCAGTTTCTCGCAATGTCCTTCTTGAAACAGAGCTCTTCAGACAAATACTCGCGCTCTCGATCAGTTCTGAGAGTCTCTACTCTCAAGTTTAACTGATTTTCAATTTCACTAATAACCTCCTGAGGTACCTCAATACCTTAGATTTGCGTGAAATCAGATAAATGTAACCGAAACGTGTGTAATTGTTTATGAACGTAATAGAGTACCTAACACCATTTCAGGTTCTCACGATGTTGGAGTGAACCGACTACAATGGAGTCCCAACTCTCATTGTTATGTCGAATGGTTTTCTTGTAAGTTTGCCATCTAGGCAAGACTGGTTAGCGGGCTCTACAGACCACTCACTACTAACCGGTTCATCCTCTCTCACACTAAGAGGATAATAAGAAATATCATTGAAAAGAATTACTTCCAATGCATTTAGTCCCTCACGGATCGAAATAGAAATTAATTAAAGAATTGTCGTAATGAATGAAAATTTAAAATTTCCAAATTGACAAAGCATGTCCTAAGCTGAAATCAAGTTTCGTCGAACATTCGGAGCGTAAAGAGCATACAGAGTCTAGTATATTTGCAATTCCAACTTGCAAGTGCTACTCCCTCTGATGTCGACAAACGCTCCGTTTCTCTACGTAAATCCTCCTGCTTGAGGACTCACTGAGCGGAACTATATAAGCGCGCTTCTATCTCGAGCTACATAGTCAGTTGCTCATGTGTTTAGAATCTACGAGTCCCATGGGATGTTTTCTTTTTACCTGAATCTCGAGTTCCACAAGAGTCCTTACTTGACTCCATCGTATAAGCATGACTCGAGTATGGTCTACTTGCCTCTAGATGCTCCTACTCGAGCTCACTGTGCCTATTTACATTAATAAAAGTATGAATACTTTTGACATATGTGAAATAGACTTTCATGATTTCTCATGAATTAGGTAAAGAACTGGATCGCATCCAGCATAAGAAAACATATCCGAAATGGGCTCGGTAATATTCCCTAACTCGGTGACCATACTCGACATTTTCATCAAATGTTATATCATCGTATGATCAACCCTTTTCTTATAAGTTATTATACTTATAAGTCAGTATCCCCATCTCAGGATCTGTAAGAGCACCACAATGTTCTTTATAGGATGAGCCAAACCGATAAAGCTATAGGATATTGCTTATAGACTGGGATCACATCATCGTGCATGCTACTTAGGAGGATTGCCCTAACCTAGCCATCATTCCTCTTCCATGTACGTAATGTCTCCTAATCCCATCTCTCTAAGGTGTGGTACCCTCCCCGGAGTTCACCATCTCACACCTCAGAATTTAATTAGATCTTGTCCCTTGAGGATAAATTAAATCTACCGGTAAAAAATCTCTTAACTATCACCATTCAATTTTATCCCCTTGCAAAAATCCATTATGATAACTTTAGAAACAGTCAAAGAAATAATCGTGACTTGTGATGCTTATTATCATATTTTGTGTACCTTACGAATCAACAAAACCCAAATAATTCGAATACAGACCCCAAGACGAGCGTATGAATCAACAGACACCATACACCACAATCAGGGATTGCATCTCACCATTCAGACTAGGATTCGGTATACAAAAACCCACAAAAGTCACTTTTATGGATGTAGGACCCTAAAAAATTAAAAAAAAATTTTAATTCCTGACGACCTAACGCGCTGCCGGAGGTCCCATATGCCGGTGGCTCCTTCCCACGCGCCTCCACGGGCGGCCAGCTACCTGGGGCACGCGCCAGATGCGCAGCGTGCCTCACACGCGCTGCCACGCGCCTAGCGCAGCTTGGCTCATGCGCGCCCAGTTGCGGCGCGCGTTTCACATACTGCTACGCGCCTAGCTCGACTCAGCTCGGCTCACGCGTGCCGAGTCACGGCGCACGTCTCATGAGCCTTCACGCGCTGAGCCGTGTCGAGCCGGGTACGGACCGGGTCGGGCAACGGGATAGGGTTGACCCGACTAACTGGTCAACGGGTTAGGATCCGAGGGGGACATGTGTCCGGGTCATTACCGACCCGGATGACCCAGACTAGTTCATGCGCCTTCCCTGCACATGAACCTCATACGCCATGTTGTTACATTCTGACGCGCGTCAGCGCGCGTGAGGTGCATGCGCCCCGAGTCGGACCTCTTCGTCTTCACCCAAATTTTTTTTGTAACCGGGTCTTTCAACCCGGATGCCAAAAAACCCATTTTTCAGCTCTATTTTTTATTGGATTTTTTAGGAAATCTCTTATTACATTTATTCCAAGTATCCTTGACTCGATTTTTTGGAATAATCAAGCCCTAATCTCGGCGTATTTTGGATCCAAAATTCCGGCCCTCCGCGGCCAATTTTGAAGCCCTATTTTTCGGCCACAATAATATGCCATATATATATATATCAAATCGAAGAGCAAGAAACAAGAAATACAGATCTATAATTTTCATCGGTCACTATTCATGGCCGAAAGTTTCAACCGGAATTTTCTCTGCCTAAGCGTATTTAGAAAATTATAAAAAAATTATTTTCGTATTCTACGGATCATGGGTAACACAGTGGTGTTTTCAGATTCACGAAATTCATCCGTGATCTGAACCCCAAATTTTATACCCTAAAATTAAATCTGAAAAATTATTTTTTAATAATCCAACGTATGCTCTGATACCAATGTTGGATATTTTTGATGACTCATTCACGTACAGCGAAAGCATACAATAATTTTTGAAAAAATAAAATGATCGGGGTATTTCAATATGCAGATTTTCAAAATCAACCGAACGATATGTCCCTCGATCGGATCTCACGGTCGGGATAGTGATCACGATGTTAATCGAATTACCACCGCAATATCACAATGTCTCAATCCAAGTCCGGTGATTTTTTTGACGAGAGAGATTTTCCTACACGAAAATCTCTGACACTCATCGCATTGTCTCTTTCTAGAGATTTTTTGCATATTCTCTCGAGAAAACCTAGCAGCCCTATTCACTATGGAAGTTGTTCTCACACAAGGCACTCTCCAAAGGTCATTAGGGTTTCATAATTATGAGTGGTTAATGGGTGTTATAGAGTGGTAAAAATGGAATAATGGGAGTTACTCCATTATCCCCTAAATTACCAAAATGCCTCTCTTGGGCATATATTACCAACAATAAATGAAGACTTTTGAAATAAACTTTCGAGGACAAAAACAAAGAATGAATATCCTTTATTGTACTGGTGTTCTATAATACAATTCTCTAATTTTGTTTGACACATTTCATATTGTCATATTTATGAAGTTCCTCTCTTTTACTTTGACATTCGTTGTATAATATTTACAAATTTTAGATGATTGGATGCACAATTAAAAGTTTATAAATAAGAGTAATAGTACCCATCATTGTCACGTTTGACATCCCAGCCGGAGAGGCTAGCGGCTCGAGTAAGGGCAGACCTCCACCTCCTGACCCTCTCCATCTCCTGAGCAGGCAACTCTCTCTCATGCCTCTCCAATGCCTCTCCATAACTCCCTTGCAGTTTCTGCACATCAGATGGGTCCACATGGTAGAAAACAGGGAAAACTGTTCGGGGCCCTTCAGAGTAACCATTGATGCAGTCGATGATCTTTGCCAGCTCTTCCAGACACCACTTTGAGGACGCATAGTCCTTGGAAAAGACAACGATTGCAATCCTCGAGCTTTCAATGGCTTGCAACAGCCCCGGTGAAATGGACTTTCCTCTCTCAAGCTCTTCATCGTCTCTGAATGTATGAATGCCTCTTTGATTAAGAGCCACGTAGAGATGATCTGTGAAAGTCTTCCGAGTGTCTTCTCCTCGGAAGCTGAGGAACACATCGTGATTCCATGTTCGAGATTCAGGGCTAGAAATTTGTGATCTCATTGAATATGGATGTGAATGCTTAGGTTGGAGAAAGCAGCGACCTTGTTTAAAACTTGACTGAGTAGATTTTTTACGTCTTCCTTTGACAAACAAATCTGAATCCATTGATAGCAGAAAGTTTGTAGGAAGCGAGCAGCCAAGTAAGATTATTGTATCAGGAAGACAAAGGCACATCTGTCAGACTTTTACAAAACTAATAAATAATTCTCCAAATTATTATTATTATTATTATTCATCAACAGATTAGGAAAGGGCTATAGCTGCAAAATTTTCTTAATGATAGTTTACAATAAATGTATAATTATTTCTCAAGTGAAAAGGATAGATATACTAAAATATCAATATTCGAGGAATATTTATCGGTTTATTCTCCAAAAAAAAAGATTATTTATTTGTTTGGTAAAAGTCTAATGTCAACCAAGTGAGCCGGAAAGAAAGCAACCTCACCGACTTTGAGTTGGACTTGCATTCTCAATTACTATTCAATTTAGAATTTTTATTTTTTTATTAATATTACAGGACAATATTTTCTTAATTTCATACTCATATATCAATAAATAATTTCCTTGTCAATTTTAACAAATTCATAATATGAATCGAAGCTTTCATATCAATATTTGGCCGATGGAAGAGGAAAATTTTCTTGAAAATTTTCTTTGAAAAGACCACAAGGACACCAAAACGAGCGGTCCAACAAAAAGCTGCCACTCAAACATGTGAAGATGCAGAAAGAAAACCTTAATTTTCTTTCAAAATTCTTTAGTAAAATTTCATTGAAAATTTAGTAAATTTTCATAAATAGAATATATGTAAAATCATTGTTTAGAAAATTTTATTTAAAATCAGAATCCGTTGCAATTATACTGAGCTCATTAATGTCCAAAAACATGGGAAACAAGTAATCTTTCTGCTCGAAACTTGGAAGCCGGAGATAAGGACATTGAAATTCATACTGATCTCATACATAGCATGCATTCTCAATATAACCCATCATCATATTTAAGCTTTGCCACCTGAGGTAAGCATATTCGACATTAAGGACCAAAGATGGAAGTTTCAAGAGCATACAATCCAAAGATATATCTATACTGAAAGTGTGTATATAGGAGAGACATACTTTTGCCTATATTACCCTCATTAAAATTATTGAATTTTCTATATATTTAAATTCTTCTTTTATGCTATACTTCTCTATACTCTATTTCTGTTTGTACCTTTAAAAGTATTTGTCATGCCCCGAACCGGGATCGTGAGCAGCCGCCCGTTACCCTGGATGTCGGCTGTACTTTTACAGAAAATTGGACAGAATCTCCCCATATATCGGAGGTTTCCCATATTGAAATAAACCTGTTACTTGTCCAAAAGGGTCATCCCGGCCTCAAAATGCATAAATTATCCTCAACAACAAACCAGATCATCCATACTGCACAATCCAGGGCAACGCAAGACTAACAAACAATTCTTCACAGTCCTAACCACAGACCTCTACTGGCATGCCCCCGTCAAAGGCATGGACAGCCGCCAGTCGCCCCTCCTGTGATTTAGAGGAGGCACCGAGCGATCCTAGAAAATAATTCTAAGACATGACACATTCCCAAATACAGACGCAACGAAAAAGAAATGGCTCAATGCAATGTCATGCAGTGACATGAGAGTTCCACAATTTAAATGTCCATATTTATACAGTCATCCCAGAATTATAAAAATGGTCATCTATAGATCTCAAAATACATATACATCACCAATACAAATTTTGCAGCGGAAATACACAATGACTCCTCAAGTCCAGGCCTGATCTCCCAAAGATACTAAGCGCCCTAAAAGCGACACTCCTTGTCAAATACTATTTCTGAAACAAAAGAGAAATGAGGGGTGAGTACTCGAGAAAAAATACTCAGTAAGTGAGTGGGTCAATGCAATCGTCAAATATAGAGTGTGAAACTGGAGTGTCAAAACATAAGCATATAAATCATATTTCAAATCATCATGTTCTTCATTTCAACAATATATCATTTCACGTATTTTCAAGTCAAATATGCATCCCAAGTATCATCATTTAAAATCATAGAGCTGCCAGCCGAAAATGTCCCGGCAGAGGTCTACCGCGACCTATGACAGGCGCACCGGGGGTGATATATGCAAATTTCTTTAAAGTGCTCTCTACCCCGGCGTTGGCGACGAACCTTGTCCAGGTGCTAGACTTGGAGAGGATATCCAATCCAAATCCAAATCCTCCCCCTTTTGGATTCAACCTGGCTAGTACCGTGTCGATAATCAAATCACGATAACTCGTGGGATACCCCAGGCCTAGGCATATCCGGACGCCACCAAAGCGTCTCTCACGGTATCCTTCGTAGCTATGGAACAATACAATCCAAAGCCCTCAAGGCCAAAATCAATGTCATATCAAAATGTGCCAAAATCAGGTTCATAAACCAATGCAACATAGAGTATAAAATGACACATTATACATTTCAACCACATGGATGCATAATTTCATAATTCAACACAGTTTTTGGACACTCCAACGGTTCACAAAAGTCAATTTTAAAACTAGTCAAAACATTTCCAACATACGACAAATCATGCTCATTATCAAAATGTTGTAAAACAGGATTTACATATTAAACAAAAGTATTGAAATAAATCCCACTCACTGTTTTGGGGAAGGTAGCGCATTCCCCAATAACACCAAAATACGCAAAACAAGGCGCCCCTCAATCGAGTCACCAAGAAAGCCAACCTAATCAAGTCATCACGATTTTCATCAATTTCCGACTATTTCAGGGTTTATCGTTTTTTTTTTAATTTCGTACGAACCCTAAATTTCTCAATTTATAAACAAATCAACTAATGCTACCTAATTTGACAAAGTTTATTCAAGGGTTGAAGAGATTTCATTTCTCTCACCTAGGATTTTTTGGATCTCAGATTTAGCTTTCGTTCGCCCGTTGATTTGGTCTAAAAGCTGAATGTTTCCAAATTTAAAACAATTGTGAACAATTTAAGTCCAATTACTAAAGAGATTCGAAACCCAAGTGCGAAAAATCAAAACTTAGAGTCATTTACCTTCGCAGAGGCTCACGGACTGTCACTGGCCGTCGCGGGCCGTGGGCCGCGGCTGATGGGCTGGCGGGCCGGTGGGCCTGCGGGCCCGATGGGTCTGCGGCATAGTGGGCCTGTGGCCTGGTGGGCCTGGCAAGCCGGATCGCGCGCTGGAGCGCGCTCGCGCTCGTGCTGGTGCTGGCGCTGGCTCGCGCGCTGAAGCGCACCCACAAGCTGGATCGTGCGTTGCTCGCGCTGTGGGTCGCACGCTGGAGCGCTCGCGCTCGTGCTGGGGCGTTCTGGAGCAGTGGATCGCGTGCTGGAGTGCACGCTGGCTCGTGCTGGAGTGCACGCTGAGGTGCGCTGGGATCGCGCGCTTGGGATCGCGGCTGCTCGCACTGGGCTCGCGCTAGCTCGCGCGCTGTTGTGTGAAGGAGAGGAGTTGCAGCGGCGCTCGTGCAGAGAGGAGCTGCAGTGGCTCGCTCGCAGGAGGGAGGAGCTGCGACGGCTGGGTACGGTGGCGATGGTGGTGACCGGCGGTGCTGGCGGCGGCAGCGGGAGGGGAGAGAGGCGCGGCGGCGTGGGATCGGGAGAAGAGAGAAGAAAAGGAGAGAGGGAGAGGGAGAGAGAAGAGAGGGGGAAAGAAAGAGAGGGAGAGAGGGGAGAAAATAAGGGCTTTTAGCCCTAATTTTTTTTTTCCTTTTTTTTTTTTTAATTGGGTATTACATTTTCTAACCCCCTAAAAACAAGTCTCATCCTCGAGACTAAAAGAAAACTATACAGAAAATAGATGGGAGTACTGTTTCCTCATGGCTTCCTCAGGCTCCCAGATCTGTTCCTCGACCTGGTCGCTCCTCCACAAAACTCTAACAAGAGGAACCTCTTTGCTCCGTAGCTTTCTGACCTGTCGATCCAAAATAGTCACGGGCTGGACAGGTAAGCTCAAGTCCTCTCGAAGCTTAACTGGCGGAGCCTCTAAAATGTGTGAGGGATCTGGCTGATATCTCCTAAGTACTGAGACATGAAAAACATCGTGAATACGCGATAGGTCTGTTGGCAGTTCCAATTTATATGCTACACTTCCGACCCTCTCAAGGATATGGAAGTGCCCAATATACCTGGGACTCAACTTCCCTCGCTGCTCAAATCGAATGACTCCCTTCAAGGGTGATATCTTTAAGAATATCATGTCTCCTACAGTAAACTCTAGAGGTCGCCGCCTACGATCTGCATAGGATTTCTGTCTATCCTGGGCGGCTTTCATCCGCGTACGGATAATCCTCACTTTCTCCTTTGTCTCCTCTACCAGCTCAACATTGGTGAGTCGTCGTTCACCAACCTCATCCCAGCACAACGGGGTACGACACTTCCTCCCATACAATGCCTCATAAGGTGGCATGCCGATGCTCGCCTGATAGCTATTATTATAGGCGAATTCTACCAACGGAAGATGCCGATCCCAACTCCCCCGGAAATCCATAACACATGCCCTAAGCATGTCCTCTAAAGTCTGAATAGTCCTCTCTGACTGACCATCTGTCTGGTGGTGATACGCTGTGCTGAAATTTAGTCTAGTACCCAAAGCCTCCTGCAGACTGGGCCAAAAACGGGATGTAAATCATGGGTCTCGATCTGATATTATCGACACTGGAACCCCATGCAGCCTCACAATCATATCAATATAGAGGCGTGCCAACCTCTCAAGTGAGTAATCATTCCTAATCGAGATGAAGTATGCGGACTTAGTAAGTCGGTCAACTATCACCCAAATAGCATCATGCTGTACCGAATTCCACGGTAATCCCACTACAAAATCCATCGTGATATGCTCCCACTTCCACTCAGGAATGGGAAGGGGCTGCAAAGTGCCAGCTGGACGCTGGTGCTCAGCCTTCACCTGCTGACATGCAAGGCAACGAGCAATGAATTCTGCAATTTCCCGTTTCATACCCGACCACCAATAACTGTCTCTGATGGTGCGGTACATTTTAGTACTACCGGGATGTAAAACATAGGCAGATGAATGGGCCTCCTTGAGAATAGCCCTGCGAAGATCACTATCTGCTGGTACACATACCCGATCTCGAAAAACCAACAGTTTATCCTTGCGAACTTTAAAGTCGTCAATATCACCTCTGCTGGCTTTCTCATAAATATCTCGGAGCTCTTCATCACTCTGCTGAAGCTCCCTAATACGATCGAGCAAACTCGGCCGAACCTCAAATCTGGCTAGTATAGCTCCCTGATCATCATTAGCCAATCTGACTCCCAAAGCTCGGAGTCCCAATAAACAGGAGAGATAAGTACTCTCGGTAGTCTGAGAAGAGGAAGATGACTTCCGACTCAAGGCATCAGCCACCACATTAGCCTTGCCCGGATGATAATCAATGATGAGGTCATAATCCTTTAGCAGCTCTAACCATCTCCGCTGTCTCAGGTTAAGTTCTCGCTGGGTGAATAAATACTTCAGACTTTTATGATCGGTATACACCCTGCATGTGACCCCATATAAATAGTGGCGCCATATCTTTAGTGCAAAGACGATGGCCGCCAATTCCAAATCGTGCGTAGGATAATTCATCTCATGCTTCTTTAGCTGTCGTGAAGCATAGGCGATAACTCTACCATCCTGCATCAATACACAACCCAATCCCTGCCTGCTGGCGTCGCTGTACACCACATACTCTCGACTACTCGTAGGAAGGGCTAGAATCGGAGCGGACGTCAATCGCTGTTTGAGCTCCGAAAGCTCACCTCATAACGATCATCCCATACAAACTTGACACCTTTTCGCGTCAATCTAGTTAACAGAGCAGCAATTCGAGAAAAGCCCTTTACAAATCTGCGGTAATACCCGGCTAGACCAAGAAAACTCCTGATCTCTGATACTGTCTGTGGCTGCTCCCATCTCAATATAGCCTCAACTTTCTGCGGATCAACAAAGATACCCTCCGCAGAAACTACATGGCTAAGAAAACCAATCTGCCGCAACCAAAATTCACACTTGGTGAACTTGGCATAAAGCTGTCTCTCACAAAGAGTCTGCAAAATCACCCTAAGGTGCTGAGCATGCTCATCATCACTCCGCGAGTAGACTAAGATATCATCAATAAAAACAATGACGAACCGATCCAAATAATCATGAAAAATTCGGTTCATTAGGTCCATAAATGCGGCAGGGGCATTAGTCAGCCCAAACGGCATGACCAAAAACTCATAATGTCCGTATCGGGTACGGAAAGCCGTTTTAGGCACATCTCGGCCCTAATCCGCAGTTGATGGTAACCCGACCGAATATCTATCTTCGAGAATACTCTGGCACCCTGTAATTGATCAAAGAGATCATCAATACGTGGTAGTGGGTACCGATTTTTAACGGTAACTTTGTTCAGCTGTCTATAATCTACACATAGCCGAAATGTGCCGTCCTTCTTTTTCACAAACAACACCGGTGCACCCCATGGAGACGTGCTAGGACGGATAAACCCCTTATCCCGCAACTCCTGCAACTGGACCTTGAGCTCTCTCAGCTCAGCCGGCGCCATCCTGTATGGCGGCATAGAGATAGGGGTAGTCCCCGGAGCTAAATCGATCTCAAAGTCAAACTCCCGAACAGGTGGTAGTCCGGGCAGCTCCTCGGGGAAAACATCAGGAAAGTCCTGTACCACTGGGACATCCTCGAGTCTCGGTCCCTGAGCAGTGGTGTCAATGATATGAGCCAGGTAAGTCGCACATCCGCGGCGAATCATGCGTCTGGCCTCCAAAACTGAAATGACACAGTAGGGTAAAACCCGCCTCTCGCTCTCAAAAATCAACACTGGCTGATCGGGTTTTCGAAACTCCACCTACTTCTTAAAGCAGTCAACCGAAGCCCGATGCATATGTAGCCAATCCATCCCCAAGATGGCATCAAAATCAGTCATGGCAAGAGGGATTAGATCTGCTTTCAGCACTGTATCCCCAACTTTGATCTCACATTCTCTATACACTGTGTCGCGCACAATCTGCTCACCCAGAGGAGTGATGACCAATAGCTCCTCGTCCAAAGGTGAGAGCGGTCTGTCAGAATGTCGGAAGAATTGATCGCTCACATACGAATAGTTAGACCCCGTGTCAATAAGAGTACGGGCATCTATTCCGAAAATGGGTAGAGTACCTATCATTTGCACAAATGCACATAAACTTAGAATAATTTCAAACTTGACATGTATATATATATGTCAAAATAGTTGAGCCTCTAGGGCTTCTACAACCTCGGTGTACAAAGATGTCAGAGTAGTATCATGTCGACAAAAGGGAACACAACATACAATACCTATACAACTGATACAATGCTGACATCCTCAAAAGAAGTGAAAATACAAATAGAGATCCTATTCTACAGGATCAGAAGGAGGAGTACCCATGATGATGTCGGGGTTCGCCTGGGCGTCCTCATGCGTCATGGCATAAACCCGGGCCTAAGCCCTAGGCTGCTGTCGTGCCTGAGTCTGCACTGTGTTACTCCCAGTGGTCACCCTGGGAGTAGAAGCTGCTGGCCGAATAGGCTGCCCCTGCTGTCCCATACGAAGAGTACTAGTGCGGCTCAGTGAACTCTGTGCTCCGAGTCCTAACTTAATATGCCCCGGCTTCCCACAGTGGAAGCAAGTGACCGTCACTGAACAAGCTCCGCTCGGATGGGACTGACTGCACCTACGGCAATAAGGGTGCCGCTGAGTAGTAAACTGTGCAGGGTGAGTCGGTGCGGGTTGTCTAAAACCGTGGAAGTACTGTCCCCGTTCCAGCTCAGAAAATCCAGATCCAAATCCGCCTCTATGCGAACTCGATCCCCTGCCCCTCTTGGAATTCTCCGCAAAATAAGACTTCTCCTTCTTTCTCTTCTGCTCTCTGCTCTCTCTGCGCCTAGTCTCAGTGCGGACCAAAGCCTCCGCGCGGTGAGCAGAGTCTATCACCTCAGCCAGTGTAAACTGTGGAGTAACAATCATATACCTATTTATGCTGAGGCTAAGACCGTCCTCAAATTTGAAGCGCAAATAATGAGGTGTGGCCAGATCTGGTACAAATGCGGCAAGTCTTCGCATGTCTACCTCATACTCCGAGATAGATCTGGACCCCTGTGTAAGCCGTCCCAACTCTGACCTCATCCGGTCCTGTTGGTAGAGTGGAAAAAATCTGCGGTCAAACTCCTGAAGGAAGTCATCCCACCGCAGTGGCTCTATCGCCTCATCAGTGAGGGCCTCCCACCATGAGAGGGCCTCTCCCTCTAATAATCGCTCTGCCACTTTCAGGCAAAGCTCCTCTCCAATTCCGAGATCAGTCAGAATCCTGCGGGTGCGGTTGATCCAATGCTTGGCTGCCGCAGCATCACCAAGCCCTGCAAAATCTGTGCACCCTAGCTGACGGGCCTCCTTAACTAACTGAGTCAACTCATGTACCCGTCTAAGAATAGCCGATGTAGTCTCACTCAGCTCGGACAGAGTAGAAGGACCGGCCATCGGTGGTGGAACCGGTGCCGTAGGAACTGGCGCTGCTACAGGTGCAGGCGCCGCTGTAGAAGGTAGTGGGGGCGGAATCTGGATCCCATGGGAAGCTTACCACTCGTACACTTGCCTAAAAGCGTCGAGTGTGGGTACGGGAGTCTCAGCCTGAGCAGCTGGCTGAGTAGGTGCCGGTGGTGGCACGCGAGTCGAGGTACGATCCTCTGGCTCGTCTAAGTCCTCTGGTACTCGTGGGGTCTCGGGTGTCCGAGGTGCATCTGGCACTAACAGACCCTCAAGCGATGCGAATCTAGCACCTCTCCTTCCACGTCTAGGTGGCATAATTCTGCAAGAGAAAAATGTTTATTATCATAAAAAGAATAGGCACGGTTCAAGAATTTTGAACTAATCATAGCATGGCTACCCTCACAAAAGAATGAAATTCTTAGTTGAATAGGAGAAGAATATAGCAAGTTAGGTTAGATACAACTGTATCTAACCCTCTAAAATAGATGAACTCATATGCCTATGACCATGCACTGGGACTTCATGACTGTATGAAACTCTCATGCATTGAGTACTTTAAACACAACACAAGTGGGAATGTTTTCAAAACTCTCTTCCTACATAGCTCTCAACCAAGTCGCTCTGATACCAATCCAACTGTCACGCCCCAAACCGGGATCGTGAGCAGCCGCCCGTTACCCTGGATGTCGGCTGTACTTTTACAGAAAATCGGACAGAACGTCCCCATATATCGGAGGTCTCCCATATTGAAATAAACCTGTTACCTGTCCAAAAGGGCCATCCCGGCCTCAAAATGCATAAATTATCCTCAACAACAAACTAGATCATCCATACTGCACAATCCAGGGCAACGCAAGGCTAACAAACAATTCTCCACAGTCCTAACCACAGACCTCTACTGCCATGCCCCCGTCAAAGGCATGGACAGCCGCCAGTCGCCCCTCCTGTGATTTAGAGGAGGCACCGAGCGATCCTAGAGGACAATTCTAAGACATGACACATTCCCAAATACAGACGCAACGAAAAAGAAATGGCTCAATACAATGTCATGCAGTGACATGAGAGTTCCACAATTTAAATGTCCATATTTATACAGTCATCCCAGAATTATAAAAATGGTCATCTATAGACCTCAAAATACATATACATCACCAATACAAATTTTGCAGCGAAAATACACAATGACTCCTCAAGTCCAGGCCTGATCTCCTAAAGATACTGAGCATCCTAAAAGCGACACTCCTTGTCAAATATTATCTCTGAAACAAAAGGGAAATGAGGGGTGAGTACTCGGGAAAGAATACTCAGTGAGTGAGTGGGTCAATGCAATCGTCAAATATAGAGTGTGAAACTGGAGTGTCAAAACATAAGCATATAAATCATATTTCAAATCATCATGCTCTTCATTTCAACAATATATCATTTCACGTATTTTCAAGTCAAATATGCATTCAAAGTACCATCATTTAAAATCATAGACCTGCCAGCCGAAAATGTTCCGGCAGAGGTCTACCGCGACCTATGACAGGCGCATCGGGGGTGTTATATGCAAATTTCTTTAAAGTGCTCTCTACCCCGGCGTTGGCGACGAACCTCGTCCAGGTGCTAGATTTGGAGAGGATATCCAATCCAAATCCAAATCCTCCCCCTTTCGGGTTCAACCTGGCTAGTACCGTGTCGATAATCAAATCACGACAACTCGTGGGATACCCCAGGCCTAGGCATATCCGGACGCCACCAAAGCGTCTCTCACGGTGTCCTTCGTAGCTACGGAACAATACAATCCAAAGCTCTCAATGCCAAAATCAATGTCATATCAAAATGTGCCAAAGTCAGGTTCATAAACCAATGCAACATAGATTATAAAATAACACATTATACATTTCAACCACATGGATGAATAATTTTATAATTCAACACAGTTTTTGGACAATTCAACGGTTCACAAATGTCAATTTTAAAACCAGTCAAAACATTTCCAACATACGACAAATCATGCTCATTATCAAAATGTTGTAAAACAGGATTTATATATTAAACAAAAGCATTGAAATAAATCTCACTCACTGTTTTGGGGAAGGTAGCGCATTCCCCAATAACACCAAAATACGCAAAACAAGGCGCCCCTCAATCGAGTCACCAAGAAAGCCAACCTAATCAAGTCATCACGATTTTCATCAATTTCCGACTATTTCAGGGTTTATCGTTTTTCTTAATTTCGTACGAACCCTAAATTCCTCAATTTATAAGCAAATCAACTAATGCTACCTAATTTGACAAAGTTTATTCAAGGGTTGAAGAGATTTCATTTCTCTCACCTAGGATTCTTCGGATCTCAGATTTAGCTTTCGTTCGCCCGTCGGTTTGGTCTAAAAGTTGAATATTTCCAAATTTAAAACAATTGTGAACAATTTAAGTGCAATTACTAAAGAGATTCGAAACCCAAGTGCGAAAAATCAAAACTTAGAGTCATTTACCTTCGCAGAGGCTCACGGACTGTCACGGGCCATCGCGGGCCGTGGGCCGCGGCTGATGGGCTGGCGGGCCAGTGGGCCTGCGGGCCTGATGGGTCTGCGGCCTGTGGGCCTGGCAAGCCGGATCGCGCGCTGGAGCGCGCTCGCGCTCGTGCTGGCGCTGGATCGTGCGCTGCTCGCGCTGTGGGTCGCACGCTGGAGCGCTCGCGCTCGTGCTGGGGTGTGCTGGAGCAGTGGATCGTGCGCTGGAGTGCACGCTGGCTCGTGCTAGGGCGTGCTGAGGTGCGCTAGGGTCGCGCGCTGGGGATCGCGGCTGCTCGCGCTGGGCTCGCGCGCTGCTCGCGCTGGGCTCGCGCGCTGCTCGCGCTGGGCTCGCGCTAGCTCGCGCGCTGTTGTGCGAAGGAGAGGAGCTGCAGCGGCGCTCGTGCAGAGAGGAGCTGCAGCGGCTCGCTCGCGGGAGGGAGGAGCTGCGATGGCTTGGTACAGTGGCGATGGTGGTGACCGGCGGTGCTGGCGGTGGCAGCGGGAGGGGAGAGAGGCGCGGCGGCGTGGGATCGGGAGAAGAGAGAAGAAAAGGAGAGAGGGAGAGGGAGAGAGAAGAGAGGGGGAAAGAGAGAGAGGGAGAGAGGGGAGAAAATAAGGGCTTTAAGCCCTAATTTTTTTTTCCCTTTTTTTTTTTTTTTAATTGGGTATTACAGTATTGATATTTTTCTCCCTCACATGCTTTATATAGGCAGAAGACATGTTTGGCTCGAAACTGGTATGTATATATATATATCAACAATATCGAGTGGTATCTTGATTAGATGGCTTATTCCATTCTTTGATTTTTGTCCAAGACTATTGGTATCTTCATGGATTTCAACGTCTTGTAATTTAAACATATTGTTTTTTGGTAAAATATCAAAAGCTACGTTTTCAAATTTGACAAGATTTGACATAATTTAATCTAACAATAAACAATAGTTAGGATAGATATATGTGGATAAAAGATAAATAAATTAAAAATGTGCATATGAATTCTCAGAAAAAAAGAAAAAACACAATGATTTAAGATATGCAAGTTTTTGTAAATATAAGAAGTATAATTATATTTAAAATCCAAGACGGTCCATAATAAATTATGTGTACAAATAATGAAAATCAAGACAAGAACGTGTGAAATTGCAAATCATTAGCATGATTATTTTGTACAAAATAATTATCATCATACCCTTGTCAAATAATTATTTTATAGATCATGGAAATATTGGATAAAACAACATGTGACATGATTAACAAACTCTTGGTATGTACGTTGATTATAAAATTAAAGTGACGATAATTTTTATTATCGGTAATTTTTAATGATGGTTTCTTATGCTTTGTAAAGACATTTTTTACGAAACCGTAGGAATATATATACATTTTTCAGCGGTATAAATTGTAGCGTTGAGAAAAGTTTATCAACCGTTAGTAAAACTAGCACAATTATCTGTAAAAACGATATTCAATTATGATGACTATCACTTATGGTTAATAAATGTAACAGTTTTAGAAACGATTTGAAAACAGTGTCTATATGACTCTTTTTTAAGGTCTACTTAACCATACCGTCTGAATAAGTTTATAACTATGCTAACTCATATAGTGTACTGTTTATAAATGTTATATACTATTATAACAGTTATTAGTTTTCGTCGACAAATATGGTACTTTTTACTGACTATTTGAAAATAGTTTCTATATATGTCATATTCTACCATTTATATAATTTTTAGGTACAGTTTAAAAATTTAAGAGTTAAGGTGTCAAACCATTTGCGATACATAGTGATAAGTTGCAATAATATGAGATAATTTATGATAACAGGAGATGTGTAGTTATAACATGATAATTTTATGATAACTTGTGATGATTTTATGATAACTAATGGCAATATAATTTGATCATATTATTATTTATTGGAGTGAAATATAGTGATAACTAGTGGTAAATTTATAATAATTAGTGGTAATATAGTCATAACAGGTATTTATGAATGTTTGTAATAACTAATGATAATATAGTTTGATAATATTATTATTTATTGGAGTGAAATATAATGATAATTAGTGGTAAATTTATGATAATCAGTGGCAATATACTGATAATAGGTGTTTATGATAATTTGTAGTAAATTTGTAATTATTAGTGGTAATATAATCTGATAATATTATTATTCATTGGAATAAATTATAGTGAGAAGTAATGGTAATATAGTGATAACAAATATTTATGATAACTAGTGTTAATATAGTAATAAAATATATTTATGATAACTTGTGGTAAATTTATAATAATTAGTGGTAATATAGTTTAACAGTATTATTACTTATTGGACTAAAATATAATAATAACTAATGGTAAATTTGTAATTATTAGTAGTAATATAGTGATAACATATATTTATGATAACTTATAATAAATTTGTGATAACTAATGATAAGATAATTTGATAATATTATTATTCATTAAAGTGAAATATAATGATAACTAGTGTTAATATAAAGTGATAATATTATTATTCATTAGAGTGAAATATAATGAAAATTAATGGTAAATTTTTAATTAGTGGTAAAATTGTGATAACATGTTAATAATAATGGTGGTAAGTTGCGGTATCACCCAGGCAAGCGCGGGGCGCGAGCATGTGTTGTCCCCTACGGATGCCCTCGTGGCTCTACCGCGCATGCCCACTCGGCAATATCGCGCACGCAAGTGCAGGGGGTGGACATGTGCGATCATCTACACATGCCCCCGCGACTCTACCGCACAGGCATGTGCGGTAGTCATGCTACCCATGCAGTTCTACTGCGTTGGCAAGCGCAGTCTGCACCGCATGCCCAATTTTGAGAACCATATTATTAATTTAAATTATTCATATCATTTATTTAAATTATATAATCATATTAAATTAGTAATTTATATAATATGATATTATGATTTACTTTTTATTATTAGATAATAGAGTATTATAATATAAAATCATGTCAATAATCATTAATTATCAATGTTGTATAATTTTATTTAAGTTAAAAAAAAAACTAACAATATTAATATTAATTTATTTTAATTCACATTTAATTTACAAAACTTAATATTTTAATATTTACAATTTACAATTTAGATGGAAAGCAAATGATTGTATGTTGTACTGGAAACACATTTTATTTCTTTATTTCCTTATTTACAATTTACCAGCCAATTTAATCAAATTTTTATTTTACCGACAAAAACATTTTATTTCTTTATTTTCTTATTTAGCGCCAAAATATGATAAAATATATAGTTTGTTCTAATGATTGTATATTGTATCGGAAACACTGAGTTAAAAAAAGAGGATGCATGTTATGCGTATGGTGGTTCTAGATGAAAACTAAATGCATATGGAGATCAAGGAGTTCAAAATGTTAATAAAAAAAAAAAACTTGTGTGATGATTTTCTTTGATTTCTAGATTGCAAAAACTATTTACATATAGCTAAAGTGGTTATTTGATGAAATGACATCATGTTAAGAGAACAAAAGATGAACTCTTAAGACACCTAACGGATTCTCCTACATGGAAGGAGTTTAATTCCCTATACATTAACTTTTCTTTTGATCTAAAAAATATTCGATTAGATTTAACAAAAGATGGTTTCAATATATTTAAAATAATGAACGAATAACACTTGATCAGTGCGCATGATACTATAAAACCTGCCTCGTTAGCTATGTATGAAGTTTACAAACTTCATGTTCCTGATCCTAGAAATCCTGACGACAAAATAGATGTGTATATGTAATCATTGGTTTAAATTAAATTAAACTACCAATGGCTAACATACAAAACACAAACAAACCGTGAGTGTTCAAAAAATTGTATGAAATGTAGTAATTGTAAGGTAACAAATCGTAACAAATTCTAAAAATTGTATTAGTAGGCAAATGAGAAATAACATATATGGGAAAGAAAGAAAGAGGAGAATTGATTAAAAGTATTGCACGTATTGACTAAAATAGAGGATAACAATTAAAGTGTGTAATAAAAAATAGACGAAAAAAATTATGTAATGAAAAAAGGGTTGAAAAGGACGGAAATGAGTTTAAATTGTGTAATGAAAAAAAGCGTGGAAAAAAAAGTCCTGAAAATTTATTTTGAAAATTTGTTTGTAAAAATAACAGTATATGTTGTCTGTGATATGATATGTACATTTAATTTGAAAAATATTATTGCAACTGTTAAATTAATTAGTGATATGTTCAACTTTACTCAGGTGTTGAATCAATGAAAGTATAAAAAATTTAGAATTGTTTTGATATACAAATGCACCATTTTTCAATAATATAATAATATCAATTTTACATTATTATATAATACATGCATATTACTATATATATTACTATAAATTACATTATTGTTGGACCAGTTTAGATGACACAATCCTTATGTTCGATGAGTAGGATACTATGTTAGTAACATAATATAAAATTATGATAATCAATATTAATTTAAATTATAATATATTAATAATTTAAAAAATCTATATATTTAATCGTAAATATTTATAAAAAATGTTCAAAATATATAATATTAATAACTTATAATTTATTAATTTAAACATTATGTATCATTCAATTTGAATATATCAAAGTGGAATTTAAACAGTAAGAAAATTCATTGAGAATAGAAAAGGAGAAACAAATGACCGTAACTTGAAAGTAAAAAAATAGAGGTGAGAGTGATATAAGAAAAAAAAAAGTAAGAGTGAGATAAGGGAAAAAAAGGTGTGAGAGTGAGATAGAGAGGAAGAAAGAGGAAAAAAAAAACTAAAACAAAAAAATCATGCATACAAGACATTGTGGTATAGTGGTTGACAAAACAGAAATAGGTTTCAAATCTGAGGTTCGAACCCATAAAAAAAAGAAGGCAAGAGTGGTGGGGCCCCTGCATGCACTACAAAATAAAAACATTATGTCGATGGTGACGTTTAGTGTGGGTAAGTATTACTGATGGTTTTTTGAAACTATACAGACGGTTATGTTTGAAACCATCGGGAATAGTATAAATTTTTTTATGATTTTAAAATAGTCATCGATAAAACAATTTGAACCGTGAGTAAAGATAGAAAACTGTTTGTACAAACAACACTCTATACTTATGGATATAAGGACGTCTGAATTTACATACCACTATCCTTATAACTATAAGTTGTGATGGTAAAATATAGATTTTGTTGTCATGATTTTGAAAGGTATTTGTATAGACAATACTATATGTATAGCTGTTGTGATGTTGGGTGAATATAATAAGAAATGATAAGTGTAAAAGTGGTAAATAGCGGTAAGTGTAGGAAATGTAAGGTATGAGAAGTGTAGAGATATAAGGTTGGTAACTGTAGGATACGTAGGAATAGTAAGTTGTGTTAAGTATGGTAAGTATAGGATATTTAAAGTATGGAAAGTGTAAGATGTCACGCCCCGAACAGGGGTCGTGAGCAGCCACCTGTTATCCTGAATGTCGACTGTATTTTTATAGAAAATCGGGCAAAACTTTCCCATAAATTGGAGGTCTTCCATGTACAAATAAATCTGTTTAACCCTGTATAACTTAAAATCATCATGTAAATAAAATAAAATGGTCATCCTGGTCTCATAACAATCCACCAACTATAGCAGACATCCAGAATAACGCCAGGTTAAGTAAATTTCTAACAATTCTAGTCACAAACCTTTGATATCATACCTAACTAGAGTATGAATAGTCGCCACACTGATATATAATTTACAACCAATTTTCCCAAGTTGACATTTAAACACTACAATTTACTTCAATGCAAATGAAATATGAGAGTTTCATAATTTAATGTACATAAATCATACAGTCAATCCCAAATAAATACACGGTCAACTACGGATCTCAAGGTCAAGATCTCACAGGGTCGAAAATAAGGTATGGAGCTTATATCTCAATTTAATTTAAATCTCACGGTCGAAAAACACTCAAATCCGCCAACGAGCTACCAAATTCTCTAGAGCCGAAGCGTCACTCTAGCACAATAATCCTGTCTGAGAAGGAAAAGAAGAGGGGTAAGTATCAAGGAAGATACCCAATGAGTGAGGGGAATAATCTCAAGTACTAATAGTGTAGGTGAACATTTGAATGTCAAATAATATCATTCATAACCAATGATTTAAATTTTTGTAGTAAATCATGATATGTTTGCTAAAATGAACTCATTTAATCATTCACACGTTAACATACATATATGCATCGATTTAAAATCAAGTTGATCATAGAGCAAGCCGAAACGATTCTGGCAAAGGTCAACCGTGACCAAAAACAGGCGTATCGGGGGTTTTATTATGCATAAAGTTCAAAAGTCGCTCTTTACCCCGACGTTGGCCATGAGTTCGCTGGGGTTAGCTCATCATCGTGTATCGGACCCCGCCCGGTACTAGATGGTGGCGTCACACACATCCTTCCCCTTACGTGGGTTCAACCGATCGCGCCTATAGCCATTAAACATATGACATTTGCGGATACCTCCTGCAGAAGCGTATTCGGGCAACCCGGTGCCTCTACAAATGCCCTTCGTAATTACGAAATTTATCAAATAATACCATATCATCATATCATCTCAAGCTAATAGGCATCCAACCCACATAGCCAAATCATCTCATCATATCCTCAAAACAATTCAAATCCGTATGCCAATATATTTCATCGAAATCATTTAAATTCAACAAACCAATGCGATGGTATAATAGAAAACATTCCGTTTCTCAAATTATGGCACAATTTCATTTCATTTTAAACATGGATGCATAATCGTAGAAAATATAAGTACGACACTTCAATAATCACAAAATATATTTGAATTTAATTCCATACGTCGAGACAATATATATTAAAAGCATGTTTTATTAAAAATATGATAAAATTAGGTTCTACTATTTCATGCAAGAGATTAGGGTTCCACTCACCTTCTTAGAGATGGTGGTCACTCCCTATTTTCAAAAATTATCCAATCTGACTTCTCGAGTTTCCAAAAAATTAATCTAATCAGATCATCACAATTTAATATCAGATAGTAGCCTATTAACGGATTTTCCATTTTCTTTCCTAATTAATACAACCTTAATTTACACTATCTCCTTTCTATATTCTCGTTTCATAAATTTCGAATCATTGGTTCACAAATGATCAAATTTCTAATTTTTCTTATTTTTCTAATTTTCCTTGAATTTAACGTATTTCAGAATATATATATATACAATTTCCGATACTAAATTCAATATAATTTCGACAAAATTAATTCAAATGTTAAGGAGATTGCATTTCTCTCACCTAGGGTTTTCTCGGAGCGCAGACCTTCGTCCGAATGTTTCCTCGACCACTCAAAAATCTGCAATGCTCCCTATTAAGACAAGATTTATTAACTAGGTCATAAACACTTAGATTTGGATCAAAACCCTAAGTCAATTACCTGCGTAGAGGTTCGTGGGCTCGCGGGTCAGCAGGCTAGCGGGCTGCAGTAGACTTCGTGAGCCGCAGTGGGCTTGCGGGTCAGCAGGCTAGCGGGTTTACGGGCCGAAGTGGGCTTCACGGGCCGCAGTAGGCTTGCAGGCTTGTAGACTCGCGGGCTGGCACGCTCGTGGGCTGGCGAGCTCATGGGCTGGAGCGTGAGCTCGCGAGCTGGACTACAGTCGCGCGATCGTGAGTTGCGCACGCTAGCTGGAGCGCGCTCGTGCGCAGAAGCTCTCGTGAGAAGGACTGTAGTCACGCGCTCACGAGAAGGACTGCAGTCACGCGCGTGCGCAGAAGTGCTCGCGAGCAGGACTGGGTGAGAGAGAAACCGAGAGATGAAATAGAGAGAGAGAAGAACGGGGTTATGCTGGTGGAGGATCGAGGTGGAGGGCGAGGCGGAGAGAGAGCAACGGAGGGAGATTCGCGGGGGAGGGAGAGAGAGAGAGAAAGAGAAAGAGATTAGGGCTAAAAGCAGTAATCCAATTTGGGGGCTGCTGCGTTTTGGCCAAAACGCAACGCTTCCCTCCTTTTTTTTTTGGTTTTTTTAAGGTTCCAATTTTTAACAAAATAGGATATGCCTCAAATCGGTAATACATATACTTTATATATACCAAAATTCTCGATTTAAAGCCCCAAAAATAAAAAATTAAAATAAATAAAAATTTATATATATATATATAACTGAGAAATATTTTATTTAATTTATGAACAGGAGTACAAAAGTATGGCACGGCGTTACATAAGATATGTAAATTGACATTTAGAAGATAGTAAATGTTAATATATTTTATTGTGATTATATAGTAAATGTTATTAGATATTATTATCTGTTAATTTGACTACCGTGGTTAGCTTAATAATAAATATCACTATCATTTTATCATGAGAGATAAATAATTTTACTAATTTTCACATGTGTTATTATAATAGTAAATGTTATTATTTTATAGTAAATGTTACTATATTTTCTTGTGGTTAGATAGTAAATGTTACTATATTTTTTTGTGGTTAGATAGTAAATGTTACTATATGTTATTATCTGTTAATTTGACTATTGTGATTAGTTTAATAATAAATGTTACTATTCTTTTATCATGAGAGACAAATAATTTTACTATCTTTCACATATGTTATTATAATAGTAAATGTTATTATTTTATAGTAAATGTTACTATATTTTATTGTGGTTATATAGTAAATGTTATTATATTTTATTATCTGTTAATTTGACTATTGTGGTTAGTTTAATAGTAAATGTTACTATCTTTTCATCATGAGAGACAAATAAATTTACTATATTTCATATCCGTTATTATAATTGTAAATGTTATTATTTTATAGTAAATGTTATTATATTTTATTATACTTATATAGTAAATGTTATTATATCTTATTATCTATTAATTTGACTATTGTGCTTAATTTAAGTAAATGTTACTATCTTTCTATCATGAGAGATAAATAAATTTACTACTTTTTATATCCGTTATTATAATAGTAAATGTTACTAAGTAAGTGTTATTATTTTGTAGTAGTAAACATTACTATTTTATTGCATGCAAGAATGCATGCACACTCCTAAATGGTAGTGCCGCGGGCCAATGGCGGCTGTGCTGGGCGTGCAATAATGCATGCATGCTCAGGCCTGGACGACTATGCCGTGGAGGTCAGCGCGGCTGTGTTGCTGGTAAAATAATGCATGCGTTGGTATGCCTGGACAGCTGTACCACTGAGGCCATCGCAGATGTGCTGCGCATGCGAGAATGCATGCGTGCACATGCCTACATGGTTGTATCGCCGGCATTGGCGTGACTGTACCATCCAAGCATTATCGCATGCACGGTTTTGAAAATTGAATTATATTACATATGTGATAAATATAAATGTATAAATGTGATAAATATAAATGTGGTAAATTTGGTATAGGTGGTTAGTATAGTAAGTGGATTGTAGTAAATTTAGTGGATTGTGAGTGTGGTAAACTCACTAAGATGAGTAAGTGTAGTGTTTGATTCATATGTAAGATGATTAGTTAAGATGAATGCTTAGTGTGGTATTTGATTCATATCGCATGCTCGCACGGTGGAGAAAAAAAATGATTTGTATTCTACTATATTATTGTACATCTCTTGTTACTACTATATTACCACTACCACTATACCATTAGTAAATATTACTTGTATATTACTACATCTATCTCAACAACACGTAATCTTATTTTATTATTACTGTATTGCTATATTAGGTAAATATTACTATATATTTAATCTGTGTTATTAGTACTATATAGTAAATATTATTAGAATTTACTATATACTATCACTAGTAAATATTACTAGCATATTACTACATTACACTATATATTTTCGCTTATTATTACTACATTTGGTATTAACATAAAAATTTATTATCTTATTTTAAATAATAATATTAATTATATTATTATACTTAATTTATATTTCAAAATTTTTATAAATAATGAGTGTGGTGGATATTATTTAAATTATTTGTATTAATTACACTGAATTCAAATTTATATTTTAAATTTTATAATTAAGCTATAAAATATATTTTAAATTTTATAATTAAGAAATAGTAATATTATATTATAGTAATAGTGATAGAATGGAGAAAAAAGGAAAAAAATAGAGTGATGGTGAGATAAGGAAATGTACGTTGTAATAAAGTAACGTTTACTATTATGTTACTATATTATGTTACTATTACATTATTGACACTATTACATGTACATATATATATATATATATATAATATAATAAGTAATAATATAATTATATTGTTCTATTATATGATATTATAACTATATCACTATATATTATTACAATATTATATTATATTTATATACTATATTTATGTAGGTAATATATATTGTAATACTATTATACTTACTATTATCTTATTATCACACGTTATTAATACTATTACATATATATTTAAATAAATAATAATTAATTCAAAGACAATAAAAAAAAACATAAACGCAAAGTGAAAGAAAAAAATAGAGGTGAGAGTGAGATGAGGGAAAAAAAAAAGCTAAGAGTGAGATAAAAAAAAAAGAGTGATACAGCGGGAAAAGAAGGAAAGAAAAACCTCATACATCAATAAATTATGGTACAGTGGTTAAAACACTATAAAAGTAATGGGAAGTCGTGGGATCAAACCCGCATGCTAGTACTTTTTGTCAAAAAAAAGATGGTGGTGGGCGCGGCTGTGCCACGGGCTCCATGCACGCTGCTCTGTTATTTAAAATTTTAATTATATTAATTTAATTAATATAATTTAAATTATTAATATTATTAATATAAATTATTCAATGATAATAAATTAATAATTTATATAATATAGTGTTATAATTTATTTTTTATTATTTGATAATATAGTATTATATGATACATTTATTATAATAATAGAACTATAAATTATAACAAATTATAAATAGTTTCATAATATAAATTTATAAATTTATTATAATTATTATTATTAGTATTAATTTAAATAATATAATTATTACCAATGTAATTAGTAAAATTATTATATTAGTATAATATAATATTAGTATGTTATACAACTTAATTATCATATTCTTTAATTATAAAATCTAAGATATAAATCATAAGTGTTTTTCTTCATTTCTTTGGTATTGAAAACTTCATATAATTCAGGATTTGTATCCTCATTTTCATTTCATTTTTTTAATTTGTATTTATTACCCTAAATGTTACTATTGTAGTTATATAATAAATGTTACTATATATTATTATCTATTAATTTGACTATTGTGGTTAGTTTAATCATAATAAATGTTACTATATGTTATTATTTATTAATTTTGACAATTGTGGTTAATTTAATAGTAAATGTTACATCATGAGAGACAAATAAATTTATTACATTTGACATATGTTATTACAATAGTAAATGTTATTTTTTATATAATAAATGTTACTATATTTTATTGCGGTTGTATAGTAAATGTTACTATCATGAGTGTTTACGCCTGGACGGCTGTGTCGTAGAGGCAAGCTAGACGGCTGTACCGCGGAGGTAAGCGCGACTGTACCGCTCATGCAATAATGCATGCGTGGGTATGCCTGGACGGCTGCACCGCGGAATCTAGCGTGGTTGTGCCATGCATGCGTATGCACGCTTGGACGGTTTTACTACAGGCGGCAGCGCGGCTGTAACTTGCAAGCATTATCTATGCATGGCTTTGAAAATTGAATTATGCGAACGGCCACATGGCTAGAGGAAGCCCTGCATCTTTAGCAAAGTCCAAGTTCTTTGGTTTAAGTGACAACAATTTCTCCTCAATAGCAGCGTACGAGCCAAATTGCTTGGGATGTTTTAATACTTTCTCACTGATATCACCGTAGAATTCATTGCCAACTTTTAGTTCCTTCACTTGGCTGCTCACCTTTACCACCACACTATCAACATAAATGCCTGGAACAGTTTATAGCACAATAAGAGTTGTTCCAATTCTTGAAATTGGCAACTAATTCAAGATTTGGTATAAAAAAGAGTGCATAAAGGGCTATATTACGATGCTTCTCATATTAAATGAAACATCGTTCTATAATTCCTCCATAAATGCTTCGCATGTGAGAAAAGATCAAAAGAAAGGTGGAGAAGAGAAGAGAGAGTGAGAGAAGACGAACCTATGAGATGAGTGGAAGAGAGAAAAACTTTCGTCGATTTGTATGGAGACAAGTTGTCCTTGTCGATTTGTATGAGATGAGCGGTTGTCCCGGCCGCTGGTAAAGGGGCCATTGGTAAATGACACATTTTTTGTAGTGCTTCCTCCCACTTCCTCCTCCTCCTCTTTCGTATTTGGCGCTATTTCGTGGTGCCAAAAGTTTAGCGCTAACACTATTACATATTGGTTTTGTTGAATATTTAGATTTTGCCACTATCAAGAAAATATTCTTTATTAATTAATCTTTCTCATTCTGTCATTCTCTTTTGATTTCATTTACTTCTCTTTTCCTATATTTCATTTATTTCTCCGCTTTATTTTTGCAATGGATAAGAGATGGATATATTTTTATATTTTTAATCACTCTATTTTCATTCTTCTTCTTCGTATTATGTATTGTGATGTGGTATGATAACAAGTGGTAAGAAATAGTAATAGAGTGTTTTTTAACCAAAAATAGTAAAAAAATGGTAACCATGGAAACATAGTAATAAATGTATATCAACTAACAAATGGCAACAAATTATATTGTTTCATAATATAAACTTATAAATTTATTATAATTATGATTATCGATTTTATTTGATTAATATTGTATTACCATAATTTAATATTATTATGTTATACAACTTAATTAATTATCAATATTAATATTACTAAGTAATACTACTTACTAATTTCAATAATCATATTCTATTACTAATATCAAATAATTACTAATTTCAAATTATAACACTATATTATCTGATAATTGATCAATAAATTTTCAAAACTCTAACACCATATTCTATAAATTGCTAATTTCATATAAATTGATAATATTAATAATTTTGTACTTTTAAATTAATAATGTTAATAACTTTATATTGAGTTGTCATGTGATTAATCAAATGGACATAATTAACACAACATAGAGTTCATGGTAAGGACCATACAGACATGTGCTATATATAGTAAATGTAGTAATAGCATGGTAATAAGTAGTAAAAGTTATATGAAATGAAATAAAATGTAATAAGTGATTTTTTCAATCGGAAAGACTGTAGCGATATTGATTAAAAATATAAAAAAACTGAGACGGAAAATAAGCGCTAGTATAAAAAAAATGAGAAATTAAGAATGAAATGAAAAAAGAGGTGGAAAAAAAGCGCAAAAGAAAAAATTGACAAGTTTTAAAAATGTTGCATTAATTATGACTAAAACAAAAAATTAGAAAAAATTCAAACTGCAATGGAAATAAAAAATAATAAAATGTAATAGTTATATGATAATACTTACCCGTTGTATAATAACACTTACCATGATAATACCTACCATGCATGATAACACTTACCACAAAATAATTTGTAAGCTTATCATGCATGATAATACTTACCTATTGTATGATAACACTTACCATGATAATACCTATCATGCATGATAACACTTACCACAAAATAATTTGAGAGCTTATCATGCATGATAACACTTACACACATGATAACACTTATCACAAACTTACATGATAAGAACGAACTTAGCAGAGTTAGCATATGCATGTTTAGCAAGTTACATGAACTTATCATGATAACAACAATTAACGACGCGAATGAAGTTACCATACCAAATTACGGGATAACCTATATTTATATTCTATCTCTCTCTCTCCTCAAATCTTTAACTTTGCCTTACTACTCTATATTTTATTTATACTTTTTTTTTTATTATTTACTAAGTTAACTTTGTTTAGCAAAATTACCATCAATACCGGAGTTATCTAGGAAAGTTACTATAATAAGAACAAGTTACTTGATAACAGTCGACAACATAACAAGTTACCTAGGAAAAATTTTTTAGTTGCTAATTAGATTAATGGTGCCCTAAATCTAAATCAAAGAAAATACTGGCGCCAAACTTTTGAGTGTCAATTTTGTTAGTGTGAAGAAATGGCACCAAAAAGGAGGAGGGTTGAGGGTAGCACCAAAGAGAAGGACGAGAGGAGGTTTGGCACCAAAGAAGGGGAAGAGGTGGAACTTAGTATCCGAGGAATAGTTGCAAATTGTAAGTTGTAATTTGTAATTTGTAACGTTTGTTAAGAAAAAATTTAGGTTACAATAGAGAAAAAAGAAGAGAAAAAAAGAAGAGAAAAAAAAGAAAATAAAAAAATAAAAAAATTGAGTGAAGATGAAATAAAGGAAAAAAGAAGAAAAATGTAGTGAGATAAGAAAATGGAAAAAAAAAAGGAAAGTGATAGAAAGAAAAGAAAACAAAAAAAAGACGTGCACGGCTATACCGAAGGGGCCGCACGGCTGTACCGCGCAAGCAAGAGAGCATGCGTGCACATGCCTGCGCGGTTATACCGTGGGGGCCCGCATGGCATTACCGCGCAAGCAAGAGAGCATGCGTGTGCATGGCTATGCGACTATACCGCGGGGGCCGCACGGCTGTACCCTACAGGCGCTCTACCCGTGCTGCGAAACCCGCGTAACCTACATAATGATATAATTAATATTATTATTTTAAATAATATAATCATATCAAATTATCTAAATATAAAAATATATAATTAAAATTATATAACAATATAAGAAATATACTAACATGTAGTAATGTAATAGTAATATTTACTAATACTTGACGTAATTATATAGTAATAGATGTAAAAATCTTCTATTAATTGTAAAACAAAAACAATGATAAAAGAGAGTAAAAAGCATATAATAATCAAAATTTTAAAAACTAAAATGTGAAAAAGCGGGAAAAATGGTGGTTTTGAAAATTTTGTTTGGTGGTAAACAAAATATATACTATAAGCCCTCCCTTATTCGAAAACATCTAAACTTCATATTTCCTTCAAAAACTCTTCTCCCCTCCAACCTTTCAAAATTTCTAACTCAAACAAAATCTCATTCCCGTCATATAATTTCATCCAAATATTTTCAACAAATCTCTTTTTTTTGAAATATGGGACGAAATAAATGAAGAATGATGCTAACCACAAAGAATCAGAACCATCTGACAAATAGGTTGAGTCTGAAGAAGCCCAATCATCCCAAGATGATATCCCGAGTTTAGTTTAGTTTATGTTTATATTTAAAAATAGATCATTTCATTTTCATAATATATTTTTATAACATATGACTATTATGATGGAATGAGAACAAAGTCATGATCTTACTAATTTGATGAGCAATGTTTTTATGCCTGGAAGTGGACAATAAGATGAATTGTTGAACTTCGTTAATGAAACGAGGCTTATTGCTAGTATTAAGGTACAAATATCATTTCTTTACTTCTTATCATAATCTAACTAATTTTACTTTTATATTTAAACAATAATTCAAATTATTTGTATTTGTATTGTTAGCTTCATTTTATTACTACCGAATAGAATGATACCATATAACAGATGCTGGATGCTGGAACTGTCACGGATGCTACAAATACTAGAATTTTTTTGGTGATCGAAGTCAATATTTTTGCCAATATTTTTGACATGAACATTTCATTTTAGAAGATATGAAGATATATAGTTGTCTGGGATTTACAATCTTTTTCTTTCTCTTGTAGTATCCAAGATTATGTTTATTACTTTTGTAATTTCTGTAATTTATGGTGTCTATATCATTTTCATGTATATTCTAATGATCATGATATAAAACGTAATTCATTTCCTAAAATATGGTATTTTACGCTAATAATATTTCCTAACTCTTTTCATACTCACAATTGTAATATTTTCTATAATACTTTCTCTCGATAACCCGCGCCTGTCTATCCAATGATAAAGTAGTAATATTTACTACCAATAAAAAAGTAACATTTACTAATTCTCTAAGCGACGGAAAAGTTATAATAATTACTAACACTTATCATAACCGACAAAAAAAATTGTAATATTTTCTAATATATCTAGTTCTATATTTACCAATGATAAATAGTATAACAATTATTAACAATTATAGTGAATGATAATAAAGTATTAACATTTCCTATGTGGTAAGAACCGACGGTACTGTAGTAATATTTACCAATATTTGTATTTTCCGACGATAAAAGTAATAACATTTTTTAATGTACTCATTGGGACAATATATAGTTGTAAGAATTCTCGACGGTTATATTGACTGATGATAAATGTAGCAACAATGTAATAACTTTTACTATCCCTGTACAAGTTGACGATAAAAGTATAATTTTTACTTATCCTTTACAACTGATGATAAATGTAGTAACTTTTACTAACTTCTTTACAAATGTGATAATAAATGTAGTAACTTTTACTAACTAATTACAACCGATGATATAAAATTGATTTTTACCAATACTTTTCTAATCCGTCTAGATGTTCAACATGCTCCAACGATCATGACAAGTGTTGGGATAGGTCTATCCCAACCCGTGTTTAGCCAACTGAACCTCTATCTGTCGGAGAAGACTTTATCGACGGGTTTATCACATATTTCTCACGGTTTTCATCCGTCTCCATAATCCATTTCCGTTGTAGTGATGTGTGGGTGCCCGCGCGGTAGCCCGGGCATGCACAGGCATGCCTGCGTACGGCTCTACCGCATAGCCAAGCGCGGTCTCCCGCATATGGCCACACGGTCCCCCGCACATGCCTCCATGGTCCCCCGCGTAGGCAAGCGTAGTGCATGCATTATTAATATTATTAATTTAAATAGTATAATGATATGAAATTCTTAATAAATAATATAATGATATTAAATTATTAATATATATAATATAATGTTATGATTTATTTTTAATTATTAGATAATATAGTATTATAATATGAAATCATGATAATAATACATTAATTATCAATATTATATAATTTTATATAAATTCAAAAGAAAAATAGTTAATAACAATAATATTAATTTATTTTAATTCACATTTAATTTACAAGTTTATACTACAAAATTAGAGCATTGAGGTGACGGTAGCATTGAGGTGACGGTATAATATTATTCGTTAGGAAAAGTTTAGCAATCATCAGTAAAGATTAGTTTAGTAATGGGACGGATTGAAAACAGTCAATATATGACCGTTTTTACTGTCTATCTAACTATACCATCTGCATAAATTCTACATTTATGCTAACTCATATATTATATAGTCTTTAAAACTATGTTCAATTCAGACACTTATTTTTTGTAGTCAGTAAATAAGGCATAGTTTTAGAAACGGTTTAAAAACAGTCTCGATATGAGTACTTCTACTCACTAATTAAGCATATCGTTTTCATAAGTTTCACACAAATCTGATGATTATTATTTGTGGTTAATAAATATGACAAGGTTTTAGAGACGGTTTGAAAAATATCTCTAAATAACTCTTCTTTACTATCTAGTTAACCATATCGTGGATATAAGTTGTATATCTGTGCAAACTTATTTATTGTACAGTCTTTAAAACTTATGTTCAATTCTGACGATTATCATTTGTGGTTAGTAAATATCACTACAAAATTAAATTCCTATACCGACGGTAACTTTTATTATTGGTAACCTTTAACAATGGTTTTTTTCTTGCTTATGCCAACGTCTTTTACAAAACCGTAGGAAAATAAATACATATTTCAATGGTTTAAATTATAATGTCGAGAAAAGTTTATGAACCATGAGTAAAATTAACACAGCCGTCGGTAAAAATGATATTCAATTTCTAATGCCTATCATTTGTCGTCGGTAAATATAATATTTTTAGGGATGGTTTGAAAATAATCTGACTCTTCTTTAGGGTCTGCTGGATCTATTTAACCATACCGTCTGTATAAATGATAATTGTAAATGCTATATACAATTATAATTATAACGGTTTTAGTCTATATATATTTATATAATTTTTAGGAACAATAAAATTTTAAAGTTAATGTAAAAGGGGTAATTTATAATGTGTATTGTAATAAGTTATAACATGATAAGCAATGGTAATAACCTAGTGGTAAGATGTTATAATACGGTAATAAGTCTGCTATAATAAGTAATGGTAACAAATGGTAATGGTAAGATGTTATAACATGGTAAGATCGTAAGATATTATAACTTGTGATAACTCTGTGAGTATAAAAAATTTATAAAAAAATTAGAATTACTATTTTCTAATAATATTACTATAATATTATTATAAATTATAAATTATTAGAATTATTTTGAGATACATAATATACTATCTCCTAATAATATTACTGTATATATTATTAAGTAAGTAAAGTAAGTGGTAATAAGTGGTAAATAAGTAAGTGGTAATTAATAAATAACTATTATTATATAGTAAATTTATTGCTAAGAAGAGAAAAATTGGATTTATAATGAGTTTTTATATAACAATTTTATAATTTTTTAATAAATTTTCTTTGTCCTTTTCTCTCATTTTTTCTCTGCTCTTTTGTTTGAATTCCTTCAAACTTGATATTCTTTGTTTCCTCGGTGTTCATCCTCACGTTGGATATCATCTCCGCACGGACCGTATTATGATCAGATATTAGAAGTTTGAGAAAATATTCTTTCCTTAAGAAATTAAAATCCTGCATTTCATGAAATGAAACAATTAATAATTTTAATACAAATACAATACAAAATTGAAATATGATGTGAGAGAACATACTTCTTTACTTGGTGTACTTAAAAACATTCTTGGTTCCCATATTTCCAAAAACCTCATAACAAATATTCTGCAATCATTTCTAATATATAAAAATTATTTTAGGTATGCATTATCATAAAATCAAAATTATGTAGTAAATTGTATCTAACTTACGTGTTAGGTTGCTGTGGAATTTCAACACGAACAATGTTGGAAATATGGAGAGAATTTTCATAAATCCTTGCAATACAATTTTTCTTAAAATTAAGGAAAATATTATAGTTTATAATTGAATAAAATTTGATATTTAAATATATTAAGTAATAATTACCATGAAAGTTTGAAAGTTAATATCTTCATGACCTCTATAACCAAAGTCTAGGTAGTACATAATTTGATTGTGTAAAGCAAAACAAAATCAATGTTCCTTGAAAAGAACAAGGATGAAAACCTAAAAAAAAATAAGGTATATATTAATATATACCTTATTAATAGAAATGTATAATAATAATGTCTAATGTTAAAGTACTCACTAGATTACACAATCGATAGTCGAATCCAAGTATTTCCTCAGACAAACAACTATCGACCATCGAAATATTCTAGTTATTTTGATTGTCACAAGCAGAAATGACGGACATCTACATTAGAAACCATAACACCTATATGAGAAAACTATGATTAGACTGTGCATATGTGAGAAAAGAAAATAATGCAAGGAGTATTATGTGTATATGAATATAATAAGTGGTCATGGCAATTGACTTAGGTGTTGAGGAAAGATTAAGAATATATCAAAAAAGAAGATGAAAATAGAAAAATACTTATAGAAAACCATAATGGCAAAACACATCTAAAGAAAGTGCAGTAGGTGATGTTAAGTAAACGTATATAGCAATCCATAGTCTACAAACGTGCCATTAGAAAGAAAAATTGATAAATTCATACCAACGTGCCAATCCAATGAGGTGGTACCAATTCATAACTATCGCTCCAGCTTATATAGTATCCATCAATATTACAAAAAATTGTTCTATCAATTGTCAAAAAAATTAGATTTAGTAACATATATCACAATAATAATCAAATGAGAATGATTATAACACCCTTCCTGTCATTATTTTTCATAGCTTTTCGTCCATAAAAAAGCCAAATATTTTCTTCTTCATCAGAAAAAATCTTAGAGTTAGCAAAGGGAAAGGGAAAGTTAGAAACTATAGAAAATGTTTTATCCTTATCCTTCATTTCAGTTAATGTATTCACAACTCTATATAATTCAACATCATCAGGTTCATCTTCAAGCTCCTCAGGCTCCGACCTTTTATCCTCATACCTTTTATTCTCCAAACTATCCTCCAAATCTTGGCCTTTCTGCTGTTGGTCCTCATTAAAATGACTGTCCTTACCCTTTGTTTCGTCTTCTTTCTCCTCTTCTTGCTCATCATCATATTCAAAGAGTTTGCGCAAGAAATCGGACTGAATTCGAATTGACTCCTTCAAAAAAATTTTAATTTCCTGTTTTATATCAATTTTCTACAAAATTGAGATCACGGAGTAAGTCATTGGTAAGTAACTACACTGTGGTGAGATAGTAATGTTTGTGATTTTACCTTTTTTATTTTTTCTCCAACTGATTCAACCGTTTCAATAGATTTTGCAACAAATCTTTTGACATTGGACAATAAACCTTATAGTGAAACTCAAATTACATACAATTCTAAACAAATATAAACAACTTAAATCACACAATACAATATAAACTTAACTTACATTTCCATGCTCGAATCCCACTCTTCGATTTACACGATCCGTCGTCCAATACTGAATAGGTTGTTTTGTTATTTGTCCTCCTAAATCACCAATTTTTACATTCTCAAAATAAAGATCTGTGTGCACAAGACCAATATTATTATGGATATATTTATTAATACTAAATTATAATATTTATAAAAAATGAATTAAATTATATTAAAAACTTATCATAAGTAAAAATAAACAACCACCGATTCCTTTTTTTTCCTCTCTTCCTCCTCTCTTTCATTATTTATAACACCTTTGAATTGATAGACTTCATCAACTAACCATTGTAAGACAAATTTAGCCTAATTGTATTGGTCAGTATTCTCCACATCAGTAGTAGCACTGAGGTGTCTTGAAGCAGGGTAAACATTTGTTGTGGGACATAAAAAACATCCAAGCAGAAATAAAAGAAAGTATTGTCTAAACTTCAGAGAAGATGAGGCATCTTCCATCTGCATCTCTTGCATATATTGTTTTAATTGACTATACTTAAGTTTTGAAAAGTTTTTTCTCATCTCTAAGGATACAGTAGATAAACAATCCAAAACATCCCGTCCTTTATAAGGAATTCCTAAAATTCAGCACACATCTTCGACTGTCAGCTTAAAATTCTGGTTTAAACCGATAGAAAGACATTTTTCTATAGGTTCAAACCTCATTATCATTTTTTCACATAATTTTTGACTTAGTGTATCACAACTAAGTTTCAAAAGGTTACCGAATCCCATATTTTTAACTATAACTTTCATATCATCGCTAAGGGTAGAAAATAACTCTTTTATTTGCTTAGGAGAGCACCTCATTTGAATCGGTATCATGGTCTTTACCCTTGTACCAGTCTTTACCCTTGTACCAATCAATGTTGTTTCATACTTGTCATTTTCCTCCTCCTCCCATGTCTATTAAAAAAATCACATTAACTTGCATTAAAAACTTTATTCAACTCAAAATATACATAATCAAAATAATAATAATAATAATAATAATAATAACTAACGGTTATTGGAAGCAAGTATCATGTGATTTTCTTCTTGGACTCCTTTCTGATGCAAAAGAAATTCAAAATTAATTTAAATTAAAATTTTGTTTACATTTAAAATCATAAATCACATAAAAATAAACTAATATAAATTTTAAAAAAATTTAAAAATATTAGTAAGAACTAACTAAAATTATAACATAATTAACCTAAAATTAAAACTTAACTCACCTTTTCTCAGATGCCTCCTTGCTCGTGTTAACTGTATCTTTCATTTTTTGTTTGTTTTTTTTATTTTCTTTTCAAATCTACCAAGAGTGGAAATCTTCTTCTCAATCACAGCACGAAGCAACCAGATCTTCTTTTCTTCTTTTCTTCTTTTCTTCTTCTTTCTTCTTCTTTCTTCTTTCTTAAAATTTTCAGAAAAATAAAATATTAAAATGTTAAGTTTCTACCATTAGATTAAATGTTAGTAATTTGAGATAATTTTACTTGTCGATATTATATTGATGTTACTTGAAAAGACAATGGCCTACAAAATTTGAAACTCCCAGCAACAAAACCCAACCATTGGATTTAAAACTCCCAAGAACAAAACCAACCATTGGATTTAAAACTCTATCAATTATTTATGCAATTACTGTTGCTTATTACTTTCTTACTAGTTATTACGACTTACTACTATTGCTTATTACTTAGTAGCTAATAACTACTTACTATGCTGCTTACTAGCTTTAACTACTTACTACTTTTACTACTACTTCTTACTAGCTTTACAACTGCTTACTTACTATATAGTTACTATAGCTTACTACTATTACTTATTGCACACTATTTACTACCTACTATTACTTACTACATACTATTTACTACCTACTATTACTTACTACTACATACTATTTACTACTTATATATATATATATATATATAATTATATAATATCCTAGGAATTCAATATAAAATAATAAATGAGATTATAATAATTCTACATTATAAATTAATTAAATATAGATATAAATCCAATTATATAAAATTAATAACAATAATAATGAAAGAGGATAATAATTTAATTATTTATTTAAAGAATGTATTATTAGTAATCAAAGGATAAACCAAAAAATTGTATTTATATATTCTATATTCTTATATATATTATATATGGTATATATATTATATATATTATTCTTATATATATTATATATAAGAATATATATTATATATATTATTTATGGTATGTTAATGAAGTTGGGTGGAATTTTTATTATTTCTCTTGAATGCAATCACACCTCTGCACATATGTCCACAAATGTTCGCAAAAAGGCTATTCATTTACATTTACCTGTGAAGTTTACTTGCATGCCATATGCCATATGCAAACAAAAACCTAATCTATAGGAAGTTCACTTGCATGCATGCCATTTGCAAACAAAAACGGAAGTTCTCACTTGCATGCCATATTCAAACAAAAACCTAATCTAAAGCTAGGTATATTTGGACAACAAACAAACTATTCATATTCATTCATTTAGTGTTCACATGTGATCTCGGCATATGCAAACCCATAATATCCAAGAAAGAGACAAAGAAGGATAGATTTGGTTCAACACTTGTAAATTTTTCATATCTCAATCATACAGGTGTGGATTTGTTGGATGATCCTTATGTGTTGGCAGTTCAGGCAAAGAAGGTATTTTATATAGTGGATGAAAGAGATAAAGGATGGCTTGTTGTAAAGCATGTTAAAGTTAGAGATGAATTTGACATAGGTGATGAAGTAAACCTGAATTCAGAAAGTAACACTTCAAACAATCAACAGGTGTGGGTTCGGAGTAATATTGATGAAGACGAAGGGAATGTATCAATATACATGAATGATGATGATGATATTGATAGAGTAGGATGGGATGAATATTTATATGAAATGTAATTTTGTTAGATTATATAATCATTGTTTTGTTTTCTCCTGTAATGAATGGTAATGGTAATATGTAGTGTACAAAAATGGAGTGATATTAATCATGAAGTGATATGAGTATAATAGATCATAACAAGCGGTCACAAGTGGTAATAAGTAATAATTGATATTTCTCAACAAGTGTCAATGGTAACAAAGTGGTATATTCAAATTGTAAGAAGTGGTAAGAAGTAATATTCCTTGTGTGCATTGACAAGTGGTATGTTATATAACCAAGTAATATTCCTTGTGTATGAAATGTAATTTTGTTAAATTATGTAATCATTGTTTTGTTTTCTAATGGTAATGGTAATATATAGTGTACAGAAATGGTAATAAATGATAACAAGTGATATTGATCATGTGAAGTGATATGAGTATAATAGACGGTAACAAGTGGTAATAAAGTGTGCATAGTAACAGTAGTATATTCAAATTGTAAGAAGTGGTAATAAGTAATATTCCTTGTGTGCATGATATTGAGTGACAAGCGGTATATTATATAATGAGTGACAAGTAATATTCCTTGTGTGTATGAAATGTAATTTTGTTAGATTATATAATTTCTCCATCTAATATGCTCTAATGAATGGTAATGGTAATATATAGTGTACAGAAATGGTAATAATATGTTGTAATAAATGGTAATGATAATACGTAGAAATGGTAATAAGTGATAACAAGGAATATAATAGATGGTAACAAGTGGTAATAAGTAATAACTATTATTTCTCAACGTGCATGGTGCATGGTAACAAGTGGTATATTCAAATTGTAAGAAGTTGTAATAAGTAATATTCCTTATGTGCATGATAATAACGAGTGACAAGTGGTATATTCAAATGGTAACAAGTGATAACAAATTCTAACAACAATACAAATATATTGTTATTACAAAATATTTGGTTTTTATATAAATATTTTAGTGAACACTATATTTAATCTTTGTTTAAATTTAGTTAAGCAACCAATGCAAACTTTGCGAGTATTTTAATTATAATTATTAATTATATGTTATGTAGTAATTGGAAGGTTATAATACATATGGACATAAGTTAACACAAGTTAATGTGGAACTAAAAATAAGAGTGTGTAGAGAAAAAGGAGAGGATAAATATCTTATTTTTCATTTTTCAATAATATAATAAAATAATAACTACCAACATAATTAAATAATATTAAATATAATTTAAATAATATTAAATATGATGTAACATAATTAATTATATCATTACATTTCATTTCATAATTTCATCCTCAATTATAAAATCAAAAATTAAATAAGTATTGTGATATATGGTATAATAATATTATTGGTATAATTATCGCTAGAATAATATAGTAATGATATAGTAACAAAAGATATAATATAATATATTAATATTATAGTGATAATGTAGTAATAAAAGAATGTAATAATAAAATAAAAATGTAGTAACAAATAAAAAAATATGTGTGTGCATGTGTAATAATGATAATGATAAAATGGAGGTAAAGGAAAAGTGGGTAAAGAGAATGATAATATTTTCCAAATTGCATATATGCATATATATATATATATGTGTGTGTGTGTGTGTGTGTGTGTGTGGAGTCATTGCACCACTCCTCTAATTTTCTAATTCTCAGCCAAAATCACATTTCTATAAAAAATTAAACTATGAGTTAATTAATATTATTAATTTAAATAACAAAATAACTACAATGGAGTAAGAAATATTGTGAAGTTTTAAAAAATGGTAAAATATTGAAAAATTGGGTAATAAATAAAAGTGTGAAAAAAGCAGAAAAAAATTACGCTATAAATTATTATACAAAATGTTAAAACTTTTTTTTCCCTCCAATACCTCTCTAAATAATTGTTATTTAATTATTGTATTGAGATATGTGTTATCAGTTTTATTTAATTGTTATTTGCAATTATGCATACTAACCGATGGTAATAAAGTGATAGCAATTAAGTCATGATAAAATCTAATTTAAAAATAATTTAATAATAAATTTTAGATTGAGTGACTTTTTCACTGTTCTAAGTTATCGACATTAAATTGAAAATTATATAAAATCAATATGTAACAAATCTTACCGATTTAAAAATATGAAAAAAAAGAAATATATGAAAGATGAAAAAGGCAGTGGTAATAATTTTAATTTAAAAAAGGTGGTAAGAAGTGCGGAAAAAAGGCGTGTGAAGAAAAAAAAGAGCGGTACAAAATTTCGCGCTTTGTAATTGGATTCTAAGCCAAAAATATTATATTAAGTATAAAGCATTTCTTCTCTCAAAACTCTTACTCTGAAAGCATCTACTCTGCGAACCACCGTAGCTATGGGACGAACTAAACGCCGGATGAATATTGTTACTTAGCATGAAGAATCACAACAATCCCAACAACATGTTCAATATGAAGAAATCCAATCTTGCGAAAATGTTACCCCAGTTATTATTTTAATTTGAGATTTGACATTATCATGGTATCAACTGATAACTCATGTTTATTTTTTCAGTAGTTGTGAAGAAATATAGCGGTCCAACATGCTGTCAAGATGTTTGGGACTTAGAAAAAGGTCAACGTATACTGGTTGAAATAAACAAATTAAATCACAAAAACGTATGCTACCATGACGAATGAAGAGACCCAAGTTAATCCCACGGGTAATATTTTCTTTTATAACCATGCTTTATATTTTTTATAATGGTACTACATGATTGTATTAACTTCACTTTTTTATTCATTTTTTTATTGATAGGAAGAAAGTTTGACATAAACTTGTTGCTCACTTCTTTGTTTAGTTTTGGAAATATGGTGGGATTGTGACGTCTAAATTGTAATGGTAATATTTTTTATGATGAAATGAACGTTTTTTTGTTTCATTTTGGGTTTCACCAAAAGATGTTTTTGTTTTATTTTTGTTTCACCCTCTTACTATTAGTATAAGACAGACATGTTATTATGGAACAAGAATCTTTCTTTCGTCTTCATCTTATATCTATTACTCAATGTAATGTACTACTCAATTTTGGTATGTTAATACAATTCTATTTAAATTTATAATATTTTTATAATTCTTTTATACACACTTAAATCATGTGGTGGTGATAACTAATTTTATATCATTACATTATTTAATTTGATAATAATCAAGGTGTATTTATTTTAATAATAATATTTTTAAAATAAAAAATAATGAAGTAATCGCTCTAACATGCATGGTATTTTCTTACGCCCGGCATGCATGCACCGGCCCCTGTGAGGTATATGCTTACGCCCATCCATCATGCGAGGGCCCCTATGAGGCATATGCTTGAGCCCTTCTTGCGCCCATCTGCCCCTGTGAGGCGTATGCTTGAGCCCTTCTTGAGCCCGTCTGCCCCCTTCTGGTGCCCGTCCGCCCCTGTGAGGGTTATGCTTGAGCCCTTCTTGCACCCGTCCGCCCCTATGAGGCGTATGCTTGCGCCCGTCCATGAAGTAATTCCAGTAATCCATAGTAACACATAGTATGGTAACACAAAATAACATATAGTAACTGTATTTTATCATTCAATGCTAACTACGTTTCGTAATACTTTTCACCCGTCAATTTTTGGCACCATTTTAACTCAATAGTAACCAATCATAAAAAACTAATTTTACTAACACTTTTCTATCTTCAATATTTTAAAACATTTTGTAATTTAATAACAACCGACGTTAAAATAAAAAATTTTACTAACACTATTCTACCGTCAACAATCATTTTGTAACTTAGTGGTAACCGATGATGAAGTAGTAAGATCTCTTAACACATGATAAGTGACTATAAAACCACCAATTTGACTGATATTTTTTTACCGTGGACATTATGTACAATTTCATTACTGAATGGTAACCATCAATATTTAGTACAATTTTGTAACTCATTGGTAAGTGTTAATATTTTCTAACATTTTCTATCTCAATAGCAATCGATGCTAATGCTAGTAACATATGGTAACACATAGTAATCGACCATAAAATCACAAATTTACTAACATTTTGCACCATCAACATTTTGTATCATGTGATAACACATGGTGACTGTAACACAAGGTAACATATGTAACACATAGTAACTGATGGTGAAGTCACTAATTCTACTAATATTTTCTAATGTCAATATGTTGTGACATTTTGTCACTCAATAATAATCGATGATAAAAATTAGTAACGTCTCGTAACACTTTTCTACTATCCACATATTACACAATTTTGTAACTCAATAGTAACTGATCATACAACACTAATTTTACTAACACTTTTCTACCGTCAACATTTTGTAACTCAATGGTAACCGATGATGGAGTAGTAACGTCTCCTAACGTATGATAAGTGACTATACAAACCACTAATTTCATTAACACTTTTCTACCGTTGATAATTTGTATAATTTTGTAACTCAATAGTAACCATCAATATTTGGTACAATTTTCTAACTCATTTCTAGCCGTCAACATTTTCTAATATTTTCTATCTCAATCATAACCGAAGATAAAGGTAGTAACATAAGGTAACACATGGTAACCATCACAAGTTTTACCATCTGATAACACATGGTAATTGACGATACATCACTAGTTTTACCAACTCTATCCTTTCGTCAGTATACATATGCAACATGCTCCAACAGTAGCCCATAGTGTCATGATATATCTATCCCGATTGGTGTATATCTAACTGAATGTGCTTCCGTTGGAGAAAGTATTGCTGACAGATTTGATGAGTTATGCAGACGGTTTTTGACCGTCATCTCAACGCTCTAATTTTGTAGTGTTACCATTTTAATATTTATAATCTACAATTTATACATTTCAATAATTTAGGCATTTCAATGATAATTCCATAATAAGGCCTCTCATCTTGACGCCAAAAACAATTTTCTATTTTAGCACCAATTTAATCAAATTTCTCTTTTTCGCGCCAAAAACATTTTGATTCTTTATTCCTTTATTTAGCACCATTTGAATCAATTTTTTTTGTTAAAAACATTTCCATATTTATTTCATTTATTTCTCTTTTTTTCTACTTTGTTTGCTTTATTTCGTGTATTTATTTCAATGCAAATTTGTGCAAAACATTTGATTTGTATTTAATATAATGTATTCAAAATTAAGAGAAATATATTAGTGGATTAATACATTTCTTGAATTTACATATGTAAATATTCAATCTATCGAAGGGGAAGATATCATGTCTTTGTGTTAAATGTTTCAACGCATTGAGATTTCCTATTCATACGGTCTTCAATCGTTTGTTATGTCATAGGTTTCGACGTGGTTATGATAAGTAGATATATCGTAGAGAGAGTAATGAAAATTTATATCTCATGCATCCAATGTATCCAATCTAGATTGTCACGCCCTGAACCGGGGTCTTGAACAGCCGCCCGTTGCCCTGAATGCTGACTGTATTTTTATAGAAAATTGAGCAGAATCTCCCCATAAATCGGAGGTCTCCTATGTACAACTAAACCTGTTTAAATCTGTATAATTTAAAATCATCCTGTAAATAAAATAAAATGGCCATCCCGGCTTCACAACAACCCACCAACCACAACAGACATCCAGAACAACGCCAGGCTATATAAATTACTAACATTCCTAGCCACAGACTTCTACTGTCATACCCAACTAGAGCATGAGCAGCTGCCACACTGAGGGGGCCTAAGTTTTATATAATTTACAATCAATTTTCCCAAGTTAATATTCAAACACTACGATTTGCCTCAATGCAAATGAAATATGAGAATTTCACAATTTAATGTATATAAATTGTACAGTCAATCCCAAATAAATACACAGTCAACTACGGAGCTCAAGGTCAAGACTTCACAGGGTCAAAAATAAAGTGCGGAGCTCATATCTCAACTTAATTTAAATCTCACCGTTGAAAAACACTCAAATCTACCAACGAGCTACCAAATCTTCTAGAGCCCGAAGTGTCGCTCTAACACAATAATCCTGTCTAAGGAGGGAAAGAAGAGGGGTGAGTATCAAGGAAGATACCCAGTGAGTGAGGGGATTAATCTCAAGTACTAATAGTGTAAGTGAACATTGGAGTGTCAAATAATATCATTCATAACCAATAATTCAAATTTTACAGTAAATCATGATATGTTTGATAAAATGAACTCATTTAGTCATTCACACGTTAACATACATATATGCATCCATTTAAAATCTAGTAGATCATAGAGCAAGCCGACAGGATCCTAGCAAAGGTCAACCATGACAAAAAACAGACGCATCGGGGGTTTCATTATACAAAGAGTTTTTAAAAGTAGCTCTCTACCCCTACGTTGGCCATGAGTTTGCTGGGGTTAACTCATCATCGTGTATAAGACCCCGCCCGGTGCTAGACGGTGGCGTTGCACATGTCCTCCCCCTTATGCGGGTTCAACCAGCCGCACCCATAGCCATTAGACATATAATGTTTGCGGATACCTCCTGCAGAAGCGTATCCGGACAACTCGGTGCCTCTACAAACGCCCTTCGTAGTTACAAATTTATCAAATAATGCCATATCATCATATATTCTCAAGATAGTAGGCATCCAACCCACATAGTCAAATCATCTCATCATATCCTCAAAACAATTCAAATCCGTGTGCTAATATATTTCATCGAAATCATTTAAATTCAACAAACCAATACAATGGTAGAATAGAAAACATTTCATTTCTCAAATCATGACACAATTTCATTTCATTTCAAACATGGATGCAAAATCGTAGAAACATAAGTACGACACTCCAATAATCAAAAAACAGATTTGCATTTCAATTCTATACGTCGAGACAATTCATATCAAAAGCATTCTTTATTAAAAACATGGTAAAATCAGATTTTACTATTTCATGCAAGAGATTAGGGTCCCACTCACATTTCTAGGGAGGTGGTCACTCCCTATTTTAAAAAATTATCAAATCTGACTCTTCGAGTCTCCAAAAAGATTAACCTAATCAGATCATCACAATTTAACATCAGCTAGTAGTCTATTAACGGATTTTCCATTTTCTTCCCTAATTAATACAACCTTAATTTATACTATCTCCTTTCTATATTCCCATTTCATAAATTTCAAATCATTTGGTTCACAAATGATCAAATTTCCAATATTTCTCATTTTTCTAATTTTCTTCGAATTTAACATATTTTAGAATACATATATAGCTTCCGATTCTAATTTCAACCTAAATTCGATAAAATTTATTTCAAACGTTTAAGTGATTGTATTTCTCTCTCATCTAGGGTTTCGCAAATCTCAGACCTAGCTTTCGTTCTCCCGTCGAATTGGTAACTTGTAATATTTTCAAATTTGAACAATATTAGCAACTAACTCAAATTCTAAATACCCAACCCTAGGACTACAACTGACATAGCCGTTACCTGCAGTTAAGAAGCCGTTACCTGCAGTTAAGAAGCCGCGACCTAGGGTTTCTGCGGGGACTGCAGGTGAGCTCTTGAAGGAGACGGCTGGTCGCGGGCTCATGGGATGTCGCAGGCTTGCGGGCCATTGCAGGTTGGTCTGCAGTTGTGTGCCCGCGGGAGGTAGCGTGTTGTTGCGCGCTCACGCTCGCTCGGGGAGGCTCACGCAGGGGCATGCTCACGTTGGGGAGATTGCGCAACGGTGCGCTCGTGCGCAGGTGCGCTCCCGAGCAGGCACGCACTTGCGCTGTGGAGCGCTGGAGTGGGGAAGCGCGCGCTACGGCGCGCTCACGCTCGTGCAGGGAGAATCGCACTGCGGCGCGCTCGCTCGAGGAAGGGCGGAGTAGCGGCGACGCTCGAGGGAGGAAGACGAGGCGGAAGAGCAACGGAGGGGTGGCGGATTCGGGTGAATCCGAAGAGAGAGAGAGAAAATAAAGAGAGAAAGGGAGAGTGAGAGAGAAAGAAGGCAGAGAGGGGGTCGGTGGCGATGGCGGTAGGTGGCGGCGATGGCGAAAAGGGAGCGGCGGGTCACAGGAAGGGGAAGAGGCTGAGAGAGAAAGAGAATGGAAGAGAGAGAGAAAGGGAAAAGAGAAAGAGATTAGGGCTAAAAGCCGTAATCCAATTTGGGGGGGTGCTGCGTTTTGCCTCAAAACGCAGCACTCCGCTGGATTTTTTTTTTACTCTTATTATTATTATTATTTACACACACATAGATATATATATATATATATATATATATATATATATATATATATATATATATATATTCATTTGACACCAAAATTCGCCGATACGGTAAAAATTTAAAATATACAAAAAAAATTCAATTTAAATACCCTAAAATCAAAAATCAAAATAAATGAAAAATTTCTCTCTATATATATAACTGAGAAATATTTTATTTAATTCCTGAACATGAGTATAATAGTTCGGATACTGTAGTGTCGGTGTTACATTTTCTAACCCCCTAAAAACAAGTTTCGTTCTCGAAATTAAAAGAGGACTAAACAGTAAATAAATGGAGGTACTGTCTGCTCATAGCCTCCTCGAGCTCTTAGGTCTCTTCCTCGATCTGGTCACTCCTCCATAAGACTCTGAGTATTGAGACATGGAAGACGTCGTGAATACGGGATAGTTCATCTGGTAGCTCCAATTTGTATGCCACACTTCCGACCCTCTAAAGGATACGGAAGGGCCTAATATATCTGGGGCTCAACTTGCCCCGCTACCTGAATCGTATAACTCTCTTCCAATGAGATATTCTCAAGAAAACCATATCTCCAGTGGCAAACTCAAGAGGTCGCCGCCTACGATCAACATATGCCTTCTGTCTATCTTAGGCGGCTTTCATCCGCTTACGGATGACATTTACTTTATCATTCGTTTCCTCAATCAGCTCAACACTGCTAAGACGTCGCTCTCCGACCTCATCCCAGTATATCGGGGTGCGGCATTTCCTGCCATACAGTGTCTCATATGGGGGCACCCTATACCGGCCTGATAGCTGTTATTATATGCGAATTCGACCAATAGAAGGTGTCGATCCCAACTACCCCATAAATCCATCACACATGCCCTCAGCATGTCCTCAAGGGTCTAAATGGTCCTCTCTAACTGACCATCTGTCTGCGGATGATAGGCTGTACTAAAATTCAGCCTTGTGCCCATTGCCTCCTATAACTTAGGCCAAAATCTGGAAGTAAATTTTGGGTCCTTGTCTGATACTATCGACACAGGAATACCATGCAGCTGAACTATCATATCAATGTAAAGACGTGTCAAGGTCTCCAAAGGATAGTCGCTATGAATAGGAAGAAAATGTGCGGACTTGGTGAGTCGATCTACAATTACCCAAATGACATCATGCCGTGATGAAGTCCGCGGTAGCCATGTCACAAAATCCATAGTAATGTGAACCCACTTCCACTCAGGGATGGGTAAGGGCTATAATGTACCAGCCAGTCGCTGATACTCGGCCTTTACCTGTTGGCAAACTGAACATCTAGTCACAAAATCTGCGATTTTTTGTTTCATGTTAGGCCACCAATAACTATCCTGAATGGGTCGATACATCTTGGTACCATCCGGATGCAATGCATAAGCGGAGAAGTGTGCCTCCTTAAGTATAGCCTTGCGGAGATCTGAATCAGCGGGAATACAAACTCGCTCCCTGCACACTATCACACCATCTCCTCAGATCCTGAAGTCTCCGCCCTCAGCTCTGCGGACTCTATATGCAATACTCTGAAGCTCCTCATCTGTACTCTAGAGCTCTCGGATATGGTCGAACAAAGTCAATCTGATCTCAAATCTGGCTAGTAAGCCTCCCTGATCATCACTAGTCAAACTGACTCCCAAGACTCAGAGTCCCACTAAACAAGAAAGGTAGGCTTTCTCTATCGACTGTGAGGATAATGCTGACTTTCGAATCAAGGCATCTGCTACAATATTCGCCTTACTTGGACAATAGTCAATAATAAGGTAATAATCTTTGAGAAACTCTAACCTCTTCTCTATCTCAAATTCAACTCTTTTTGGGTAAATAGATATTTCAAACTCCTGTAATCTGTAAATAGTCTGCAGGTCACCCCATAAAGATAATGTCTCCATATCTTCAACGCGAAAACTATGGCTGCCAACTCTAAATCATGCGTCGGGTAGTTAACCTCGTATTTCTTCAGCTGTCGCGAGGCATATGTAATAACCCAACCATCCTGCATCAGAACACAACCCAATCCCTATCGGCTAGCATCACTGTACACTATATACTCTCGACTGCTAGTGGGAAGGGCTAAAATAGGAGCGGAAGTCAACCGTTGTTTGAGCTCCTGAAAGCTCACCTCACAACAGTCATCCCAAACAAACTTGACCTCTTTCTGGGTTAATCTAGACAACGGAGCAGCTATCCTTGAGAATCCCTCTATAAATCTGCGATAATACCCCGTCAAATCGAGAAAACTACGAATCTTGATAACTGTTTGTGGCTGCTCCCACTTTACTATAGGCTCAACCTTCTGCGGATCAATATAAATACCCTCTGCGGAGACAATGTGCCCCAAGAATCCAATTTGTCTCAACTAAAACTCACATTTTGAGAATTTGGCATACAACTGCTTCTCACGGAGTATCTGCAAATACCACCTGAAGGTGCTGAACATGATCTTCATCACTCCGTGAATATATCAAGATGTCATCGATGAATACGATGATGAACCGATCCAAATAGTCATGAAAAACTCGGTTCATCAGATCCATAAAAGCAGTTGGGGCATTAGTCAGCCCAAACGGCATGACTAGAAACTCGTAATAGCCGTATCGCGTACGAAAAGCTGTTTTGGGCACATTTTCAGCTCGAATTCTCAATTGATGATAACCCGAACAGAGATCAATCTTAGAGAAAACCGTAATTCCCTGCAGCTGATCAAACAAATCATCTATATGTAGCAGGAGATATCTTTTTTGATGGTAGTTTTGTTCAACTGCCTGAAATCCACACAAAAGCTAAGTATACCATCTTTCTTCTTTACAAATAACACCGGAGCGCCCCAAGATGAAGTTCTCGGGTGAATAAACCCCTTATCCAAAAGTTTCTGTAACTAGATCTTAAACTCTCTCAGTTCCGCAGGCGCCATTCTATACGGCGGAATAGAAATAGGATTAGTCCCCGGTACTAGATCAATCTCGAAATCAAACTCCCGAACTGGTAGTAATCCGAAAAACTTATCGGGGAATACCTCTGGAAACTCCTGTACCATAGGGACATCTTCAAGTCTCGGTCCCTCAATGGTGGTGTCAACAACATAAGCCAGATAAGCCACACTACCATAGTGTACCAAGCATCTAGCCATCATAATAGATATAATACAGCGGGGCAATACTCATCTTTCACCCAGAATACTAACAGTAGCTGCCCGGACCTCCGAAACTCAACCTCCTTCGTGAAACAATCCACAGAAACCCGGTGTAAATTCAGCCAATCCATCCCTAGAATGGCGTCAAAATCCGTGATAGGGAGCGGAATCAAATTTGTCTCTAATACCGCCTCCCCAATACTAACCTCACAGCCCTTATAGACTGTATCTTGAATGATATGCTTGTCAAGAGGAGTGACTACCATAATCTCCTCATCAAGCGGTGAGAGGGTCTATCAGAATGGCGAGTGAACATGTCGCTCACATATGAAAAATTTGACCCGGTATCTATAAGAATATGGGCGTCGATGCCAAATATTCGCATGGTACCTAATTGTGAGGAAGGGAAAGAGATTAAAGATATTTAAAATGCGGAGAAAAGTAGACAAATTCATGTATATATCAAACTAGTTAAGTTTCTAAAACTTTAACTAGTCAAAACTGTATATCGACATCATGATATACAAAAAACTCATACAGAAATACAACAAAAGTACTACACTAAGGCATCTGCGGGAGGATTACCCATAATAATATCAGAATTTGCTTGTGCGTCATCGCAAACACATGAGCCTGGGCCTTAGACTGCTGTCCCGATGGTCCTGGCACTGTATTACTCCCGGCTACAGTCCGAGTGGTAAGAGCTGAATGCGCAGGTGCCCCCTGCTGGCCTGTGCCAGAAGTACCAGTATGACTCTGCAAAGTCGATCCTCCTCGACCTAAATCTGGGCAGACACTCCTAACGTGACCTTGCTTCCTACACTAGAAGCAAGTAATTGGTGCTCTACATGCCCCAAAGGCATGGTGGCTGCCGTATATACGACAGAAAGACTATCTCTGTGTAGTAGCTGTGTAGAGACATTAGGGCCTGATACCCCAAAGCCCTGTGGTCGAGGAGATGTCCAAAAACCTCTACCCTTCTTCAAAGACTGTCCACCCGGTGACCCAGTCTTCCTCTTCTGGTGACTCTTCCTTTGTCGAGCCTCAGCTTGGACGATCTCCTCTTCTCGATATGCTGAATCAATCACCTCTGATAGTGTAAAAGAGGGAGTCACCATCATATACTTCCTGATGCTCAGTTGGAGGCCATCTTCAAACTTGAACCTCATCTGAGCCGGTGTAGCCATATCAGGGACGAATGCTGCTAGTCGTCTGAGTTCAGTCTCGTACTCTGAAACTGATCTTGTCTCCTGGAGTAAGTGTAGGAACTCCGTCTTCATCTGGTCCTATAGGAACGAGGTGAAGTACTTGCGGTCGAACTCTCGTAGAAAGTCTTCCCACCACAGGGTCTGTGTAGCACTGTCACGGATAGCCTCCCTCTACAAGAGGACATCTCCGTCGAGGAGTCTTTCAGCAACTCTCAATCTAAACTCCTCTGACAACCCCAAATTCGTAAGAATCCTATGAGTCCTGTTGATCCAGGCTTCATCGCTACGGCATCACTGGATCTTGAAAAGTTTGTGCATCCGAGTTGCTGAGACTCTTTCACCAACTGAGTGAGCTTGTGGATCGCCTCAAAGTAGTCGACGTCTTATCGATTGGAGTAGAAACAGAAGGACCGGCCACTGAAGGAGGAATCGGTGTCATAGATACAGGTACAGCCACGGGTGCGGTCGCTGGAGTCTGTAGCGGAGGCGGTGGCATTTGTGCCCCATATCTACTATACCACTCCTGCCACTGCCTCAAGGCATCGAGTGGTGGTAGAGGAATCTCGGTTGTACCAGCTGGTGGAGGTGTTGGGGGTGGTACTGGAGAAGGTGCGTGAGTAGAAGAAGCACCCTCCGGTACTCGTGGAGCCTTAAGTACCCTAGAAGCCTTAGGCACTGAGGGACTCTCCGGTAGTGCACCGCGCCTACCATGTCTAGGCAGCATAATTCTGCAAAGAGAGTACCATTTTATTAGATATAAGCAAGGATTAGGGTTAGTTATCGGGTAACTAACCCCCTAAAAATAGAATTTGAGTTATGAATGAGGCATTCGAATGCGGAATTATGGAATATATGCCTCGTATATCATACCTTTTACAATAAATGATTTTATATGCCTATGACCGTTTACGAGTATCTTATTAAAGATACACTTCTTTTTTTGTTAGCCTAATTTGCCATATGGATGCAAGAAATCGTGATCATACGTGACACAACTCCATGATCTCAAGTGGCTAAGGTCAGGCTACCTACTTGTCCAAAGCTCAAATAAGGTATTGACTGTGAACTTTAATGAGATACGATTGAGGACGTAGGCTGTAGTCAATAAAATATCTCCCTAATAGGAGATGAGCAAATCGACCTGTGCCATCATAGACCTCACTATCTCTAACAAAGTTTTATTTCTTTTCTTGGCTACTTTATTCATTTGAGAAGTAGCAGGAATAGTAAGCTGTCTCATAATTCCCTTCTTGAAACAAAGCTCTCTGAATAGTTCTGACAAATACTCCCACTTCGGATTGGTTTTAAGAGTCTTCACTCTCAAATCTTAACTAATTTTAAACCTCGTTAATAAATTTTCTGAAACATTCCAATACCTCAAACTTGTGCGAGATCAAATAAATTGAACCGAAATGTGTGTAATCGTCTATGAACATAATTAAAAAATACATAGCTTCATTTCAAACTCTCATACTTATATGGCCACAGATATCAGAGTGGACCAATTGTAATGGAGTCATGCTCTCATTGCATTGCCAAATGGTTTTTTTGTAGTTTTGCCGGCTAATCAAAACTCACATACGGGTAACTCAAATCTGATTAGAGGGTCTAACAAACCACTTGTTGGTAACCGATTCATCCTCTCTTATCCTATATGTCCAAGTCTATTATGCCACTGATTTATATCATAATCAGCACAATCAGATGTAGTGACAATAGAAGAATAACAAGAAATACCATTGAAAGAAACAATATCTAGTGATACAGTTCATCATGGATAGAGCTAGAACAATCAAAAGAATTGTCGTAACTAATAGAAACATTAGACTTTCCAAAAAAAATCAAAGCATATTCTCGGCAATCCAAACAAAGTATTGAAATTAAGTTCTGTTAAATATCCGAAACGCAAAGAACATCATTTGAATATAGAGTTTATCCATATTGCAACTCAAACTTGCAAGTGTCAATCCCTCTACTGACAATGACAAATGCTCTATTTCTCATGTGAATCCTCCTAGCATGAGGACTCACTCAGTGGAACTCTACGTATGCTCTCCTATCTTGACCTACGTGATTAGTGACTCTTGAGTTTATAATTCACAAAGGAGAGAAATCAGTGAACAACACGATAAATGAGTCAAAAGTCAAACCATGTAAAGAAAAAGGACATTCTTTTAGCTTGTCACACTCATGAGCAAAATGACTAAGTTTACCTCATACGTAACACTTTGCATCGGTCTTATCAAGTTCTTTCTTCCTGTTCTTTTATACTTTGCTGTTAGATTTCTTGGATGGTTTCATCTTGCCTGGATCTCAAGTTTTCTTCTCATGGTTATGCTATTTGTGTTTGGTGCCGTGGGAGCCCTTGTTTGACTCCTCTGCATAAGTATGACCCGAGTGTGATCTACTCACCTCCAGACGCTTCTTCTCGAGCTTACTGTGCTTGCTCACATCAGCGAAAGTACAAATACTCTCATCGGACATGACACAGGTTTTCATGGTCTCCCATGAATCAGGTAAAAGATTGGATCACACCCAATACCTGAATTTCATTCGAAAAGGGCTGCCTACATTTCTTAACTCGACGATCATGCTCGACATTTGCATCAAATATTGCATTATTGTATGATCAGCCCTTTTTTTAGCATCCTCACTTTAGGAACTGAAAAGAAACCACAATGCTGTTTTAGGGCAAGCCTAACCGACATATCCATAGGATATTACTCATATAACAGGATTAAGTAATCGTACATGCCACTGATAAGAATTGCCCTAATTTAGCTATCCTTTTTTTCGATGCACGATAGATCTTTTTATCCTGTATATACAAGACGTGGTACCCTACCCGGGGCCCACAATTTTGTATCTTAAAATCTCATACAGATCTTGTTTCTCAAGAACAAACTGAATCTACGGGTGTAAAATCTCACAGATTTCACCGTTCAGTTTATCGTCATTGTAAAAATCTAATACGATAGTTCTCAATACATCAAGAGAGATTTTAGTGATTTACTAATATTTATTCTCACATTTTGTGCATCATTCAAATCAACAAACCTCAAATGATTCGAGTATAAACCCTAATTTGAGTGTATGAATTTACGGATATCATATACCACAAACCGGAATCGCATCTTAGCGTTCGGAGTTGGATTTGGCACACAAAAACCCACTAAAAGTCACAAATATGGATATAGAACCGTCATAAATTTGGAAAAAATCGATCCAACATGACATCACGCACCGTCAGAGGTCCAACACACCGGTGGCGCACAGCCATGCGCCTTCATGCGCCAACAGCAGCATGCTGCATGCGCCAGATGGATAGAGCATCTGGCATCCGCCTGTACGCACGTGGTAGCATGCGGCTGCACGTGTAGGAAGCGCAACACGTCCCGCACGAGCACACACGCGCAAATCTGTTTGTATCCTGGGTCGGGATGCGGGTCGGCTCGCGGAGCATGTGCCATCCGCCAAGAGGTTCATGCTCCTTCTGTGCGCGTGTTCTACACGAGCCCGTGGGTTGGGCAAGGTCTTTTTCGCTCGACGGGTCTACAACCGGGTCCTCTTGACCCAGATGTTGAAAAACTCATTTTATAGCTGTTTTTCACACGGTTTTCATTAGAAAGTTATAATTAAACTTCCAAAATTATCCTAAATTTGATTTAGTGGAAGATTTGAGCCCTAAACTTGGCCATTTAAACATCCCCATCACGGCCCTCTACGGCCAATGGAGAAAATTGTCATTCCTGGAACCAAATCACATAATTAATATGTCAAAACACAGATCTGTGTATGACAATTATTTTTAGACCATTTTTACGGATCGATTCTTCCTTAAATTCGATAGATCTAAACTTTTATGTTTGTAAGGTTGAAAATTTTGACCGAAATTTCATAGTCTTAATGTACTCAAAAAATTCAAAAAAAATATTTTCATGATCTTTGGGCCATGGGTATTCTCGTGGTACCAATGCTGAATTTTTTAAATACATCCAACATCTCTTTGATACCAATGCTGAATTTTTTACACTATATGTGCATGCGAAAGTGTATTAAATTAAAAATTTTAAAATTTACGGATAAATATCTCGACGAGTTAGGTTGCCAAAAAATCAACCAAACCGCGAATTTCGACGTACGGATCGCTCAATCAGGATAGTGATCACAAAACAAACAACCACCACCGATCCACGATAGCTCAACCCAAAGTCTGGTAAATCTAATGATCGGGAGAAAGTTTCTTACTCGAAAATTTCTCAATCTCTCAATTATTCTCATTCAGAGAATTAATCTCTCACTCTAGAAAATTGATCTCTCTCATTAGCAATGTACTCGGGAATCTTTCTCTTACGGAACACCATTTTTCGTAGGCATTATCAAAAGAAGCTAAATCACCCAACTTTCTTTTTTCTAGTTTTTCCTTACAGAGAGTGCTTTGTTTTGTTTTACTGTTCTTCCCTATTACTACACACGCACACACACACGAGAGAGAGAGAGAGAATCATGGGACAAAGAGAGATGCAAGGGAGTTATGGGTGGTTATCATTTGGGATAACTACCCTTATTATTATGTCCACGTTGGCATATAAAACTAACAATAAATCATGCGTAGTGAAAGCTTCACCGTTAAAGTTTCTCCTTCCCTCGAAAGTTCTCCTCCCCTAACCCAAAGTCACTCTGGGTTCTACTAGTTGAGTATTTGAAAGATTTGACAAACTGAACTAAAAAACATATGAGCATTATATGAAAAACCACAAACATTTCAAAAACAAGTTCAGTCTGAACAAGCTCAATCATCCAAGACTCAATCATTCAAGATGTTACTCAGGTTTAAAAATAAACATATCATTTTAATTTGAGAATTAATATTAACATGCTATTAAGTAATTTTTTAATTATCCGTTTTTAATTTTTTATTTTGAACAGTTGCGAAGAAATGTAGAAACCAATGCGCTGTCAAGATGTTTTATATTTAGCGAAAAGAAAGTGCTCTCTAGTTTTTAATATAATCTTACTAATTTCACTTTTGTTTTTGGAATAATAATTTAAATTATTTGTATTGTTATATTCATCCGATACAGATGCTGGGAGTGCATATAGGACCCAACCATCATCATCACTACCTGATTGCATTCCAATCACTATTTGAGTTCATCCCAAAATATAATATTTTTATTTATAATCATTATTTATAATGTTATCATGTAATTATATTCATTTCACAATTTCACTATTAGTTTTTAATGAATAGATTGATACGAAAAATTATGGATAAAGATACTTTCAAACTGTGATGAACATTTTTGGTTTGGAACATCTCAGAAGACATGTAGTTGTGGGACGTGTAATCTTTTTCTCTTTTTTTTTTGGTCTTATATGCATCTGTCATTCTATTTTTTATTAATCATTATCGTATATTAATACAATATTTATTACGTTTATATTATTTTTATAATTTCTTTATTTTCCGATCTTTTAATTTATGTATAGTAATTCAAAACTACACTATTCTAGAAAAATTGTCACTATTGATATCATATGGTAACGTGTAGTAATTTACGGTAACCGAAAATAAAAGTAATAATTTTTTTTCTGAGACTTGTGATAATTAAGGATAAAAGAGAGTAATATTTCCTAAGACGATACTAAGTGAGTAATATTTCTAATACTTGTAGTAATCGACGATACAAAACAAAAGTTTATATTAACACATGTGGTAACCGATGATAAATGACTGTAACTAACGCTTTTCTAACCGACGATAAAAAATAATAATTTTTCCTTACAATTGTGGTAATCAAGATAAAAGGTAACAACATTTTCTAACATTTGTGTAACCGACGATATAATCAATATGTTATACTAACACATGTGGTAACCGACGAAGGATGGTTCTTAACACCTGTGGTATCTGATAATAAAATGTAGTAGCATTTTCTAAAACTTGTGGTAACCAATGATAAAAGGTAGTACATTTCTTAATAGTTGTAGTAATCGACGATAAAAGACAATAAAATTTTTTAATATATGTGGTAATCGGCGATAAATGACAATAACATTTCTTAATAATTGTGATAACTGATGATAAAAGATAATAACATTTCCTAACATACGTGATAATCGAAAATAAAATATAGTAACTTTTATCAATATTTTTGAAAACGATGATAAAAGACAACAATTTTATCAATATTTTTCTAACAGTCAGTATAAATCCAACAGATGCTCCAACGATAACCAAAACTGTCAAGATACACGTATTCCGATTGATATAGAGCCAATTGAAGGTTCATCCGTTGAAGAACTTTCTGCCAACGATTTTAGTAAATTTAACAGACGGTTTTTGTCCATTTGAATAGTGTATTTGCTTTGTAATGGTTATAATAAAATGATTATATATATTTATATATACAGACTCATATTTATATAGTTATAAGACAAATCGAATATAAGATTATCATTGTAACATGGACGTGATAATTTACGACTCTACAAGCAATATTGTACTCATGACATGTTGTGAAATTGAGAAATTATTTATCAAAATCAAGAGAAAATGGATGAACGTAATGATTTTATTTCTTAGTGTTTTTTTTTTTTTGAATTTGCACCTTATTTATGAGTTTTCAAATAAATCTTTAGAGTACATGATTTTTAAGTTAAATAGCCTACGGTTACATGACATAAATAGAGAAAAATAAATTTATGTAATAAATTGTGAAATAAACACATGATTTTGATAAATTTGTTAACAATTTAGACATCCACAAACATTTTATATTGTACAGAATTTACGATATAACTAAAATTAAAACGAGAAGCAAGCAAAACAAGTCCGTTAAACTTAGTAAATGGGTCAATATCAAAATAATAGTTTAAAGACATTCGAATATGTCTTTTTTGAGGTTTTGAAAAGAGAATCAACAATAAGTGATGAGTCCTTTGTGCTATTTAAGTTATTGGTTTTTTGTAACATGTATTGATTTAAAATAAAACTAATCAATTTTAACACATACATTATTACGTAAATATATAATACCACATATGTATCGAATTAGCTCATAAATCAAATAAATTGAACACTCTGTAACTCAAATTTAATTCATGTTTTATATGAGCAAAAAGTATGGATAGTATATTATTCATTTAAGCTCTTAGGTTTGACCCATAAAATTAGTGTTCCAACCGAACCCCTACTTACATTATTAACTTAATAATAAAAATAAAATTAAATTTGTTACCTTCCATAGTCTCAAAACTAAGGAAAAAAAAAAAAGAAAAAGAAAAAAATCCCATTGCCATTCACTTAAAAAAAAATTGCCCATCATTAGCAATTTATCTCCATGTGGTTTACCTTCTTACAAAATAAAAAATAATGCAAATCAAACTTACGTCCAAAACCCTTGTGTTTTAATTTTTTAGAAAATAAAAATAAACTTTCAAATCAATTTCTTTTTCTTCTTTCTCTCTTCTTATACCACAAACTAAAATAACAATTTATAAAACAAGTCCAAGACAACCACACATGTTATGTTATATATCACACAGCACACTCGTGCACGGACAACCACACGTTTCTATTCCATCGATTTGAAGTTGATGTTCTGATTTCTAGCATTTCTCTCTTCTCGACTCCTGAGTCTCTCTCTTTGGGTTTGTTCCCAAATCTCCATTATAAATTCAACCTCTTCTTGGCTCCCCTTGCAATAACTCGATCAAACACCCAACACCACCGGTCAAATCCGTTTAGCTGGTGGCTGGTTTGAAGGAACGGAAAAGGTTGAGGTGGAACTTTTTGTTGGAAACGGGTACCGGATTATCCATATGAGTTTGTCCCGACCCAATAACCTTTTATTTTGTATTCAAATTAAAAGAATAATTGATAAAGGGGGAGTAGTTTTAATAAAAAAACTAACTCTTCAACCACCCTTTTGTTTTCTAAATTTCAAAATAAAAGGGCAGTTACTCCGTTTGAAGTTAAGTACTCGTTTTGAAGTTAAGTTAATTGGAAGTTATCTTTGATAAAACTTCTTCCTTTTTCGTGAAAAGTGAATGTAAAAAAAAAAAAAAAAAAACCAAAAAAAAAAAAGATTTTTGAAATACTTTTGAGAAAAGGGAAGCACAACAAAAGAAAATCCAATATCTTGAGGGTTCTTTGAAGATCTTAATCTATATCATACTTAGAGGCTTTTGGATTGAGAAAATTAAAAACAAATCCATCATGACTATTATATAGACCAGTATATAAAAAAGAGTTAGTGATTCAATTCGAGATTTTTGAGATATTTATTTTTGATATTTAAATTTTAAGCGTGAAGATCCGAATTTGATTGTTGTAAAAGGATCATCAATGGTATCAGAGCATGAATAGGTTGTTTCCTAATTCTTTTTTTATGTGAAAAAACAATACAGGTTATGTTAAATGCCATGTTAGAGTATTGTTAATGGTAACATCCATTCCACTCAACGAAATACTCTAAAATTTTAACAGAAAAATACCCATAATATTAGGAATAATTCTACAAAAACTCATGCTTGCACATTTAGTATTTTTGAAGATAAATGAAACCCTAGCAGAAACTTTATATACTTGTATCTCCTTGCACTGTGTATTCATGGTTTAAAATTTATATGGTTAGATTCTTTGATAAAAATCCTTTCCAATCATATAAAAAACGTGCCAAACGGATTGGAAATGAAGGAGATATGGTTTTGAGAAGTTATTGTCGAATTGCAAAATTTTTAAAGTTGGGAGGAAGAAGATGAATAGTGATCCGTGTACAATCCCACTCTCAGCTCGCATGTGTGTATCCCAAACACTAGGTTCTAGATGTCTGATCTAAAAATTAAGACCACAATTAGAATCAGAGATACCGAAAATGGGGATAGCCAGAATGTGAAGGGCTGAAACCACAGGGAAGGCGGCGCGTGGAGGTCATGCGCCGTCGCAGGCAAGTGGGTGTGTGGCCTACCTTGCCGCCCTTCCCGGTGGCGAATGAGGGCTCATGAAGAGCCATTTCTGGAAGAATATTTTACAAAAATAATTTTCAATCCTATGTGGATTTTTCTATAATTGTTTCTTATTTTTTTTAAATGAAAATTATTTTTTATTGATTTTAAATTAATTAAATCATTAAAAATTACAGAAAAATTAATTTTCAATCTCAAAAATTTTTGAAAATTTTTTCATATGTTAAGAAAATTATTTTGTAATGGTTGGCTACCCAAATTAAAATTTTCATTACCCATTTGATTATTTGCTAATTGATTTATGTATGGAAAATTTGTTTTTTCAACATAAATTAATTAAATATTTGAGTATAACCATTAGAAATGGTACTTTAAAATTTTGTGATTGGCTTTGTGACCAATCTGATATTTACCCTATTTTTAGAATATGGTGAGAATCAGATGCACTCATGTTATTTCTCGGGAGAGATATAAAGAAGAGATGACTCCAGAGCATTTGGCCAAATTAAATATAATTATGAATTATAAAATGAGCCCAGTGCACATTTTGTCACAACACTTCAGAGTTATGAACCGAAAACGCTATGGATTTTTGTGTTTGGGTCACTGGTTTGGGGGAGATGAAGTCAAAATTAATATAATAAAAAATTCTCTTCCTGGTGATTTGGTTAGAATGACAATTGATCAAATAATAAAAGAGAATAAACGGATCATTTTCAAGAACTTTAGACTTAGATTACATCAAATGTAGAGAGTTAAGTAGATAGAGATTAAAATGAAGAAACCACTATCTTTAAGAATAAATGGTCTACACCACAAACTGTTAGGAGATTTACTCCTACTGATAGGCTTTTAAAAGGAATGGTTAATATAGTTACTCACATGTATATGGAAGTAAAGAAAGAATGAATTAATATATCTCTTTTGTAACATAATTGTATACTATGATTATGAATAGTATAATCTATTAACATACGTAGTATACCATTTTTTTATGAGTATATATTTAGAATGTTTTTAATATTGTACAAGTGATGCATATCTACGTGAGTATGCATGCATGTGAAAAAGATATGTTTATGTTTTGTATGATTCTAAATATGCGAAGTATTTTAGTGTAAGGTTTTAGATCGGAAGAATTTAAGTAATTCTCATATAAAATCTATTGAATTTTGTTGTTTTAAAAATTAAGTTTATGATAATCAAACATTTGGACCATGGATGATAATTAGGAATTTAGTTAACTTTTGACATTATACCTTGTGTTCATTTATCATAAAAGTTGATTTTAAACATAAAATTATATGCATTAAATAAGCATGAAAACTCATGAGTATCTCTCTTTGAAAATCCAGACCATGGTATCAAAATCCATAATAGTAGACCTTAACAAAGGTGAAAAGTTCAATCACGACAATTATGATATTTGACGCCATAAGATATGGTAGGTGTTAAAAGAGTAGGATGCTTTAGAGGGAACCAACCATATCATGCAAGACCCTGGAGTAAGAAACACTGCTCATAGAGAAGGGATCAAGAAGCTTACCAAGCATGGAAAAAGAAAGATTCCACTACCCGCGGCATCCTAATCAGTTCTATTGTTGATGGTCACATTTAGGAATGTGAACAATTTCCTACTGCTCATGATATATGGGTGTACCTTAGAGAAAACTCTGGAGGTACTAGTGTGAGCTGTTTGAGACAGTTGACTATCAAGTTTGACACCTATAAAAAGAAAACTAATCATTAGCATCTAAAGACCATGTCAAACATGATAAGAGAATTGAAATCAGCTTGTCACGTTTTCTCTGATGAGCAGTAGATTCAGACTTTAATCCGATCTCTTCCAGATCAGTGGGAGCATTTGAAAGTTAATTTGACTCATAATCATACTATTAAGACTTTCTCTGATACTGCTCGCCACATAGAACTTGAAGATGAACAGCTTGGTGCCGCAAGATCAATTTCTAATGTCTTTGTAGCTGAGTCTAGTTCCCAGAAAGTTTCAAACTTCAAGCAGAAGGGGTATAAGAATAAAGGCAAGAAAAGGAAGGAAGTTGTAGAAAGGTTTAAGAAGAACAAATCCAACTGCAAGAACAAATGAAAGCGGTTTTGGAAGAAGAAGGATAAGAGCAAGTTGTTATGCTTCTTGGTCATTTCACTTGAGAATGTCTCGAGTTGAAAAAGTTAACACCTTGTTATGCTTCTCTTAGTGTTATAAATGTCTCAAGTACTATTTTGCTTGCTGAATCTTATCCTGTAAGGATTAAAAATTCAGGAGTAATAGACCATGTGACAATAGATAGAGAAGTGTTCTTAGATTTTCGTCGAGTTCCTCCTGGTACAAGGTGGATATATGTACGGAATAATATGAGAGTAGAGGTCAAAGGGATTGGTACTTGCAAACTGGAGTTACGATGTGGACAAACTCTAATCTTCCATGATGCTCACTATGCATTAGAAATTCGATGAAATCTAGTTTCTATTGTTGTTCTTCTTAGGCTTGGTTATAAACTGAACTTTTCTCGTAATAGAATTTGTATATATTACAATGGTGTATATTATGGTTCTAGATATCTTATGGATGACTTTATCACTTTGGATTATGACAAATAAATATTTAACTGTTATGTTGATCGTTATATTGCGTTAAATGTTTGTTCTTCTAGTGACGCTAATGTTGATGACAAAATATGACATGCTAAACTTGGTCACACTAGGCAAGACATGATGAATTGACTAATGAAAGCAAACCTATTGGGTTTTCTTACCAAGGTTAATTTATCGAATTGTGAATATTGTCTTGTCAAGAAGATGACTAGAAAACTATTTGGAAGTGCCGTAAGGGTTGAATTTCCATTGCAATTTGTTCACTCTAACATTTGTGGTCCAATGAACGTAAAGGCTCGACATAGAGTATCATATTTCATTACATTTGTAGATGATTTCATGTGATTTGGTTATGTCTATTTGATTTATCAAAAATCTAAAACACTTGAGTGTTTTAGACATTATATGAAAGAAGTGGAGAGTCAGTAGACAATTGACCATTTCTCAGACACCTTAACAGAATGGTGTTGTTGAGAGGAGGAATAAAACATTGCTGGATATGACGAGATCTATGATAGCGCATGCTAGCTTGCCTATTTTCTTTTGAGGAGATGTATTGTTAACTATGACCTATATTTTGATTTAGGGTGCTTTGAAAATCAGTATCAATCATACTATATGAACTTTGGACTGATAGAATATCAAGTCTGAATAGTCTCAAATCTTGGGGATCGACAGCCTATATTCATGACTCTTCCAATAAATTTAAAAAGATTGGTACCCGAGGAAAGAAATTATTTTTATAAGATACTCTGATCAATCAAAATGTTATGTATTTATCGGTAAACGCGTTGATGGTACTATAATGAAAATTAAATCACGAAATGTGACTTTTTTGAAAGATGATTTTCCTAGCAAAGGTGAAATAGCAAAAGCAGAGCCCTTATTTGAATTAAATAATTCAGATGAAAGATCTGTGCCAGATGGATCAAGAAAACCAAGAGAAATTGAATCTCTTAATGATCCCATTGGGAAGGGTTCAAATTCCATTGATCTAACCAAATCATCGATTCGGAAAAGTATTAGGAAAAGTATGCCAAAACATTATTACAACATTGAAGGGCATGCTTTTATCATTTCTCTATAGGATGAGGATGAGCCTAAAAATGTGAATGAGGCTTTGTCTTGTCCTGTCAAAAATGAGTGGGTGAAAGCAATGGAGAAAGAAATGGAGTCAATAGAATCCAACCAAGTTTAGGAACTGGTTGATCTTCTACCTGGGTGCAAACCTATTAGTAACAAGTGGGTTCTCAAAATTAAATGTAAGGCTGATGTTACAATTGAGAGGTATAAAACTCGATTCGTGGCAAAAGGTTATATCCAACAAGAAGGTATTGATTATGAAGAAACCTTCTCACCAGTAGTGAGATTTGCCTCTATTCGCATGTTATTGGCTATTGTAACCAATTTAGATTTAGAATTACACCAGATAGACATAAAAACTATATTTCTAAATGGAAAACTTAAAAAAGAAATCTACGTGGTACAACCAGTATGTTTCATAGTGAAAGACCACGAAAATAAAGTATATAAATTGAATAGATTAATTTATGGTCTCAAGAAGTCTTTAAGACAATGGTATTTGAGATTTCACAGAGTTGTAATCTCTTATGATTTCGTGATGATAGATGAAAACCATTGTATTTATGTGAAAAAGTCTAATAGTAAATTTGTAATTCTATCTCTAAATGTCGATAAAATATTATTAGCCGAAAACGAGATGGGGTGTGTCGTAAGTATCAAGAATTGGTTGTCATCAAATTTTAAGACGAAGGACATGGGTAAGATAGAATACATATAGGGTGTTAAGATCCATAAAGATTGTTCTATGAGATTATTGGCATTGTTTCAAGAATCTTATATTAAAAAGATTCTGGAACAATTTAGGATGGACAACTATAAACCCATTTATACTCTTGTGACTAAAGGCAAAAGTTTAAGTCTAGCTATGTGTCCAAAAACTGTTGAAGAAAAACATGAGATGTCGAAGGTACCATATTCCAATACTGTTGGGAGTCTGATATACGTTATGATGTGTATTCGTCCTAACATTTACTATATTATTGGTTTGGTCAGCAGGTATCAATCCAATCTAAGTCGGAGTCGTTGGATTGCTGTAAAGAGTATTTTGCAATACCTGAAAAAAACTGCGGATTATTTCCTTTGTTATCAAGGAAATGATTTATCATTGAGTGGATATACATATACTAATTGGGGTGGCGATCCACCTTAGGTTATGTTTTCTTGCTGAATAATGGCGTCATCTCTTGGAAAAGTAAGAAACAAATATGTATATCACTTTCCACAATGTAAGCAGAGTTTGTGGTTCGTGTTTCTATAGTTCAAGAATGTGTTTGGTTATTAAGGTTTTTACAACACTTAGAGATCATAAGCGATTCAGTAGAATTTGTGACAATTTATTGTGATAGTCAATCAGCTATCACTTACACGAAATATACCAAATATCATAGGAGAGCCAAACACATAGATATAAAGTACAACTTTATTCGAGATATTGTTGAAAAGACAGAGATGACGTTGAAATATAAGCCTACGCATTTGATGGTGGCTAATCCGTTCACAAAGCCAATACTTAGAGATGTATTTTTAAAACATGTGAAATCTCTCGGATTGCGTAGAATGTAATTGTATTTGCATATACAATGACTATGATGTAATATTCAAAATTATATGATATTTGAATCAGTTTTGTACTTATGAGTTCTTATGTCATGTTTCAAAAGTATGTCAGATAAGTTTTGAAAATTAGCTCTCACACACGAGCAATCGTCTCTAATATCTATGTGATATGTAAAGATGAGACAATATTAATTTTTGATTAATTAATATATATATATATGTTGTTTTAGTAGAGAATTAAGATGAGATTACCATTTATATATTTTCTTGATAATCGAAATGGATTTCTTATAATCAATTACACTTCTTTATGAGTAAGGTGTGGTTTTCTCTTGAAATTGTGATGATCATGGAGGACTTATAAGAAGAGACGGTCAAGTCAAGTGTTATGGTACACTTTGATTAAGACCTGTACAATGCATTATATTTTTGAAATGAGACATACGCTTCTAATTGAGTAGAAAATGTATCGTAGCACGTATTGCATACCACGGTACTTTTATGACCCTATGGATAATGAGTTAATGAATTCCTTTACCTCATTGTGTAAGACTCAAATATTTGTACTTAACTTCATTCAATACCCTTAGATCTTTCGCCTGTTTTTTGAAACTTTATTTTAGTGTTGCTACTTTAACTTATTACTAAGAGACCATGATAGATGCGCTCTTGCGGTTCATATCTAGAAAAGCAGTTAGAATGGTGTAGATAGATAAAAATGTGAAAGGAAGACTATCTTATAGTTGACATGTCATTTTGTATTCACAGACCAGTTAGTTATATTTTTGACTTAGTGTTTTAAAATATAATTGTGAATGTATAATTTGAGTTGAGTCAAGTATACTCTTAATTATATTATTTGAGGGACAAGAGATACGTTAACTGTGTGTGGCAAAAAGAAGTCTGGGGTGTAGCGAGACAAGATGTCCTTATTGTAATAAATGGTGAGCTACTTTATATTCTTAACCAGTATATAGTTCTGAACTTTTGATATACTTGTTGGTCACACGATCCATTTGCTTATATGAAAATGATGGTATATGAAAATGGTTAAACGAAATGCATGTCTAACTCTTATATGCAAGTGGGAGATATTGGAAATGGGTACCGGGTCGCCCATGTGGGTTTGACCTTTCTCAATACCCTTTTATTTTGTATTCAAATTAAAAGAATAATTGATAAAGGGGGGAGTAGTTTTATAGAAAACTATTCAAATTAAAAGAATAATTGACAAAGGGGGAGTAGTTTTATAGAAAAACTAACTCTTCAACCCCACCTTTTTGTTTTCTGAATTTCAAAATAAAAGGGGAGTTACTCCTTTTGAAGTTAAGTTGGAAGTTATCTTTAATAAAACTTCATCTTCCTTTTTTCTGAAAAGTTAATGGAAATAAAAAAAAATATTTTTAAAATACGTTTAAGAAAAGGGAAGAACAACAAAAGAAAATTCAACATCTTGAGAGTTCTTTGAAGATCTGAATCTATACTGTATTTAGAGGCTCTTGGATTGTGAAAATCAAAGGTAGATCTGTCGTGACTGTTTTTTAAACCAATGTATCAAAAAGGCTTAGTGATTTAACCCTAGATTTTGGGACATTTATTTTTTTTATTTAAATTTTAAGCATGAAAATCCATATTTGATTGTTGTAAAAGTATCATCACTTTTATTTTTATTTGAACAATGGGATTCGAAATCACATAAAACAATCTGCCAATCTTGCAAATTATAATGAATTATTTGTAGTTTTTCCTTGAGTTTTTTTTTTAAAAGTATTTTTCTATACTTTGTTAAAAAATAAATTCAAACAAGCAAAGAGATGCGTGCGTTTTGTTTTCCATCATCAACGTTTCTGGGTTCCCAACCGGAGACATTGACAGCTTCAGTAAGACTAGACCTCCACTTCCGCAGCCTCTCCATCTCCTCTGCGTGCAACACTTTTTGGGGCCTCTCCAAAGCCTCCCCATAACTTCCATGCTGTTTCCTTACGTTTGATGGATCCATATGGTAGAAAATCAGCAACACTGTTTTGGGTCCTTCAGACCATTCATAGATGCATTTCATGATCTCTGCTAGCTCCCCTGAACACTATTTGGAGGATGCAATAGTCCTTAGAAAAGACAACCATTGCAATCCTTGACCCTTCAATGGCTTTCAACAGCTCCAGAGAAAGAGACCTCCTCTCTCAAGCTCTTTGCTTGAGACTTTTGTTGCTCAAGCGACCGTCAATGGCTTCCTAACACTATCTTCGTTTCTAATGCTATTGAGAGACATTTAATCAAAGTTTGTGTGTATTTTCTTTACATCCATGGATTGCTAGTTCTTTTTGTAAACTTTAAGGGGCATATAAAAGATTTCACTATCCTCAGAGTTTGGAAAGTGTTTGCTAAACACACTACAAAAAATGGCCTTTAGTGATACAAACATTTTAGTCACTGAAGGTCGAAATGTCATCACTAATGCGCTTTAGTGACTAAAAAAATGTTGTCACTTATTGGTCACCAAAGCTCCATTGCTAAGGTCATTGGTGATGGAATGTAAAATGTCATCATTAAAGGATCGAGTTTTGTAACCAAAAACTTTTTTCATAACCAACTTAGTGACAAAAAAAGTTATCACCAATTTGGTCACTAATATATTTAAGTGGTCATCAAAAGTAGCTCTATTTTTTTTTATTCAAAAGTAGTTCTATCAACATTTGATGACCAAATTAGTTGTCAACAAAAAGTAACTATCAAGTGATGAACTTTAGTGACCTGATTCGATGACAAAAAAAGTTGTCACTAAAAATATGTAGGGACAACACAATAGTGATGAATGTTTCTCTGTCAAGCAAATCAATATGTAGTAGTAACTGATAATTGGTGACAAAATCAATGTCACTAATATTAATCCCAAGAACAGAGATTATTACATGAATACATTAAATATATAGAAAACAGTTTCCAATATCATGGAAAACAATTCGTATAATCAGTGTATGAGCCTTAGCAATTGATCCATTCAGCTTACTCCATCGTATCATACTCCTTTCTTGATTAGTAGATACTCTTTGAAAATTGCATGATAAATTATAGAAAAATAAAAAAAAAATTTACATCAATCATATGAAATTTACATTAAAAAGTCACAATATCACAAGTAACTAAATAGTTACACATAATACCAATCATATTGATTCAACATCTAATATCATTTTAAAATTAATTCTAACAAAGAAAGTGCATTCCATCATACTAAAGCATAAACACACCAAGATTGGAGAGCATGTTGAGCACCACTTTAAGCAACACCTTCAGTCCAATGAATAGTTCTGCTGATTATCTCATTGGACCAATCTAGTCCAAGTTTTATCAACCATTAGCTATACAATAAATAAAAAATAATGAATTCAAAAAATTTGAATCTGCGGTAGTAAGCAAGTCAAGAAGATGCATTTTTCGCTATCAACTCTAAAAAGGAAAACACTATAGTCATAGGTTGCTTTGTTTTTTTTTTTCCTTTTTCCTTTTTTGATTGCAAAAGAAATAATACTAGATGATAAGAAGAATGTGTAAAACTCTAAGTATGATAAATCCAAAGAGGAAGAAAAACAAGGTCAACACCAAAAAAAGAAATCACTACAAAAAAATATGGTTTTAACGACGAAATTTAGCGACAAATTTTTTTTGCTGCTATTTTGCGACGAAAAATTTTTTCATCGCTATTTGCAATGAAATTTGCGACGAAAAAATAGTCGTAGCTAATTTTGCGACAGAGTTGAAATTCGTTGCTCATTTAGCGACGAATTCCGGAATCCGTCGTTAAATTTAAATATAATTAAATAAAATATAATATTTAAAATAATCATTAAATAATAAAATAATTTAGCAACGAATTCTAAAATTCATCGCTAAATTTGAAATATAATTAAATAAAAATAAAATATTAATATATGTTTATTAAATAATAAATTAATTTAGTGACGAATTTCGAAATTCGTCGCTAAATTTGAAATATAATTAAAAATTATAATATTTAATATAATTATTAAATAATAAAATAATTTAGCGATGAATTTCGTAATTCATCGCTAAATTTGAAATATAATTAAATAAAATAAAATATTAATATATATTTATTAAATAATAAATTAATTTAGTGACGAATTTTATAATTCGTCATAAAATTTGAAATATAATTAAATAAAATATAATATTTAATATAATTATTAAATAATAAAATAATTTAGTGACGAATTTCGTAATTCGTTGCTAAATTTAGCGACGAATTCCAAATTTTGACGCTAAATTTGAAATATAATTAAATAAAATAAAATATTAATATATATTTATTAAATAATAAATTAATTTAGCCACGAATTTGAAAATCCGTCGCTAAATTTTAGAGACAAAAAAATTTTCGTCGCTAATTTAGCAACGAATTTGTATTTTTTGTCGCTAAATTTTTGCGACGCCTCATTAGCGACAAAATCTTTTTCGTCGCTAATGTTTTTAGTAACAAATTTTTCTATAATTTTTATCGCTAAATCCGTCGCTAAAACCATATTTTTTTGTAGTGAATGGATAATTGCACATCGATCCCTCCTCAACTTTTCGAAACTATAATATATATAAATCCTAAAGCGTGAGTCCATGGACAAGTATAAGCCACAATTTTATTCAGGAAGACAAGAGTCAGAAAGTTGATTTCTAAAACTTCTAATGTCCAGATTTCTCAAATGTATTAAAGAAATAGCCGTAACCACAGACCTTCAAAACAACCAAGCATCTTTGTTCCCTCCAAAATCTCTAAATTTCATGAGAAATAAATCAGGGAGTCTCCTAGGGCAAACCCAGGCATTATCACCCACATTAAAGAGTTAGTTCCACATCTATGGTGGGACATGAGCTATGATGTAGCTAAGCACAATCCTATAAAGGCAGCTTATGAAATGAACCTATCATGTTGCTCAACATTCCAAGAACTAGGATCCGACATTACAAAAAACACGATTTTAGCCACGAATTTTTGCAACGAAAAAAATTTGTCACTATTTTGCAACGAATTTAGCGACAAAAACTTTTTCGTCTCTAATTTGCCATAAAATTTACGATAAAAAGGAAGTCGTGGCTAAATTAGCGACGGACACATCATTCGTAGCTAAATTCGTCACTAATTAGTGACGAAAAAGTTTTCGTAGCTAAATTCGTCGCTAATTAGCGACAAAAAATTTTTCGTTACAAATTTCGTCCCTAATTAGCGACGAATAATATTTCGTGGCTAAATTTTGCCATGGATACAGTTATTCGTAGCTAAATTTAGCGACAAAAAAAGTTCGTGACAACTTTCGTCGCTAAATTTAGTAACGAAAAAATTCTGTGGGAAATTCTGTTGCTAATTAGTTACAAAAATTTTTTGTCGTTAAATTCGTCGCTAATTAGTTACGAAAAAAAATTTGTCTCTAAATTTAGCAACGAAATCTAAAATTCGTGACTAAATTCGTAACTAATTAACCACAAAAAAATATTTATAGCTAAATTTGTCGCTAATTAGCCACAAAAAAAGTATTCGTGACTAAATTCGTCACTAATTTATTATCTATATTTCAAAATTTAAGACTAATTTCATAACTAAATTTTTTTATACTCTGTTAGGAAATATTTTTAACCATGTCTCCGTTTTAATTAATACTGAATAACGAAATTGAATTAAATATATAATAAATATTATAATTTTTAATAAACTGAGAATTTACAACAATAAATAATTGAATAAATATGTAACAGACAATTTTAAATAAGTCACGGTTGTGGAGCTCAGCACTTATATTTTTCATCTTCTATATCTGTTCGTTTCTCTCATATATTTCAATCGTATTTAAAAGTTCAGTTGCTCATCTTCATTTATCATCGGATGACACGGATAATTAGGTTAGGCGACTATCAATTTTTAAACTATTCTATGGATTAAAAAAAAATAAAAATGAAAAAGAATAATAAAATAATAAAATAAAAGAAAAAAGAAGAAAACAAAATATAAAATACAAATTTATATAAAAAAAGATTAAATTAGTGACGGATTTTGCGACGGATTTAAAAATCCGTCACTAAGTTAGTAACGGATCAAGAAATCCGTCGGTAACTTAGCGACGAATAAAGAATTCGTTGCTAATTTAGCGACGGATTTAGCGATAAATTTATATGCATCGTGAATTTAGTGACTGATTTTGCGATAAATTTATATCAGTCGCTAATTTAGCGACAAATTTTCATATCCGTCCCAAAATTTAATCTTTTTTAAATAGAATTTTATTTTATTTTTATTTTTATTTTTATTTTATTAATATGTTATATTTAAATTAAAAATTAATTTAGCAATAGATTTGTTTCCTGTTGATAAATTTAGCGACAAAAATTCCAATCCGTCGCAAAATTTTTTAAATATAATTAAATAAAATATAATATTAATATAATATTTAAATTAAAAAATTAATTTAGCTACGATGAATTTTATTGGTCGGTAATTTAGCGACGGATTTTCAAGTTCGTCGCTGTTTCAGCGACGGATTCCAAGTCCGCCGCTATTTCAGCCACGGATTCCAAGTCCGTCGCTGAATCAACTTTATTTCATTTTTTTAATTTATATTTACAAATCATATTACTATTTTATAATATTTTAATTTAACAATTTATTTTATTATATTATATTTCATTTTTTTAAAAGAATAATATTATTTAAATCTTAAAAAAACACCATATATTTTATTTTATTTAAATTATATTATTTAAAACCATATGAACTGTTATAATATTTTAAAATAACATTTTATTTTATTTTTTATATTTTATTTTTCTAAGAATAATATTAATATATTTTTTAATTAATATATATTTTTTCCTTTTTTCTTTTATTTAATATTTTTTATTATTGTATAGGTACATTTTATTATATTTCTATTATATTATTCAACAATACAAATCATTTATAATATTTTTTAATTAATATTAATTCGACGGGCCTGGGCATGACCCTGCGCAGGCGCCCGCACATGCACGCACTGGCGCCAGGAGCAGGCAGGCGCGTGCCAGGAGTAGGCAGGCGCGCGCTTGCGCATGCATGCATTGGCTCCCGCATGGGCGCGCATGCGCGGGCCCAGGCTGCCTATCCTGCGCGGGTGCCCTTCATTGTTTTAATGCTAAATAATGCTAAAAAAATACTGTTGAAGAGATTTGAACCTTGGAGCTTGGATTTCAACGGGCAACATGTCAACCACTAGACCACCCTAAGACATGTGTGCAAATATTTTTTTTTTCTTTCTTCCTCCTCATTGTTTTTCTATTCTCATTTTTTTTCCTTCCTCTTACTTGGGTTATTTTTTTTCTTTCAAATTTCATATATATATTAATTATATTTACTTATATATTCAAATAAAAATATTTTGTGATTAAATATATAGATTTTTTAAATTATTAATATATTATAATTTATTAATAATTATAATTTTATATTATTAAGATGCCCCATTTTTAAACTGATTAAAAAAATAAAATAAAAATGAAAAAGAATAATAAAATAATAAAATAAAAGAAAAAAGAAGAAAACAAAATATAATATTAATATATTTTTTAATTAATTTATTATTTTATTGTAAATTAGTATTTTATTATTTTTTATTTTATTAAAAATTATCATATTTATTATTTTTAATTAATATTATTTTAGGTTGGTGGTTTAAGTAAAAAAATATTATATTTATTATTTTTAATTGTTATTATATATTATTTTATTATTATTATAAAAATGTAAAGGAAAGATAATAAGTAAAAACAAAAGAAATTTATATCGCATACTAACATTTGCTTAGTGGTTAAATCCTTTTACCGGTTGATGCGTGTGCAGGAGTTCGAATCACTTTGGAGGCAAAGTGGAGGTATTTTCCAGCAATTAAGTGAGGACGGGGGTGCTGGCTCTGGCTCGGGGGCGGGAGAGAGCGCTTGCAGGCCGGGGTGTTGGCTCTGGCTCAGGGGCGGGAGGGCGTGCTTGCAAGCTGGGGTGCTGCGGGCGGGCAGCTTGCAGGCTGGTGCTGGCTCGGGTGGGTAGGCCCGTCCAGGCATGTGACTTGCAGGCTAGTGCCGGCTCGGGTGGGCGGGGCGTCCAGGCACGTGGCTTGCAGGCAAGTGCTGCTCAGCCGACCCGTCGCTAAGTTTTGTAACGAATTTTAGCGATAAAAAATTATTTATCGCTAAATTTAGCGATAGATTTCAGATTTTTGTCGCTAAATTTTGCGACGGATTTCTAATTTTCGTCGCTAAATTTTTGTGACGTGTTATTAGCGACTAAAAATTTGTTGTCGCTAATGTTTTTAGCGACGAATTTTTTTAAAATTTTCGTCATTAAATTTGTGGCTAAAAACCTGTTTTTTTGTAGTGCGGGTTCTAGTGCCATTTGGGTATAACAATGGGTACCATCAGCCAACGTAAAAACTTTGATGCACGGTCTTGTTAAAAGTAGTCAGTTTAGTTATAAATCAAAACTAAAAAGAGTTGATTCCACAAGGTATACTATGACTTGTCATCGGTTTTGTTATTTTTAACCAATATATATGGGCACTAAACAATAAGGAAAAGTTCACTCGACCCTAAATTGTAGGCCACCATTATTTTGCCACCCAGTGGTTTGAATCTAGCAAACAGACCTGTTGCCCTTTAGCCTCAAAAGATCCTTCACTAGTTTTATATAAAAACTGTGCATGCCTTGTTTGTGAAATGGGAACAAAATGACACATAAAGCCATAGTTTAGAAAATTTTCATTAGCAAAAAACACTAAGGAGGTTGTACATAATTTCATCGTTCTTCCAACAGAGGAAATGACAAAAAGTAGAAGAAGAATATTTGGAGAATAGGCAATTAATTTTGTGGAATTCCCCTTTTCTTTGGAGTAAATGAGACAAGTACATTCACCGGAAAAATAGATGCGTACCTTTGACATGGAAGTTAAAGTATCGGCAAGAAAGAAATCTGAAAATGATATAGCATGTAAAACCAAAGAAGCACCATATTAAACAGAGCATGGATTTGAACAATGTCAATAAGTGAAAAAAGTTCCATTGCTTGATGGGACAAGGCATCAGAGATTTAATGAAAGTCAATTTTATTGAATAAGTTGTTTCAATGATATTCAATCTTTTTTTTGGATATCATTGAAACAAGCCTACAAATTTTGTTCACAATAAAATTGAAACAAGCCTACAAATTTGGAGGGGCCTAAAATGAAGCATCACTTTGGAAGAAAGAAGTGTAACTATGCACTCTAGAATTGGACTGAAAATTTAGGGATATATGAGAGCATAATTTCTACATAACTATCATCTTCATCTTTCCTATAGAGAGACTTATTTTATCAATCAAAAGATAAAACATTCATTTCCTACAGAAGGATACGTCATTGAAAAGATTTGCCAGAAATTGAACTTGCCTGCAGGGGGAGAACTATCCATCATAGAGTCCTCAATAAGTAATATAGAGATAATAAATAAAAAATATCAAAAGGAAATATCAGTATCATTATAACAACACAATACAAAAGCAACTGCAAATATTAAATATTAAAAAAACTCAATATAAATGCAGGTGACAGGGAAAGGTAACATAATGAAGTAATTGTTAAAATGACATGAAACAAATTAAAAATCCTATAATAATGAGCAGAATACATAAAATATATGTTCTAATTGCATGTTAGGAGGTTATAAAGTAACAAGAAGTACATATATGATTATTTGACCAAATTAATGCTTATATATATATATATATATATATACACTAAAAAAAACACGTTTTTAGAAATGGATTTAGCGATTTAATTATAAAAAAATTTGTCAGTAAAAACATTTACGACAGATTTAACGACAAAAAATTTTTCGTTGCTAATGATGCGTCGCAAAAATTTAGCGACGAAAAATATTTCGTCGTTAAATTTAGTGACTGAACAAGAAATCGGTTGCTAATTTTAGCAACGGAAATGATCAATCCGTCGCTAAATTTATTATATATTATTATATTTTTTATTTATTATATATTTAATTATTATATTAATATTTTATTTTATTTTATTATATTTATTTAGCGACGGATCCGAGTTCATCGCTAAATTATATTATGTATTTTTTATTTATTATATAAATTTTATTTAATTTAATTAGCGACGGATTTAAATCCATTGCTAACCTTGACTGCACTTAGAGAAGAGAGGGGCCTGGCTCCACGCCAGAGCCAGGCCCGCACCCGTGCCCCCGCCTGCTGACTTGTTTAATTATGCGAAAATTGCCTCCGGCATGGATTGAACCTGCGCACAGGAAAAGGAAAAGAGTCACAATAGGCACTAGACCACAATAAGTTGACGGATAATATTTTATGATAAATATTTTTACCGTGATTAATTAGCAACTAAATTTAGCGACGGATAATAGTATCTGTGGCAAAATTTATCTACGAAATTTCTATTCGCCACTAATTAGCGACGAATTTTGCAACGAAAAATGTTTCGTCGCCAATTAACTATGGATTTAGCAACAAAAATTTTTTCGTCACCAATTAGCGACAAATTTAGCCACGAATAATATATCTGTTGCTAATTTAGCCACGAATATTTTTTTGTCGCTAATTTCGTCGTAAATTAGCGACGAAAAAGCTTTCGTCGTTAAATCCGTCACAAAATAGCGACGAATTTTTTCCATCACTAAAATCGTGTTTTTTTTGTAGTGATATCTAATTGAGTTCATGGCCATGAAATAGAAAATAAAAAATATTTCATTTTTTACGTGAGCTTGGGAAAACAGGGAAAGAACCGGGCATTATTCTTTTTAGTTATATGAGGAAGAGGATCCATCATATGTAAAGAAATCTATATAGCATAGAACAGGGATAATGGATAAAGAATGGGCATATTAATTTCAGTTATACATAAGACACGAAGGAAGCTCTATTACATTGGTTTTGATGCAAGCAATCTATTAAAGAGAAGAAAAAGAGTGCAAAAGAGAAATAACATGTGAGAAGAAACAGCGTAACTTGAGGAGAAGCAAAAGAGCAGCCAAATCAACTGTGGAGGAAGCAGATCGTGACAGAGAGATTGAATACCTGCAATAATTTGAGAATTAGAGTGACACATAACTAAATGAGAATTAGAGAGTCAAATTTCAATTTGCATTTTTTGATTAAAAGGTTCCTGCATAGCGTATGGTTAAGATATTGAAATTCAAATCTTAATTAATTTTTGAATGTAATTTAAAGTTAATTGATAAGAGAAAAAGACTAGTATTTTGAAAAGTGTTTGGAAAAGGAAATGTCTTGTAAATAAATTTGAAAACGGGATTTTTCAAATTAAAGAAATTAGAGAAATTTCTTAATTTTGAAAATGGTAAAAAAATTGTTAATGTGATAGTGTCAGTTAGCATATGAATTGGGTTGTATGAATTGGGTGTATCTTGTTAACCAAAACAATTTAGACTGGTGGAGAGGTGGGATGGTAGGGGATAGGGAGAAGGGAGCTTGGGTAAGATTGGGTTAATATGGTTGAAATGCTCTCGGGTGCTAACGATTTTGTTTGTAATGACTATAACTAGATTTAGAGATTTTTGATATCACGTTCCTTTTGTACACAGCTAGAGTTATAGTCAAATGTCCTGATTAAAAGCAAACGATGAGATCAAAAGTATAATTTAGAGTAACCAGGAGGGCTTCATCAAGTAATGCCAGTTTAGTGAGATCAAAAGTATAATTATGGACTCTATAGCCAAACTAGCACTACAAAAAAACACGGTTTTAGTCACGAATTTTTGCGACGGAAAAAATTTGTCGCTATTTTGCGACGAATTTAGCGACAAAAACTTTTTCGTTGCTAATTTGTCACAAAATTTGCAAAGAAAAGGAAGTCGTGGCTAAATTAGCGACGGACACATCATTCGTAGCAAAATTCATCGCTAATTAGTGACGAAAAATTTTCGTGGCTAAATTCGTCGCTAATTAGTGACAAAAAAATTTTCGTGACTAAATTCGTCGCTAATTTGTAACAAAAAATTTTTCATTACAAATTTTATCGCTAAATAGCGATGAATTTGCCATGGATTTAAAATCCATCGCTAGATGAAAATCCCAATCCGTCAGTCGTTAAGTTTTTTATATATAATTAAATAAAATATAATATTAATATAATATTTAAATTAAAAAATTAATTTAACAGCGACGAAATATATCGGTTGGTAATTTAATTTAGCGATGGATTTCCAAATCCGTGGCTGATTCAACAACAGATTCCAAGTCCGTCGCTGAATTTTATCTTCTTTTAATTATAATTTTATATTATTTTTATTTTATTTTATTAATTTATATTAACAAATCATATTATTATTTTATAATATTTTAATTTACATTTTATTTTATTATATTATATTTCATTTTTTTAGAAAAATAATATTATTTAATTCTTAAAAAAACCATATATTTTAATTTATTTAAATTATATATATTTTTAATTAATTTTTTTTTCTTTTTTTTGATTTAATATTTTTTATTATTGTATAGATAATTTTATTTTATTTGTATTATTTTATTCAATAATATAAATTTTTTAATTAAATATTGATTGAGCCTGCGCAGGCGCAGGCCCATGCATTCACGGGCGCCTGCCTGCCTGGGCGCCTGCGCCCTGCGCGCGCTTGCTTGGGCACCCGCGCATGCTTGCCTGGGCGCCCGTGCCTGCTGTGGCGTGCTGCTTGGGCACCCGGCAGGCGCACGGGCGCCCGTGCCCCAGCACGCACGCCTGCTGGGGCGTGCCTGGGCGTCCTTTATTGTTTTAATACAAAAAATACAAAAAAATTTGCACAATTGAAGGGATTCGAATATTGGATCTCGGATTTAACAGAAAACATATCACTACTGCACCACCGCTTAGTGTTAGTGTTGTATGATAATATTTTTTTTTTCTTTCTTCCTCCTCTTTGTTTTCTATTCTCACTTTTTTTTTCCTTATCTCTATTTTTGGATTTTTTTTCTTTCTACTCTCATTTCTTATATATAATAATTTTATTATAATGAATAAAAATATTTTGTAATTAAATATTTAGATTTTTTAAATTATTAATATATTATAATTTATTGATAATTATAATTTTATAGTTTTGAGACGTTGTAATCTATTTTTAAATTATGGATTAAAAAAATAAAATAAAAATGAAAAAGAATAATAAAATAATAAGATAAAAGAAAAAAGAAGAAATCAAAATATAATATTAACATATTTTTTAATTAATTTATTATTTTATTTTAAATTAGTATTTTATTCTTTTTTATTTTATTAAAAATTATCATATTTATTATTTTTAATTAATTTTATTTTAGGTTGGTGGTATAAATAAAAAAAGTTATTATATTTATTATTTTAAATTGTTATTATATATTATTTTATTATTATTAGAAAAATATGAAATAAAGATAATAAATAATAAAAAAGAAATTTATATTATAATAATATTTTTGGCTCGGTGGTTTATAGGTTGCGTGTGCGTACAGGAGTTCGGAGTTCGAACCACGGTGGAGGCAGAAGGCGTGGCATTTTCCAGCAATTAAGAGTGCCTGCGTGGGGGTGCTGGCTCGGGCGGGCGGGCAGGTTGCAGGCTGGTGCTGGCTCGAGCAGGCAGGCAGGTTGTGGTGCTGGCTCGGGTGGGCAAGGGTGGCACGTGCGCCGGCTCAGGCGGGCGGGCAAGTTGTGGTGTTGGCTCGGGTGGGCAAGGGTGGCACGTGCGCTCCCTGGACATTTTGACGGAATTTGGAATCAGCGGCGGATTCCAAATCCGTCGTTGAATTTAGTGACGGATTTTTTTATTACAGATTTTTTTCCCCCTAAATTAGCGACCGATTTTAGCGAGAAAAATTATCTGTCGCTAAATTTAGCGACAAATTTTAGATTTTTGTCGCTAAATTTAGCAACGGATTTTTTTATGTCGCTAATTTAGCGACGGATAATTTTTTGTCGCTAAATTTTGTGACGAATTTTAGCGATAAAAAATTATTTGTCGCTAAATTTAGCGACGGATTTCAATTTTCGTCGCTAAATTTAGCGACGGATTTCTAATTTTCGTGGCTAAATTTTTGTGACGTGTTATTAGTGACGAAAAATTTTCCGTCGCTAATGTTTTTAGCGACGAATTTTTTTAAAATTTTCGTCACTAAATTTGTGGCTAAAAGACTGTTTTTTTGTAGTGTAGAAGTAGAGAGCAGCACCAGACATAGTTTGGACTAAATAGTCACCAGATATTTGCATATGGAGTTTTAAGCAGCTGCAAGATGTGGATCCATAAGAGGAAGATTGAAATTGGGTAGGAAGTGTATAAGATGGTGCCAACATTATGTTTTCGGCCATATATTAGCAGAATTTTCAGTAGCTAATTTCTTCTAGACATAATTAAGAGAAACTCCAAATACAAAAGTTGTAGGTCTCTATCTTATGTTTTACATATCCAAATTTTGCTTAAATCAGAGTAGTGTACTAAAAGTTATAGCATTTTCACTACGACAGGACAGAACTGGAATTTGGAACAAAATTGTGATAAAGTTTTGAATTTATGGAATTTTGTGTTGGGAATTAGAGGACATGCTCAAAATGAAAGTTGTAGTACTGTCTCTTATCTTTCATATAGGACCAGAATTAATCAATTTGGAGTTATATGTTAGGAGATATGAGGAAAATACCAAAACTATACAGATTGGGTTATAAAAATCCGAACCAGACAAAAGATAAATTTTTATATATTCATACAGTGAGAATCAGAAGATGAGTTAAACATGAAAAATGTAGGTGAATGTCTTATCTTTAAGTGAAAATTTGAATCACTCATTTCTAAGCTATATAGAAAACGTTATAGCATTTTTCCTAAAACTGTTCAAGTGCAAAAACTTAGAGTTGGAAAATTTATGAATGTTTGTGTTTGAACCATTAAGACAAATTTGTATTGGGCCTATCCAGAACACAAAATCTTAGTATTGGGCCCAAACCAAATTAAAACTTTAAAGTTCAACAATCCAAGGCCCATAAGGAACCACTAAGACAAATTTGTATCGAGCCTATCCAAAACACAAAATCTTAATATTGGGCCCAATCCCAATTAGAACTTTAAAGTCCAACAATTCAAAGCCCAACAATTCAAAGCCCATAATGAGAAATGTGGCCCAAACCTAAAGGTATCAAAATTGTGAGAGTCTTGTAAAGAAATAAAGAATTTACACGTGTACATTGTTGCTTTAAGAGTAGACTATTATTCTACACACGAGGAGCGACTTGGTGGAGTTCGAGATTGATAAGGGAGTGACGTACCCTCCCGTATACAGTAAGTGGGACTTTGACATTGTGTTCTCGATTGAACAAAAATCCATGTTTTATAACTTTTTAAATGACATATTTTATGGCATGTATGATAGCATGATAATTGATTTATGTTTTATAAATACTTATCTTTGTGATCATTGGAGTGTCTCAAATGATTGATTTAAATAATATGCATCCATGACTTGTATTGAAATGACATCGTGCCACCGTTTGAAACTTGATATGAATTATATGTTCCATTGCATTGGCATTTTAATTTGAAATGGTTTGATCGAAATGTGTAGGCTGGTTGCTTACTTATGATTTGCACACTGATTTGAAATGATTTGTTTGAAATGTGTGGGCTGGATGCCAACTAATGATGTGATAATATGATGATGTCCTGAATGGAATACCGTAGCTACAAAGGGTTTTGGCAGAGGCACCCATTGTGTCCGGATACGCTTTTGCAGGAGGTATCCCCCAAACGCCATATGTATAGTTGCGGCCGGATGAACCAAATCGGGGAGGACATGTGTGACGCCACTGTCTAGCTCCGAGCGGAATTCTATGTGTGGTTGATGATTATATGCGTGCGATTAGACATGGGCTAGCCTCGGTAGGGTTCCTTGGTGAGACCCGTGGCCAACGTTGGGGTAGAGAGTTAATTTTATACACTTGCATATGAAAAATCCCCAATACGCTCGTCATTGGTCAAGGCAGACCACGGCCGAGGTTATTTTCTTGGCAAGCTCTAATTGATTTTGGAAATGTAAATGGATGCTTACTTTGATACCATGATGTGTGATATGTGTTCATTTGGCTTATGGAAATGTCATGTTGGATTTTGATATCATTATGGTTTTGAAATGTATTTTGACACTCCATGCTCACACCTATAATTGAGAACATATTGTTGATCCCCCTACTCATTGAGTATTTTTCCATAATACTCACTGAGTAATTTCCCATAATACTCACCACTCATTTTCTCATGATGACAGACTTAGCAGGGAGATGTGCTGAGAGACTTTTGGCACACTTGACATATACACATATTTTGGAGACGTCGAGACTTGGGTATGGAGCTAGTCATTCTTCCGAGATGAAATTGAATGATGTATATATATTTGAGATCTATAGAATGATCATGTATATATTATGGGATGACTGTAATTATATTATTGTGAAATGTAAATTGAAACTCTCGATATGTTGTATATTCATGCATTGAGACATACTATTACATTTTAAACTTCTTTTACTTGGGAAATTACATTTTGAGGAAAAACAGGTTTTAAACAGGTGAAATTGTTAGCCTTGCGTTGCTTCGGTATACATGTCGTGTGATAGGCAGCATATGGGGTAACGGGCGGCTGTTCATGGCCTTCGATAGAGGATTGGGGCATGACACTAGGTTTCGATTTTTCTTAATGATTAGGCTTAATTTCTAAACTTTGCTTCGATTTGAAAGCATTGCAGAAGTCCGGACTGAACTAAGCGTACACAGAAGTTAGGGCTGTGCATTGCAAAAACTCTAGGTGAGGGAAATTCTAATTCCTTTGAAAATTGAATGAATTTAGGGTTAATTTAGGGCGAGAAGTCTTGTATATGTCTAAAATGTATGTTGGATTTGCATAGAATGCATTTTCTAAAATTCATGATTTTTGCTTAATGAGTATACTGTGATCTTTTAGTCATAAATCTCTCTGCACAAAAGCAAATCATGTGAAGCTTTTTGCATATGAAAGTAGACTCCCATATCTTGAAAATGAGATATGAGTCGTTGAAATTGGATAAGAGCCGAATTTGTTATGATTTTTCAAAGAATTTTCATGGTGTAGAATGTCCTGTTTCTGTCCTGCTGCAGTTGCTTGTATTTCCTTCAATTTTAAGATGCCTTCTAGGCTGAATTCTGCTAAGCTCTGAACATGAAAGTTATAGATCTATATCTTATCTTTAATTTGAGACCTGAATCACTTAAATCCAATATGTGTGGTGAAAATGATGACAATTTTTCCGTGGCTACGCATAGAGGAATTTTGAATTCTGGACTATGATGTTCATGTACTTAGATACTTTGCTATGATTTGAATGGATTTAGGACAAGCATCAAAGTTGTAGTTTTATATCTAATTGTTAAGTACAAATTGGAATTTCCATGATCCAAGAAGTGTAGGTCAAGGTATGGCTATTTTTTTTATAACATGTTGTGTTGGAAATTATTGGATGGTTAGGAATTTATGATGTATTGAGAAGAACCACTTTGCAATAGTGTTGGTGTACAATTTAATGATTAATTTATGACCAAAGTCTTAGGTTAAGGCATTTGGAATTAAAGAAGAGGTTGGATTTTATTCAATTTGGGAATTGAGAGTGATTACCCTCTCAAAAGGTGAGTGAATGGTTCATTGTGATTTTAAATGAGTAAATGATTTAAAATTCTTTATAAATGATTTTAAATGATTTTTACATGATTAAGATGAATCGTTTTGTGATGGTGGGATGTCCGAAATGAGAATTTGAATTGCGAATGCATCTATTGAGTTTATAAATACATGTGTGCCATATATTGTGAAATATTTGAATTATGAATGTTATGGTACGATTTAGAAATTGTTTTGTTATAATTTTGGCAGATGAATTGTGAATTGAATATTTACGAATGAAACGGTGCATGGGATTAATGGCTATAGTCATTCCCCCCACGGAGTGACCCGACGGGGTGACGTGGTTGAGAGTTGGATTATATTAGCAGGGGAGACAGACGTGACTCCTTTTGCTGTATGTCGAGCTATATCTGGATACATCCTAGTGAGGCACGATTCAAAGCCAAGGAAGGAGGTTTTGGTATTTTGAGATATATGGAATAAAAACCTCTTGGCGGACTTTCGTCCAGGTTTGGCCAAATCTGGTACGAGAGTGTTTTCATAGAAGGACCCCATGATTTTGGGAAGACCGAAATTAATAGATACATGTTTGTCTGAATTATTCTGATTTGTTGAGATTATTTTATATTCAAAGAATTGTTTATGAAAGATGCTTTGACTTTCCCACATTCACCCCTCATTTACTATCACAACACCATTGCATTCCATTCGCTGAGTATTCCCAATACTTATCCCTCTCTTTATATTTTTCAGAGGATACTTAACAGAAAGATTTCATTTAGAAACTGCGGAAGAATTATTTTTACTGATTTGCATAGGTATTTAATGATGTAGGGTTTATTCTTGGATTGATGTAGTATAACCCATGGAAGGAAATAATTGTACTATTCTTTTGATTTGAATTTGATTGATACTTGGCTTATCTTTTGGGGCAAGTATTGATGGAATCCATGCTTGGTCGTTGTGGAACTTGTTTCATTTTGTTTAAAATTTTGCTTTTGAAAAATTTATTGTTATATTGGGACATTTAGATTTTACTTATGAATTTTGAGACAATTGGTATTTGAGGAAATTTTATTAATATTTCTTTGATCTGCTGAGATGGCCTTATGCATGTAGTTGATTTTGATTGGCTGGGATGGCCTCATGCATGCTTGTTGTGATAAAATGGACCGGGATGGTCCTTTGTATGCTGTTGAGTTGTATTTAAAACAGGTCGAACATGTGGAATACCTTATGTTGTCCCGGTATATGGGGAGATGCTACCCGTATGCCAAGATAATGCGGCGATTGTTACGTACTCAACTCAAGGGTCGGGGCGTGACATTTTTCTAGCACCATGTTACTAGAATTCACTTTAGAAATCAATTCAATCTCAAATATCAACATAGAGCAACAATATACATTTCGCATGAATATTCAATTGTAATATGATGCAAATAATTCAATAATTTAATAAAAAGTCATGAAATTTATTTAAATTTCATTTGAGGCATACCATATTCACAAAATATTATAAATCTCATGCAAACTCATTCCAAAATTCAATTTATGAATCAACTTCTTGGGAGGGTAATCACTCCCTATGCATTATTGGCTCCAAAGAAATCTCCTTTAAGGCTCCAATAGATTGTCCTAGCCAGCAATAACAAATTTCGGATCATTTCTCCTTAAATTCAAAAGTTCACAAATTTTTCCTAATTTTATTTAAACCCTAATTTCAAATATTTTTCCTATTTTCAAACAATTTTTTTTCTAATCTGTGCAGTTATGGGAAAATGACTATAATTTTCACTACATACATCCAAATCACATGATTCTTATCTCAAATTAAAAATACGACATAGATCTACAATTTTTGTATTCAGAGTTTAGCTTAATTCAGTCTAGAAGATATCTCAAAATTGAGGGGAAACATCGGCCAGAACAGGGGCAGAATAGGAAATTTTTGCACTACGAAAATTCTTTGAAAAATCATAACAAATTCAGTTTTTATCCAATTCTAACAAATCATAAATCATTTTCAAGATATGGGAGTCAAGTTTCATATGCAAAAAGCCTAATGTGATTTGCTTTTGTGTAGAGAAAGTTATGATATAAACATCACAGTATGGTCATTATACAAAAGCATGAATTTTAGCCGAACATGATACTTTGCATTCTAGTCTAATAACTTAAGAATCTAATCTTTAACATAGTCTTTAGCACAACATAAAAATCTCAAACTCCACAAACAAAATCTCCAAAACCCACCACCAACACAAGAGCAAATATAGCAACGGAAGCTAAAGGAGACAATAATCAAACCCTACTTGAGAATCGACTCTTATCTTGATCCATTTAGCCCCGGTTTGGAGCTTATTATTGTTGTTTGTAGAAGAGAAGTCTAGAAGAGGGAGAGAGAGAGATGGCCTACCACCATTGCTCTGCTATTGGGTTCGTGGATCAGCAAATCTCCACAAAAAGGAAAAGGTTAATCCATTTTTGGGAGAGAAAGAGAAAGAGAGAAATGAAATCCCAATTTTGAGAGAGAGAGAGAGAGAGAGATGAGATTTGTACCTTGAGATGCTATGGATTGTGGTCGAATTGCAGATGAAGACACCCAACTGAGAGATAAGATTTGATCGCTTGGAATAGAGGGATGTCGGGCTAGTAATGGAAAGGGGCTGAGATGGGGGGTGGTGGTGTTGATTTCTGGAGAGGGAGAGAGTGAGGGTAAGAGATGAAGGAGAGAGATTAGAGAATAAGGGGGAAATAGGTTCGGGAACAAAGGTAGAAAGTTGGGAAAGTGAGAGGGGAGACGGAAGAGAGAGAAAGTGTGTTTGTTTGTTGACTTTTTTTTTTAAATCTCTCGGTGCTACAACACTTAACTCCCTAAAAGAAATTTCGTTCTCGAAATTAAAATTAAAATTTACACAATAAAAAGTTATGGGTGTTACTTCAGCATTAATTCTTCAGTCTCCCAAGTCTGTTCTTCTATTTGGTTGTTTCTCCACAATACTTTTACTATTAGGATTTGCTTATTTCTTAATTGCTTGAGTTGTCGATCTATGATTTGTACTGGTTGCACCTTGAAACTTAAGTCTTTATTCAACTCTACCGGAGGAGCTTCTAACACATGTGAGGGATCCGACAAGTATTTCTTCAATATTGAAATGTGAAAAACATCGTGGATCATTTGTAACTCCGGTGGCAATTCAAGCTGATAAGTCACCTTTCCAATTCTTTCGAGGATCTTGAAGTGGCCGATATAACTAGAATTCAAATTTTCTTGTTTCTAAAATTGGATTATGCCCTTCTAAGGAGATACCTTTAAAAATACCATATCTCTAAATTTGAATTCCAAGGGTCTCCTTCTCTTGTCGACATATTTCTTTTGTCGATCTTGAGCTGCCTTCATTCTTTATCGGATTATTCTTACCTTTCCTTGGTGGTTTCAATCAATTCTACGCTTTCAATTTTCATTTCTCCAACCTCGTCCCAACATAACGGAGTCCAGCATTTCCTTCCATAAAAAGCTTCATATGGTGGATCCCAATGCTAGCTTGATAGCTATTATTATAGGCAAATTCAACTAATGGGAAGTTCGTGTCCTAACTCCCTTGGAAGTCTATAACACATGCCTTCAGCATGTCTTCCAACGTTCGGATTATATTCTCTAACTGTCCATCTGTCTGTGGATGAAATGCATTGTTGAATTTCAACTTAGTGCCCAAGGCCTCTTATAACTTAGGCTAAATTTTGGATGTGAATCGAGAATCACGATCTGATATAATTGATACCGGAACCTCGTGGAGTCAGATAATCTCATCAAGATACAATTTAGCTAACCTCTCCAAAGAGTAAGTGTTCTGGATTGGGAGGAAATGTACTGATTTAGTGAGCCAATCAACAATCACCTATATAGCATTGTGTCGGCTCGGAGTACGTGGCAACCCTACCACAAAGTCCATGGTAATATGCTCGCATTTCCATTCAGGTATAGGCAATGGTTGAAGCATTCTGGCCGGCTTCTGATATTCGGCTTTGATTTGTTAGCACATAAGGCACCTTAACATAAATTCAGCTATTCCCCACTTTAACTCCGACCACCAATAAGTTTTCTTGATGGTCCTGTAGATTTTTGTACTCCCGGGATACATAGCATAAGCCGAAGAGTGTACTTCTTCAAGTATAGAATTTTGAAGTTCATCATTCTTGGAAACACAAATCCGTTTCCCATATACCACCATGCCATCCTCCCGGATATGGAAGTTAACACCTTCACCCTCATGAATCTTTTCCATGATGCTCTTTAGCTCTTCATCAGTTGATTGGAGCTCTCGTATGCGATCTGCTAAGGTTGGTCGTACTTCAAATCTAGTCAAAAGTATACCATGGTCATCACTAGCCAACTCGACTCCTAATGTACGAACTCCTAATAGACATGAGAGATATGACCTCCTAGAGGGGGAAGAAGAAGATGAGGACTTGCGGCTTAGGGCGTCTGCAACAATATTTTCCTTGCCCAGTTGATAATCAATCACCAAGTTATAGTCTTTAATCAGCTCCAACCACCTTCTTTATCTCAAATTGAGCTCTTTTTTAGTGAGCAAGTACTTGAGACTCTTGTGATCAGAGATCCATACAAGTAATGTCGCCAAATCTTTAAGGCAAAGACAATGGCAGTAAGTTCTAGATCATGGATGGAATAATTCAATTCGTGCTTCTTCAACTGTCGAGAAGCGTAGGCTATCACTTTATCGCCTTGCATCAAAACACATTCCAACCCTTGTTTATTGACGTCACTATAGACTACATAGTCGCTACCGCCAATAGGAAGAGCAAGTATAGGAGTGGAAGTGAGTCTCCTCTTGAGTTCCTTAAAACTCTGCTCATACTTATCACTCAATTCAAATTTAACCCCTTTTCGAGTTAAACTAGACAATGGAGCTGTAATTCTAGAAAATCTCTCTACAAATCTTTGATAATATCCTGCCAATCCAAGAAAACTTCTCACCTCGGTAACATTCTTGGATTGTTCCCATCTCAGAATTACCTCTACCTTCATCGAGTCAACAAATATTCCTTCTCTGGATACAATGTGCCCTAAGACGCCAATCTCACTTAGCCAAAACTCGCACTTGGAGAACTTAGCATATAGTTGCTTCTCTCGGAGAGTTTGCAGCACAATACGGAGATGTTTTGAGTGTTCCTCATCATTCTTGGAATACACTAAAATGTTAATGAAAACAATGACGAACTTGTCGAGATAGGGGTGGAAGATTTGGTTCACAAGTTCCATGAAAGCTGCAGGAGCATTTGTCAAACCGAAAGATATCACCAAAAACTCATAATGACCATACCGCGTCCTAAACTCAGTCTTGTGGACATCATCATCTTTTATCCTCAATTGGTGATAGCTCGATCTTAAATCGATATTCGAAAAGACACTAGCACCTTAGAGTTGATCGAACAAGTCATCAATTCTCAACAACGGGTACTTGTTCTTGATGGTCACCTTATTCAACTGCCGGTAGTCTATACACACTCTGAGGGTACCATCTTTCTTTTTCACGAATAGAACCGGAGCACCCCAGGGTGAGGTACTCAGCCTGATGAACCCCTTGTCCAAAAATTCGTGAAGTTGAACCTTTAATTCTTTCAATTCTGCAGGTGTCATTTGATACGGAGGGATTGAAATAGGTACAGTTCTAGGAGCCAAGTTGATTGCGAAGTTAAACTCTGGAATCGGAGGTAAACCGGGTAATTAATCCGGGAAGATATCCGCAAATTCATTCACCGCTTGAACATTCATCAATTCCAAACTCTATATACTGGTGTCGATGATGTAGGTTAAGTAAGCCTCACAGCCCTTATGCACCAGTTTCCCTGCCTCTAATGCCAAGATTACACAATTCGGTAAGACTTACCATTCACTAGTGAACATAAGTAGAGGACATCCGGGTCTACGGAATTCTACCTCCTTAGTGAAGCAATTCACTGAAGCTCGGTGGAGGTATAATCAATCCATACCTAGTATGGCATCAAAATCCCTTATTTCTAGCGGAATCAAGTCCGCCTCGAGAATCTCACCTTCCACTACCATTTCACATGTCTTGTACACGGAATCCCTTTTTAACTATTCCCCTAAAGAAGTGATAACCAATAACTCCTCTTCAAGTGGGGTTAAAGGCCTATTCGAGTGTTTAGCGAATTCCGTGTTTACAAAAAATTTATTTGATCCCGTATCAATTAAAACAGAGCATCAACCCCAAAAATGTTCATCATACCCATATATACGAGTGATAAAATTAATTCTCGATTTAAATCAAACTCAATTCAAAATTTAAGTCTTCAATACCAACAAAACTATCATTAATCATTGAAGTAACTTCCAATCACTTAATATCATGTAATATCTCTAATATACCTCAAATTCAAAATCATACAATTGTGATTTCATAATATTTATATTCATATTCTAAGTCATCAAGTTCAAGTTCTAGGAAATTTACCTGTGACTACATCCAGGTTATTCTATGCCTCCTCGTTAGTCATTGCAAATATCCTTGCCTGAGCTCTTGCCGGTGGATGCTGGTTTGGAGCAGCTACTATGTTGCTCCCCGTCCGTGGTGTAACATTAGGAGGTGCGGTGGGAACATTGGCTTGGTTGCCCATAGATCCACTAGGATGCTCTCGACTTGTCTAACTTCCCCGCCCCAACTTCGGACAAACATTGTGAAAATAGCCCTCCTTGCTGCATTGATAACACCTCTTGGGTGCTTGACATACCCCAAAATGGAACTTCCCATAGTTCCTACACTAGTCCTTCCTATTGCCTGTCGATTTGCTTCCTGAGGATGCAATAGGAGTAGGGTTCCCAAAATTAGACATACGTTGGCCTTAAGGAATGCCAACGGTCCAGTAACAGGAGCTCCACCATAGGAGCCTGCATTCCTACTCTGCTTTGAACCCGGACCCGATGCATGTTCGGAGCTCCTTTTCTTTTTCTGTCCCTCTCTTGTCTTTTCCCTTTCTTCCACAATTTTCTCAGCCCTTATGGCCAATTCAAGTACATCCTTGTAAGTATGGGTTAACATGATAGACATCTTCTCCCAGATTAATAAATTTAGACCCTCTTCAAACTTGAAACGCAGGTACTCATCAGAAGTCACTAATTCCGGGACAAATATGGACAATCTTCACAACATTGTTTCATATTCCGCCATCGACTTGTTGTCTTGGCGGAGATGAAGGAATTCCTTTCTTTTCAAATATGGGTGAAACCGAATATCGTACTTTTCGTCGAATTCCCTAAAGAATTCACTCCAAGAGATAGATTCGAGGATCTCTCTTTAAGACTATCCCATGAATCTCATGCATCTTCGTCCAATAATTTCACGGTCACCCTTAATTTCAATTCATTTTCCAGCCTCATGTCATCCATTGTCTCCCTAACCCAATTAATCCAATTATTGGTACCATTGCATCACTTGTTCCCGTAAAGGTGACACATCTAAGTTGTCGGGCTTCCTTGATCAACTTGGATAGTTCAAAGGTTGGATGGGGAATTAGAGTAGCCACTGAAGTGGGAGGAGCAATTCATTCTGACGGAGGAGTAGGTAGAATGGTTGGCCTTGGTGGAGAAGGAATTGGCGCTTGAGGAGGAACTTGAAGACGAGAGTCATATGTATTCCACTACTCGGTCCATTGCCGGAGAGTATCGAGTAGTGGTGGAAAAATCCCTATTGAAGGTGCCAGGTAAGTACTAGTTGCTGCTGGAGGAGAAATCGAAGCATGTAAGGATGATCCATTCTCGTACTCAGAAGGAGAAATCTCACTAACATTCCTCATCCTTGGTCTAGAAGGTATGATTCCTATAAGAGAAAACACTATCGTTAGCTTACTAAATTCAGTATTGGGTTAGGTATTTAATTCCCTAAAAATAAAATTGGTCACAGTCCTTAAGAATCCATGGAAAGTTTTTGTACATCCATTGAAAAATCTCTCAAACTCTGAATTTTTCAAAAAGAAAAAACATTATTTTGAAATCTTGGAAAAACTCCTGAGACATTTGGAAATATATTTTTTTTTCAAACAATTTAAAATATTTAAAATCGTGAACCAAAACTCTGATACAAATAGAATTGTCATGCCCCGACTCTGCTATTGGGCACATGACAACCGCTGCTTATTTCGATATAAGAATAGGATCTCCCCTTATACCGGAATAGCACAAGACATTCAACATATTTAAAAACAACTAAAATATCACCTTAATGACCATCTTGGTCATCCAGTATCAAAGACATGAATTTTCACATAATTTTAGGATCAATCCGATCCATACATATTCATGCACGTATGCAAATAGGCCAATCCGACCATTCCAAAATTCTCATAAATTTACGATCTCAATATAGTTCAAAATTCACCATGAAGTGTCCAAATATCCCAATTTAAACAATAAAAATTGTAAAAGTTTTTAAATCAAGAAAATACAAGTTCATTATCATAGGAGTATAGATTTCTCAAATACTTGCCTAAAGAAGACTAAGCAAGTATTTAACAATTCCAATCAAAATAAAATATACAAAAATTTCCTTTCATTGATCATTCTACACAATTTCAAAAATAAAGTCTTCATTTCAAAAATCTAGCTATGTTCAGCAACTATCTTCTTCAGTTCAGCTCCAAGATAATGTCTGCTGTCTAAGGTTCCTCTAAAAAAATTAGAAGAGAGAAGTGAGTATTTAAAATACCTAGCGAGTGAAGTGCAATGACATGCAACGCATAAATGAAGAGTGAAAATGGTTATGCCAAAAATCATATACAAAATGCATTGCCATAATTGAAAATATTGATATAAAACAGTTTATTTCAAACCACCATGACTCGTAAAAACAAAACAACAATTTACAATTATTTTCCATAATTTTGGGATATGCCAAAATTATTATCCTACCAATGGCCATTGATAGGATTCGCCAAGGGATTTTTCACTATTTTCTAAAAATCCCTTTCACTTTGGTGTTGACACGGAGCTCTATGGGGTGCATCCACGTTATCACGGCGGCTTAAGAAGGCTCTCCAACCCACCTACCACCAAGCCAAGTTTAACAGCCATGACCACGTCACCCCAATAGCCCGATCCGTGGCAAGACTTTGACTATAGTCCTTTTCCAACACCATATTATCAGAATTCAGTTTATAAATTATTTCAATCTCAAATTTCAATGCAGAGTAACAATATAGGTTTTGCATGAGTATTCAATTGTAACATGATACAAATAATTCAATAATTTAGTACAAAGGTCATGAAATTTATTCAAATTTCATTTGAAACACACAATATTCACAAAATATTATAAATCTAATTTGAACTCATTCCAAAATTCAATTTATGAAATATAATTGAAATTAGTTTACTCATTTATATGAAACATAATCGTCCACTCACCTCTAGGGAGGATAATCACTCGCTATGCATTATTGGCTCCAAAGAAATCTTCTTTCAAGCTCCAATAGATTGTCCTAGCTAGCAATAACAAATTTCGGATCATTTCTCCTTAAATTCAAATGTTTACAAATTTTTCTTAATTTTATTTAAACCCTAATTTCGAATTTTTTCTTGTTCCTGTTCCCATTTTATCAATTTGTCATCATTTACATCATTATAAAATCCCTATTCATAATTCTCCTAGATTTTCCTATTTTCAAACAATTTTTTTCTAATATGCACAGTCATGGGAAAAGCTCTATAACTTTCACTAGACATATCCAAATCACATGATTCATATCTCAAATTAAAGATAAGATATAGATTTACAACTTTCATGTTTAGAGTTTAGCTTAATTCAGCTTAGAAGATATATCAAAATTAAGGGGAAATAAACAGCCAGAACAGGGGTAGAACATGACATTTTTGCATCCCAAAAATTCTTTGAAATATCATAACAAATCCAGTTCTTATCCGATTTCAACGAATTATACCTCATTTTCAAGATATGGGAGTCATGTTTCATATGAAAAAAGCCTAACATGATTTGCTTTTGTTCAGAGAAAGTTATGATATAAAGATCATAGTATGGTCATTATGCAAAACCATGAATTTCAACCCAACATGATACTTTGCATTCTAGTCTAGTAACTTAAGAATCTAATATTTGTTGGATTTTTGACTAAGAAGAGAGAGAAATCTAATAAACTTCTGGTTTTTATTGATGTAGTAGAATGATACAAAGGAAGAGAGATTATCTTCCTCTTAATTTTACAAGGAGAGCAATAGCTCTATTTATAGGCAAAGGGAGAAAAATAGCCAGTAGAGAGAGAACAAAGTCAATATTCCCGTTGGGGCTCAAACCCCAAGGAATTCCAACAGCTAGTTTTTGGACTGTTGGAATATACATTGTCCAAACTGCCCCTAGCTATTTGGGTTTACCTCTTAGACTTTTCTCCATATTTTTGGGCTTCATTGGGCTTGTTTTTGAATGTATTTTGGGTCATAAATATGTTGCCAAATTCTGAACATTAAAAAATAAAAGGCCCAATGTTTATGACATTATCATATTTTCAAGTTGAATACCTTGAGACTTATCTTTATCTTCTCCCTTATTTTTAACACTCCCCCTCAAGTTAGGTGCATAGATGTCTATGGACCCTAACTTGCTAAGGATGTGCTGAAGATGTTTCTCAGTTGTTGCCTTAGTGAAAATGTCAGCTAGCTGGTCTTCACTTCTAACATATGAGGTTGAAATTGTCTTGTTTTCTAATTTTTCTCGAACAAAATGACAATCAACCTCAATGTGCTTCGTTCTTTCATGAAATACTGGATTGGCAGCGATATGAAGAGCTGCTTGATTATCGCAATGTAGAAGAATAGGAGCGATAGTAGGAAATCCCATCTCCTCAAGTAATGCCTTTAGCCAAACTATTTCGCTTGTAGCCGCTGCCATTGCTCTGTATTCAGCCTCAGCGCTTGATCTGGATACAACAGATTGTTTCTTGCTTTTCCATGTTACAAGATTTCCTCCCACGAACATGCAGTAGCCGGTGGTGGATCTCCTGTCCGTGACATCCCCAGCCCAATCTGCATCACAGTAGCCATAAATCTCCATGCTGTGGTTGTTTTTCATAAGAATTCCCCTTCCTGGTGAGCTTTTTAAATGCTTGAGAATTCTTTCTGCTGCCTTCCAATCTTGAATCCTTGGAGCATGCATCCGTTGGCTGATTAAGCTGACGGCATAAGTGATATCTGGTCTTGTAATGGTGAGGTAGATGAGCCTCCCCACAAGTCTTTGATATCTAGGAATATCCTGGAACATTTCTTCATCACCTTGTGCTCGTTCTGCTATGGATATAGGAGTTGCTGCTGGTTTAGCTCCTACCTTTCCAGTTTTCTGCAAAAGGTCAAGTACATATTTCCTTTGGCATAGAACTAGCCCCTTATGAGAATAGACAAGCTCTATTCCTAAGAAATACTTTAGTTTTCCCAAATCTTTAATCTCAAAAGAAGATTTAAGAAAATTTCTAACTTGATCAATACCATTCATATCACTTCCTGTAATAACTATATCATCTACGTAAATAAGAACAATAGTGATTTCTTCATTGTTAACTTTAGTAAACATGGAGGAATCACTAATGGATTTCTTAAAGTTATTACCAAGAAGTGCTGAACTTAATTTTGCATACCAGCCACGAGGAGATTGTTTTAACCCATAGATTGTTTTTTTAAGATGACACACCTTGATGTTTGAATCCTCATCTAGCCCTTGGGGAATTTGCATGTAGATTTCTTCGTCTAAGTCCCCTTGAAGGAAAGCATTCTTCACGTCCATTTGATACATTGGCCATTCTCCATTGGTTGCAATTGACATCAAAACCCTTATCGTTTTCATTTTGGCAACAGGGGCAAAAGTCTCAGTGTAGTCTTCTCCATAAGTTTGTGTGAATCCTTTGGCTACAAGTCTTGCCTTGTAGCGTTCAATGGATCCATCACTTTTATACTTGATTTTGAACACCCATTTACACCCGACAACCTTTCTTCCCTTAGGGAGAGTAGTAATCTCCCACGTCCCATTTTTATTCAATGCATCTAGTTCTTCAAGCATAGCTTGTCTCTATTCGGGTTTGGTATTTGCCTCATCAAAAGCCTTAGGTTCCTGTGATGAGTCAATGCCACTCAAGAACCCTTGATGGCTTGAGGAAGTGTTAGATACACAATAGTAATTTGAAATAGGATAGTGAGTTACCTTAGAATTGTAATAAACTCTTCTGTTGATCCACTCTGAGGGAGGAAGCCTCAATCTGGTGGAACGTCGAAATGGAGGAGCCAGCGGAGAGGGCAGTCTAGTTTCGTCTCCAGATTCTCCTAAGGTAGGTAATCCCTCGCCTTCTTCTCTTTCTTCGGAAGAGTTCTCTTCATTTTCAGACTCATCAACTCCTCCCTCTTCGTTTTCTCCCCCTGAAAGTGAATTCTCTTCATTGGATTCTTGAGGAACCAGAGGAGGATTTATGGGAACATCGCAGAAGATTCGCAAGTCATTGCTTGATGAATTTTCTTCATTTTTTTCTCCTGCAAAAAAGAATTCATTTTCTACAAATATCACATCTTTCGATGTGTATACCTTGTTAGAGTCAGGTTCAAAACAAATATATCCTTTTTGGAATGAAGCGTACCCAATAAAAACACATTTCCTTCCTTTGATATCTAACTTATCTCTAAACTGCCTAGGAATATGAACATAACAAATACACCCAAAAACTCTAAGGTGAGAGAGGTTTGGTTTGTCTTTTCTAAGCAACTCTAATGGAGATTTTCCATGGAGAACTCTAGTTGGAAGACGATTTATTAAATGAGCTGCGGTACTAACCGCATCACTCCAAAAACGATTAGGCATATTAGCAAAGAACATGATAGTTCTAGCTATTTCTAGGAGATGTCTATTTTTGCGTTCGGCAACTCCATTTTGTTGGGGAGTGTAGGGACAACTAGTTTGATGAATAATTCCATTCTCCTCAATGAAATTTTTGAAAATAGTGCTCATATATTCCCCACCATTATCTGTCCTAAGAATTTTAATGTTGGCCTCATATTGTTTTATAATATACTTGTAAAAGGACTTGAAGGCTTCATAAACTTGGTCTTTTGATCTTAGCATATACACCCATGTATACCTAGACTTATAATCTATAAATGAGATAAAATACTTAAATCCCCTTCTAGATATCATAGGTGAAGTCCATACATCCGAGTGAACAAGATCAAAAGGCTTTTTATATTGAGTTTCAGAAATAGGATAATACATTCGGGTTTCCTTTCCAAAAATGCATGCTTCACAATGTCTATCACTACAATTTTTTGATGGGAATAGGCATTTCAAAGCTTGCATAGAAGGATGACCTAATCTAGCATGCCAAAGGAGGTAACTTTCCTTTCGGATTGCGGAAAATACAAAACTATCTTGTTTCCAAAAATACAAGTTATCTTGCATAGAACCACTACCAATCACTTGATTCGTCTCCAAATTCTGAAAAACAACAGAATGAGGGTCAAAAATAGCTTTGCAATTTAAGTCCTTAGTGACTTGTCCAATGGACATAAGATTAGAGGTAAATTGAGGAACATATAAGGCCTTTGATTTTCTTCCAAATATTTCAACATCCCCAATTTGCTTAATTTTGAAATTATGTCCATTCGCAACTTTAACCATTTTAGGTTCTAGGAGAGGTTCAAGATTCTGAAAATTTTGCTTATCTTTGACCATATGGTGATCACAACCTGAATCTATCAACCATTTTGAAGAAGTAACAGATGAGTTAGAGCAAGTACCTGAGGAGGATTTTCCTAATTTTTGAGATGTCAGATTTGCTTTGTTTGCAGCTGGTTGAGCATTTTGCTCCCTCCTCTCTTGCTCTTTTTTCTTGATGAACTCAGGTTTAAGGTTAGGATGAAGAAACCAGCAACCATCCTTGGTATGTCCCAACTTTTTGCAATGAGAACACACCTTTTTTATTCCCTGATGAGCCTTATTTGCAGCTTGCTCATTCTGCTTTGTGGAGAACCCATGAACTTCACTTTTGGACTGATTGCTTTCCTCAAGCCTTTGAGAAGCTGCAGCTCTTTGAATCATAAATCGAGTCTCTTGGTATGATGGAAATTCTTTCATTCGAAGAATTTCCTGTCGAAGTTGTACAAATGACTCATTGAGTGATGAGAGCAATGAAAACACCTTGTCTTCATCTTGTCTCTTTTGCAGCACTTTTATATCACTTGTGAGAGGTCTCAATGTGTTGAGCTCATTCCACAAGTCCTCGTGTTCTCCGAACAATTGTGTAATTGATTTCTCCTCCATTTGGATGGTCGCAATCCTTTTTTGTATTTCAAATATTCTGCTCAAGTTTGATTCCTGACCATATAACCCATACATTTGCTCCCATAAGGATTTGGAACTCGGACAGCACATTACCATATTTTTGTGTGCTTGATCCATGGAGCTTGTTAGCAATAGGAACACTTGATCATCCAGCTCCTTCCATTCATCAAATCATGGGTCTAGCCGATCCATAGGATCTTTTGTAATGAAAGACAGAAGTTTTGCTCCATTGAGAGATCTTCTGATATGACTAGCCCATTGGAAGTAATTGGTTGAGCTTAGAATAATTTGGGAGAAAAGTTGGATTTGAAAGGAAGAGATTTGAGGAAGAGAATTTCCCAACCCCGGAGTCGATGTTTGCTCTGATACCATGTTGGATTTTTGACTAAGAAGAGAGAGAAATCTAATAAACTTCTGGTTTTTATTGATGTAGTAGAATGATACAAAGGAAGAGAGATTATCTTCCTCTTAATTTTACAAGGAGAGCAATAGCTCTATTTATAGGCAAAGGGAGAAAAATAGCCAGTAGAGAGAGAAAAAAGTCAATATTCCCGTTGGGGCTCAAACCCCAAGAAATTCCAACAGCTAGTTTTTGGACTGTTGGAATATACATTGCCCAAACTGCCCCTAGCTATTTGGGTTTACCTCTTAGACTTTTCTCCATATTTTTGGGCTTCATTGGGCTTGTTTTTGAATGTATTTTGGGTCATAAATATGTTGCCAAATTCTGAACATTAAAAAATAAAAGGCCCAATGTTTATGACATTATCATATTTTCAAGTTGAATACCTTGAGACTTATCTTCATCTTCTCCCTTATTTTTAACAATATTTAACATAGTCTTCAGAACAACATAAAAATCTCAAAATCCACAAACAAAATCTTCAGAATCCACCACCAATACAATAACAAATATAGCAACGGAAGCTAAAGTAGACAATAATCAAACCCTATTTGAGAATCGACTCTTACCTTAATCCATTTAGCCTCGGTTTGGAGGTTGTTATTGTTGTTTGTAGAAGAGAAGTCTAGAAGAGGGAGAGACAGAGATGGCTTGCTGCCATTGCTCTGCTATTGGGTTTGTGGATCAGCAAATCTCCACAAAAAGGAAAAGGCTAATCCATTTTTGGGAGAGAAAGAGCAAAAGAAAGAAATGAAAACCCAATTTTGAAAGAGAGAGAGAGAGATGAAATTTGTACCTTGAAATGCTATGGATTGTGGTCGGATTGCAGATGAAGACACCCAACCGAGAGAGAAGATTTGATCGCTTGGAATAGAGGGATGTCGAGCTGGTGATGTAAAGGGGCTGAGATGGGGGGTGGTGGTGTTGATTTCTGGAGAGGAAGAGAGTGAGCGACGAAGGAGAGAGATGAGAGAATAAGGGGGAAATGGGTTTCGGGAATAGAGGTGGAAAGTTGGGAAAGTGAGAGGGGAGAGGGAAGAGAGAGAGAGTGTGTGTTTTGTTGACATTTTTTTTAAATCTCTCAGTGCTACGTCCATTGATCCTAGGATTTCAGGAAACTTGATAAGTTTAGTACAGAAAAAACAAAGATTTTGAAGAGATTTCAATCTCAGGTTGCTCGGAGGATGCATAATAGTATTTCATCGAATCATTTCCCACCTTTTGAGCTTGCTATGTTATGCATTGGATTGGTGAACTTCGACCAAACTATGACAATCTAATAATTGAAATTCCTCAAGATTTGGGAGCCCTGTCACATCATGTCACGCCTAGACTCTCCCATTGAGCATGCGACAATCGCCTCATTATTTCAGTATATGGACAGCATCTCTCCATATACTGGAATAGTGCAAGGCATTCAATCTATTTAAAAATAACTCAAATGTCACCTTAATAACTATCATAGATCTTCCAGTATCAAAGGCATGTATTTTCACACAATTTATGGATCAATCCGATCCATCCCTATTCATGCACGCAAGCAAATGGGCTAACCCGACCTTTCCAGAATTCTCATAAATTTACAATCTGAAAATAGTTCAAAATTCACCATAAAGTGTCCAAATGTTCCAATTTAAACAGTAAACATTATAAGTGGAGTTTTTAAAACAAGAAAATACAATTTCATTTTCATAGAAGTATGGATTTCTCAAATACTTGCCTAACTAAGGCTAAGCAAGTGTTTAACAAATCCAATCAAGATAAAATGTACAAAACTTTCCTTCCATAGATCATTTTATAGCAATTCAAAATAAAGTCTTCATTTCAAATACCTAACTATGCTTAGCAACTATCTTCTTCAATCGGCTCCAAAGTAATGTCTTCCACCTAAGGTTCCTCTAAAAAAAAATTTAGAAGAGAGGAGTGAGTATTTAAAATATCCAGTGAGTGGAGTGCAATGGCATGCAATGTATAAATGAGGAGAGAAAATGATTATGCGAACAATCATATACAAAGTGCATTGTCATAAATGAAAACATTGGTATAAAACAACTTATTTCAAATCACCATGACTCATATGAACAAAACAACAATTTACATTCATTTTTCCCAATTTTGGGATATGCCGAAATCATTATCCTACCAATGGTCATTGATAGGATCCACCAAGGGGTTTTTCACTATTTTCTAAAATTCTCTTTCACCTTGGCGTTGGTCCGGAGCTCCGTGGGGTGTATCCACGTTATCACGGAGGCTTTTGAAGGCTCTCTCCAACCCACGTACCTCTAAGCTAAATTAAATGACCTTGACTACGCCACCCCAATAGCTTGATTCATGGCAAGATTTAGACTATAGCCTTTTTCTAGCACCTTATTACCTGAATTCAGTTTATAAATCAATTTAGTCTCAAATTTTAACATAGAGCAACAATATAGGTTTCGTATGAGTATTCAATTGTAACATTATGCAAATAATTCAATAATTTAGTACAAAAGTCATGGATTTATTCAAATTTCATTTGAAACATACCATATTCAAAAATATTATAAATCTAGTTCAAACTCATTCTAAAATTCAATTTATGAAATATAATTGAAATTAGTTTACTCATTTATATGAAACATAACCGTTCACTCACATCTTGAGAGGGTAATCACTCTCAAATTTCCCAACCAAATGAGAATTATCCCTCTTTCAGCTCTCCCAATGCATTAACCTAATTTATTGATGATAATTTAATTATTAAATCACATACCAATAGTAAAGCAATCATATCTTCTTAATATTTTCACAATTCTAGTTTTCTAATAAATTTTTCAATCTGCGCAGTTATGGAAAAATGGCTATAACTTTCATTACACACCTCCCAATCATATGATTCATATCTCAAATTAAAGATAAGATATAGATCTAGACGTTTCATGTTTAAAGTTTAGCCTAATTCAGTCTAGAAAGCATCTCAAAATGGAAGAGAAACAAGAATCTCTAGTAGGAGAGAACATAACATTTTTCTGCACCACGAAATTATTTTAAAAATCATAACAAATGCAGTTTTTGTCCGATTTCAACAAATCATATATCATTTTCAAGATATGGGAGTTTAGTTTCAAATGCAAAAAGGCTCACTTGATTTGATTTTGTATAAAGAAAGTTATGATATAAAGATCACAACATATTCAATTACCCATTATGCAAAATCATGAATTTTAGCCAAATATGTAACTTTGCATTCTACTCTAGTAACTCCTCCTCATATTCAATCTAAGTCTAGAATTAAGTAGCAATTCAAAAACATCGTGTATAGCCAACATTCACAGTCATTCATCTTATGTCATGAAACAAATAGACTTCTAGCATGCTTAACAACCTTACTCATCCATGCTCAACTTAGGTAATAGGAGTACACAACATCAGAATTTTAGGGGAAGTTAACAGGTTTGAATGCAACAAGGTGGGTTGTAACACCAAAAATTTGATGTTAGAATTTTATTTATTTTTATTAAAAGTTCTTTTATAAATATAATGACATTAGGACAAAATGTGAAATATGAGAGAATTGAGAATATGAGAATTGGACTTAGATTGAATTAAGAATTGAGTCCAAAATTTTAAATCTAACCCTTGAATTAACATCTCAATTAATTGAACCCAATTTTTGAGTTTACAATTCAATTTTTTTAACCCAATTTGGAGTTCAATTTTCGAGTAAGAATATTCACAAGTTCTTGTCCCACCCTTGAGCTAATAAATTCAACATTTGAGCCCAATTTTGAAGCCCAACTATTGAGCCAACCAAAAAAAAAATCCTTGCCCGTTTTCTTCCTTTCTCTTGTAAACATAATAATAATAATAATAATAATAATAATAATAATAAAAGTTCAAGAGAAGCATTGAATTGTGAGTGGTTGGTATTTAATGCAATGAAGTGAGAAGACGTGAGTATGTGACTTAAAGAAGGAAACAAAAGTTTGTGTGTGTGTATACCCGAGAGAGAGAGAGAGATATCTCCATTTTCCCATCTTCTTGAGTGTAATTTTGTGTGTGTGTGTGTGTGTTTAGCCGAATGGAAGAAAAGGATGAGAAAGGAGAAAGGGAGAGAGTGTGAGTTCCTACACATTTTTCCATCACCCCTAAAGTCTCCGAATACAACAAGTCATTTCTTGACAAAACCCTAGATTTCTAAACTCTCTTGTCTTGCTTTCAACTCTCTCCAGAAATCCTTGAAGGTAATAAGAGCATAGGGTCATGAAAATAGAGCTAATTAGAAGCTTGTATTTGGAGTTGATTTTGTTTAGATATTTGGGACCCTCTTGAAGCAAGTGCATGGTAAGTTTTGACTTTATGATTTAGGGTTTTGATTTATGGAAATAACATACTCAACGATCTGAATTTGCCTGAGAAGTGCCGGAATAAAATGGAAACCCTAAATTTTCCTGCAATCTGGACAGCTTGTGTAGTCTGTGATCTTTCTGCTATAACTCCTCCTATACTATTAAAAATTGAATGGGGTTTATTTTTTCTGAAAATAGACTTCTAGAGCTTTAAAATAACATATGATTCAAAGGTTTACATTGAGAATAAAGTTTTTGGTGAATTTTTGAAGTGGCATAAATTCTGTAGAAAATCTGTTTTGTGCCCTGTTCTGACCATGCGTTTTGCTGAGATTTGCTCTGTCTTCAAGGTAGATTTAGATTTAAGTCTGAACATGAAAGTTATAGATCCATATTGTATCTTTAAATTGAGACTTGAATCACTTAAAGCTGATATGTGTGGTGAAAGTTATGGTAATTTTTCTGGGACTGCGCATATTGAGTTATAAATTCTGGTCTATGATGTTTATAGACTTAGAAACTTTTGTATGATTTGAATATAATAAGGTCATAAACATAAATGTTATAGTTTTATATTTAAGCTTTAAGTAAAAATTAGAATTTCCATAATTTGAGAAGTATAGATCAAGATATGGTCGTTTTTTTATAACATGTTGTGTCGGAAATTATTGGAAAGTTAGGAATTTGTGATATATTGAAAAGAACCAATTTACTCTAGTGTTGGTATACGATTTAATGATTAAATTGTGACCAATATCTTAGATTAATACTGTAACACCGAAACTCGGTGCAAAAAAAAAAAAGAGGAAACGCCGCGTTTCGGCCCGAAACGTGGCACACCCCCTTGTCAGATTAGGGCTAAAAGCCCTAATCTATCTCTCTCTCTTTCTCTTTCTCTCTCCCCGACCCTTCACCTTCCGCGACCGCCTTCTTCCTCCGCCGCGATCGCTGCTCTCCCCGCCACCTCTCTCCACCGCGAGCAACCACCACCATCTTCTCTCTCTCTCTCTACCTCACTCATGACCCCTCTCTCATTGTTTCTCTCTCTCTCCGCTGCTCACTCTCTCTCTATCTCTCGCGATCTCCTTCCCTCTGATCGCCCTCCACCGTGAATCTGCCACCCTCCACCGCGATCCGCCACCACCACGAGCATACCCAGCTGCTGCAGCTCCTCTCTCCCGCGAGCGAGCTGCTGCAGCTCCTCCCTGCACGAGCGCGCCATAGTGCAAGCGCTAACGAGCGACTACGCGAGCACACGACAGCGCGAGTGCGCCTACTCGGGAGCGGACCTGCGCACGAGCGCTCTCTAGCCCACTGCGGGCAACCCACGAGCGCGCGACTGTAGCCCAGCTCACGAGCGCACGTGCCAGCCCGTGAGCCCTCTAGCCCACGAGCGTGCCAGCACGCGAGCCCGCAAGCTCACTAGCCTGTGACAGTCCATGAGCCCGCACAGCCCGCGCAACCCGCAGCCCGCGATAGCCCGTGACAGCCCACGAGTTTCTACGGAGTATTGTAGATTTTGGAGCGATCGAGGAGACATTCAGACGAGGTCTACGCTCCGAGAAAACCCTAGGTGAGAAAATTTTTTACCCATTTGATTTATTTGAATAAATGTTAGGGTTAAGTTGAGAAATAAGGAGAAATTGTTGGCGTGCAGGCGCTGCGCGCCCTGCACACAGGCCCTGCACAGGGGTACTGCGCACTCTGCATACAGGCATTGCGTGTCCTGCACATAGGCGCCGCGCACCCTGCATACAGACCTAGCACATGGGCACTACATGCTGCACAGAGGAGCGCTGGGCTATGGCCCTGTTGGCCCTTGGATGCGAGCGAGAGATTGGATTGGTGTGAGCCCTGTGCGAGATTGGTCGAGTACCAACACTTGAGTCTTGTAGACATGTTGTATGCATAAATAAAATATAAGGAATTTGGGTAGGGTTCTAAAGGATTCAAACTAGTTGATTGGCAAACATGTATTAGAAGTGATAGCCTATTTCCTATAACTGCGAAGGTTTGAAACTCGTTGATTTTTTTTTTATAAATATATACATTTATAGATATTGGGTGTCTCGAGTTAGGGGAACCTTTTCTTCGCTTCGTGGTATCATTGGGGAGTGCGCTACCCTCCCCCATACGGTAAGTGAGATTTATTTCAATACTTTTATTTAATGTGTAAACTCTGTTTTAAAATATTGGATAAATGAGCATGATTTGTAGCGTGTTTGAAATGTTTTGACTGGTTTTGAAATTGATTTTTGTGAACTGATGGAGTGTCTAAAAACTGTTGAAATATTGAAATTATGCATCCATGTGGTTAAAATGTATAATGTGTCATTTTATGCTATATGTTGCAATCGGTTTGTGAACCTGATTTCGGCACATTTTAATACGATTTTGGATTTGGCCTTGACGGCTTTGGTATGTATTGTTCCGTAGCTACGAAGGACACCGTGAGAGACGCTTTGGTGGCGTTCGGATATGCTTAGGCCTGGGGTATCCCAGGAGTTGTCGTCATTTTTATTAACGACACGAAACTAGCCAGATTGAACCCGAAAGGGGGAGGATTTGGATACTCTCTCCAAGTTTAGCACCTGAACGAGGTCCGTCGCCAACACCTGGGTAGAGAGCACTTTAAATAAACTTGCATATAACACCCCTGGTACGCCTGTCATAGGTCGCGGTAAATCTCTACCAGGATATTTTCAGCTGACAGCTCTATGATTTTAGTGACAGTGCTTTGGATGCATATTTGACTTGAAAATACGTGCTAATGATATATTGTTGAAATGAAAAGCATGATGATTTGAAATATGATTCGTATATTTATGTTTTGACACTCCAATTTCACACTTTATATTAGACGATTGCATTGACCCACTCACTCACTAAGTATTCTTTCCCCGAGTACTCACCCCTCATTTTCCTTCTTGTTTCAGAGATAGTATGTGACAAGGAGCGTTGCTTTTAGGACGCTCAGTATCATTGGGAGATCTGGTTTGGACTTGAGGAGTCATTATATATTTCTGCTGCAAAATTTGTATTGGTAATGTATATGCATTCTGAGATCTAAAAACGACCATTGTGTAATTCCGGGATAACTGTATAATATGGACATTTAAATTGTGGAACTCTCATGTCATTGCATAACACTTGCATTGAGGCAATTCTTATTCATTGTGTATGTACTTGGGAATGTGTTATGTCTTAGAAGTGTACTCTAGGATCTCTCGATGCCACCTCTAAATCACAAGAGGGGCGACTGGCAGCTGTCCATGCCTTTGACGGGGGTATGGCAGTAGAGGTCTATGGATAGGTTGTCGAAAATTTTTATAGCCTAGCATTATTCTCGATGTTGGCTGTGGGATTGATTGATTTTGGAGAGGTCGGGATGGCCATTTGAATATTTTACAGGATGGTTGTGATTTATATAGGATTAATTATACTTGGGAGACCTCTGAAATATGGGAAGATTCTGCCCGATTTTCTGTAAAAATATAGCCTGCATTCAGGATAACGGGCAGCTGTTCACAATCCCGGTCTGGGGCATGATAGTTGGATTGGTATCAGAGACCGGTTGAGAGCTATGTAGGAAGAGAGTCTTGAAAACATTCCCGAGTGAGTTTGTGTTTAAAGTCCTCAATGCATGAGAGTTTCATATAGTCATGAAATCTCAGTACATGGTCATAGGTATATGAGTTCATCCATTTTGGGGTTAGATACGGTTGTGTCTAACCTAACATGGTTTTTTTGGATTCCATTCTTTGTGAAGGTAGTCAAGATGTGACTAGTCCAAATTTCTTGAACCATGCATATTCTTTGAATGATACCTAATGAGGATCCTTCTCTTGCAGAAGTATGACGACCCGACGGAGCACCCGTTTTGCCCCACCAGAGGAATTAGATGAGCCGGAGGATCGTTCCTCGACTCGTGTGCCACCACCGGCACCTACTCAACCAGCTACTTAGGTTGAGATTCCCGTACTCACACTCGACGTCTTTCGACAGGTGTACGAGTGGTACGCTTCGCATGGGGTCCAGATTCCGCCCCCACCACCTCCTACAGCGGTACCTGCACCTACAGCAGCGCCAGTTCCTTCGGCACTGGATCCACTGCCGGTGGCCGGTCCTTCTACTTTGTCCGAGCCGAGTGAGACCACATCGGCTGCTCTTAGACAGATACATGAGTTGACTCAGTTGGTTAAGGAGGCCCGTCAGTTAGGGTGTACTAATTTCACGGGGCTTGGTGATGCTACGGCAGCCAAGCATTGGATTAACCGCACCCGCAGGATTTGACCAATCTGGGGATTGGAGAGGAGCTCTACCTGAAAGTGACACAGCGATTATTAGAAGGAGAGACCCTCTTATAGTGGGAGGCCCTCACTGATGAGGAGACAGAGTCACTGTGGTGGGACTACTTCCTTCGGGAGTTTGACCGCAGATTCTTTCCACTCTACTAGCAGGACAGGATGAGGTCAAAGTTAGGACGGCTTACACAGGGGTCTAGATCTGTCTCAGAATATGAGGCAGATATACGAAGATTTGCCGCATTCGTACCGGATTTGGCCACACCTTAGTATTTGTGCTTCAAATTCGAGGACGGTCTTAGCCTCAGCATAAAGAGGTATATGACTGTTACTCTACAGTTTACACTGGCCGAGGTGATAGACTCTATTCACTGCGTGGAGGCTTAGGTTCGCGCCGAAACTAGGCAGAGAGAGAGTAGAGAGCAAAAAAGAAAGAAAGAGAAGTCTCATTTTGCGCAGAACTCCAAAGAGGGGCAGGGGATCCAGTTTGCATAGACGGATTAGGATCTGGATTTCCTGAGCTGGGACGGTGACAATACTCCCAGGGGTTCAGACAACCCGCTCCGACTCACCCTGCACAGTATACTACTCAGCGGCATCCTTATTGCCGTAGGTGCAATAGGTCCCATTCGATAGGAGCTTGTTCAGTATCGGTCACTTGCTTCCACTGTGGGAAGTCGGGGCATATCAGGAGTTCCTGCCCTGAGTTAGGACGCAGAGGACAGAGTTCACAGAGCCGCACTAGTACTCCTCATATGGGACAGCAGGGGCAGCCTACTCGGCCAGCATCTTCTACTCCCAGGGTGACCACTGGGAGTAATACAGTGCAGATCCAGGCACGACAGCAGCCTAGGGCTCAGGCCGGGATTTATGCCATGACGCAGGAGGATGCCCAGGCAAACCTCGATATCATCATGGGTACTCCTCCTTCTGATCCTGTAGAATAGGATATCTATTTGTATTTTCACTTATTTTGGGGATGTCAGCATTGTATCATGATAGTCGTATAGGTATTTTATGTTGTGTACCCTTTTATCGACATGATACTACTCTGACATCTTTGTACACTGTAGTTGTAAAAGCCCTAGAGGCTCAGCTATTTTGACATATATATATATATATATCAAGTTTGAAATTATTCTAAATCTATGTGTATTTTGTTTAATGATAGGTACTCTACCTATCTTCGGAATAGATGCTCGTATCCTTATTAACATGGGGTCTAACTATTCGTATGTGAGCAATCAATTCTTCCGACATTCTGACAGGCCGCTCTCACCTTTGGATGAGGAGATATTGGTCATCACTCCTCTGGGTGAGCAGATTGTGCACGGCACAGTGTATAGAGAATGTGAGATCAAAGTTGGGGATACATTGCTGAAGGCAGATCTAATCCCTCTCGCCATAACTGATTTTGATGCCATCTTGGGGATGCAGTGGCTACATATGCATCGGGCTTCAGTTGATTGCTTTAAGAAGCAGGTGGAGTTTCGAAGACCCGATCAGCCAATGTTGATTTTTGAGGGCGAGAGGCGGGTTTTATCCCACTGTGTCATTTCAATTTTGGAGGCCAGAAGCATGATTCGCCGCGGGTGTGCGGCTTACCTCGCTCATATCATAGACACCACTGCTCAGGGATCGAGACTGGAGGATGTTCAGTGGTACAGGACTTTCCTGATATTTTTTCCGAGAAGCTACCCGGATTACTACAGGTTCGGGAGTTTGACTTTGAGATCGATTTAGCTCCAGAGACTACCCCTATCTTTATGCCGCCATACAGGATGGCGCCGGCTAAGCTGAGAGAGCTCAAGGTCCAGCTGCAGGAGTTGCTGGATAAGAGGTTTATCCGTCCTAGCATGTCCCCTTTGGGCGCTCCAGTGCTATTTGTAAAGAAGAATGACAGCTCACTGAGATTGTGTGTAGATTACAGGTAGCTTAATCGGTGACTGTGAAGAACAGATATCCGCTACCTCGCATAGATGATTTGTTTGATCAATTGCAATGTGCCCGAGTTTTCTCGAAAATTGATTTTCGATCGGGATATCATCAGTTGTGGATTAAGAGTCAAGATGTGCCAAAGACAGCTTTCCGCACTAGAAACGGACACTACGAATTTTTAGTCATGCTGTTTGGACTGACTAATGCCCCCGCTGCATTCATGAATTTGATGAACAATCTTTCACGACTATCTGGATCAGTTTGTCATACTCTTCACAGACGATATACTGGTGTATTTGCGGAGTGACGAGGATCATATTCAGCATCTTCGCACCGTTTTATAGATCCTCCGCGATGAACAGCTGTATGTCAAATTCACAAAATGTGAATTTTGGCTAAGACATGTTGGATTTTTGGGGCATGTCGTTTTGCAGAAGAGATTTTTGTTGATCCGCAGAAGGTCGATGCAATTACGAGATGGGAGCAGCAGCAGATAATGACTGAGATCAGGAGTTTTCTTGGTCTGGCCGGGTATTACAGCAGATTTGTTGAGGGGTTTTCTCGGATAGCTACTCCATTGTGTAGATTGATGCGAAAATATGTCAAGATTGTATAGGATAACCGTTGTGAGGCAAGTTTTTAGGAGGTCAAACAACGGTTGACTATAGCTTCGATTTTGGCACTTCCCACCAGCAGTCAAGAGTACACAGTGTACAGTGATGCTAGCCGACAGGGGTTGGGTTGTGTTTTGATGCAAAAGGGTCGGGTGATCGCCTACGCCTCTAGACAGTTGAAGAAACATGAGATGAATTATCCGACACACGATCTGGAGCTTTCAGTCATAGTCTTTGCATTGAAAATTTGGCGCCATTACTTGTACGGGGTGACTTGCTGGGTGTATACTGATCATAAAAGTCTACATTATTTATTTACCTGGCGAGAACTTAACCTGAGATAGAGGAGATGGTTGGAACTCCTTAAAGATTATAATCTTGTCATTGATTATCTTGGCATTGATTATCATCTCAGGAGAACAATACGGCATACCTCACTTGTTTGATAGGACTCTGGGATTTAGGAGTTAGATTGGCTAGTAATGATCAGGGCACTCTGCTAGCCAGGTTTGAGGTCAGGCCGACGCTGTTGGACCATATTAGGGAGCTACAGGGCACTGATGCAGAGCTCCAGGCTCTTATTGAGAGAGCCCGCAGAGGTGATATAGATGATTTCAGAGTCCGTAGTGATAGACTTCTAACTTATCGAGATAGAGTGGTTATACCTGCCGATGAGAATCTCTGCAAGTCCATATTAGAGGAGGCACACTCCTCGGCCTATGCCTCACACCCGGGTAGTATAAAGATGTATCGAACTATTCGGGGCAGCTATTGGTGGCCAGGTATGAAGAGGGACATTACGGAGTTTGTGGCTAGATGTTTAGTCTATCAGCAGGTGAAGGCTGAGCATCAGAGGCGAGCGGGTTTACTACAGCCTCTTCCCATTCCCATATGGAAATGGGAACATGTGACTATGGACTTTGTTATAGGATTGTCGCGGACTCAGGCCAGATATGATGCCATTTGGGTGGTAGTCGATCAACTCACCAAGTCTGCACATTTCATCCCGATGCGTAGCGACTCTCCATTGGAGATATTGGCACGTCTGTATATTGACGAGATAGTCAGACTGCATGGAGTTCCCGTATCCATAGTCTCAGATAGAGATCCGAGATTTACTTCTCGATTTTGGCCCAAGTTGTAGGAAGCTTTGGGCACGTGGCTCAGTTTTAGCACAGCATATCACCCATAGATAGATGGTCAGTCAGAGAGGACCATTCAGATGCTCGAGGATTTGCTTCGGGCTTGTGTTATGGATTTTCAGAGAAATTGGGACAGACATTTACCGCTGGTGGAGTTTGCATATAATAATAGTTATCAGGCCAGTATCGACATGCCACCCTATGAGGTACTTTATGGCAGAAAGTGTCGCACTCCGTTGTGCTGGGATGAGGTAGGCGAAAGGTGCCTTACCAATGTTGAGTTATTCGAGGAAACTAAGGAAAAGGTCAGGTTGGTCCATGAGCGGTTGAAAGCCGCCCAAGACAGGCAGATGGCATATGCGGATCGGAGACGCCGGCTCTTAGAGTTTGAGGTGGGTGATATGGTATTTTTTAGGATTTCTCCCTTGAAGGGACTTATTCGATATCGACAGCGGGGCAAGTTGAGCACCGTACATTGGCCCGTTCCGTATCCTCAGTAGGGTTGGGAGCGTGGCATACAGACTAGAGCTGCCAGACGAGTTATCTCAAATCCATGATGTTTTCCATATATCAGTGTTGAGAAAGTACATCCCAGATCCTACGCATATTTTGGAGCCTCCGCCAGTAGAGGTACAAGAGGACTTGAGTCGACCTGTTTAGCTGGTGGCCATACTTGACTAGCAAATCTGGCAGCTACGGAACAGGGAGGTATCTCTTGTCTGAATACTATGGTACAACGATTAGCTCGAAGAAGAGACCTGGGAGCCCGGGGAGGCTATGAGGAGACAGTACCCCCATTTCTTTTCTGTATAGTTTAACTTTCTTTTAGTTTCGAAAACGAAACTTGTTTTTAGGGGGTTAGAAAATGTAACACCGACACTCGGTGCAAAAAAAAAAATAAATAAAGGAGGAAACGCCGCGTTTCGGCCTGAAACACGGCACTCCCCCTTGTCAGATTAGGGCAAAAGGCCCTAATCTATCTCCCTCTCTTTCTCTTTCTCTCTCTCTCTCCCCAACCCTTCACCTTCCGTGGCCGCCTTCTTCCTCCGCTGCGATCACTGCTCACCCCACCACCTCTCTCCACCGCGAGCAACCACCACTATCTTCTCTCTCTCTCTACCTCACTCACGGCCTCTCTCTCACTGTTTATCTTTCTCCGCTGCTCACTCTCTCTCTATCTCTCGCGATCTCCTTCCCTCTCGGTCGCCCTCCACCGCGATCCCCCACCACCACGAGCGTACCCAACAGCTGCAGCTCCTCTCTCCCTCGAGCGAGCCGCTGCAGCTCCTCCTTGCACGAGCGCGAGAACGCCACAACGCAAGCGCTAGCGCACGACCACGCGAGCGCATGACCGCGAGAGTGCTTCCATGCTCGAGCGCTCCTGCTCGGGAGCGCACCTGCTCGGGAGCGCACCTACGCACGAGCACACCTGTGCCCAAGCGTGCTCCAGCCCACTGCGCGTAACCCACGAGCGAGCAACTGTAGCCCAGCTCGTGAGCGCACTTGCCAACCCGCAAGCCCGTAAGCCCGCTAGTCCGCGAGCGTGCCAGCCCGCGAGCCTACCAACCCGCGAGCCCACCAGCTCGTGACAATCCACTAGCCTGTGCAGCCCACCAACCTACTGTGGCCCGCAGCCCGCGATAACCCATGATAGCCCACGAGTTTCTGAGGAGCATTGTAGATTTTGGAGCGATCGAGGAGACATTCGGACGAAGGTCTGCGCTTCGAGAAAACCCTAGGTGAGAAAATTTCTTACCCATTTGATTTATTTGAATAAATGTTAGGATTAAGTTAAGAAATGAGGAGAAATTGTTGGCGTGCAGGCGTTAGGCGCCCTGGGTGCTGCGCACTGCACACAGGCGCTGAGCGCCCTGCATACAGGCCTTGCACAAGGGCGCTGCGTGCCCTACACACAAGCGATGCGTGCCCTGCACATAGACCCCGCACATGGGTGCTACACGCTACACAGAGGAGCGCTGGGCTGTGGCCCTGTTTGGCCTTTGGGTGCGAGCGAGAGATTGGATTGGTGTGAGCCCTATGCGAGATTGGTCGAGTACCAACATTTGAGTCTTGTAAACATGTTGTATGCATGAACAAAATATGAGGAATTTGGGTAAGGTTCTAAAGGATTCGAACTACCTGATTAGCATACGTGTATTAGAAGAGGTAGCCTATTTCCTATAACTACGAAGGTTTGAAACTCGTTGATTTTATATATATATATATATACATTCATAGGTATTGGGTGCCTCGAGTTAGGGGAACCCTTTTATTCGCTTCGTGGCATTATTGGGGAGTGCGCTACCCTCCCCCATACGGTGAGTGAGATTTATTTAAATGCTTTTGTTTAATGTGTAAACCCTGTTTTAAAATATTGGATAAATGAGCATGATTTGTAGTGTGCTTGAAATGTTTTGACTGGTTTTGAAATTGATTTTTGTGAACTGATGGAGTGTCTAAAAACTGTGTTGAAATATTGAAATTATGCACCCATTGATTGAAATGTATAAAGTGTCATTTTATGCTATATATTGTATTTGGTTTGTGAACCTGATTTCGACATATTTTGATACGATTTGCATTTGGCCTTGAGGGCTTTGGTATGTATTGTTCCGTAGCTATGAAAGACACCGTGAGAGACGCTTTGGTGGCGTCCGGATATGCCTAGAACTGGGATATCCCACGAGTTGTCATGATTTTTATTAACGACACGGTATTAGCCAGGTTGAATCCGAAAGGGGGAGGATTTGAATACTCTCTCCAAGTCTAGCACCTGGACGAGGTCCGTCGTCAATGCCGGGGTAGAGAGCACTTTAAATAAACTTGCATATAATACCCCCGGTGCGCCTGTCATAGGTCGCGGTAGACTTCTGCCAGGACATTTTCGGCTGGCAGCTCTATAATTTTAGTGACAGTGCTTAAATGCATATTTGACTTGAAAATGCATGTTAATGATATATTGTTGAAATGAAAAACATAATGATTTGAAATATGATTCGTATACCTATACTTTGACACTCCAGTTTCATACTTCATATTAGACGATTGCATTGATCCATTCACACACTGAGTATTCTTTCACCGAGTACTTACCCCTCATTTCCCTTCTTGTTTCAGAGATAGTATGTGACAAGGAGCGTTGCTTTTAGGATGCTCAGTATCATTAGGAGATCAAGTTTGGACTTGAGGAGTCATTATATATTTCTACTGTAAAATTTGTATTGGTAATGTATATGCATTCTGAGGTCTATAGACGACCATTGTATAATTCTGGGATGACTGTATAATATGGACATTTAAATTGTGGAATTCTCATGTCATTGCATAACACTTGTATTAAGGTAATTCTTATTCATTGTATATGTACTTGGGAATATGTTATGTTTTAGAAGTGTACTCTAAGATCGCTCGGTGTAATCTCTAAATCACAGGAAGGATGACTGGCGGCTGTCCATGCCTTTGACAGGGGCATGGCAGTAGAGATCTATGTCTAGGTTACTGAAATTTTTATAGTCTTGTGTTATTCTGGTTGTTGGCTGTGAGATTGGTTGATTTTGGAGAGGCCGGGATGAACATTTGATTATTTTACAATATAGTTGTGATTTATATAGGATTAATTGTACTTGGAAGACCTCCGAAATATGGAGAGATTCTGTTCGATTTTCTGTAAAAATACAGCCGGCATTCAGGATAACGGGCGGCTGTTCACGATCCCGGTCCGGGGCGTGACAAATACATTTGAAATCAGAGGAATGGTTGGATTTTGTTTAATTTGATAATTTAGAGTGATTACCCTCCCAAAAGGTGAGTGGATGGCTTATTGTGACCTTAAATGAGTAAAATTATTTAAAATCCTTTACAAATGATTTGGAATGATTTTTATACGATTGATATGAATTGTTTTGTCATCGTGGGGTGTCCGAAATGTGAGTTTGAACTCGATATGCATCCCTTATATTTATAATTGAGATTATGCCATGTGATTATTGCATAGTTGATTTATGAATACTAAATTATGGTTTGACAACTGATTATTGAAATTTTGTCACATTGATTGAGAAATTGAATGGTTATTGAAAAAAAAAAGAGAAATGGTGCAGTGAAAATGGCTATAGTCATTTCTTTCCCCCCACGGAGCGATCTGACGGGGTGACGTGGTTGAGGGTCGGATCAGATTAGCAGGGGAGACAGAGGTAACTCCCTTTACTATGTGTCGAGCTATATCTGGATACACCCCAGTGAGGCACGATTTAACGCCAAGGAAGGGAGTTTTGGTATTTTGAAATATATGAAATGAAAACCCTTTGGTGGGCTTTGGTCCGGGTTCGACCAAACCTGATACAGGAGTGTTTTTATAGAAGGACCCCATGATTTTTGGGAAATATGAATTAAATGGATGTACGTTTGTTGAATTATCCTGATTTATTGAAATCATTTTCTTATATATATATATATATATATATATATATATATAATGTTGTTTATGAGTTATGTTTGATCTCCTCACCTTCACCCCTTATTTATTGTCACAACACCATTGTACTCTACTTACTCAATATTTGCAATGCTCACCCTCTCTCACATTTTTGAGAGAAAACTTAGGTGGGAGATATCGATTTGGAACCGGTGGAAGACATTATTTTACTGAAATTATATAGGTATTGATGATGTTGGTTTCATTTTTGGATTGATGTAGTATAACCCATGGAAGGAAACAATTGTACAATTTTTTTTATTTTGATTTGATTGATACTTGTCCTATCTCTTGGGGCAAGTATTGATAGAATCCATAATTGATTGTTGTGAAACTTATTTCATTTTGTTTAAAACTTTACTTTTGAAAAATTTATTGTTTTATTGGGACATTTAGACTTTAATTGTAAATTTTGAGACATCTGGAGTTTGAGGAAATTTAACTAATATTTTTTTGATCGGCTTAGATGGACTTATGCATGTATTTGATTTTGATTGGCTGGGATGGTCTCCTGCATGCCTGTTGTGATAAAATGGAATGGGATGGTCCTTTGTATATTATTGAGTTGTTTTTAAAACAGGTTGAACAGATGAAATGTCTTATGTTGTCCCGGTATAAGGAGAGATGCTACCCGTATGCCAAGATAATGCGGCGGTTGTTGCGTAGTCGACTTGAGGGTCGGGGCGTGACATGGGTCATCATCCACATGGTTTCTTATACTAAAAGTAATAGGAAATCAAATGAAATCGAAGGAAACAAAATACCCACTCACTTATAGCTTCTTCGTACATTAAACGAAGAATATGAGGGTTTGGACCTGAAAGCCAAAATCAAACCATGGGTTTGCTCTTTCACATGAAAGGATTACATTTGCAATGTCACGAATTTTGGTTGGACTCAAAGATTTGATTCGGGGATGGAGACAGAACAAGTATAAAATCAATGAAGAGAGAGAGAGACTTATACCATAGACTGTCGAGATGAGAGGCGAGAACAATAATAGGAGGCAGAGACGAGGGCTTAATGGAAGTGAATGTAGAGAGAGAGAGAGAGAGACGAAAGAGACGAGGGGAAATGGGTTTTCTGGAAAATTAAGAATGAAGAATTGAGAAAGTGGGGAGGGAGAAGGAGGAGAGAGAGAGTGGATTTGGTTGATTTTTCTTGCTTTTTTTTTGTCTCTCTTTCTCGGTGCTACACATCTGGTATCTTGGTCAAATATTGGCAGAACTTAAACTCAAGATGCTTGAGATTGTTGAGTGCCTGTTTAGAACAATGGCACATATAACTTAAAATTAGGTAGAAAATTTTACTATCTGTCACTGTGGATATTAAAGGCGGCAGGGTGAAATACCTTCATTCGCTTCCAAAGTTACTTAATGTTGCTCCAACACATTTTAAGGACTCAAGTTTTTGAAGAAGACAAACAGATGCAACAGAATCTCCATGGTATTCATTCCAGTCGAGTAACCTTAACTCTCTAGGTAGACAATCAAGTCTTCCAAGTACATTAGCATTTTAAACTTTGATTAATCTCAGTCTTTTCATATCTGCAAAGACCTTAGTACCAAAGAGGGCATCATTTGCAGCAGGAAAGTCTAGCACAATCCCTTCTATTGCTTCTGTTCCCTAAAATAGACAAGAAAGGAAAAGAAAATTCATTTTTATAACAAGCACGACTTGAGGAAAATGAAAGTTACATAAGACCAGAGTCTGCTGCACTTTCCAGGGTCATTAGGGGATTCTAAGGGACAATCTCTCTGCTGATTTCTTGCAGCATAGTGTGCATCCAAATCTTTGATAAGTATTCAAAAGGGACTTATCATAGAGAATTCGTAATCCAATTCTGGCATATAGACCACAACCATCTAGAACAGTTTTCACATAAGCCTCATCCTCCCCCTGGAAGAAGCATGCAATATCAAGAAATAAAGATTTCTCTATCTCTTCAAGTCCATCAAACTTATTCGGAGGGCTTCAAAAAATTTCTTGTTGGGGTGTTTCTTTGGTCTATCTAGTGCACTTTACCATAGAGAAAAGAACCAAGAACATTAAGAGCTAACGGGATGCCATCAACATATGCTACCACCTCAATTGATGGAACAACATAATCGTTTGGAGGAAAGTGTCTCTTAAATGCATTCAAACATGAAAGTTGAAGAGATTCATCATTTGATAGTTTCTTTGCCTCATATATGTCTTCTACTACATGCACAACAAACAAGTGCTTATCTCTAGATGTCACGATGATTCTTGATCCCAAGCCAAACCAATCATGCCTTGCAGCTAATACTTGTAGTTGGCACAATTGAGTCACATAATCAAGAACCATCAGAACCTTTTTAAAGCGAAGCCTTTCACTAATCAGAGTAGCTCCCACGTGGACATTCCCAACATTCCAATCATTCAACAAAATTTTAGAAAGTAGTTGTTCTTGCAGATAAGCCAGGCCAAATTTTGATGAGACATCTGCAACATTTGCTGGGAAGGCGGTTCCTTCAAACTGATTCGCAATTTCATTATAGACAGCTTTTGCGATGGTTGTTTTCCCTATTCCCCCGGTTCCATGAATTCCAATCATTCGAACACTCAGAGATCCAAGGCATAACAAGGATACTATTCCTTTATGCAGGACTCAAGGCCAATTGGGTATAAAGCTACGTATTGGTTTTATAATGGCCATCGTGGGGCATTTTTTAGGAAGGTATGGGATAACTTCCCATAACTCCCATTTTGATGCATTAACCTTTCCCCAATTAACCTCATTGTGGAGTCACAAAAAATATAAAGAAAAGGAAGATTTGGTGAAGATCAATCTGGAGAGAGATTGTTCTTCTTGGGAGAGAAAAATACATATTTGCTAGAAGGAATGAGAAATTTTCGTGAAGGAAAATTTCATCATCGCTAAAATCACCGGATTGAGGGTTGCGGCGTTATGACACTGTGGTAGTGATTCGACTAACCTTGTGATCACCATTCCGGCCGCAAGATCCAATCGAGGGACGTGCCGCTTGATTGACTTTAAAGATTCTACATATTGAGGTACCCTATATCCGATCTAATTTATTTTTCCGAAAATATTGTATGCTTCCGCTGTGCATGAGAATCCTAAAACTCCAATATTGGTATCAGAGCCAGGTTGAATTAGGAAAAATAATTTTTCGGATTTACTTTTTCGGATATAAAATATAGGGTATAAAATTTGGGGTTCGGATCACGGATGAGTTTTGTGAATCCGAGAACACCACTGTGTTACCCATGATCCGTAGAACACGAAAACAATTTTTTCGTAATTTTCTGAGCACGATTAGGCGAAAAAAATTCCGATTGAAAGTTTCGGTCGTGAATAGTGACTGAACCACTCAACCCCAGATTTGTCGAGTTTTAGGGCAAATCAATGCATGAAAATTATAGATCTGTATTCCTTGTTTCATGCTCTTCGATTTGATATATATAGTGCGTATTATTGTGGCCAGAAATAGAGGTTTCAAATCGGCCGCGGAGGGCCGAAAATTTGGATCCGAAATACGTCGAGATTAGGGCTCGATTATTCTAAAAATCGAGTCAAGGATACTTGGAATAAATGGAATAAGAGATTTCATAAAAAATCCGGCAAAAATAGATCCAAAATTTGTGTTTTTTGGATATCGGGTTGAAAGACCCGGATGCAGAAAAATTCGGGTGAAGACGAAGAGTCCGACCTGGGCGCGTGCAACTCACATGCCATAAGGCGCGTCTGGCACCTTGGAGATGGCGCATGTCCTTCACACGCCAGAGAGGAGCGTGAAATGGGTTTCGAGTCGGATCTCGACCCTTTAACCGGTCGGTCGGGGGGTCAAACCCTGACCTCTTGACCGACTCGGTCCTGACCCGGCTCGACACGGCTCAGCGCGTGAAGGCATGTGAGCCGGGCGCCGCGACTGGGCGAGCGTGAGCCAAGCCACTCCTGGCGCGTGGCAGCGCATGTAAAGTGTGACGCAACTAGGCGCGCATGAGCCGAGCCGCGCCAGGCGCGTGGCAGCGCATGTGAGGCGCGCCGCGCTTCTGGCTCGTGGCCCAGCATGCTGGCGGCACGTGGCGGTGCGTGGGACCTCCGGTGGCAATTCCAGTCGTCAGGAATTGAAAATTTTCAATTTTATGAAGGTCCTATATCCATAAAAGTGACTTTTTGTGGGTTTTTGTGTACCGAATTCTTGTTCGAATGGTAAGATGCAATCCCGGATTGTGGTGTATGATATCTGTTGATTCATACGCTCATTTTGGGATTTGTATTCGAATTATTTGGGTCATGTTGATTCGTAGAGTGCACAAAATGTGAAAATAAGTATCACAAGTCACGATTATCTATTTGACTACTTTTTAAAATTGTCGAATTAGATCTTTGCAAGGAAGATAAAATTGAATGGTGATAATTACGAGATTTTCACCAGTAGATTCAATTTATCCTCGAGGGGCAATATCTAATTAAAATTCTGAGGCATGAGATAGTGGACTTTGCAATATCCTATAGTTTTATCGGTTAGGTTTACCCTATAAAGAGCATTGTGGTGCTCTTACAGATCCTGGGATGAGAATACTGACTTATAAGTGTAATAACTTATAAGAAAAGGATTGATCATACGATGATGAAACATTCGATAAAAATGTCGAGTATAGTCGTAGAGTTAGGGAATTTGACCGAGCCCATTTCGGATATGTTTTCTTGGGCTGGATGCGATCCAGTTCTTTACCTGATTCATGAGAAATCATGAAAGTCTATTTCACATACGATGAAAGTATTCGTACTTTCACTAATGTGAATAGACACAATGAACTCGAATAGGAGTATCTAGAGGCGAGTAGGCCATACTCGGGTCATGTTTATGCGAAGGAGTCGAGCAAGGACTCCTGTGGGACTCGAGATTCAGGTAAGAAGAAAACAATCGAGAAAACCGATAATATTAATGTGCAGCGAGAAAGAGTTGAATACGACCAAGGTGTAGTGTTACCTATAGTAAATTTGATCATTTCGATCATGAGTGCGACGAGTGAAAATTAACTCTTTCTTCTTTACGTAGTTTGAATAACTTTTTGTTTTCTCTCCTTCGTGGATTGTGAACACGGGAGCAACCGACTATGTAGTTCGAGATAGGAGCGCGCTTATATAGTTCTGCTTAGTGAGTCCTCAAGTAGGAGGATTTACGTACTGAAATGGAACGTTTGTCGACATCAGAGGGAGTAGCACTTACAACTTGGAGTTGCAAAGTTGCTAAACTCTATACGTCATTTACGCTTCGGATGTTCGATGGAACTTGATTTCAGTTTAGGATATACTCTGTTAGTTTGGAGATTTTATAATTTCCATTTATTACGATAATACTTTGATTGGTTTTATTTTGGTCCGTGAGGGACATATGTACTGGAAGTGATTCCTTTCAATGGTATTTCTTGTTATCCTCTTAGTGTTTGAGAGGATGAACCGGTTAGCAGTGAGTGGTCTGTAGGGCCCGCTAACCAGTCTTGCTTAAATGGCAAACTTATAAGAAAACCATTCGACAATGCAATGAGGGCTGGGACTTATTGTAGTTGGATCATTCTGACATCTTTGGCCTTATGAACGTAAGAACCTGAAATGGTGTTGGGTACTCTAATACGTTCATAGATAATTACACGCATTTTGGTTACGTTTACCTAATCTCACACAAGTCTGAGGCATTGAGATGTTTCAGGAGGTTTACTAGCGATATTGAGAATCAGTAAAACTTGAAAGTGGAGACTCTCAGAACCGAACAAGAGCGCGAGTATTTGTCTGAAGAACTTTCTTCCAAGAAGGGCATTGCGAGAAACTGACTATTCTTTGCTACTCAGTGGAGTAGAGTAGCTGTGAGAGAGGAATATGACTTTGTTTGAGACGGTGAGGCCGATGATGGCGCAAACCAATTGACTCGTTTCCCATTGGGGAGATGCGTTTGTTGGTTGCAGCCTACGTCCTCAATCGTGTTCTATAGAAGTCCGCGGTCAATACTCCATATGAGCTTTGGACAGGGAGGCAGCCTTGACCTTAGCCATTTGAGATTATAGGGTTGTGTTGTGTATGTTCACTATTTTTAGCATTTACATGGCGAGTTAGGCCTGCGAGAAAAGAGATATATTTCTATGAGATACTCAGAACACTCCAGGGGGTTGTGTCTAATGAGCATACTGATGGCACCCTAAACCCTATGAGAGGTGAAATCAATTGGAACTTTACCTTTTATGAGATGGATGAGCCTAGTGGTTGGCTAATCCCAGTGGCAGGATCCAAGAATCCATTACGGATCTCAGTCTGAGTGGGAGCGATCCATCTAGAGGTAAAAAGGTTTCCCCTCCCCTTAAGAGTAGTCGAGGACACGTATCTAACCATCGCTTCCCGATTGAGGGAGAGGCTCTCAGTATGACTCTTGAGGATTATGAGAAATCTTTTAACTGTCCTAGAGGTTCTTGAGGGTTCTGTGGAGAACCATTGATTAAAGGCCATGGATAAAAGGAGTTGATGAGAATCAATGGGATTTTGGATCTAGTTAATTTGCCTGAGGGTAGTAGGGCCGTTGGGAACATGTGGGTTCTCAACATCAAGAAAAAAGCCGACGGATCGTGTTGAGGTATAAGGCCTGTCTGATAACCATGGGTTACTCAGACTAAGGGCGAGATTATCTCGATCTGTTTACTTTTAGCTATTGTCGTGGACATGATATGGATCTGGAGTAAGACTAGATGAACGTTGAGACTGTTTTCCTGAGTGGGAGTTTTGGATGAGAAGATCTACAAAGAATTGTCATCTGACTTTGTTCTTATAGATCAAGATGATGAGATCTGTTGACTTCAGAAGTCGACATATGACCTTAATCATCAATCCAGGCAGTGGCGTTTGAGACTTCACGATGAGGTGATATCTCATGGTTTCATGATGATTGAGGAGGATCATCGCATATACCTTATACGTTCTCATGCTTCTTTTGTGATCATGCCCTTATGTGATTGACATTCTGTTGACTGGGAACAACAGAGAGTATCTGATAACCATGATAACGTGGACATTGTAGAGTCCTGATATGAAGGACATGGGTGAGACTCAGTTTTTTCTCGAAGTTAAGATCCATGAGATAGGTGTTGACTCTTTCACAGCAGTCTAACATCAATGGAGTCTAACATCAATGGAGTTCTCGAAATCTTCAAGAAAAATGATTGCAACCCTAAGATACTCTTATCACTAAAAAAAATATTAAAGCCTAATTCTTGATATATGCCTTATGACTCAGAGAAGGACAAGGGAAATGAGTAGAATCCCTTGTTCCAGTGCGATGAGTAGTCTGATGTACGCAGAGTTACGTACATGATCAGACATTTGCAGTCAATATGGTAATTAGGTATTGATCGAATCCTAGAAGGGATCACTGAAGAGCAGTGAAGGATTCTGAGATATCTCGAGAGAACTGCGGACCTCTCCTAGTGTTACGGAGGAGGTGATTTGCATTTTGTTGAGTATTCAAATACCGACTGGGTTGACGATCTGAATGTATGCAAATCCAAATCAGGTTGTGTTGTCTTGGAGTAGCAAGACGCAAACCTACATATCTCTATCTACGACAGAGACTGAGCTTATGAGATGCTCAGCGGCAGTTCAGGAGAGTGGTTGGCTCCGGAGATTTCTGGACCACTTAGGAGCTGTGGCAAATAGTGGGAGGCCAGTGATAATTTATTGAGAAAATCAGGCCGTCCTTGACCACACTTGAGACCCTAAGTATCAGTAAGTCTAAACACATTGATACTTAATACTACCTTATGAGATAAATCACCAAGAAGGATGAAGTGACAAATTAAGTACATTACTATATAACGTGTTGGCTGATCCCTTCAATAAACCCATTATGAGAGATTCCTATATGAGATATAGGAATCATAGGGTTTGTATGTATAATAACATTTCTCACTTTGTGCTGATACTTATTGCGTTATATATATATGACATGAGTGCATGATTGAGTCACTTATTTATAGCACTATTTTATTGTCATATATTTTCTGATTTGTTGTGATAAATGATGTGTCAGGCAGACGTGGTCAACTCTCTCACATGAGTGACCACCTTCAGCTCTGAGTGAGCGGAGATGAGACGGTTTCTAGTTGTAAGAGGTTTTGAGAGTGGTCCTACTAGAACATAAGTCGCCCTGATATGTATTCAGGATGAGGCCATATGCGATATGACCAGCATGGACGCACCCATATCCATGTTGCCTGTAAGTAGCCAGATTTGAGATTTCAGATATTACCTGCGACTAGTGATATTGTTTCTAAGATACTCTCTCTGAAATCTTTGGATAAAGTCTTATGTGTAGACTGAGTCCCATACCTGCACAGTGTTAGAGAAATCTGATATATGCCTTTTGAGAGATGGGGGGAGTAACACTGTGGCACGTGTTTCATACCGTGTGTGATATGACGACCAGGAATAATGAGAACATCATTTTGAGACATTGATATTATTAAGATCCCCGTTCCCACTGTATGAGACCCAAGATAGTGAGAACATCAATTTGAGACATTGATATTATTTAGATCCCCGTTCCCACTGTATGAGACCCGAGATCCATTGGGTAGGATCTCTTGTACCCTTATCACTTTCGGCTGTTTTTAGAAGTCTTGACTCAGTGTTGCTACTTTAGTCTATTTACCGATGGCTCGGAAGATAAATTGAGGTCTGAGGGACAGGTCTGGGAAAGTAACTGAATTGAGGCTAATAGATTCGAGTTTGGGAAAAGGAAGACCAATTGATATTACATCATTGTATTGATTCACCGGCTAGCCTATTATGTCTGTCCATGTTGGGATGTAAGCATAATAGTTAATACACAGTTGAGCATTTATTGGGGATTACTTTCGTTAAGGAAAGTCATTCGATGGATGTAATTAGTCTTGAATCTGGGGTGCAACGAGTTCTTTTGATACTAATGATGGCTTTTCGATCATCCTAACAGGTGCATCGAGAGGTTTTTGCTTGCAGGTATACTCGCCGGTCGCACGACGTCCAATCCTGTATGAAAGTTCAGCAGGGTGATAAGAAAGATCGCATGAGCTGTGATCTTGCGACGAAAGTAAAATGCCCTCGTGTGCAAGTGGGAGATATTGGTTTTATAATGTCCTTCGTGGGGCATTTTTTAGGAAGGTATGGGATAACTTCCCATAACTCCCATTTTGATGCATTAACCTCTCTCCAATTAACCTCATTGTGGAGTCACAAAAAATATAAAGAAAAGGAAGATTTGGTGAAGATCAATCTGGAGAGAGATTGTTCTTCTTGAGAGAGAAAAATACAAATTTGCTAGAGGGAATGAGAAATTTTTGTGAAGGAAAATTTCCCCGTCGCTAAAATCACCGGATTGAGGGTTGCGGCGTTGTGACACTGTGGTGGTGATTCGACTAACCTTGTGATCACCATTCCGGCCGCGAGATCCAATCGAGGGATGTGCCGCTTGATTGACTTTGAAAATTCTATGTATTGAGGTACCCTATATCCGATCTAATTTATTTTTCCGAAAATATTGTATGCTTCCGCTGTGCATGAGAATCCTAAAACTCCAACACTACGTCTAAGGATGTGTGACTCAATTTATGAAAAATTTCTTTGACAATTTCTTGTGTAATCTCAAACTCGTGCCTGACCAAGGGAGTTTGATTAGAATGTGTAATTGGTCTAAGACATGAATTACATATGCAGGAACTAATATTAGGCATAAGATGAAAAAACAAGTGAAGTGAAATTTTCTAGTCCAAATATAATTCTTCACCTTTCTAGTTATATCAAAAGGGTTCCACTAGAAAAAAAAAATGACCAAAATTGAAAAAATATTGTTTAAAGGCATAACGCAATGCCAATTTCTTTAAAACTTGTTTCTCTCCACTACTTGATATGCAACTATGAATGTCCTCTAGAATATAATGAAACTCAATGTATCATCACAAATTTTCATAAAAATTCGGAATGATGTAAAAAAGAAATTTTAGTGTATGTTTAATTAGAGTAATGATTGAAAAAAAAAACTAAAATAATGATTGTCTTTTTATATTAATGAACTAAGAAATGTTTAATTCGAGACACTTTACTATTTTAAAAATTGTTTCAAAAAGAAGTATATTTTTAATTTAAAGAAAATATCAAATATTTAATATGATAAAATTTGCTATTTTTAGAAAATGTTTTTGAGAAAAAAAAAAAAGATAACTTTCTAAATTAATTAAAGTTTTCATAAAAGTCGTGAAAGAAAAAGCAAAAAAAAAAATGCAAATTAGGGACCCCAAGGTGGCCTTGCAATGCATGCATGAGAGAGATGGTAGCATCCATGAAGCCACCTATGCCCCTCATCTCTCTCGTATGGGGCTATAAATAGTTTCCGTTCTCTTCACTCTAGAGTGTTATGAATATGATGTATGCAGAGTACTAGAATTTTCATTTTATTACCAAGGTAAACAAAACCGATCGCAAGGGCAAGTTGTGTCGACATACAATTTTGTCATTCTTTATTTTGAAAAGTAATCATTATAAAAAGTAAGGTTTTATTTATAACATTGTGCATCATTATGAAAGAAAAGGAAAAAGTGAGAAATTCAGGCCTTTTGTGAGTTAATGTTCACAATTTTCATGGAACATTTTGCTTTTAACCAGGTTGTTTGTTACTCAGGTTGTTCATTGGAGTACATATGCATCAACTAGTCCGAATATTAGTTAGGACATTTCTTGTAATTTATTGGTGCTACATTGCATGAATATAAAGCACTTTGCATCCAAAAGAGAGAACAAAACACAAATCACCAGAATTTTTCTTTACTCAATTAAGATCTACAAAGGCAAGGTGGTACTGATGTATAACAAATTTGAGAAATTGTTATTCACTAAGGCATTACCAACATCAACTTTTGAGAAATTGTTCAATAAAATTAGAAAAAGTCGTTTCAAAGATTTAAAGAAATTATGACAATAAACGAGTAAATGTAAAGAGCAGTGTCCTTTTTTCTCTTTTTTCCTTTTTTCCAATAGAGTTTTTATCTAGTAAGTTTTTTATGAGACATGTTCTTTATGTCATGGACATCCAAGGGGAGTGTTATGTAATTGAGGTGTCTATATTTATATCAAAAAAAATATATTTATAATCACTACCTAATTACTCTTAATCAATTTTTGTAATTTATAATGGTTGATCATCGGATAGGGCCATGATGAAAGGCTCAATTGCTTTTACCTATAAATAAAGCTCAATTAAAATTTTCTTTATAATCCTAAAAGTTCAACTTTTGTTGATAGACTCCAAAGCGTTTTCAAGAGATACAAATTTAGTACATTTAACAGAATTGCTGACATGGTTTATTTGACAGCTAAATGACATAAGATTAACTTTTACATAGATAAAATAAAATATAGAATTAATTAGCATTGATATGGAAATGAGATTTTCTATTTTATCAAATCCCTAACTCCAATAAAATTATATTCATTCAAAGTAATTAGGGTATACGAGAGGTAACACTTCTAACCATAAACTTTAGGATGAATTGATTTAGTTTTACCTATCTCATTTGCGAAGTCATTTAGAAAATTCAAACATGCTTCATAAATCTTGTCACGCCCCGACTCTCCAGTCGAGCAGGTAACAACTGTCACCTTATCTCGGTACACGGATATGACCTCCCCATATATCGGGATAGCGTAAGACATTCTAATTTTACAATAAATTTTCGAAAACGTAAAACCCATCAAAATAAAAAGAATCAATACACATGCTAGGACCCCATCCGGCTAATCCCTGTGCATACAAGCATACATCAGTACACATCATCACACATTTGGGGAGGGTTCCTGTATATGCAATGCATGCAATGTGGCATTCCCAGCCATTTCAGAGTTCCACATAATTCACAATTTCAAAATATTTCAACCATCCCAATAAAAGTCCAAATGTCCCAAATGAGAACAATAAGTTTTGTATAGATAAGTTTTAAACAAAATTGGACACTTTCCACGTGAACCAAGCTTGGATTCCACCAATACTTGTCCCAAAAGATATAACAAGTATTAATTAAATCCAAATCTCAAAAGAATAGTATAATAGTTTTTCTTCCACGAATGAAACTACATCAAGTCTCAAGAGAATAGAATCTACTACCGATACCTATCGTGGATCACCAAAAAATCTCTGAATCAGCCAATACCAGCCACAGTCTATCCTTCCTTTGAAAAAGATTTAAAGAAGGGATGAGTATTTGGGAATACCCAATAAGTGGAGTGCAGTGGTATATAACATATAAATAAGAGATGACGGTGGTAATGCCAGATACATATATCAACTGTTATTCAATATAATAAATAAAATCACTTGCATATAAACAATTGTATCAAATTTCCATGACTTAATTATGTAGTCTCAAGAGTTAAATTTTCATTTGCACGATTTTGGGGTATTTCGAAAGCAATCTCCTACCAACGGCAGTTGCTAGGATTGCCAAGGGGTTTTTCATAAGTTTTATAAAATCCCCTCCACCTTGGCGTTGGCCCGAAGCTCCGTGGGGTGCTACCACGTTATCTGGCAGCCTGAGGAGGCTCTCCAACCCGCCTACCACCAAGCTAAATTAAACAGCCCTAGCCATGCCGCTCCAAACGGCCCGGTCCGTGGCAAGACTTAGACTGTAGTCATTTTTCCCAGCACCACGTTACCAAACTCAATTTATCAATCAATGCATGCTCAAATATAAGGTAGAGCAATATTTCACAATTCATATGAGTATCACAAAGTAATATGGTGCAAATAAGTCAATAATCAACTCAAGAGTCATGGATATTTCAAAATTTCATTTTAGACATACCACAATCACAAAACAGTTTCAATTCCATTTGCAAATTCATTTCAGAACTCAATTTATAAATTATAACTGAAAACAGTTTACTCATTCATATGCACATAACCATCCACTCACCTATAGGGAGGGTATTCACTCCCTATTTCCACAATTCCATTCAAGAAGTCTCTTTTCAGGCCCCAATCGATTCTCCTAAACCAACAATAACAATTTTTGGTCATTCTCCTCCAATTCAAGAGTTTACAAATTTTTCCTAATTTTTATTTAAACCCTAATTTCGAATATTTTCTTGTTCTTTCCTGAGCCATATTCGAACCACACTTTGGACATGTTCAATGGTGGCCTTTCACTTTGCCAGCAGCTCATCAAGTCTCTTCATTATGATGATGACAGTCTCTATCAACTTAAGGTTAGAAAAACAAACTACACTTAAGACAGTTGAGGGAACATAATCACATATAGCATCTACCATGAGCCCAATTTGTAGAAGCCTCATTCATAATTAGCAAAAAGTTGCAAAATCAGCCTACAATCCTAATCAGATCGCTATAGGCAAATTTTCTTTGGTGACTATATTGGAAGACCTTACCTTTTTCTCTTCTCAAATCTCTTGCTTATATAAGCTAGAGGAACTGTTTAAATACAAGGCAACATAGGTATTCGTAAAGCCAAGACAACTACATCATGTTTCCAGAAGTTATTGCACACATAAAAATGACAAGGCAAGAATCACCCAATCGAAGCTATCACATTTTAACCAGGCATTGCCGAGATAGGAAAAGTCCCTCAAAATTTTTATATTCTATGTATCCCAAGGTTCAAGAACAGGAAAAGAAGAGAAAATCCAGAAATAAGGTAGGAAAATGGATTACTGTGTCCATTCAGAACAGTCTAGCTATTGTTCGCAACTTTGTACTCACAATGATGGGTTTGCTGCAATGGAGGGGAGTGCACAGTCTTTTGGCGTCAGTAATGAAGAAGTGAAGCCTAATTGAGACAAATAACATCACTGACAATTCCTAAAATTCCAACAATAGTTTGCAATATAGCAAAAATGAAACTAGACTCAAGGTTAGGGAGTGAAAATACCTTGATTTTGTAGCCGGATTGAATTTTTGGGGTTAGGTTTCAAAACCCTAATTTTCTCCCTTTGTAGAGCAACCCTAGATCCTTCTGCTTAATCCTTCGTTCCTGGAGTTTAATTGAAGTTTTGGAAGTCCATAAGGTGAATTTAAGTGGAGAGTGGTTGATTGGTAGGAGATTGAACAAGAGAGGGAGAAGGAGGGAACACAGAAGCACGAAGAGAGAATGTCGCGAGCAAGGGAGGAGAAGAGAAAAAGGAAAGAAGAAGAAAAAGAAAGAAAAATGTGAGTGGTGGTGGGACCCACCCCTTTTTTTCACTTTCCTTTTTTTGTTTCTCTTTTCTCGGTGTTACAACACTTAACCCCCTAAAACAAATATCGTCCTTGAAATTTCAAAATACAAGTTATACATCAAAAAGCTGCGGGTGTTGCTTCTGCATTAATTCTTCAGTCTCCCAAATCTATTCTTCCACTTGGTTGTTTCCCACAATATTTACACCATTGGGATTTGCCTATTCCTTAATTGCTTGAGTTATCGATTTATAATTTGTACTAGTTGTACTTTGAAACTCAGATCTGGGTTCAAATCTACCAGAGGACATTCAATTACATGAGAAGGATCCAACAAATACTTTTTTAGCATTGACATATGATATACATTATAAATTTTTTTCCAAATCTGGAGGTAATTCCAATGGTAGACCACATTTCCAACCCTCTCAAGGATCTTGAATGGCCTAATGTACCTTAGATTCAATTTGCCTCGTTTTCTGAACCGAATTACACCCTTCCAAGGTGAAACCTTAAGGACAACCACATCTCCAACCTCAAATTCCAAATGTCTTCTTCTTTATCGATATAGCTCTTCTGTCTATCTTGAGCCGCTTTCATTCTCGCCCGAATCACCTTCACCTTTTCTGTCGTGATCTCGATCATTTCTACACTTTCAATCTTTCTCTCTCCAAACTCGTCCCAACACAATGAGGTACGACAATTTCTTCCATAAAGGGCTTCATAGGGAGGCATACCTATGCTAGCTTGATAATTGTTGTTGTAGGCAAATTCAACCAACGGAAGGTGTTTATCCCAACTGCTTTGAAAATCCATAACACATGCCCTAAGCATGTCTTCCGATGTTTGAATGGTATGTTCTGATTGTCCATCAGTCTGAGGGTGGAAAGCAATACTAAATTTCAATTTAGTCCTTAAAGACTCTTACAATTTTGGCCAGAATCTAGAAGTGAACCGAGAATCACGGTCCGATAAAATCGACGCCGGAACCCCGTGAAGTCAAACAATTTCATCAATATATGGCTTGGCTAGTCTTTCTGAGAAATAAGTATTCTGAATCGGCAAGAAATGAGCCGAGTTGGTGAGACGGTCTACAATCACCCATATAGCATCGTGACGGCTCGAGGTACGTGGCAGTCCCACCACGAAATCTATAGTGATGTGCTCCCATTTCCATTCAGGTATAGGCAATGGCTGAAGTGTCCCAGCCGGTTCTGATGTTTAGCCTTGATTTGTTGACACACTAAACACCTTGTTACAAATTCAACTATTTCTCACTTCAATCCCGACCACTAATAAGTTTCTTTGATGGTTCGATACATTTTAGTGCTCCCGGGATGCATAGTATAAGCCGAAGAGTGTGCTTCCTAAAGAATGGCTTTCCGAATCTCATCATTTTTGGGAATACAAATCCGTTTCCCATACATCACCATGTCATCCTCCCAAATATGAAAATCACCAGTTTCACCCTTATAAACCTTCTCTACTATCTGCTTTAGCTCCTCATCAGTTCCCTGGAGCTCTTTAATACGGTCCACCAGGGTTGGACAAACTTCAAACTTCACCAGCAATGTAACATTGTCATCATAAGCAAATTTAGTTTCAAAAGCACGAAGTCCAACAAGGCATAAGAGATAAGAACTCGCTTAAGAATGAGAAAATGAAGACTTGCAGCTCAAAGCATCCGCAACCATATTTGCCTTACTCAGGGTGATACTCAATCACCAAATCATAGTCTTTAATCAGCTCTAACCATCTCCTTTGCCTCAAGTTGAGCTCTTTTTGGGTAAGCAAATATTTGAAACTCATGTGATCGGTAAAGATTCTGCAGGTGGCTCCGTACAAGTAATGTCGCCAAATCTTCAAGACGAATACAATAGCAACAAACTCTAGATCATGGGAAGGATAATTCAGCTCGTGCTTCTTTAACTGTCGAGAAGCATAGACGATAACTCTGTCGCCCTGCATCAAGACGCATCCTAACCCCTGTTTACTGGCATTGCTATAGACAATATAATCACCACTAGCAGTGGGTAGAGCGAGTATAGGAGCCGACGTGAGTCTCTTTTTGAGTTCTTGAATGCTTTGCTCACATTTATCTATCCATTCAAACTTAATTCCCTTCCGTGTCAAACTAAACAACGGAGCTGCAATTTTGAAAAAACCCTCTACAAATCTTCGGTAGTACCCAGCCAAACCGAGAAAATTACGCACCTCAGTGTTGTTCTTGGGTTGTTCCCATTTCAGAATTGCCTTAACTTTCTTTGGATCAACAAATATTCCTTCTCCAGATACCACGTGTCCCAAAAAACCAATTTCCTTCAGCCATAATTTACACTTTGAAAACTTAGCAAACAATTGCTTATCTCGAAGGGTTTACAATACAATCCGAAAATGATTTAAATACTCTTCATCATTCTTGGAATACACCAAGATGTCGTCAATGAAAACAATGACAAACTTGTCAAGATAAGAATGAAAGACTCGGTTCATGAGATCCATGAAAGCTGTCGGAGCATTCGTTAGACCAAAAGACATCACCAAGAATTCATAGTGCCCGTACCGCGTCCTAAACTCAGTCTTGGGGACATCATCTTCCTTTATCCGCAATTGATGATAGCCAGACCTCAAATCAATCTTTGAAAAGACACTTGCCCCTTGGAGTTGATCAAACAAGTCATCAATCCTCGGTAAGGGGTATTTATTCTTGATGGTCACCTTGTTCAACTGCCGGTAATCAATACACAACCGAAATGTGCCATCTTTTTTCTTCACGAATAGAACCGGAGCACCCCAAGGTAAGGTACTCGGTCGAATAAATCCCTTGTCCAACAATTCTTGAAGTTGGACTTTTAACTCTTTAAGTTCCGCAGGTGCCATCCTATACGGAGAAATGGAAATAGGTGTGGTGCCGGAAATCAAGTCAATAGCAAAGTCGAACTCCTGGACTGGACGTAAACCTGGTAACTCGTTTGGGAAAACATCCAGAAATTCATTTACTACTAGGATATTCATCAATTCAGGACTTTGCACAGTCGTATCAATTATATGAGCAAGATCAACTTCACAACCCTTGTGCACCAGTTTCCGTGCTTCCAATGCCGAGATTATACAACTCGGTAAAACTCGCCGTTCACCAACAAATACAAGCGGAGGATATCCCGGTCTACAAAACTCTACCTCTTTCGTGAAGCAATTTACTGATACTCTATGAGGGTGCAGCCAGTCCATACCCAATATAGCATCGAAATCTCTCATTTCCAACGGAATCAAATCCGCTTTAAGAATTTCTCCATTTACTTCTACTTCACAGGCCTTGAACAAGGTGTTTCTATACAACCGTTCTCCCAAGGGAGTGACAACTAATAATTCCTCTTCGAGTGGGGTTAAAGGTCTATTCAAATGTTTGGAAAACTCAGTGCTCACAAAAGAATTATTAGATCCAGTATCAATTTAAACATGAACATCAATCCCAAAATTTTCATCATACCTATACATATGAAAAATAAGGATCAAATTCCAAAATTAACCGAATAAAATCAGAATTTAAAACCCTTAATGTCATCAAATCATCATCAATATCAAAATCGTCTTAATTTCCCTTAATATCATGCAAAATCTCTAATATACCTCAATTTCAGAGTTTAGCAACTAAGATCTCATAATGTTCTAAAATATCAATTTCGGGTTCTAAGAGATTTACCTGTGACTGTGTCAGGGCTATTCTGGGCATCCTCATTAGTCATTGCGTAGATTCTGGTCTGTGTCCTCATTTGCGAACATTGAGTTGGAGCAGTTACAGTGTTGCTTCCGTCCCCGCCCAAGATGTACCAACTGAAGGTGGAATACGAAGGTTTGCTTGTCTGCCCATCAATCCACTAGGGCGATCCCGCCTTATCTGACCTCCTCGTTCCAATTCTGGGCAAACATTGCGGAAATGGCTTTCCTTTCCGTAGTAGTAGCACCTTTTGGGCACTTGGCAAACCCCAAAATAAAACTTGCCACAGTGCTTACATGGTTCTTTCCTATTTCCCGTTGATTAGCTTCCCTAAACAGCACTAGAGGTAGGGGATTTAAATTGAGACACGCGTTGGCCTTGAGGAGAGCCAACCGGTCCAGAAACAGATCCACCACCGAAGGAGCTCATACTTCTACTCTTCTTAGAACTTTGGCCCAGTATGAAACTACTGGGCCTCTTCCTTTTCCCATGCTCTCGGACTTTTCCCCTTTCAATCACCATCTTCTCGGCCCTGAGGGCCAAATCCAAAACATCTTGAAATGTGTGCCTTTTTGTGATTGACATCTTTTCTCTTATACTCAGATTCAGTCCCGATTCAAATTTTGCACGTAGGGATTCCTCGGAGTTTACAAACTCCGGATCATAAGTAGCAAGTTCCCTTAATTTTGATTCATAATCAGATACCGTCTTGTTTCCCTGAACAAATTTGAAGAACTCCTCTCTCTTCTAGTCCCTATAGAACCGAGTGTAATATTTTTCTTCAAAAGTTCTCAGAAAATCTGTCCAAGAGAAAGGTGTGGTTGCCCTGGCCTTCTCATTCTCCCACCAGGTTCTGGCTCCCTTATCAAACAATTTCACCGCCACCCACAACTTCATCTTATCACTTAATCTCATATCGTTGACGGTCTCCTGGACTTGGCCAATCCATTCCTTGGCCACTGAGGCATCACAAGTGCCTGAAAAAGTGTCGCATCCGAGCTGTCTTGCCTCTTTGAGTAGCTTTGATAACTCGACTGTAAGACGTTCGGTTGATGTAACAACCGGTGGAGCAGATGCTGTGGGAATACTAGGCGCCATAGCTGGTATAGAAGGAGGAACCGACGGAAGAATAGAAGATTGGGGCGAGCTTGATACAGTGTCCCGAAAGACCTCCACCACTCCATTACTTGCTAGAGGGTGGCAATAGAAGGTGGAGGAACCCCGGTTGAAGGAGCTAGGTATATGCTCATGGCAGCTAGAAAAGAAGTTGGGGTATATGAGGACGACTCATCCTCATGCTCAAGAGGAGGAATCTCACTAACATTCCTCGTCTTATGTCTAGGCAGCATGATTCCTATAAAAAGAGACATTATGCTTAGCCCACTAAATTAGGCATGTGGTTAGGTATTTAACTCCAAAAAATAAATTGAGTCCTAGCCCTTTTGATCCATGGAAGGCTTTTGTACATCCTTTAAAAATTCTTTTAAAATCTGAAATTTCAAAAGAAAAATGCTTTTAAAACCTTTACAAACCTTTGGGACATTTGGAAGTAGTTCAAACCTTTAAACATTTAAAATCGTGAGCTTACGCTCTAAAACCAATAGAATTGTCACGCCCTGACTCTCCTATCGAGCACGTAACAACCGCTGTGTTATCTCGACATACGGGCATGACCTCCCCATATACCGGAATAGCGTAAGGCATTCTAATTTTACAATAAATTTTCAAAAACGCAAAACCCATCAAAATAAGAAGAATCAATACACATGCAAGGAACCTATCCGGCTCATCCCTGTGCATACAAGCATACATCAGTACACATCATCACATATTTGGGGAGGGGTTCCTGTACATGCAATGCATGCAATGTCGCCTTCCCAGCCATTTCAGAGTTTCACATAATTCACAATCTCAAAATATTTCAACCATCCCAATAAAAGTCCAAATGTCCCAAATGAGAACAATAAGTTTTGTAAAAATAAGTTTTAAACAAAATTGGACACTTTCCACGTGAATCAAGCTTGGATTCCACCAATACTTGTCCCAAAAGATATGACAAGTATCAATTAAATCCAAATCTCAAAAGAATAGTACAATAGTTTTCCTTCCACAAATGAAACTACATCAAGTCTCAAGAGAATAGAATCCACTACCGATACCTATGTGGATCACCAAAAAATCTCTGAATCAGCTAATACCAGCCACAGTCTATCCTTCCTTTGAGAAGGATTTAAAGGAGGGGTGAGTATTTGGGAATACCCAGTGAGTGGAGTGCAGTGGTAAATAACATATAAATGAGGGGTGAGGATGGTAATGCCAAATACATATATCAACTATTATTCAATACAACAAATAAAATCATTTGCATATAAACAATCGTATCAAATTTCCATGACTCAATTATGCAGTCTCAAGAGTTAAATTTTCATTTGCACGATTTTGGGGTGTACCGAAAGCAATCTCCTACCAACGGGCATTGGTAGGATCCGTCAAGGGATTTTCCATAATTTTTATAAAATCCCCTCCACCTTGGTATTGGCCCGAAACTCCGTGGGGTGCTACCATTTTATTCAGCAGCCTGAGGAGGCTCTCCAACCCGCCTACCACCAAGCTAAATTAAACAGCCATAACCACTCTGCCCCAAACAGCCCGGTCTATGGTAAGACTTAGACTGCAGTCATTTTTCCCAGCACCATGTTACCAAACTCAATTTATCAATCAATGCATGCTCAAATATAAGGTAAAGCAATATTTCATAATTCATATGAATATCACAAAGTAACATGGTACAAATAAGTCAATAATCAACTCAAAAGTCATGGATATTTCAAAATTTCATTTTAGACATACCACAATCACAAAATAATTTCAATTCCATTTGCAAATTCATTTCAGAACTCAATTTATAAATCATAACTGAAAATAGTTTACTCATTCATATACACATAACCATCCACTCACCTATAGGGAGGGTATTCACTCCCTATTTCCATAATTCCATTTCAAGAAGTCTCTTTTCAGGCCCCAATCGATTTTCCTAAACCAACAATAACAATTTCGGGTCATTCTCCTCCAATTCAAGAGTTTACAAATTTTTTCTAATTTTTATTTAACCCCTAATTTCGAATATTTTCTTGATCTTTCCTGAGCCATATTTGAACCACACTTTAGACAGGTTCAATGGTGGCCTTTCACTTTGCTAGCAGCTCATCAAGTCTCTTCATTATGATGACGATAGTCTCTATCAACTTAAGGTTAGAAAAACAAACTACACTTCAGATAGTTGAGGGAACATAATCACATATAGCATCTACCATGAGTCACAATTTGTAGAAGCCTCATTCATAATTAGCAAAAAGTTGCAAAATCAGCCTACAATCCTAATCAGATCACTACAGGCAAATTTTCTATGGTGACTATATTGGAAGACCTTACCTTTTTCTCTTCTCAAATATCTTGCTTATATACGCTAGAGGAACTTTTTAAATACAAGGCAACATAGGTAATCATAAAGCCAAGACAACTACATCATGTTTCCAGAAGTTATTGCACACATTAAAATGACAACGCAAGAATCACCCAATCGAAGCTATCACATTTTAACCAGGCATTGCCGAGATAGGAAAAGTCCCTCAAAATTTTTATATTCTATGTTTCCAAGGTTCAAGGACAGGAAAAGAAGAGAAAATCCATAAATAAGGTAGGAAAATGGATTACTGTGTCCATTCGGAATAGTCTAGCTATTGTTCGCAGCTTTGTACTCACAATGATGGGTTTGCTGCAATGGAAGGGAGTGCACAGTCTTCTGGCGTCAGCGATGAAGAAGTGAAGCCTAATTGAGACAAATAACATCACTGACAATTCCTAAAATTCCAACAATAGTCTGCAATATAGCAAAAATGAAACTAGACTCAAGGTTAGGGAGTGAAAAATACCTTGATTTCGTAGCCGAATTGAATTTTTGGGGTTGGGTTTCAAAAACCCTAATTTTCACCCTTTGTAGAGCAACCCTAAATCCTTCTGTTTAATCCTCCATTTCTTGAGTTTAATTGAAGTTTTGGAAGTCCATAAGGTGAATTTAAGTGGAGAGTGGTTGATTGGTAGGAGATTGAACAAGAGAGGGAGAAGGAGAGAACATAGAAGCACGAAGAGAGAAAGTCGGGAGTGGGGAGGAGAAGAGAAAAAGGAAAGAAGAAGAAAAAGAAAGAAAAATGTGAATGGTGGTGGGATCCACCCTTTTTTTTTACTTTCCTTTTTTTTTTCTCTTTTCTTGGTGTTACAAATCTTGTCTTCGAGTACGCTATATTTGAATAAAATTAATTGGATGAGGGTTTTCAAAGTTGAACCCTCTTTTTCTCTTATTGCCACGGCCTTCGTTTACCTTGGTACCCCATAAATTTTCTCTCTGATCGAACTAGTATCTCCACTTCTTTGGTCAACGTCATCAATGAAATGATTGTAATAAGAGTTTGCAACTCACCTCTACCAGCATCCGATAATGTATGGTTTGCTCCTCTTGCCACAGCTCTAGTGGGTTCTTTCTCTCTATTATAAAGATATTGATTTGCTTATTCTTTTTTCAGGAACGATTAAATGTGCTAGTATTTTTATTGCTAACGTTTTTTGTTGTTTCCTTTACTTACTACAGAGAGTTTTTTCTTGTGTATGAAATCCTGCCTCAATTTCCTTCATTCGGGAGGAGCTTGACAAGCATCTCAGTCAAAATTGTTGTGCTCACTAGCTTGAGCGCATTTAATTTAATCTATGAAAGAGACACTACTTGAACTTTAGAATTTTTGTAATCAGCCAAACTCGAGTATGAAGTTTTGATCTTAATTCGGGCTCATGCTCAAGTGTAGTAAATCTTGATCATGTTGATTTTGAGCATTTCAAAACTCAACTTATTTGTGATTGATTGTAAACCTGATCACAAGGGTAAGATGTGCCATGATACAATTTCCTCATTATTTTTTTTGAAAAACAATTAAAATAAAATAGTAAGGTTTTATTTATAACCTTGTAAATCATTATGAAAGAAAAAGGAAAAAGCAAGAAATTCTTGACTTTTGCGAGTTAATGTTCACAATTTTCATGGTACATTTTGCTTTTGACTAGGTAGTTTGGTGCTTATGTTGTTCATTGGAGTACATTTACATCAACTAGCACGTATATTAGTTAGGACATTTCTTATAATTTATTGGTGCTAAAACTTTTTTCAGAACGGTCCATAGTAGCCATCTCTTCAAATTATGCTGGAATAATAGCCATTCATAAGAAAAGGTGATAATGTATGTGGTGATTAACCCTCCGGCAAAGAAATACCAACAACATTGTGTGAATATAATGCACTTTGCATAGTTCATTTGAAACGAGGATATATCAAAAGAGATAGAATAAAACAAATATGAACAAAATTTTTCTTTATGCATGATCTTCGAAAGCAAGGTGGTGTTAATGCGTAACAAATTTGATCAACCGATAATTTTTGCAAATTTATTCACTAAAACGTTGCCAACAGCAACTTTTGAGAAATTGTTGAATAAAATTGGAACACGTCGCTTTAGAGATTTGAAAAAATTATTACAATAGGAGAGTAAACGTAAAGGGTAGTATATTTTTTTCCTTCACTAGATGTTTTTTTTTCCTGATTTTGATGAGACAAGTTTTTTTTGTTATGGATAACTAGTGGAAGTGTTGGCTTATTTCCTTTTCCCTATAAATAAGGTTCAACGTAATGTGATGTGACAAAAAAAATATGAGATAAAAATTTCACTATTCTCTATTTTCAACTCTCTGGTTCCTTTCCTTTAACTTAGTTATTATTTTGTTGTTCATTGTTCTCAAGTTCATAACAAAAATAATAATACATTTGTAGTATTTTTAATTTCAAATTAATGAAATTTAAAATAAAAAATAAAAATAAAAATAATGAAAAAAGAAGTAAAATAAACAATCCATAGAAATTTAAAATAATAAAAATATTCACTCATTTTTAATATTTTGAAATTTTTTCATTCATTTTTTGAAACAACGGGTGATAAAGAAACTTCTTTTTAGATGTCAATTATCATAAAATCTTCTCTTCAAATTTCAAATTCCAATTATAATATTCATTTATTTTTCTATTAGTTGTTACCAAAATTTTATCTCTCTCATCAAAATTCTCACACAGGCATATTCTCTTTCCTTTTTCAAAATCTTATCTCAATATTTTTTTCAAATTCATATACCCAATATAATACCACTTTTTATCTTTTCATCAATTATCACAAGATAATCATAGAAAAAAAGTCATATTTTTCATTTTGAAAAATCTTGCTGCTGTTGGCATTTCATTCCATTTTGTAGGCTCTTGATTCTTTGAATAAGTAGTAAGAGTGGGCCAACATATGAAATTCAATTAATTTTTTTTTTTTTTTAGTCCTACAAGTTCAACTTTTATTATAGAGTCCAAAATGTATTCAAAGGTTATAATATAGTACATTTGACAGAATTACTATCATGATTTATTTGACAGTTAAATGACATAATTTTTTTTGATATAAAAGAAATTATATATCAAAAAAGAAAAGAATATACGAGTAGCAGAATATACAAATAGATTTCCAAGAAAACATGAAGTCACAATGTGTGTACCCATATATCATAAGTTTGATTATTACATTGATACAATAAAATATAAAATTAATTAGCATTGAAATGGAAAGGAGATTTTCTATTTTAACAAATGCTTAACTCGAATAAAATTATTTTTGTCTATAGTAATTAAGGCATTCGAGAGGTAACACTACTGACCATAAACGCTAGGATAGATTATATAACCTTTACCATCTCATTTATAGACCCATTTAGAAACTTGAAACAAGCTTTATAAATCTCATCTACGAGTATTTCCAATTAGAATAAAATTAATTGAACAAGGATTTTTAAAGTTGAACCCTATTTTTCTCTTACTTTCGCAGCCTTCGCTTACCTTGGCACCCCACAAGTTCTCTGTCCAATCGATCTAGTATCTCCACTCTCTGTGTCAATCCAACCTCATCATGTAAAGTGGGAATTTTCTGAAAAGAGAAAAGGTAGAAAGGATATTTTGTAATTTTGAGTATATAATCCGGTCCTCCAAAAAAAAAATTATAAGTTCATAAAATTCAATTTACACCCCTCCCACAAAGCATGGCTTGCACCGAGGTCCTCTTAGGTGGACGTGCCCTCCCTTGTTATTTTTACTCGCACCGTTTCACGAAGATTAAATACGGAAACAGAGGTGCCCAACCCAGAACAGTGCATAGAATTCAGATTCTCTAATTCTCTAATTCAGATTCTCACCGGTCCCCTTTCAATTACTATAAATATCCAGCTGCTGTAATAGAAAAAGATCACACTACTTTCCATCACATCAACCACTACCCTCTATTCTTTGTCTCACCGGTCCCCTTCTCTCTTCATTCTTTCAGGAGCAGAATGAAGAAGCCTCTTCTGCTTGTCCTCCATTGTTAGAAAGAAAATGACACTTTAAGTCTTCCCTATGTTCTCTCTTCTTTCCTTTATTTTTCTCTCTCTTCAAAACTATGCGAGCGGTGTTTGCATGGCTGGATAAGAAGGAAGGCAAATCAAAAGCTGGTAAAATGAATTTCTCTGAAATTTTGCTTCCATTTTTAGTTTTTAATGAATCAGATATATTATCTCTCATCACCCTTAAATGCATTCAATAATTTTACCCAAAACATAAATATTAGTTCATTTTATTAGTTTTGTTATCAGTGTTCTCATCTTTTTAGTTCTTTTTCATTTTATAAGGTTTTTTTTTTTGGGAATTTAAGAAATACTTTATTTGATAATTCGTCTCCATGTTTTCTTGGTCTTAAATTAGACATGGAGATGCTTGTATTTAATTACTGCCCGCGGATCCTAAAAATTGGAGATCCAACAGTTTTACTTTTCCTTTTCCTTTTTCCTTTTGTTTTTGTTTTTTAAGATTGGATAATTCTTTTAATTTAATGTAATGATCTATTGCAGGAAGATAAAAGATTTGTATACTTTGCTCATCCTAATTCGGAAGCTGAGGAATTCAAAGGGCTCTAGCGTCTGTCTAATATATCTGTCTAAAAGGCTGATATTGTTGCTAGAATTAAAATGAATTTTGAGGATCATGAGGGGTCATACGAGAATGCCGACCCCTTCTCGGCATCTGCACCTGCTCCTGCTCCACCTGTGCAGGCAGCAGCTGTATCTCAAGGAGAGCAAGAAGCAGAGAACTATTTTGATGAGGATGATATAGAGATTAAGAATCTTCAAAAGCAGATATGGAGGGATGAACTGCTTTTGAGGGAACTCAAAGAGCAGAAAAAGAACAAAGAGAGAGCTGGTGGTGGAAGGCACTGTCATTCCCAAAGGCAAGCTCGTAGGAAGATGTCTAGGGCCCGGGACCGAGTTTTAAACTATATGCTCAAAATTATGGATGCCTGCAAAGCTCAAGGCTTTGTGTATGGTATTGTTCCAGAGAAGGGCAAGCCGATCTGGGGAGCATCCGAGAATCTACGTGTGTGGTGGAAAGAAAATGTTAGATTTGATAGGAATGGCCCGGCAGCAATTGCTAAGTATGAAGCTGAGAATTCTAAAGGGGGAATTGATATCTGCACGCCTCATACTCTGCAGGAGCTGCAAGATAGTACACTTGGCTCACTTCTATCTGCTCTAATGCAGCATTGTGATCCTCCTCAGAGGCGCTTTCCTCTGGAGAAGGGTGTTGCACCACCGTGGTGGCCTACTGGGACTGAGGACTGGTGGCCACAGTTGCGTTTGCTCAAGGATCAAGGACCACCCCCTTACAAGAGGCCTCATGATTTGAATAAGGCGTGGAAAGTTAGTCTTCTCACTGCAATCATCAAGCACATGTCCCCTGATTTTGCCAAGATCCAGAGGCTTGTTCGTCGGTCTAAGACCTTGCAAGACAAAATGACTGCTAGAGAGAGTGCTATTTGGCTTGCCATCATCAACCAGGAAGAGGTCTTGTCTTGTAAACTACCTGATATCAGCCCTGCAGTGTTTATGGAGGCCGGAAGTGGATCTTCCGGCATTGATGAAGCTAGTGATTCTAGTCTTGAAGGTGAGAAAGAATTCAATCCTGAAGTTGAGGAGATGCCTCACGATGTTAATATCTTCAATGTGGGAATAGGGGCTGCTAGAGATAGGCTTATGATTCCACCCAAAGTTCCTATGATTAAGAGAGGAACTGTTAAGAGTAACACAGACTTCGATCTGAAGAGGAAGCAGCCATCTGATGAGCAGCACAACATGTTGGATCAAAAGATAACATACACCTGTGAATATCCTCACTGCCCTTTCGGTGATCCATGCCTTGGGTTTTTGGACAGGACTTCGAGAAACAATCATCAGCTGGTTTGCCCTTACCGTGTTGTTACTCCAAACTTTGGATTGCGATTTTTTCAGATCAACGGTGACAAGTCGGCAATCTTCTCTCCGCCATTTGGCCAGTCTCAATCACAATCAAACCCTGCTGCTGATGTTGTGAACCAGAATCCAACATCCACAGCTGTTACTGGACTTGGACTTCTTGAAGACAGGCAGAAAATGATTACTGATATGTCATTCGGTAATTCAAGTCTTAACCAAAACAAAATTATGAACTCCAGCGATTTCAATGTCATGGATGATCAAACCCCCCAACAGCCAATATCTGAGGTTCCAATGGAGGGGAACTTCTATGGTCAGGATGTTATGATGGGAAGCAGTGTTTCTCAGGCAAGTGACATACCACAAAGCAATCTTCCTGTTCTGCCATCGACCCAGATCCAGCATAACAATGAAGGATTTGATTCCCCATTCGAAACAACTTTGAACAGTGGCATGACTGACTTAGGATTCAACTCTCCCTACAGCTTTGCACCACCTGACTATGCTGTGGATCAGTTCTTAATGCAAGATAATTCTGTGTGGTACCCGTGAATAAAGCTGGACTGGATTGCGGGTTCTTGAGGGCGTTCAATGAAGGAAAAATTGTTGGAAATTATGGTCAGTGGGAGTTTGTCATTTACATTTACACCGATTTAAAGTAGTTAAGAATTGAACATAGTAGAAAGTTCAGTATTGTAGTGTTTCCTTCCCTGCAAATGTTCTTTGTAACCGTGCTATGAATTCTCCCTTTTCTCTTGCTATTATCCCCTTGTAAACTTAAAAAAGCAATAAATAAATAACTAAATGAGGCACTTTGAAATGTTCTTTTAAACTGAGCATCCTCTCTTTCTATTGTCCTTAGTATATAAGGGTCCGTTCAATTAGTGTCTGCTCATTTCAAAGGTGACCAATCCCAGAGCGCAGCTCCCAACAAGTAGATAACATAGTGTGTTTCGGGGAAGCATATAGCAAATTATGAAGAATTCTATATTGCTTACGGTAGCCCTAGCCCTACATTTGCAATATAGGTGTCCTTGTAATTAAAAATGATCAACTCATGTGACCTAAGGAATATATACGTGAGAATTGTTCCCCCACTGTTAGAGGGCAGCTACAAATCCACATCATATAAATGATGCACTTAAGATATCAAAATCAAGGAAAAAAAAAATTAAAAAGGCAGTGCTAGCTTACGGAGTTCTTAATAAAATAAATACAAAGGTGACATTTGTGTTACCGAATAGCACAAGGCAAATTACAAAGAATTTTGAACTGCTTACGGTTGTTTTATGTGTTAATTAGGCCCAAATATGCAAATAAAGTTAATGAATATTGTATTGTAAGCAAATATTGGAAACAGTGATATTGAACACAATTCCACTTATTCGTTAACTACAAATGCCAAAGAATAGCAAAATACATATAGTTTTATATAGATATGGGAAATGGATAACCAATGCACCTTTAAAATATCAAAAAAGTGATTTAGTGTGATTTGACTTTGTGTTTAATATGAGGGTTTTTAGGGACTACTGATTTAGTAAGCGAAAAGTAGTGCATAAATTGTAGAGATGAATTTCCCTAAATGATTTGACAACGAATTTGGTGTTAGTAAATTTTTCCAATTCTACTATAAACGTAGTTTTGAAAACATTCATGCTTTATGTCTAGAGCAAAACAAATTAATTAGCACTTCATTAACCCCTTGTTAGATGCTAAATAAATATTAAATAGAGTTTCAAAATTTTGTAAATTTTAATTAAGTCTGCATGAATTATATCAAGTGTGAGATCATAGAGTGAATGCAATTTGGCAGGTTTTGTCACATAATCATGGGTTTGAACCTATCACATCGGTGCTCCAAATTGAGTACCACGAGTTGGATTGAACTCTTGGGAGCTTATGGATTACATTGTACTCTAATTAGTGCAATTGAAATACATCATTTAGTAAACTAGAAATTTACAGATCTAGATACTTTTATTATTGGACATGATCAATTATGCCATTTTGGTTCTATAATAATGCAAAAAAAAATTGAAAATTCACATTGACCTCCACTGAAAAATCACTAAATATTGAATTCACATGAACTTTTATGCTCTTTCTGTTCTCAAGAAAAATTAATTATTAAGTCATCACAGCAAAATTGAGAATTGAATCCCCTACATTTTTTAACGGATTCACGGTGATACATGTAGTCCAATTCATCAACCTTGAGGAAAATTTAGAAATTTTATGATTTTGATCGATGCATAGATCAATTGGTCTTATATTTGTTTATTATCAACTCTTGATCTAACATTTGTGAGATTATTTGCTCAAATAATTAAATTATGAGCACAATTTTCAAATTATACAATTAAGAAAATTTGTCTAAATAATACTCATCAATGCACAAATAAGGCTATTGATGCTTGTTCATTGGAATTACAATTGAATATCTTGTAGGTCATGTTCATACACATAATAGTCTACCTCAATCATTTATTAAACATCTATAGTTGATTGAAAGATCATTATTGATGAGATTGAAACTTTCGATATCTACTGAAGCACATGCTATTATGCACGTAGTAGCATTTAAATGAATAAAACCAACTAGTTATCATAAATATTCTTGTTTACCATTGGTTTTTGTCTATGAGTCAAATATTTCTACTTAAGAATAATTGGGTGGGCGGTTTATGTACCAATAATATCAAATCATTGAACAAAAATGGGAACCCAAAGAATATTAGGATATATGATGGATATGAGTCTCACTTTATAATTCGATATCTTGTACCACTAATGGGTTACGTATTTATAGCAAAATTTGTTAGTTGCCATTTTGATGAAAAAGTATTCCATGCATTGAGGGAGGAAATAAGCAAGAGAAAAAAAAGAAATTACTTACACAACAACATTGTTAAATTATTTTGTTCCCCATAAAAGTGCTACCAAACTAAAAGTTCGAATAATTTATCTTCAAGGAATATGAAGTCAGATATCTGATACATTTACTGATTTAACAAGAGTGACTAAATAACATATGCCAGCAATAATTACTCTGTTTCATGTTTGAATTGTTGCCGACCTCTTAGTTTGAAAAATAAAAATCCTTAAAAGAGAATATGATTAAATAATCAAAATGATCAAAGTGATAATAGTAAGAGGTTGTACGTTGATCAAAAGAACCGAGAAATAACTAAAAAAAAAAAAATCAAGATCCAAAAATGGTGAAAATTATGAAAGCTCAATTATTTTTGTAGCTATAGGACAAATTTGGAATCGTGCAAAAATGATTGTTGATAATGCTTTCCATATACTAAAGCCCTTGACATTTGGAAGAAAATGAAAATCTTGAACCGAAATCATTTGAAGAATTCAACATAGAGCTTATTCACGAAAATGGAGAGATACAATTCAACAACAATTGATCTCTGTTGCAAAATATGAGGTTTTTCTGCCTATAGCCCGAACACCAAAAGGGGTTAAACGAATTGGTCATAAATGGATATTTGTGTGAAAAAGAAATGAAAATAATTAAATCATTAGATATAATTCACGACTTGTAGCACAAGGGTATGGAAAACTTAATATCTGTGCATATGGTCATTGCTTATTTATATGGATCAATCCCTAAAGGATTAAAAATGCCTAAAGCATACTCCTAAGAAAATTACTCTAATGGATTAAAACAATCTGAACGTATGTCGTATAAAGAAATCTAAAAAGATGTAAAAAAATTTAAAAAAAAATGATTCAATATGTCCATATGCTTTTATAAATTCTGAATCAGGTTTTGTTATAATAGTTGTATACGTTGATGATATGAATTTTATTGGAACTCTTCGAAAGCTCTTCAAGGCAATAGATTATATGACACAAACATTGAAGTATAAAAATAAAATTTTGCTTTGGACTTGAAAATTTGAAAACGAAATTTTTATTCATCAATAATATACATGAATAAAGTACTAAAAAGGAATTTACATGGACAAAGCACACTGACTTAGTACTTCAATGATTATCGGATTACTTAAGGTTAACAAAAATCCTTTCAAGACCATGGGAGGATGATAAAGAAATTCCTGGTTCAAAAATACCATCTCTCAATATGATTGATGCATTGATGTATTTGGCAAATAATACATGACTTGATATAGCATTTGCTATAAATTTGTTAGATATGTTTAGTTCCTCTCCTGCTTAACCACATTGGAATGATATTAAATATGTTCTCTGATATTTCTAGAGGACAATTGATCTCAGATTATATAATCCCGATATAGTCCGTCCAAGTCTAATCGGATATAGTCTGATATTTTTCGTTTCGCTATTTTCAATTCTCTGATTCCTTTCTTTTATATTAGCTGTTATTTGTTACCCATTGTTGTCAAATTCATAGCAAAAGTAATATTATATTTTCAGCATTTTTAGTTTCAAATTAATTGATTTATTTAATCATAAAAATTTATAGATTTGGTGAAGTCATTAGCATTTATAGATATATTTGATTTATTGGGAGTTATTTTTGAAATATTTGTTCATTCGTTTTTGAAACAATGGGTGATAAAACAACTTTCCTTTTATGTCGTCGTAAAATCTTCGTAAATCTCAAATACCAAATACAATGTTTATTTATTTTTCTATTGGTTGTTCCAAAATCTTATCCCTTTGTGATCAAATTTCTCATCCAGCCACATTCTCTTTCTTCTTACAAAATCTGAGCTCAGTATTCTTATCAAATTCATGTACCAAAATAATTTGGCTTCTTATCTTCTCATCAATTATCACAACAACATAATCTTATCTCAATGTTCTCATTGAATCTGAGATACCAAGTACAAAATCCAAACTCTTAATAATTAGGAAATTTAGTGTGAAAATGTCATATTTTTCATTTTGAAAATGTTGCCATTTTGGAATTTCATTCCCTTTTTTACTCTTGTTTCTATGAATAAGCTATAAAAAGTAGGCCAAGATGAGAAATTCTCTTACAATTTTCTTTTTAGTACTAAAAGTTCAACTTTTGTTGATAGAGTCCTAAACATTTTCAAGAGTTATAATTTTAGCACATTTAACGGAATTGCTGACATGGTTTAGTTGACTATTAAATAACATAAGTTTGAGTATTACATAGAAAAAATCAAATATAAAATTAATTCCCATTGTTATGGAAATGAGTTTTTCTATTTTAACAAATGCCTAACTCAAATAAAAATATTTTGGTCCATGCTTAATTAAGGCATATGAGAGGTAACACGCCTAACCAATAACACCAGGTTAAATTGATTATGCTTTACCTATCTCATTTACAGACTCATTAAGAAACTTGAAACAAGCTTTATAAAGTTTGTCCTCGAGTATGCCCTATTTGAATGAAATTAATTGAATGACGATTTTTAAAGTTGAACCCTCCTTTTCTCTTACTGCTGCAGCCTTTGTTTACCCTAGCACCCCACAAGTTTTCTCTCTTATCGATCTGGCTTCTCCACTCCTTCGGTCAATCTCATCGATGAAATGATTGCAATCAGAGTTGCAACTCACCTCTACCGGCATCCGATTAAGTCTGTTTTGCTCCTCTTGCCAGTACTCAAGCAGATTCTCTCTTCGATAAAGATATTGATTTGCTTGTACTTGTTTCAAGCTCGATTAAATATGCTTGTATTTTTATTTCTCCCCTTTTTTGTTGTTTCCTCTACCTATTTCATAGAATTTTTTTTTTCTTTTGTATAGAATCTTGCCACAAGTTCCTTCGTTTGGTGGGCGCTTGACAAGCGTGTCAATCAAAATTGTTATGCTCACAAGCTTGAGCTCAAGTGACTGAATCGACGAAAGAGACAGAATTTGAACTTTAGAATTTTTGTAATGAGCCGAATTTGAATATGAATTTTTTATCTCAATTTGGGTTCATACTCATGCGTGGTAAATCCTTATCGAGTTGATTTTAAGCATTTCAAAACTCAACTTATTTGTGATTGGTTGCTTGGTTGCAACCCTAATCGCAAGGCTAATATGTGCCACCATACAATTTCATTATTATTTTTTTGAAAAGAAATTGTTTGTTTTTTATATGCCGTGGACGTATATCAAGGAAGTTACATTTATTAATAACCTCCCACACAAAAAGAAAAACTCCCTGACCAAAAAAAATGACAAATCATCTCTCCCTCTCATGTTTTGGGTTGGTAACTTTCCATGGCTAACTTTGGTGCCTCCGTGGTGTCTTACACAAAAATCGAAGAAAGCTTCAATATTAAGAGAATAAATGAAGGCAATTGTGACTCAGAAGAACACATTGCCGGGAGAGAATTGAGAGCAAGATAAATATTCTGACAATCTACTCATTATCGAGATATTTATCCGTAAATTTTAAAACTTTTAATTTAATACATTTCCATATATAGATATAGTGTAATAAATCCGAAATTCGTGACTTTTGTGAGTTAATAATGTTCACAATTTTCACGGTACATTTTGCTTTTCACTGGGTAGTTCATTGCTTCACGCAGCCGCACGATTAATACAGAGTAAACTATTCTTTCACCTTTTACTAAAGGAGTACAGTTAGATTAACTAGTGTGTATATCTGTAACACCAAACAAAAAAAAAAAAAAAAAAAAAAAAAGGGAGAGCCAAAACGCAGCGTTTTGGCCCCCCAAATTGAATTAGCGCTAAAGCCCTAATTCCCCTCTTTTCTCTCTCTCTCTCTCTCTCCCCCGACCCTTCGTCTCTCCCCCACCGCGGCACCGCGGCGCCGCTCCTTCGCCATGAGCTCCGCCGCCCTCTCCTTCTCTTTCTCCTTCTCCTTCTTCTTCTTCTTCTTCTTTCTTCCCGCGGCTCACTCTCCTTTCTGCAGTCGCGATCGTTCGCGATCTCACCTCCTTCGCAAGCTCCGCCAAGCGCCGCCACCGCGCACGATCTCACTTCCGTCCGCGAACAGCCGCCACCAGCAGCAACCCTCTCCTGCCACCATCGCGCGAGTTTGAGCGCTCCATAGCACGATTCCTCCGCTGCGAGCCACCGCGAGTAGCGCAATCCCCCAGCCCGAGCCCGTCGCGTGAGCAGGCGCGCGAGCAGGCGCGAGCAGGGGCACGAGCAGCGCGCCAACGCGCACGAGCCAAAGCAGCGCACCGGCGCGCGGCCCAGCGCACGAGCGTGCACGGGCGCGCGGCCCAGCGCACGGGTGCGCAGCCCAGCGCACGAGCACCCGCGAGCCGGAGCACGAGCGCGTACCAGCATAGCGCACGGGCGAGCACCAGCCCGCAGGCCCATCAGCAGCAAGCCCACGGGGCCACCAGGCCCGACAGCCCATCCAAGCCCGCCGGCCCAGTCCGGCCCGCGGCCCAGTCCGGCCCCTGGCCCGCTAGCCCACGACGACCCGTAACCCTCTGCGAAGGTAAATGAATTCTCGATTCCGCGTACATACTAGGGTTTCGAAAATTATTGGTAATTTGACTTAAATTTCTCACTTGTGTTTCAAATGGTAAACATTACAGGTTTTAGACCAGGTTGACGGACGAACGAAAGCTAGATCCGGAAATCCGAGAAACCCTAGGTGAGAGAAATGCAACCTTTTCAATATTTTAATTAATTCTATCGAAATTAGGATAAATTTAGATCGAGAGTTGCATAATATATTGAAATATGTGTGAAATCCGAGGAAAATTAGACAAAAAAAAAAATGAGAAATATTAGAAACTCGACCATTGGTGAGTCAGATGAGTTGAAATTGAGGAAACGAGAATCTATAACGAAATTTTGTAAATTATGTGATATATATTTGGAAGGGAAAAATTGAAAATCTCTGATTTGGCCTTTATTTGATATTAAATGTTGATAATCTGAATTAGGTTGATCTTTTGGAGACTCGAGCGGTCAGATCCGATTTTGGCTTGTCAGTAGGGAGTGACTTCCCTTCCGTAAAACTGTGAGTGGGACTTTGACATTCGACATTGATTGAAAATCATGTTTCAAAAATTCTTTTAAATGACATATTTCTGCGAATGTATGATTGTTAAAACTTTCAAATATTTGATGAAATGTTTTGTGATCTTTGGAGTGTCTTAAATTCTGACTTTATTGATATGCATCCATGAGTTTTGATAATTGAATATTGTGTCATAATTTCGACATATTGATATGTTTTAATACTTCCACTGCATTGACACATAGTTTTAAATAGATTTACTTACATATTTGGGCTGTATGCCCGGCCGACTTAATAATATTATGTTTTGGGCTGTATGCCCGGCCGACTTTAAGATATTATGCATATGGGCTGTATGCCCGGCCGACGTTATGATATTATGCATGGGGCTATATGCCCGGCCGACTTGGTGATGGGATGCATGGGGCTACGTGCCCGGCCGATATGATATTGTGATCCGTAGCTACGAAGGACATCTGGTAGAGGCACCCCTTGTGCCCGGATACGCTTCGGCCGGAGGTATCCGCCAGATCGTCGTGTGTATGGGTGCCCTAAGTTGACCCTCATTGGAGAAGACGTTGAGTACGGCTCCGTCTAGCACCATGCGGGGGCACCATACACGGCCGACTAATTATATGTACATTATTATTATTTACAGGCTAGTTGGGGTAGTCTGTGGCCAACATTGGGGCAGAGAGCCATTCTTTAATACTTGCATTTGGAAAAACCCCCAATGCGCCGTCCTTGTTCGAGGTAGACCATTGCCGGAAATATTTCATTGGCCGGCTCTTCATGACATTGATGTGAATATTGGATGCATATCTTGCTTTTTTATGTGTGCATATGATATATGATTTTGGAAATAACATGATCGGTTTGCACACTGTGGATATTTTCTTATCTTATGCTTTGACACTCCAAGTTCACCCTCTATATTGATAGTATGATGTCAATCCCCTCACTTACTGAGTATCCTCCCATAGATACTCATCCCTCACTTTCTTTTCCACAGGATTAGTGTTGGATCGAGGAGATACCACTGGGCTTGGGTATGGATGTTTTCCATCTCTTCCGCTACGATGATTGGTGATATTGTTATGTATTGGAGATTTTAGTTTGACCATTCCATTTATCTAAATTTTTGGGATGACTGTATAAATTATGGACTTTTATTCGTGAAACTTTCGTGTTGATTATTTCATTGCATTGGGGCATTTGTAAATATTTAAAAATAACTTGGAAATTTATTTTATATATGCGTAGAATTTAAGTCCGCTCGGTGTGGCGGCTGCTTATGCTCTAGTTGGGCATGACAGTAGAGGTCTGTTGCTAGGACTGTTAGAAACTTTATAGCCTTGCGTTGTTCTGGATGTTGGTTGTAGTATTTGTTGAATTTGGAGAGGTCGGGATGGCCAATTGTTTATTTTTACAGGATGAATGTCATATACAGGTGAAATTGTACATAGGAAACCTCCGATTTATGGGGAGATTCTGTCCGATTTTCTGTAAAAATATAGCCGGCATCCAGGGACAACGGGCGACTGTTCGCGATCCCGGTTCGGGGCGTGACAATTCGGTTGGTATCAGAGCTCTTGGTTTAGAGCTATGTTTTATAAAATGATTTGAAAACATTCGCAAGTAACTTGATTTTAAAAGTCCTCAATGCATAAGAGTTTCATACAGTCATTTATATCCCTGCATATGGTCTTCGACATATGAGTTTATCTATTTCAGGGGGTTAGATACTAATTCTTATCTAACCTAGCATTTCTTCATTTTCAAAGAAGGAACCAATGGAGATGGTTCTTAAATTGATGATTTCATTCATTTTAGGGGGTTAGTTGTACTAACCCTAATCTTTGAACAATGCCTAATAAGAATTCTTATATAGCGGAACCATGACGAGTACTTAGGTGCATCCCCGAGTTGACCCAGATAGTCACGGTAGCTCGACAGTTGGGATGTACAGATTTTTGGAGTTGGTGATGCTACGGTAGCACTGAGTCAACTGAACCCGACGGATCTTGATAGATCTAGGCTTGCGCGAGGAGTATAGTCTACGAGTTATTGAGAGACTATTCGATAAGGAAGCCCTCACTTGATGGAAGGCTATTTGCGATGAGGCTATAAGCCATTGCGGCAAAGCGATTTCCTAATGGAATTCGACCGCAGATATTTCACGGAGTTTTAGCGGGACCATATCTCCGGTGGTTATATCACCAGTCCTAGTGCCATGAGTTAGGCTACTGTTCAGCGACATTTTCTTTGCCGCATATGTGGCAAGCACCACGCTCGAATAAATATGTAGAACACTTATTACATGCTTCCACTATGAGAAGCCGAGGCATATCAGGAGTTTATGCCCTGATCTGTGACTTGGAGGTTAGTTGGCTTCGAGTCATCAGAATACACCACATGTAGGACAGCAGGGAACACCTGCGCATCCTAGTGACACTGCTCCACGGACTGCAGCCGGGAGCAATATAGTATTAGGTTTTCACGAGAGTAGTTGAGAGTGCAGGCCCTTGTGTATGCGATGACTCAGGAGGACGCTCTGGCGAACCCAGATATGATCATGGGTAATCCTCCTGCGGATCCTTCCGTTTAGAGGTCCTTATGCACTGTTTCTTTTGAAATCGTGTATTTTGTGATGATATGTACGGACATGATTGTTACAGTACTAGAGGCTTAACTATTTTGATATACAGGTGTCGACGTTTGTGTTTTTATTGGCACAAGGTCGAACTATTTCTATGTGAGAGTTTCTTTCGCTTAACAGTCGGATGGGCTGTTATCGTTACTTGATGAGGAGCTATTAGTTGTCGCTTCTCTTGGTGAGCAGTTGGTTAGAGAATTCGTATATAGAGAGTATGATGTCATGGCAGGTGGGACAATGCTGAGAGCCAACCTGATCCCACTGGATATGACAGATTTCGATACCATCTTAGAGATAGATTAATTATATACTTATAGAGTTTCCTTAAACTGTTTTATCAAGAAAGATGATTTTTGGAGGCCTGAAGGGCCACCACTGACGTTTGCGAGTGAGAGACGGGTGTTATCCCGTGGTATTATATTAGTGAGGAAAGCCAGACGTATAATACGTCGAGGAGGTATGACAGATCTGACACATATGATCGATACCACCATACAGAATCCGAGACTTGATGAGATTCTGGTGGTACAAAAGTTTCCTGAAGTAATTCCCGAGGAGCCACCCTAATTATCATTGATTCGGAAATTCAATTTTGAGATTAATCTGGCTCTAGGGATTACTCTTATATTATATTCCGCTATATAGAATGGTACCATTTGAGCTGAGAGAGCTCAAGATTTAACTACAGAAATTGTTAGATAAATAATTCATCCATCCAAACACCACACCTTAGGGTGTTTCGGTATTATTTGTAAAGAAGAAATATAGAACACTTAAACTTGTTATGGATTATTGGCAGTCGACTAAGGTCACTACCAAGGATTGATATTTATTTTCCCACCTCGATGATTTGTTTGATCAGCCTCTCGGTGATAAGGTCTTTTCGAAGATAAATCTTTGATCGCGTTATACTCTGTTACGGGTTGGGTAAGCCCTGTCGCGAGGTTGCACGGCATACCTAACTCATGTTATCGACACCACTGTTGAGGACCCGAGGCTTGAGAAGGTCCCAGTGGTGCAGGTTTTCCCAAATACATTCCCGAGGAGCTACCCGGACTACCCCAAGTTCGGGAGTGTGATTTCGAGATTGACCTAACTCCAAAGATCACTCCTATATTTATTCTGCCATACAGAATGGCGTCAGTGAAGTTTAGAGAGCTCTAGGTCTAGTAGCGGGAATTACTGGACAACGGTTTTATCCGTTTGAGCACTTCGCCGTAGGGTGCTCCGGTGATTATTCATGAAGTAGAAAGACAGGATTCTAAGATTGTGTGTGAACTATAAACAGCTAAACAAGGTTTTCATCAAGAATCGGTACCCTTTGCAATATAGTGACGATTTATTTGAGCAGTTCCAGGGTGCGCGTGTTTTTCTCAAAGATTGATTTTCGATTTGGATATCATTAGTTGCGGATTAGGGCTAAGGATGTGCCCAAGACCACATTCCGCAATCAATATGGACATTACGAGTTCATGGTCATGCCATTTGGGCTGACCAACACACCAACAGCCATAGACAGCGACCGAGGTGCGAAGTTTCCTTGGTCTTGTGGGGTATTATCGGCGATTCATAGAAGGATTTTCTCGGATCGCCGCTATACTTACCAGATTGATACGAAGGGCGTCAAGTTCTTGTGGTTCGATCGTGGTAAAACGAGCTTTCAAGAGCTCAAACAACGTCTGACGAGGGATGGCCAGACAGAGAGGATCTTAGTGTTTCAGCTCAGCACGCAGCTATTCTAGATTGATAGGTTAGAAAGCTGCGGAGCAAAGAACTTTCAATGGTCAGAGTTTAGGGGAGGAGTGACCAGATCGAGGAAGAAACTTGAGAACCCGAAGAGACTATTAAAAGACTTAAGAGACAGTACCCCCACTTGTTCAGCGTATTACTTTCTTTTAGTTTCGAGGACGAAACTTGTTTTTAGGGGGTTAGAAAATGTAACACCAAACTAAAAAAAAAAAAAAAAAAAAAGGGAGAGCCAAAACGCAGCGTTTTGGCCCCCCCAAATTGAATTAGGGCTAAAGCCCTAATTCCCCTCTTTTCTCTCTCTCTCTCTCTCCCCCGACCCTTCGTCTCTCCCCCACTGCGGCACCGCGGCGCCGCTCCTTCGCCGTGAGCTCCGCCGCCCTCTCCTTCTCCTTCTCCTTCTCCTTCTTCTCTTCTTCTTTCTTCCCGCGGCTCACTCTCCTTTCTGCAGTCGCGATCGTTCGCGATCTCACCTCCTTCGCAAGCTCCGCCAAGCGCCGCCACCGCGCGCGATCTCGCTTCCGTCCGCGAACAGCCGCCACCGGCAGCAACCCTCTCCTGCCACCATCGCGCGAGTTTGAGCGCTCCATAGCGCGATTCCTCCGCCGCGAGCCTCCGCGAGTAGCGTAATCCCCCAGCCCGAGCCCGTCGCGCGAGCAGGTGCGAGCAGGGGTGCTAGCAGGCGCGCGAGCAGGGGCGCAAGCAGCGCGCGAGCGCGCACGAGCCAATGCAGAGCACGGGCGCGCGGCCCAGCGCACGGGCGCGTGGCCCAGCGCACGGGCGCGTGGCCCAGCCCACGAGCGTGCACGGGCGCGCGGCCCAGCGCACGGGTGCGCGGCCCAGCACGCGGAAGCGCACGAGCACGCGCGAGCCGGAGCACGAGCGAGCACTAGCACAGCGCACGGGCGAGCACCAGCCCGCAGGCCCATCAGCAGCAAGCCCACGGGCCCACCAGGCCCGACAGCCCGTCCAAGCCCGCAGGCCCAGTACGGCCCGCGGCCCAGTCCGGCCCCTGGCCCGCTAGCCCACGACGACCCGTGACTCTCTGCAAAGGTAAATGAATTATCGATTCCGCGTACATACTACGGTTTCGAAAATTATTGGTAATTTGACTTAAATTTCTCACTTGTGTTTCAAATGGTAAATATTACAGGTTTTAGACCAGGTTGACGGACGAACGAAAGCTAGATCCGGAAATCCGAGAAACCCTAGGTGAGAGAAATGCAACATTTTCAACATTTGAATTAATTCTATCGAAATTAGGTTGAATTTAGATCGAGAGTTGTATAATATATTGAAATGTGTGAAATCCGAGGAAAATTAGACAAAAAAAAATGAGAAATATTAGAAACTCGACCATTGGTGAGTCAGATGAGTCGAAATTAAGGAATCGAGAATCTATAACGAAGTTTTGTAAATTAGGTGATATATATTTGGAAGGGAAAATTGAAAATCCCTTATTTGTCCTTTATTTGATATTAAATGTTGATAATTTGAATTAGGTTGATCTTTTGGAGACTCGAGCGGTCAGATCCTATTTTGGCTTGTCAGTAGGGAGTGACTTCCCTTCCGTAGAACTGTGAGTTGGACTTTGACATTCGACATTGATTGAAAACCATGTTTCAAAAATTCTTTTAAATGACATATTTTTGCGAATGTATGATTGTTAGAATTTTCAAATATTTGATGAAATGTTTTGTGATCTTTGGAGTGTCTTAAATTCTGACTTTATTGATATGCATCCATGAGTTTTGATAATTGAATATTGTGCCATAATTTCGACATATTGATATGTTTTAATACTTCCACTGCATTGGCACATAGTTTTAAATAGATTTACTTACATATTTGGGCTGTATGCCCGGCCGACTTAATGATATTATGTTTTGGGCTGTATGCCCGGCCGACTTTAAGATATTATGCATATGGGCTGTATGCCCGGCCGACGTTATGATATTATGCATGGGGCTATATGCCCGGCCGACTTGGTGATGGGATGCATGGGGCTACGTGCCCGGCCGATATGATATTGTGATCCGTAGCTACGAAGGACATCTGGTAGAGGCACCCCTTGTGCCCGGATACGCTTCGGCCGGAGGTATCCGTCAGATCGTCGTGTGTATGGGTGCCCTAAGTTGACCCTCATTGGAGAAGACGTTGAGTACGGCTCCGTCTAGCACCATGCGGGGGCACCATACACGGCCGACTAATTATATGTACATTATTATTATTTACAGGCTAGTTGGGGTAGTCTGTGGCCAACATTGGGGCGGAGAGCCATTCTTTAATACTTGCATTTGGAAAAACCCCCAATGCGCCGTCTTTGGTCGAGGTAGACCATTGCCGGGAATATTTCATTGGCCGGCTCTTCATGACATTGATGTGAATATTTGATACATATCTTGCTTTTTGATATGTGCGTATGATATATAATTTTGGAAATAACATGATCGGTTTGCACACTGTGGATATTTTCTTATCTTATACTTTGACACTCCAAGTTCACCCTCGATATTGATAATATGATGTCAATCCCCTCACTTACTGAGTATCCTCCCATAGATACTCATCCCTCACTTTCTTTCCCACAGGATTAGTGTTGGATCGAGGAGATACCACTGGGTTTGGATATGAATGTTTTCCATATTTTTCGCTACGATGATTGGTGATATTGTTATATATTGGAGATTTTAGTTTGACCATTCCATTTATCTAAATTTTTGGGATGACTGTATAAATTATGGACTTTTATTCGTGAAACTTTCGTGTTGATTATTTCATTGCATTGGGGCATTTGTAAATATTTAAAAATAACTTGGGAATTTATTTTATATATGCGTAGAATTTAAGTCCGCTCGGTGTGGCGGCTGCTCATGCTCTAGTTGGGCATGACAGTAGAGGTCTGTTGCTAGGACTGTTAGAAACTTTATAGCCTTGCGTTGTTTTGGATGTTGGTTGTGGTATTTATTGAATTTGGAGAGGTCGGGATGACCAATTGTTTATTTTTATAGGATGAATGTCATATACAGGTGAAATTGTACATGGGAAACCTCCGATTTATGGGGAGTTTCTGTCCGATTTTCTATAAAAATATAGTCGGCATCCAGGGACAACACGTGACTGTTCGCGATCCCGGTTCGGGACGTGACAAAATCAGTTAGCACACTTCTTGTAATTTATTGGTGCTAAAAACTTTTTCTGATTGAACTTCTTAATAAAACTTTTTGCCCAATTCTTCCGTTCTTTTTTTAACTTTTTTACTTAAAAATTTTAAGAATTTTTTCTGTTTAGAGAAAAATGAGAAGATTGGAATTGTACGTTGGAAAGACTAAATCCGCTGTGTTGCCCTTTTGCTCATCAGTGCTCCGATTTTCTTTCTTCTCCTCCTCCTTCTTCTTCTTTCTTTCTTTTTTCTTTTTCTTTTTTTTTTTTGGGCAGAACGAGAATAGACAAGACAACCAATATTGTTATTATATCTAAATTAATTAGTTGTACGGCCGGATTGAAACCCAATTGTTTGAGTCAGTTGCCAAGGCGGTGTCTTTCAAAGGCACGACCTCAATGATATTTCGTGAGTGCCATGATGATAATTTAGATAATCGACTTTCCGTACCAGATGAATAGATTTATTTATTATACAAATTTTATGTTTAGTCCTGAAACACAAAATTTGTGTGCAACATGTTTTTTTCATAAGTGACCTTTTGATATTTAATCCACTTGATAATGTAAAGTTGAAGATTTCCTAAAAAAGAAAAGGTAAAAAGAATATATTTGTATTTTTGAGTCAAATATAATTAAGTCCTCAAAAAAAAAAAAAAATTTAATAAAATTCTATTTACACGCCTCCCACAAAGCAAGGCTTGCACTGAGGTCCTCTTAGGTGGACGTTTGACAAACGCCATCTAATATTCTAAATTTCACTCTTACCATTTACAATCTCTTCTCTGATTATTTTTACTCCCACAGTTTCATTGACATTAATATGGAAACAATGCTACCAGCCCCGAACAGCACATAGAACTCAGATTCTCTAATTCCACGGCTGGATGAATGCCACTGTAATTGAATAAGGATAAGAAGACAAAGCATGGTGTTGAATTTCTTAATCTCATCATTACTATAAATATACGTCCACTGTAATTGAAAAAGTACACGTTACTTTCCATCGTTCTCTCTTAATTGATGATATCAGTTAGCTCATCCTAACTCGGAAGGTGAGGAATTCTAAGGGCTCTGGTGTCTGACTAATACATCTGTCCAAAAGGCTGATATTGTTGCAAGAATGAAAATGAACTTCGAGAATCATGTGAGGTCATATCGGATTGCAGAACCCTTTCCGGCATCTGCACCTGCTCCTGCTTCTCCTTTGCAGACAGCAGCTGCCTCTGAAGGAGAGCAAGAAGCAAAAGACTATTTTGATGAGGATGATATGGAGGTTATGAAGCTTGAAAAGAGGATATGGAGGGATGAACTGCTTTTGAGGGAACTCAATGAGCAGAAAAAGAACAAAGAGAGAGCTGACAGTGGAAGCCACTGTCCTTCTCAAAGGCAAGCTCGTTGGAAGATGTCTGGGGCCCAAGACCCCGTTTTAAAATATATGCTTAAAATTATGGATGCCTGCAAAGCTCAAGGCTTTGTGTATGGTATCATTCCAGAGAAGGGCAAGCCGATCTGCGGAGCATCGGAGAATCTACATGCGTGGTGGAAAGAAAATGTCAAATTTGATACGAACGGCCCAGCAGCCATCGCTAAGTATGAAGCTGACAAGTCTAATGGGACAATTGATGACTGCAACTCCTCATACTTTGCAGGAGCTCCAAGATGGTACTCTTGGCACCCTTTTATCTGCTCTAATGCAGCATTGTGACCCTTCACAGAGGCGCTTTCCTCTGGAGAAGGGTGTTGCGCCACCCTGGTGGCCTACTGGTACTGAGGTCTGGTGGCCTCAGTTGGGCTTGCTCAAGGATCAAGGACCCCCACCTTACAAGAGGCCTCATGATTTGAAAAAGGCTTGGAAAGTGATTCTTCTCACTGCAATCATCAAGCATATGTCCCCTGATTTTGCCAAGATCCAGAAGCTTGTTCGTCAGTCTAGGACCTTGCAAGACAAACTGACAGCGCACGAGAGTGCTATTTGGCTTGCCATCATTAACAAGGAAGAGGTCTTATCTTGTAAGCAACCTGATATCAGCCCCACAGTGTTTATGGGGCCTGGAAGTGGATCTTTCGAAATCAGTGATGTGAGCGATTATGATCTTGAAGGTGAGAAAGAATCCAATCCTGAAGTCGAGAAGATACCTCATGATGTTAATATTTTCAATCTGGGAGAAAGGGCTGCTAGAGATGGGGGAACTCCACCCAAATTTCCTATGATTAAGAGAGGGACTGTCAAGAGTAGCACAGACATCGATCTGAAGAGAAGCCAATCATTTGATGAGCAGCACATGTTGGATCAAATGATAACATACACCTGTCAATATCCTCACTGCCCTTTCAGTGATCAACGCCTAGGGTTTTCTGACAGGACTTCAAGAAATAGTCATCAGCTGAATTGCCCTTACCGAGCTGTTAATCCTATGAACTTTGGATTGCGATGTTTTCAGATCAACCGTAACAATTCCGCGGTCTTCTTTCCGCTGTTCCAGCCTCAATCACAACCAAACCCTGCTGCTGATTTTGTGAATCAGACTCCAACATCTGCGGCTGTTACCGGACTTGGCCTTCTTGAAGACGGGCAGAAAATGATTACTGATCTCATGTCATTGGGTAATTCAGATCTTAACCAAAACAAAATCATGAACTCTGACGATTTCAATTTCATGGAGAATCAACCTCCCCAACAGCCAATGTCCGAGGTTCCGATGGAGGGGAACAATGGTCAGAATGTTATGATAGGAAGCAGTGCTCCTCAGTCAAGTAACATACCACCAAGTTGTCTTCCTGTTCTGCCATCGACCCGGATCCAGTATAACAAGAAAAGATTGGAGTCTCCATTCAAAACAACATTGAACATGGAGAATCAACCTCCCCAAAAGCCAATGTCTGAGGTTCCGATGGAGGGGAACATCTACGGTCAGGATGTTATGATGGAAAGCAGTGTTCCTCAGTCAAGTAACATGCCACCATGTTATCCTCCTGTTCTGCCATCGACCCAGATCCAGGATAACAAGGAAGGATTTGAATCTCCATTTGAAACAACATCAAAAAAAATAACTGACCTAGGATTCAACTATCCCAACAACTTGGCACCAGCTGACTATGCTGTGGATGAGTTCCTTATGCAAGATAATTCTATGTGGTACCCGTGAAGGAAGTTGGACTGGATTTCGGGTGCATGAGGATGTTTGATGAAGGAAAAATCGTTGGAAATTATGTTCAGTGGGATTTCGTCTTGTACATTTACAATGCTTTGTAGTCGAGATTTGAAAAGTAGAAAGTTCAGTATTGTAATGTTTTCTTCCCTGCAAATGTTCTTTGAGACCGTGCTATGAATTCTCGCATTTTTCTTGCTATTATCCTTCAGTAAACTTAAGAAAGCAATCAATAAATAACAACTGAAGCACTTCAGAAAAATATACGCATCTTCTCTTTCTATTATCATTGGTATAAGGGTCCGTTTAATTAGCATCTACTCATCTCAAAGGTGACCAATCCCAGAGTGCAGCTCCCAACAAGTAAGCAACGTATGTGTGCTTCAGTGAAGAATTTAGCAAATTATGAAGAATTCTATATTGCTTACGGTAGCCCTAGCCTTAAATTTGCAATATAGGCATCCTTGTCATTTAAAATGACCAACTGATGTGACCTAAGGAATATATACATGAGAATTGTTCCCCCAGTGTAAGAGTGCAGCTACCATCACACGTAGTATAAACTATGCACTTGAAATAACCAAATCAAGGAAAAAAAATTAACAAGGCAGAGCTAGCTTATGGAGTTCATAATAAAATAATTACAAAGGCAACATTTGTGTTACTGAAAAGCCCATGGCAAATTACAAAGAATTATACACTGGCTGTTTTATGTGTTACGTATGCCCTGAAGATGCAAGTAATGTGAGTGAGTTTCGTATTGCAAGAAAATATTGGAAATAGTGATATTGAACGCAATTCTACTTGTTTGTTAACCATAAACGTCAATGGGTAGCAAAATACATATAGTTTTATATAGATATAGGAAATAGAAAAGTATAAAATGCCAATGAATAGCAAAGTACATATAGTTTTATATAGATATAGAAAATAGAAAAGTATAACCAAGGATGTTTAAAATATCACAAATGATTTAGTGAGATTTGACGTTAAATAATGTGCGGGTTTTTAGGCGGTATTGATTTAGTAAGTGAAAAGTAGTGGCATAGATTGTAAAGATAATTTCCCTCAATGATTTGGCAATGAATTTGGTGATAAAAAAAAAGTTTTTGTCCCTAAAATCTGCAAGAAGAAACAGCAGCTTGAGTTTATTTTTGTCATTTACACTGAAAAGCCTATCCCCTTTTTATTGCCAAAAAAATTGGTCTTGAAATGAAATTTAGAGACATGCATTTAGAGATATTTCTTTTTGTCAGGCAAATTTAGGGACAAGTTTAAGGACGAATCATATTAGGAATGCATTCAAAGACAAGAAACTTTTTGTTGCCAAATTAGGAATGAAAATCGATTGAATTTTCTGATGTAATTTTGGGGGCAAAATAAACAATGAATTTCACTTTAGCAATGAATTTAGAAACAAATAATTTCCAGCAATTTTATGGTTAGAGTGTAGAATCCATTCCCAAGAAACTGTTTAAGCATGCATGAACATTTGCATTACAGGGGCACATTTATGTTTTGCATTGCGCTACCTTATGTTCTATTGAGACTGTTATTATGCAATATATTCAGACATGGATTCCTTTGTTGCAATATATTCAGTCTCTCCCGATGACAATGCAACTAAGTTTTGCTTCTTAGAACTCTATGAAATTTCTTTAGATCCCAAACAAAAAATATAAAATGAAGTGTTTTTCCTATCATCAAGACTTCTGACCCAATTACTATTAGTAAAAACGATTAGTTTGTTGTTTTCTTCCCTCACCTAATTGATCCCAAGCTTCTTGGTTCCTTGAAGGTAATAAAGTATCCTTTTGGCTGCCACAAAATGGACCTTACTTGGTTCGTTCATATATCTGGAAATTAAGCTAATCGAATATACAATATCAGGCCTTATATTTGTAAGATAAATCAAAGAACCAACGAGACTTCTATAAACACTTGAATTTGATTTTTCTGTTTCATCATCTTGCTCAACTTTTCATTCAAAGCCATAGGAGTTGGTGTTGATTTGCAATACCCCAGCCAAAAATTCTTAAGCAAATCTATTTCACATTTTTCTCCAGAGATAAAAATCTTCCTTTTCGTTTGCTTCACTTGGGTTCCAAGAAAATACTTCATCAATCCAAGATCTATCATCTTATATTCTTTTATCACTGCTTTGAATAACCGCACATACCGAATAAAATAGATCATCAACATAGAGGCACGCCGTCAAGTAATCACCTCCTTTCTTCAGATAGAGAGATACTTGATGTGGACCTTTTATAAATCCATTTTCAAAAGAACAAAAAGTAAATTTGGCTTTTCATAAAGAGCTTTGTCCAGCTTCTAAACCTTCTCTTCTGTTCCTTTTTCTTCAAACCCTTGAGGTTGTTAACCATAAACCTCCTCTTCTAACTCTCCATTAAGAAAAACTGATTTAACACAAACTAGAAAATTTACAACTCCAATTGAGCTGCTACAGCAAGAACAAGTCTGATTGTCTACATGTGTTCAATCGATGCAAATATTTCATTAATATCTACTCTAGACTATTGAGAATACCTCTTTGCAATCAGGTGTATCATTTACTTCTGTACACTCGCATTGTCATTATATTTGTTCTTAAAGACCCATTTTAAACTAATAGCGTCCTTTCCTTTAAGAAGATCTACCAATTGCCAAGTCTGATTTTTCTCAATGCTCCTCACTTCTCATTCATGGCTTTTCTTCATCCTTCTTCTAGAATTACATCCTCAAAGCAATGTGGTTTACCTGTAAAAAAAAAAGGCAACATTACATGATTCATAAATTTCTGCCAAAGAAACATACCTTCTTGGATGCATTTCTAAATTTGAATTGTCTTCTTGAGTATTACTTCTTAATAGACCAGCAGCATCTTGAGGAAATTGCTTTGGCTCAAGAGGTGTAAGCTCATTGTGTATTTGTGTAATATTTTTAGCTTCCAATTTCCATGTTGCACTTTCATATTAAAAAAAAAAAATCCATCGAGAGCACCAAATCATAAGTCATTGGATTAAAAGGGGGATAAACTTTTGATTCATAACTATATCTAATGAAAATGAGTTTTTCACATTTTTCATCAAATCTTTCTATGTTTTGAGAAGGAACAAAAGCCTAAGAACTACAACAGAAGACTAAGCACTTAAAACTTGTTTTCTACCATGTCATGCTTCAAAAGTGTATTATTTTGAACTGTCTTCGTAGGAAAGCAATTAAGAATGTCCACAACCGTATTCACATCATTATATTATATGCATTTTGTGGATGATGGATGTTTGAATATAATCTGAAAAGGACAAATAACAAGCTATGAGTGTTTGGGAAGGAGCCACGATCACTACAAACAAACTAAATGGCTTATGGAGACAGACAAAAATTGTGAAAAAAAGATGATAAATCCTGTCACGCCCCGATCCTCGGATCGACCACGCAACAGCCGCCGCGTTGTCTCGGTACACGGGCAGAACCTTCCCTTATACCGGGACTCCGCAAGGCTACAAATCAGTTCAAAACTCATCCAATGCACCCTCCATCAGAAATGAGAAAAATCATATGACAAGACACATATAAAGGACCCATCCGGTCCATCCCTGTACACACAAGCATGCATCGACACGCGAATGGGGCGGGGGTTCCTGTACATGCATATATACGAAAATTGGCAATCCCAGCCATTCCAGAATTCTCAGCATAATTAAAACATTTAAAACAAAGAAGTCCCAAATCATAATCGCAGGATTTTACTAACACTCGCATGAAGAAACGAACTAGTGTCAGTTCGCATGAAGAAACGAACTAGTGTCAGTAAAATTCAAGTGGTATGAGATGTACAGAACTTCACAAATCCAAAAGAAAGTATCGAAATTCAGAATTTCAATCCAAATATCCCATATGAGAGTTTAAAAGAAAATGAACAAGTTCCGTACAAACCATGTAAGGATTCCATCAATACTTGCTCTTATATATGAAACAAGTATTAATTTAATCCATACCAAAAGAATTATACAAGTCTTTCATTCCATGGAATTCAAAATCAACCAAAATGAACTTGCATTTCTATGTACCTACACAAGTCAGCGGAATAAATCTTCCGCAGCTCCAATTTCTGCAGCAGATCTAAACTTTCTCTGAAAATGGTAAAGAGAGGGGTGAGTATTGGGAAATACTCAGTGAGCGGAGTGCAATGGTATAATTGCGTGATAAATGAGGGGTGAATGTGGGAGTGTCAAAGTATATCTCAAATAACATTTCATATATATCGAAACATTTTTCAATAAATCAGATAATTCACAAAATATGCATCCACATCAAGTATTTTTTCAGAAAATCACAAGGGTCCCATCGAAATTACTTCCATCTTGCGTTTGGCCGAACCAAGACGAAAGCCCGCCAAGATGTTTTTCCATTTCAGTATTTCAAACACTACCCCCTTCCTTGGCGTTGGCTCGGACCTCCCCGGGGTGCAATCCAGATAGTTCGACGTGGCAGAGAAGAGGCCGCGTATACCTCTCTCGCAATAAAACCCCAACCACGCCACCCCGTCGGGTCGCTCCGTGGAGGGAATGACTATAGCCATTAACTACTAGCACCATGCATTTATCAAATATGTCATTTCTCAAGTCATGTGCCATAATTTCTAGCAAACAATCATCAATTTCATGTCATAGCAATTTATAGAGCAACATCAAATCACACAAGGCACATATGCATTTATAAATACAATGGATGCATTCATGTTTCACAATTCAGTCCGGACATCCCACGATCACAAAGCAATTGATATAAAACATGAAAAATCTTACAAAATCATTTATAAAACAATTTTAAACTCATTTGCTCATTTATAACACAACGGACCATCCACTCACCTTCTAGGGAGGGTATCCACTCCCTATGCCCTATCGATACTCAAGAAATCTCCTTTCAAGCTCCAAAAAGGTCAACCTAGACCAATAATCCACAATTTCAATTCAAATTTCAAGAAAATCTATCCTAATCGACTCAACAAGTTTCTAATTTCATCAAACACGTTTCTTTCGTATTGATCAATCAAATTCATGTAGAATTTAGACGAAACCCTAGAAATTACATATCAAATGTCAAAAATGCATTTTAATCGTATCTAACATACATCCTAAATATATACAAGACCTCTTACACTAAATTTACTCGATTTATCGAAACGATTTAAATTTCCCTCACCTATGGTTTCCGTAGGTTGTAGCCCTAGCGTCCGTGCGTCTACAACTCGGTCCAGACCCCTGTAATGTTTCCAAACCGAAGCACACTTTAGCAATTAGCCCTAATTTTCAAGAGAATCAAAACCCCTAAACTATTGATCAGAGAATCGTTTTTACCTATGCAAGGGATGAAATGCAGGTCGCGGCCTAGGGTTTCGAATGTCTCTTGCTACTGCCGGCTTGGGCTCCTACGAGGGCTGCGGAAGAGCTTTCGGCAGAGGGAGAGAGCAAAGCGCGCGAGTGCACGAACAAGGAGAGGACAGCGCTACTGTCGCGCGGTCGGGAAAGGGAGAAGAGAGCTTGTTCGAGTGTGTGCGGGAGAGGAGAGAAACGGAGAGTGAAACAGAGAGTGAGGATGAGAGAGAGAGATAAAGAGAGAGAGAAAGAGAGAGTCGGGAGAGGGAGAGAATGAAAGAAACAGAGAGGGAGAGATTGGGGGTGAGAGATGAGAGAGAGTGATGGGAGAGGAATGAGGGAAAGAATTGGGAAAGTGACTTTTCACTTTCACGATTTTTTTTTTTTTTTTTATCTTTGTCAGTGCCACAACACTTAACTCTCTAAAAACAAATTTCGTCCCCGAAATTCCAAGATACAATTATACATCAAAGAGCTGCGGTTGTTGCTTCCGCATTAATTCTTCAGTTTCCCAAATCTGTTCTTCAACTTGATTATTTCTCCATAGCACCTTAACCATAGGAATCTGCTTATTCCTTAATTGCTTGATTTGCCTATCAATGATCTTCACCGGTTGTACCTTGAAACTCAAATTCTCATTCAATTCCACTGCAGGTGCTTCCAAAGCATGTGAGGGATCCGGTAAATACTTCTTCAACATGGAAACGTGAAAAACGTCATGGATTCTTTGCAACTCCGGCGGCAATTCTAGCCGGTATGCCACTTGTCCAATCCTTTCAAGAATTCTGAAGGGACCGATATAATGAGGATTTAGTTTTCCCCGTTTCTGAAAACGGATTACGCCCTTTCAAGGAGATATCTTCAAAAACACCATATCTCCTTTTTCAAATTCCAAAGGTCTTCTTCTCTTGTCAGCATAGCTCTTTTGTCGATCTTAAGCCACCTTCATTCTTTCCCGAATCAGCTTCACTTTTTCTTTAGTGGCATCGATCATTTCTATGCTTTCAATCTTTCTCTCTCCAACTTCATCCCAACACAAGGGAGTACGACACTTCCTTCCATAAAGGACTTCATATGGAGGCATCCCTATGCTTGCTTGATAACTGTTGTTGTAGGTAAATTCAACCAATGGAAGGTGTCTATCCCAACTACCTTGAAATTCCATAACACATGCCCTAAGCATGTCCTCCAATGTTTAGATGGTGCGCTCCGATTGTCCATCGGTTTGGGGATGAAAAGCAGTGCTGAATTTCAGCTTACTCCCTAAGGACTCTTGTAACTTTGACCAGAATCTAGAAGTGAATCGAGGATCACGGTCCGATACAATAGATACCGGTACTCCGTGAAGCCTTACGATCTCATCAATGTACAACTTTGCCAATCTTTCCAAGGAATAAGTATTCTGAATCGGCAAGAAGTGAGCCGATTTGGTGAAACGGTCTACAATCACCCATATGGCATCGTGACAGCTCGGAGTACGTGGCAATCCCACTACGAAATCCATAGTGATATGTTCCCATTTCCATTCGGGAATTGGTAGTGGTTGAAGTGTTCCTGCCGGTTTCTGATGTTCAGTCTTGATCTGTTGGCATACAAGACATCTCGCCACAAATTCGGCTATCTCTCTCTTCATCCCAGACCACCAATATGATTTTTTGATGGTTCGGTACATTTTGGTACTCCCCGGATGCATAGCATAGGCCGAAGAATGCGCCTCTTCAAGTATAGCCTTCTGGAGATCTTCATTTTTCGGAATGCACATTCGTTTCCCATACAATATAATTTCATCGTCCTGAATCAGGAATTCACCGCCTTCCCCTTTTTTGATTTTCTCAACAATGCCCTTCAACTCATCATCTATAGCCTGAAGCTCCCGAATGCGATCCAACAATGTAGGTCTAACCACAAACTTGGCTAATAAAGCACATCGATCATCGTTAGCCAACTCAACTCCAAGTGCTCGGAGTCCAACTAAACAAGAGAGGTAATAACTCCCTTCGGATGCCGTAGACGAGGACTTGCGACTTAAAGCATCAGCTATGACATTTGCCTTCCCGGGGTGGTAGTCAATTACTAAGTCATAATCCTTGATCAGCTCTAACCACCTCTTTGTCTCAAATTGAGCTCCTTCTGAGTGAGTAAGTATTTGAGACTCTTGTGATCGGTAAAGACCTTGCAAGTAACCCCATACAGATAATGCCGCCAAATCTTTAAAGCAAACACAATAGCAGTTAGCTCCAAATCATGAGTAGGATAGTTCACTTCGTGCTTCTTTAGTTGGCGAGAAGCGTAAGCAATCACCTTATCACCTTGCATCAGCACGCACCCTAATCCTTGCGTGCTGGCATCACTATACACCACATAATCACCACCGCCACTAGTAGGGAGAGCAAGGATAGGAGCGGAGGTCAACCTTTGCTTAAGCTCTTGAAAACTATTCTCACACTTTTCATCCCATTCGAACTTGACTCCCTTTAGAGTCAAACTTGTCATCGGAGCTGCTATTTTCAAGAATCCTTCAACGAATCTCCGATAATGCCCTGCTAATCCAAGAAAACTTCGCACTTCGGTGACATTTTTAGGCTGCTCCCACTTCAGAATGACTTCCACCTTCTTTGGATCCACAAAAATACCGTCGCTAGAAACCACATGTCCCAAAAATCCAATCTCTCTTAGCCAAAACTCGCATTTTGAGAACTTGGCATACAACTCTTTTTCCCTAAGAGTTTACAAAATGATTCGGAGATGTTTGGAATGCTCTTCATCACTTTTGGAATACACCAAAATATCGTCGATGAAGACTATAACAAATTTATCAAGATAAGGATGGAACACTCGATTCATGAGATCCATGAAGACCGCAGGAGCATTCGTCAATCCAAAGGGCATTACTAGGAATTCGTAGTGTCCATACCGCGTTGTAAATGCGGTCTTATGAACATCACCATCCTTGATCTTCAACCGATGATAATCAGATCTCAAGTCGATCTTTGAAAAGACACTTGCACCTTGAAGTTGATCAAACAGATCATCAATTCTCGGAAGAGGATACTTATTCTTTATCGTTGCCTTGTTGAGCTGTCGGAAGTCAATACATAATCGGAGGATTCCGTCCTTTTTCTTTACAAACAAGACCGGAGCACCCCAAGGTGAAGTGCTCGGTCGGATAAACCCTTTCTCCAACAACTCTTGGAGCTGAACCTTCAGCTCTTTCAACTCTGCAGGTGCCATTCGATACGGGAGAATAGAAATTGGTGTGGTACCGGGAATTAGGTCTATTGTGAAATCGAACTCCCGGTTTGGTGGCAACCCAGGCAACTCTTCTGGAAAAACATCCAGAAACTCATTCACCATAGGAACATCGTCCCGACTAGGACTTCTCACAGTGGTATCAACAATGTGTGCCAAATAAGCTTCACATCCCTTATGCACTAGTCTCCGTGCTTCAAGAGCTGAAATTATACAACTCGGTAACACTCGCCGTTCTCCGGCGAATACAAGCAAGGGATGTCCTGGCCTTCGAAATTCCACTTCCTTAGTGAAGCAATTCACGGAAGCTCGGTGAAGATACAGTCAATCCATACCTAGAATGACATCAAAATCTTTCATTTCCAACAGAATCAAATCCGCCTCGAGAGTTACTTTCCCGATTTTTACCTCACAAGACTTATACACTGTTCCCTTGATTAAATGTTCTCCCAAAAGTGTGATAACCAATAATTCCTCAACCAGTGGAACTAAAGGTTTATCAGAATGTCTAGCAAATCCCGAACTCACAAAGGAATGATTAGACCCGGTATCTATGAGCACATGTGCATCAACATCAAAAATTTTCATTGTACCTATAATTATAAACCATAAACAAAGTCATATCATCCACATTCTTTAAGCCATGATCACAACTATCAAATTATAATCATAAACCATTTATGTTACATTTTCAATTTCAAAACTTAAAATTTAATAGAGATTTACCTGTGACTACATCAGGATTCACTTGGGCCTCTTCATTTGTCATGGCATAGATTCGGGTCTGAGTTCTAGGTTGAGGGCGGGCAGCTACAGTATTACTTCCCGTGCCCGTCCTCGGTGCATTGCTAGTGGAAGGTGTAGGAGCAATCGTCGAATCTCTTCTAAAACCACTCGAGGGACCTCTAACTTGTCGGCTTCCTTGCCCTTCTACATTTAACTGCGGACAAGAGTGCCGAATGTGACCCTCCTTCCCACAATGGTAGCATCTTTTGGGTTCCACACATGGACCCGGATGACGTCCCTTGCAATTTGGGCAAGTTTCTCCTCTGCCACCCATGGACCCTACTCCCATAGCAACAGTTCTGCTGGGAGCACTAGGCCTAAAAGTAGATTGCCTTTGAAGAAAGCCAACCGATCCCGAAAAGGATCTACCGCTATAAGAGCCCATGTCTCGACTTCTTTTAAAATCTTGACTCGAACCGGAGCCACTAGGCCTCTTTCCTTTCCCATGATGCTCTTTGACTTTGTTTCTCTCCATCACCATTTTCTCGGCCCTCAAGGCCAAGTCTAGAATGTCTTGGAAAATATGCCCCTTGGTGATGGGCATTTTCTCTCTGATATTCAAATTTAGTCCCGACTCGAACTTTGAACTTAGAGACTCCTCAGAGTTCACAAACTCTGGAACATAATTAGCAAGCTCTCTCAGTTCTGTCTCGTACTCAGATACTGTCTTGTTTCCTTGAGCTAATTTGAAAAAATCCTCTCTTTTTTGATCCCGATAGAATCGGGTGTCGTATTTCTCCTCAAAGACCCTAAGAAATTCTGTCCAATTAGGAGGAACAGGAGCCCTTCCCTTCACATTCTCCCACCATGTTCTTGCACCTTTATCCAACAGTTTCACCGCCACCCATAATTTCATCTCATCGCTTAATCTCATGTCGGAGACGGTCTCTTGTACTCGGCCAATCCATTCCTTGGCCACTGAAGCATAAGAAGTACCCGCGAATGTCTCACATCCTAATTGCCTTGCCTCCTTTATCAACTTAGATAACTCCACAGTAGGGCGATCGGTTGTTGTGACAACCGGAGGAGAAGGCGCTAGTGGGGTACTAGGAGTAGCAACCGGCATTGAAGGAGTGGTCGGTGGAGGAGCTGAAGTCGTATGTAGAGCTTGGTACTGTGCTCCGAAGGTGTTCCACCACTCTATTACTTGCTGAAGAGCAGCAATAGGAGGAGCCGAAATCCCAGTAGGAGGAGCTGGGTGTGTAGGCACGGAAGGAGGAAGAGCATGCGAGGACAACTCATCCTCATGCTCCGGTTGAGGAATCTCGTTCACATTCCTCATTCTCTTTCGTGGAGGCATAGTGATCTACACAACAAAAAGTTACAATTAAGTCAAACGGTTAAGCGAAGGTTAATACTTAACCCCCTAAAAAGAATGTTTCTAATTTCCTAAGAAATCCATGGAAGACTTTGTACATTCTCCGAAAACCTTTTTCGAAAACCAAACATTTCAAAGTTTTTACAAAACTCTCGGGACATTTGGAAACATTTGACATTATATCCAAAACTATCAAATTTTTAAAAATCGTGAACCTGGCTCTGATACCAATAAAGCTGTCACGCCCCGATCCTCGGATTGACCACGCAACAGCCGCCACGTTGTCTCGGTACACGGGCAAAACCTCCCCTTATACCGGGACTCCGCAAGGCTACAAATCAGTTCAAAACTCATCCAATGCACCCTCCATCAGAAATGAGAAAAATCATATGACAAGACACATATAAAGGACTCATACGGTCTATCCCTGTACACACAAGCATGCATCGACACGCGAATGGGGCGGGGGTTCCTGTACATGCATACATACGAAAATTGGCAATCCCAGCCATTCCAGAATTCTCAGCATAATTAAAACATTTAAAACAAAGAAGTCCCAAATCATAATCATAGGATTTTACTAACACTCGCATGAAGAAACGAGCTAGTGTCAGTAAAATCCAAATGGTATGAGATGTACAGAACTTCACAAATCCAAAAGAAAGTATCGAAATTCAGAATTTCAATCCAAATATCCCATATGAGAGTTTAAAAGAAAATGAACAAGTTCCGTACAAACCATGTAAGGATTCCATCAATACTTGCTCTTATATATGAAACAAGTATTAATTTAATCCATACCAAAAGAATTATACAAGTCTTTCATTCCATGGAATTCAAAATCAACCAAAATGAACTTGTATTTCTATGTACCTATACAAGTCAGCGGAATAAATCTTCCGCAGCTCCAATTTCTGCAGCAGATCTAAACTTCCTCTGAAAATGGTAAAGAGAGGGGTGAGTATTGGGAAATACTCAGTGAGCGGAGTGCAATGGTATAATTGCGTGATAAATGAGGGGTGAATGTGGGAGTGTCAAAGTATATCTCAAATAACATTTCATATATATCGAAATATTTTTCAATAAATCAGATAATTCACAAAATATGCATCCACATCAAGTATTCTTTCAGAAAATCACAAGGGTCCCATCGAAATTACTTCCATCTTGCGTTTGGCCGAACCAAGACGAAAGCCCGCCAAGATGTTTTTCCATTTCAGTATTTCAAACACTACCCCCTTCCTTGGCGTTGGCTCGGACCTCCCCGGGGTGCAATCCAGATAGTCCGACGTGGCAGAGAAGATTCCGCGTATACCTCTCTCACAATAAAACCCAACCACGCCACCCCGTCGGGTCGCTCCGTGGAGGGAATGACTATAGCCATTAACTACTAGCACCATGCATTTATCAAATATGTCATTTCTCAAGTCATGTGCCATAATTTCTAGCAAACAATCATCAATTTCATGTCATAGCAATTTATAGAGCAACATCAAATCACACATGGCACATATGCATTTATAAATACAATAGATGCATTCATGTTTCACAATTCAGTCCGGACATCCCACGATCACAAAGCAATTGATATAAAACATGAAAAATCTTACAAAATCATTTATAAAACAATTTTAAACTCATTTGCTCATTTATAACACAACGAACCATCCACTCACCTTCTAGGGAGGGTATCCACTCCCTATACCCTATCGATACTCAAGAAATCTCCTTTCAAGCTCCAAAAAGGTCAGCCTAGACCAATAATCTACAATTTCAATTCAAATTTCAAGAAAATCTATCCTAATCGACTCAACAAGTTTCTAATTTCATCAAACACGTTTCTTTCGTATTGATCAATCTAAATTCATGTAGAATTTAGACGAAACCCTAGAAATTACATATCAAATGTCAAAAATGCATTTTAATCGTATATAACATACATCCTAAATATATACAAGACCTCCTACACTAAATTTACTCGATTTATCGAAACGATTTAAATTTCCCTCACCTATGGTTTTCGTAGCTTGCAGCCCTAGCGTCCGTGCGTCTACAACTCAGTCCAGACCCCTGTAATGTTTCCAAACCGAAGCACACTTTAGCAATTAGCCATAATTTCCAAGAGAATCAAAACCCCTAAACTATTGATCAGAGAATCGTTCTTACCTACGCAAGGGATGAAATGCAGGTCGCGGCCTAGGGTTTCGAATGTCTCTTGCTACTGCCAGCTTGGGCTCCTGTGAGGGCTGCAGAAGAGTTTTCGGCAGAGGGAGAGAGCAAAGCGCGCGAGTGCGCGAACAAGGAGACGACAGCGCTACTGTCGCGTGGTCGGGAAAGGGAGAAGAGAGCTTATTCGAGTGTGTGCGGGAGAGGAGAGAAACGGAGAGTGAAACAGAGAGTGAGGATGAGAGAGAGAGATAAAGAGAGAGAGAAAGAGAGAGTCGGGAGAGGGAGAGAATGAAAGAAACAGAGAGGGAGAGATTGGGGGTGAGAGATGAGAGAGAGTGATGGGAGAGAAATGAGGGAAAGAATTGGGAAAGCGACTTTTCACTTTCCCGAATTTTTTTTTTTTTTTTTTTTTTTTTTTTTATCTTTGTCGGTGCCACAAATCCGTCAATAAAGGCTTCTCCAATGGATAAAGATTCAATTGGCTAAGAAGGGGTCGAGATAGACCTATCCCGACATTTATGATAATCGTTGGAGCATGTTCAATATCCGAACAGTTAGAAAAGTGTCGGTAAAAATCAACATTATATCGTCGGATATAAAGGGGTAGTAAGAGTTACTATATTTATCTCATCGGTTGTAAACGGGTAGTAAGAGTTTCTACATTTATCCTCTTGGTTGTAAAGAGATAAGTAAGAGTTATTACATTTATCGTCACTTTTGTAAAGGGATTAGTAAAAGTTACTATCTTTATCATTATTTGTAAAGAATTAGTAAAAATTACAATTTTTATTGTTACCTTGTAAATGGTAAGTAAAAGTTACCACTTTTTTCATTAGTTTAAGGGTTGGTAAAAGTTTTTATCTTTATCATCACCCATGACTTAATATAACCATTCGAATTGGTATAACTATTTATTGTCGCTAATGAAATAATAGTATCACTACAAAACAAATGCACTATTCAGACGGACAAAAACCGTCTGCTAAACATACTAAAACCGTCAACAAAGCTTTCTCCAACGGATATGCTTTTAGTCGGCTATACACCAGTCGGGATAGATCTATCTCGACGGTTTTGATGACCGTTGGAGCATGTGATTGATTTATAATGACGGTTAAAAAAGTATTAGTAAAAATACTATCTTTTATCATCGGTTTCAAAATATCAGTAAAAATTATTAGTTTTTATCGTCGGTTATCACATGTGTTAGGAAATATTACTATCTTTTATCGTCAGTTATCACAACCGTTAAGAAATGTTACTACCATTTATCATCGGTTACCACATATGTTAGGAAATGTTACTATCTTTTATCGTCGATTACCACTCAATTATATATTAGTATAAATTACTGTTTATACCATCGGTTACCACAAGCGAGAAAAAATTTCCGTTTTTATCGGTTGGAAAATATTAGTATAAGTTACTGTAAGTTACTATAAGGTTACTGTAGATTACTACTGTCACGCCCCGAACCGGGATCGCGAACAGTCGCCCATTGTCCCTGGATGCCGGCTGTATTTTTACAGAAAATCGGACAGAATCTCCCCATAAATCGGAGGTTTCTCATGTACAATTTCACCTATATGTGACATTCATCCTGTAAAAATAAACAATTGGTCATTCCGGCCTCTCCAAATTCAACAAATACCACAACCAACATTCAGAACAACGCAAGGCTATAAAGTTTCTAACAGTCCTAGCAACAGACCTCTACTGTCATGCCCAACTAGAGCATGAGCAGCCGCCACACCGAGCGGACTTAAATTCTACGCATATAGAAAATAAATTCCCAAGTTATTTTTAAATATTTACAAATGCCTCAATGCCATGAAATAAATCAATACGAGAGTTTCAAGAATAAATGTCCATAATTTATACAGTCATCCCATAAAATTTGGTAAATACATTGATCAAACAAAAATCTCCGATACATAATAATATCACCAATCATCGTAGCGGAAGAGATGGAAAATATCCATACCCAAACCTAGCGATATCTCCTTGGTCCATCACTAATCCTGTGGGAAAGAAAGTGAGGGGTGAGTATTTATGGGAGGATACTCAGTAAGTGGGGGATTGACATCATACTATCAATATATAGGGTGAACTTGGAGTGTCAAAGCATAAGAAAATATCCACAGTGTGTAAACCGATCATGTTATTTCAAAATCATATATAATACGCACACATCAGAAAGCAAGATATACATCCAATATTTACATCAATGTCGTGAAGAACCGGCCAGAAACTTTATAGCCTTGCGTTGTTCTGGATGTTGGTTATGGTATTTGTTGAATTTGGAGAGGCTGAGATGGCCAATTGTTTATTTTTACAGGATGAATGTCACATACAGGTGAAATTGTACATGGGAAACCTCCCCATAAATCGGAGGTTTCCCATGTACAATTTCACCTGTATGTGACATTCATCCTGTAAAAATAAACAATCGGTCATCCCGGCCTCTCCAAATTCAACAAATACCACAACCAACATCCAGAACAACGCAAGGCTATAAAGTTTCTAACAGTCCTAGCAACAGACCTCTACTACTACATGTTACTGTTGTCACGCCCCAAACCAGGATCGTGAACAGCCGCCCGTTGCCCTAGGATGCCGGCTGTATTTTTACAGAAAATCGGGCAGAACCTCCCCATAAATCGAAGGTTTTCCGTATACAATTAAACCTGTATAATCAAAATCAATCTATAATTTAAATAAATGGTCATCCCGGCCTCTCCAAAATCAACAAACACCACCGTCAGCATCCAGAACAACGCAAGGCTACAAGTTTCTAGCAGTCCTAGCCACAGAGCTCTACTGTCATGCCCAACTAGAGCATAAGCAGCCGCTATACCGAACGAATCTAAGATTATACAATGTATAACACATTTCTCAAGTAATACTCAAATACGTACAATCACCTCAACGCAATTGAAATATGAGAGTTAAACTATACAGTCATCCCAAAATAAGTACATGGCCAACTACGGATCTCAATGTCAAGACCTCGCAAGGTCGAAACTAAATTAGAAGTAAATCTCACCTTCAGAACACCAAATCCACTCTAGAGCCTGTAACGCCGCTCTATCACAATCAACCTGTCTGAGGAGGGAAAATAGAGGGGTGAGTATCATGGGAAGATATTCAGTAAGTGAGGGGGTAATATCATGCATAAATAGTATAGGTGAACAATTGGAGTGTCAAATAATATCATTTGAAACAAAAATTTACATTTCGCAGCAAATCATGATATATTTATCAATTTAAAATCATTTAATCAAACACACGATAGCAAACATGTATGCATCCATTAAAATCAAGTAATGTCAGAGCGAGCCAAAAATGATCCTGGCAAAGATCAACCGAGACCAAGGACAGGCACATCGGGGGTTTTATTATGTATAGACTTCAAAACGCTCTCTACCCCGACGTTGGCCATGAGTTCGCTGGGGCCAACTCATCAACGTGTATAGGACCCCGCTCGGTGCTAGACGGTGGCGTCACACACGTCCTCCCCCTACGTGGGTTCAACCGGCCGTGCCTATAGCCTTTAGAATAAATGACGTTTGTAGATACCTCCTGCAGAAGCGTATCGGGGCAACCCGTGCCTCTACAAACGCCCCTCGTAGCTACGGAATCATCATAGTATCACAAGGGCACAACGTCCCAGGGCACAATGTCCCACAAGTATCATCACATCATCACATAACTAGTGGGCATCCAACCCACGTAGTTCATCAAAAACATTTTAAATTTGCGTGCCAATACGTCTCTTCAATTCATTTCAAAACAGCATATCAATGCAACGGTATAAAATGAAATTTATACATTTTCAAGTAATGGCACAATTATTGTTTCATTTCAAACCATGGATGCATAGTCATTGTAAATATAATTCAAGACACTCCAATAATCACAAAACAGTTTTGAAATTCAATATCATACGTCAAACGAATGCATATCAAAGCATGTTTTATCGAAAACACGGAAAAAAACACGTTTTACTATTTTATGCAAGAGATTAGAGTCCCACTCACCGTTTACGAGAGGGAAGTCACTTCCTACTGACAAGCCAAATCGGACCTGACCGCTCGAGTCTCCAAAAGATCAACCTAAATCAGATTATCAATATTTAATATCAAATAAAAGCCAAATCAGGGATTTTCAATTTTTCCCTTCCAAATTTATTCCACCTAATTTACAAAATTTCGTTATAGATTCTCGTTTCCCCAATTTCGAATCATCTGACTCACCAATGGTCAAGTTTCTAATATTTCTCATTTTTTTTTGTCTAATTTTTCTCGAATTTCACACATTTCAATATATTATGTAACTCTCGATCTAAATTCGACCTAATTTCAATAGAATTAATTCAATTGTTGAAAAGGTTGCATTTCTCTTACCTAGGGTTTCTCAAATTTCTGGATCTAGCTTTTGTTCACCCGTCATCCTGGTCTAAAACCTGTAATGTTTACCATTTGAAACACAAGTGAGAAATTTAAGTCAAATTACCAATAATTTTCGAAACCCTAGTACGTACACGAAATCGAGAATTCATTTACCTACGCAGAGGGTCACGAGTCGTCGTGGGCTCACGGGCCATGGGCCGGACTAGGCCGCGGGCCATACTGGCCTGCAGGCTTGGACGGACTGTCGGGCCTGGTGGGCCCGTGGGCTTGCTGGGCCTGCGGGCTGTAGTGCGTGCGCAGGCGCTGGCGAGCGCGCACAGGCGTTGGCGAGCGCGCATAGGCGCTAGCTCGCACACAAGCAGGGGCTAAGGCGCTCTGTGAGCCAAGGCGTGCTGCAGGGGTGTGCGGCAGGGGCGCGAGAGATCGCGCGCAGGCTGGGTCGCGGGGGATCACGCGCTGTGGCGCGCTGGGCTCGCGTGCTGGCTCGCGGGAGATCGCGAGCTGTGGCGCGCCAGGCTTGCGTGCCGGCTCGCGCGCTGGCTCGTGGGAGATCGCGAGCTGTGGCATGCTGGCTCGCGGAAGATTGCGCTAGCGCGGGGAAACGCAAGCTGCAGTCGCGCGCGAAGGGGAGAGGGGAGCCGCTGCCGAGCGTGGTGGTGTATGCTCGCGGGAGGAGGAGAGAGCGACGGAGGGATAGAGAGAGAGCAGCGATAGGTAGAGAGAGAGTGTGAGACCGAGGGAAAGAGGGAGAGAGGGAGAAAGAGAGAGAGAGAGAGAGACAGACAGAGAGAGAAAGGGAAAAAGAGAGATTGGGGCTTTTTTTAGCCCCAAATCCCTCTTTTTTTTTTTTTTTTGGTATTACAACTGTCAGTTATCATGGTTACTATCGAATACTACATAGTTACTAATCGTCATGGTTATTATTTTGTACCGTCAGTTACACAAGCGTCAGAAAATGTCACTCTCTCTCTTTTATCATCATATTAGCTTAGAAATGTTTTTTTTTATTCTTTGTTATTATAAATGTTAAAAAAAATTTATTATTTCGGTTACCACTAAATTACTACTCGTTACCAATGTTACCATAGGTTTACCACATAATATCAATAGTGACGGTTTCTTTTTTTTTTAAGATGATAGGTAAATTAAAATAGTGAAAAATAAAGAAATTATAAAAATAATATAAATATTATAAGAATTGTAATTGATACAAGCTAAAATGATTGATACATATAAGACAAAAAATAGAAAAAAAATTACATGTCTCACAATTACATGTCTTCTGAGATATTCTAAACCAAAAATATTCGTTACAGTTTCTGAAGGCATTTTTATTCACAATCATAATTTTTGAAGGCGTCTTTATCCACAATCTTTCGTGACAATCTGTTCATTAAAATTCAATAGTAAAATAATGAAATCATTATAACTAATAAATAATGAATGTAAATGAAAATATTACCAGAGAAGTAAGCAGAGAGCGTTCCCTTTTTCTAAATGCAAAACATCTTGATAGCATTGATATTTATATTTCTTCACAACTGTCCAAAATAAAAAATAAAAAATAATATTTTAATATTAAATCTCAAATTAAAATAAAAATAAGATATTTATTTTTAAAACCTGAATAACATCTTGGATGATTGAGTTTGTTTGACTAAACTTGTTCTTTCTTGGAATTGTTATGATTCTTCATACAATACTTATCTGTCGTTCGTCAAATCTTTTAAATACCAAACATGATTAACTTTTGATAAAACTTTGCAAAGTATGAGTGAGAGGTTTAAATGGGTTAGGGGAGAAGAGCTTTCAAGTAAATGATAGAGAAATTTTGATTGTGAAACTTTCACCCATGTATGATTTATAATATACAATTTTTACAAACAAATTTTTAAAACTCCGCTTTCGCGCTTTTTCTCCCGCCTCTTTTTTCATTACTGCATTTTTTCTCCCACCTCTTTTTATTACCGTGTTTCTTAATTTTTCACATGTGTTTTTCATATTTGTTTTGAAAAAATCACTTATAATTTTTACTATTTATTAACAAATACTTACTAACTAGTTACTATATTTGATTAATATTATATCTATTTGATTAATAAAAAATAATATATATTCTATATTAGATGATAATAAACTTATTAATATTATTAATTTAAATAATGCAATGATATGAAATTAATAATTTATATAATATAGTGTTATAGTTTTAAAAATTTATTGAATATAATTTGAAAATATGACAATATAATATAATTATATATAATGATATAATTAATTATATTGGCATAATTATTAAATAACGCTAAATTTTACATCTATTATATCGGTAGAAATTGAATGTCAAATTCGATCACAATTTATAATTACAAAGTATAATTCACAATAAATAAAAATTTAATCTTTCATAGACACTCCACAATTTCCATATGCACAACTTTTACATATTACACACACACACATATACCACTAATTTCAACCACTAATATTTCACATGTAACATTATTTAAAATTAGTATAGTGCACTTCAATTTGGATATATTGGTTTTTTGATATTCTAAAAATAATTCATGAAACTTATTTTCATCCACATTAAATGCATGAGAATTTGGTTTATCTACGATCATGTAAATTTGTAAATGATCATATAAATTTATGAATGAATTATACATGCCAAACATATCATGTTCAAAAAATTATCATGTAGTTGGATATATTAAATCCATATAAATTTTATACACTATTACTTGTTATCTATTGTTATTATTTGTTATCACGATAAAACAATGTTTTCTTTTTTCTTTGTAAATATATAATGTAAAATACAAAATGCAAATCATGACACTTTTTTTCTTTTTTTTCTTTTCTTTTTTTTATCTTTATTAATATTATATATTTTGGCAAATATTTATAATTAAATATATAAAATTTTTAAATTATTAATATATTAGAATTTAAATTAATATTAATAGTCATGATTTGCAAAATAAAAAATATTCAAGGAAAATGGGCAAAAAAATAAAAAGTTTTTGACGGGTACATTGATTCCGAAATAAAATAATAAAATGTTTTTGGAATTTCACAAAATTTACCGCTTGATTTTGAAATAAAATGATAAAATATTTTGGAGTTTTATCAAATTTAACCGCTAATTTATGATATGGTGTCAAAGATCATTGATTGAATTGTTTCTGATTTTGGCGTGAATTTGGAGTTATAACTGAAAAATTTTAAAAGACTAAATTCGTATATTAAATAATTTTTTTTTTGAAATTTATATAAAATTATATAACGTTGATAATTCCACAAATATATTTATTCCAAATACACTCAACTAATATGTTCCATCATTTTGGCAAGTGGGACAGTTGATAAATTAATATTAATAATCATGATTTTATATTATTACTAACATATATTTTTCATTCAACAATAATATAATTTATAATTTATAGTAATATGTATGTATTATGTAATAATTTACTGATATTATTATTATATTATTAGAAAATAGTACATTTATATTTGAAAATAATTCTAAATTTTTTATAATTTTTTATACTTTCATTATCACTAATTAATCTAACAAGTATAATAATATTTTTCAAATTAAATGTACATATCATTTCTCACTTGTTACCGATTATTACTATTTATTACCATTTGTTACTCTGCATTATACTACTGCCAGTTTTTGTAAAGTTGAGTTGTTGAATTTGAAATAAAATGATAAAATTTTTGTGCGATCAAATTTGATTATAAATTTGATTATTAATTTGTGATGTGGTGCAAAAAAAATCAATGTTTGGAATTATCTAAAATGAATTAATTGTTTTTGGTAAAAAAATAATTAGATTAGAATAAAAAAAAAACAAATATTTTTTGCGTGAAAACGAGAAATTTGATTAAATTAAAAAATTGATTTTGATGAGAATATAATTTTATTGTGGAGTTATCAATTTTTCAATATTAAAAATTAAATTTGTAAATTAAATATTTTTAGAATTTATATAAAATTATATAATATTGATAATTAATATATTATTACCAATATATTTCTCTTGACGTGCTACACGAAGGGCAACCTGTAATAGTGAAGCAGAGAAAAAAAGAATGAAAAAAAAGAAAATTGAAGGGTGAAGAAAAAACTGAAATAAAAAAAAGAAGAAGAAACAAAAAAAAGTTAAAAAAACGGAAGGGTGAAGGTAAAAAAAAATAAAAATATAAAGAAAAAAGAAGAAGAAAAAAAAAAGTTCAAAAAAAAAAAGGGAAGGGTGAAGGGTAAACAAAAAAAGTAAAGAAAAAAGCAAAGGCAAATGCCATTTTACCATAAAGCGGTGTAGTGGTTGAAGTTTCTAATCCCACATCCAGCGCCCAGGTCCGAGTCCGATCCCTTTCTTTTGCAACCTTTTTTTTTTCATTGTCTTCTCTCCCTTTTTCTCTCCCTTTCTCCCATCAATTTTTTTTTCCTATCTCACTCTCACCCATAAAATAAAATTTCTTCTCTTCCTTCCTCTCTCTCTCTCGTCAATTTCTTTTATCTCACTCTTACCGATAAAATAAAATAAAATAAAATTAATGAATTATTAGTTATTTTTATAAATATTTATAATGAAATATTTAAATTTTTTAAATTTTTTATATATTATAATTTAAATTAATATCGATAATTATCATATTAAAATCCATTGTAACTTATAGTAATATATATAACAATATATATATATATATTATATAATAATGTAAAATTGATATTATTATATTATTGGAAAATGGTGAATATGTATCTCAATTTTTTGTAATTTTTTTACATTTTCATTTTACTTTCTTGGATATACCACTTTTTCAAATTAAATTAATAACAAACAAATTTTCAAAATAAAATTTCAAAATCTCTTTTTTCGGATATTTTTTCATTACACAATTTTCCCGCCCTTTTTCATTACACATTTTTCATCTCTCAATTTTTTTTTCTTTTTTTTTTCAAATATACCGATAATATTTCTTTCTATTTCAATCTCATTTTTTTTTTCTTATCTCACTCTCATTCAACCTTTTTTCCTTTTTTTTTTCTCAGCTTACAAATTTGAGGTATTTGAATATAATATATAATTGTTTAGATGAATATTATATTTGAAAATGATTTTATAACTTGTTATTAAATATATTGATTTTTTACATTATCATTGACAAATAAATTTTAGATAAATTTCACAGACATAATTTTTTACAAATAAATATCATTTGAAAAACAAAAAATTAGAAAAAATAAATTGAAACAAATAATAAAAAGACACAATTAAATGAAAATGGATGTAACGGAAATGACACAGCTTGCCATGTGTCTCATTTTTCTTTTTTTTTTCTTTTATTCTCTACCTTCCAGGGATTATGATAAATTATTAATATTTTATATTTTGGTAAATATTTATAATTAAATATATAAATTTTTTAAATTAATAATATATTATAATTTAAATTAATATTAATAACCATCATTTTATATTATCACACTAATATAATAATATCATTCATTCAAAATTATCATTACTTATCACTTATTATCACAATTACCAATATTCTTATCACAACTTATCACAACTTATCATTACTTACCACTTATTATCACAATTACCAATCTTATTATCACAACTTATTTTTTAAATGATTTATATAAATTCTATAAAAAGTACAACATAAGAAAAAAATACAAATACAATTAAATTAAATGAAATAAAATTAATGGAAATATAAAATGATAAAATATAATAGTTGAGTTATAAATTAAAATAAAATTTAAGTTATTACTAATGCAATTAAATGAAATAAAATTAATGGAAATAATATCAAATTCTAAAATACAAGAAGAAGAAGAAGAAACAAAAAAAATGATGGGGTAAAAATAAAAAGCAAAAAAAAAGGGTAAATATGTGAAAAAAAGAAGTAAAAAAAAAAAAAAGAAGAAACCCAGAAAAGAAGAAGAAAAATAAGAAGAAGAAACAAAAAAAAGGAGAGGGGTAAAAAAAAGTAAAAAAAAAAAAAAAGCAAAGAGCAGTAGTCCCACGGTTGCAACCGCGGGGCGCACAGCTACAGGCGCGCAGGGGCGCTAGCATGCCCTTGCGCGTGCAGTTGCAGCCGCAGGGCGCGCGGCTGCAGGTGTGCGTAGGGGCACAGGCATGCCCCCGCGTGCGCGGTTGCAGCCGTAGGGCGCGCAGCTGCAAGCGCGCGCCCATGCGAGGGCGCTCGCCCGAGCAAAAATATGTATAAAAATGCATGTGACCCTTGCCCATGAGTTTGGAAGCTTGCCATGTGTTTTCTTTTTCTTTTTGTTTTCTTTTATTCTCTATATTCTAGGATTATGATAACTTATTAATATTTTATATTTTGGTAAATATTAATAATTAAATATATAAAATTTTTAAATTATTAATATATTATAATTTAAATTAATATTAATAACCATGATTTTATATTATCACACTAACATAATAATATTATTCATTCAAAATTATCATTACTTACAACTTATTATCATCACCGATTACCACTTAAAATTATCACTATTTATCACTATTTATCACTTATTATCATAATTACTAACATTTTTATCACAACTTATCACAACTTATCATTACTTATCACTTATTTTCACAATTACCAACTTTTTTATTACAATTTATCATAAATTAAAAAAATTCCATAAATTCTATAAATTATCACAACTTATTTATAAAATGGTTCATATAAATTCTATAAAAACACAAAATAAGAAAAAAAATACAAATACAATTAAATTAAATAAAATAAAATTAATGAAAATATAAAATGATAAAATGTAATAGTTGAAATATAAATTAAAATAAAATTTAAATTACTATTACTTACCATCCATATACTAAGCACTTATTATTTACCATTTACCACAACAATATATCATAAATTTATCTCTTTTCTTTGTTTTTTTTTTAGTCTCAACTTTTCTCACTTTCATATTAATAAAAATGTCCGTTGCCAAAATACTAAAAAATAATGAAAAAAAAAGTGGTGCAAAGTTTGACTCTATCTCTCTTTTTTATTTTTTTCTTTTTTTCTCTCAACCTTCCATACTTTTTTCTACTTTTCTTTTTTCTTTTTTTTTCTATACAAAAGTATTTAAAATTTTTAAATTGTTAATATAAGAGAATTTAAATTAATATTAATTAACATATATTCTCCAATAATTTATAATTTATAATAATATATACAGTACTAATATTATGTATTATGTATATATTATTAGAAAATGGTATATTATATATTTCAAAATAATTCTAATTTTTTTATAAATTTTTTATATTTTTACAGACTTCTCACAAATTATTACCACTATTTATTATCACAAGTTATAGGTTACCACTACTTATCAGTTATTAACATTACTTATCACAGATTATTAATATCACAGATTATAACGTATTACAACACACATAATACACGTTATCATAAATTATTCCCTCCTATATTAATTCTAAAATTTTAAACTGTTTCTAAAAATTATATAAATATATATAGACATATAACATTTATAAATAGTAGAATACAAGCTATCATAATTATAGATTTATACAAATAGTATGGTTAAATAGATCCAGTAGACTTGATTATTTTCAAATCGTCCCTAAAAATATTATATTTATCAACGACAAAAGATAGTATCAGAAATTGAATATTATTTTTACCGACGGTTCAGTTAACTTTACTCACGGTTTATAAACTTTTCTCGACGTTATAATTTATACCGTTGAAATATGTATATATTTTTCTACGGTTTTGTAAAAAATATCGGTATAGGCAAGAAGAAACCGTTATTAAAGGTTACCGACAATAAAAGTTACCGTCAATACAGAGATTTAATTTTGTAGTGTATGTTAGGAAATATTATAACTTTTATTATCAATAAATACAAATGTTAGTAAATATTATTACAATACCATCGGATCTTAGGACATAGGAAATGTGAATTCTTTATTGTCACACGTTTACTGTTGGGTTAGTAAATATTATTATATCTATTGTCGTTTACAGAAGTATTAAGTTAATAAATATTATTACCTTTATTATCGCTTATTAGGCTAGTAAATATTACTACTTTTATTATCATTGTCACTTACAGAATCATTGGTCATAAATATTACTACTTTATTATCACTTATAGAATTATGGGTCAGTAAATATTACTGCCTTTGACATCGGTTACAGAAATAATTTATTAGTAAATGTTACTATATTTATTGTCGTTGAATAGTAAATATTACTATTTTTTACAGAATTGTTGTTGGTGAGTAAATTTTACTAGTTGAGCATGTGTTATTTGTTACTTAATATTAGTAACCAAATGTTACTACTCTTTTGGGTTGAATATCAGAAGATTAGTAAATATTAGAATATATTAATACAAATAATATAAAGAGTTAGAAAATATTATAAATACCGTATTTTAGGAAATAAAGTACTTTTTATATCATCATGAATACATGATAATGTTACAGACACATTACAAGAGAAAAAAAAAGATGATAATGTTACAGACACATTACAAGAGAAAGAAAAAGATTGTAACTTCCGGTTAATACATATTTTCATATCTTCTGAAATGAAATATTAACGCCAAAAATGTTGACTTGGAGTACCCAAAAAATTCCAAGGTCCGTGGCATCCGGTTCCAAGATCCAGCATGATCTGTGGTATCATTCTATAGTAACGAAATTAATATAATTATAAGATATATAAACTTGTACATTTAAATATTATCTTTCGGGATGGACTAAGGAGGTGGCAATGATGATGATGGTTGGTTTCGATGTGCACTCCCAGTGTCTTGTATCGGAGAAAGCTAACAATACAAATGCAAATATTGTGGATTATTGTTTAGAAATAAAAATAATTAGATTATGGTAAGAAATAAAAAAATGATATTTGTACCTCAACACCAGCAATGAGTCTCGCTTTATTAAAGAAGTTCAACAATTCATTTTGTTGTCCACTTCCGACATGTATAGCAACATGCATAAGAACATTGTTCACCAGATTAGTAAGATTCTGATTTTGTTCTATTAATCGTTCCATCATAACAGTCATATGCTCGTTCTGAGATTTGCTTGAATGCTGCCGCTATGATAGAGTTATAATTTTGCCAACACATCTGATTCTTCCCCTGGAATCAATTCCTTTAACTTTGGATACGATATCAGTTCTCCAAGATAAATTTGAACTCTGTGCTTCACTCTCAGTATCCATTCCACTCTTCATCATTTCATGTGTAAGATGAATTAAACCCTGTGTAAAATGAATTAACGGTGAATGTTCATTTCCTGCGGATCGCTTAACTTTGCACAATATTCTGAATTTCTTCTATTATTGTTGAAGAAAAGAAAAATTATCAAACTACAATTAAAATTCCCAAAGAAAAAAGTAAAAGTAGTAAACTTCTACCTTCCCTTTATCACTCAACCAAAAAACAACAAGATTCTTGTACTGATTCGGATCAACTCTCTCATCCTCCATTCTCTTTATATTTTCATCTATTTTGAGTAAATCATCAAACTATTTTGATTTGAGAGAATTTTTAAAACTCTTCCATTTGTCGGATCAATTTGTAAGAACCCATTTTTTGGTATCATCTCTGAGTGGGTTGAAGGTTATCTTTGACTACAATATAAGAAAAAAAATTACATATCTTAATTGTAGTATGATACTTTTTCCTGTTTATGAACATTCACCTTTAATTCATTTTACACAGGAAATGATGAAGAGTGGAATGGATATTGAGAGTGAAGCACAAAGTTCAAATTTATCTTGGAGAACTGATATCGTATCCAAAGTTAAAGGGGTTGATTCCAGGGGAAGAATCAGATGTGTTGGCAAAATTACAACTCCATCACAATGACAGCATTCAAGCAAACCTCAGAACGAACATATGACTGTTATGATGGAACAATTAATGGAACAAAATCAGAATCTTCTAATCTGGTGAGCAATATTCTTATACATGTTGCTATACATGTCGGAAGTGGACAACGAGATGAATTGTTGAACTTCTTTAATGAAGCGAGACTCATTGCTGGTGTTGAGATATAAATATCATTTCTTTATTTCTTACCATAATCTAACTACTTTTATTTCTGAACAATAATCCACATTATTTGCATTTGTATTATTAGCTTCCTCCAATACAACAATAATTATGATTATCAAAATTATTTGTCTCTCATCAAAGGTAGCAAAATTATTTGTCTCTCATCATAAAAAGATAGTGACATTTACTATTAAGCTAACCACAATAGTTCAATTAATAGATAATAACATATAGTAACTGTTACTACGTAATCACAATAAAATATTCTAACATTTACTATTATAAAAACGGATGTGAAAGATAGTAAATTTATTTGTCTCTCATGAAAGGATAGTAACATTTATTATTAAACAAAACACAATAGTCCAATTAATAGATAATAACGTATAGTAACAATTATTATGTAACTACAATCAAAAATAGTAATATTTACTATAAAATAGTAATATTTACTATTATAATAATATATGTCAAAGGTAGCAAAATTATTTGTCTCTCATCATAAAAGAATAGTAACATTTACTATTAAACTAATCACAATAGTTCAATTAACAGATAATAATATATAGTAACTGTTACTATGTAACCACAATAAATTATAGTAATATTTATTATGTAACCACAATAACATTTACTATAAAACCTATATTTTGCCATCACAATAGCAAAATTATAGTAACTCTCACGGTTGAAATTGTTTTATCGATGATCATTTTAATACCATCGGAAAATATATACTACTCCCAACGGTTTCAACTATAACCGAATGTATTGTTTCAAAAAACCATCGACAATACATATCGATAGTAAAAGTCACCGTCCGTATAATGCTTTTAGTTTGTAGTGGATTAAGAATGTGCATTTCATGACAGTTTAGTTTTAAGTTTATTAACAAGTTATGCAATTATTAGGGACATGAATCCAAGGGAAGGAAGTATGGACTGTGATGACATTTTAACTAATATTATTGAGTTAGATTATTATGGAAAGAGCAAAGATTATTCTATTTCAGTGTGACTGTTGTGCTAAATGGTAGAGATATTATAAAGGATGATTTGGGTTTTATACTTGTGAGTTTTGATCAATTAATATGTAATACCGAGAAAGACAAAAAAGGGAAAAAGATAAGAAGAAGAAGAAAAGACAAAAAAAAGAAGAGAATGAAAAGTCAAACCCACTTTTATTTCCTCTCTCTCTCTTCCTCTCCCTTTGCTCTCTTCAAGAGCAACCAAACTCAAGCAAAAGCTCATATATCGAAATTTCTAGAACTCTCAACAAAACTATTGGAGGTTAGCTTCAGTGAGAGAAGCGGATTTTCTAGAGTGAGAAAAACCTAAACTTTGGAGTGGCTCAACAAAGGTCAAAATTTGTGAAAGAAATAGAGATAATACTCCTTCTTATACTTGGATTTTAATTATTCTTGTTTAAACTTGGAATTCACGTTGAGATTTGAGGTTTTGTACAGAGAAGAAAATATAGGGTTTGAAGATGACATGATTAACAGACAAAATTAGTAGCTCAAGTAAGATAATTTCCTTTATTTATCTTAAATTTTAGTACATTTTACTTATATATAAACTTTATGTTGAAATTAAAAAAATAAAATTTGGGAGTTTAGATCTAAAATATATATAATGTTAAAATTTGAAAAAATCTTAAAAGAGAAAAATTATTTTTCTAGATTAATAATGTGCTTTGATGAATTTAGATGACATATCGGTGAATTTTGAAAAATTAGAATTCGGGTTATATGAAGAATATAGATTTTTTTTAGTATTAGTTTATGATTAAATGATAAATTTGTATCTATTGCATTAAGTTGAGACAATTGAAGGGTTATGAGAGATTTACCATGGATTGGGAGTGGTTACCCTCCCACAAGTTGACTGGATGCATAATTATGATTTTAAATAAGAAAATATTTTACTTGATTTTATAAATATTTTTATAATTGGTTTATAATTAGGTGGGGGCATTTGTCTTGGGAGATAGCTGTGCTCATGAAGTATTTCCAAAACCGTTATTATTATTTGTCAAACTAATTTCATAGTACCCCAAGGGAGGCCTGAGCCAATGCCATGGTTTGGGATATTTATAAGTTGGAAAAGCATAAAACCCCTGGCAATTCCGCTCTTGCTTATGGTAGACCATTGTCAGGCGTTACGAATTTGACAATACTAAAAGTTATGAATATGATTGGATACATATGATTTGTTTATTATGAATATTGAATTTTATTTGAAAAATTTTATATTTGATGATGAATCTTTAATTTTATGGGTACGATAATATGATTTTGAAATAATTGTTTGATACGTCCATAATTATCTTTCATTTACTTTCATAATATGTTATTCACTTATTGAGTATTATTGTATACTCATATCTCTTACTTTATTTTTACACAGAGGAAGCCTAGATCAAGATATTATTAGTATTAATATCTCAAGACAAAATCAATTCCAAGGACTCATTGAGTACTAGTTTTATCTAAATTTTTTTTTGAAAATTTTAGATAGACTCCTTTGAGGCATTCCATATAAACTTTTTTGAAAAATTATTTAACCTTCGTATTTTAATTGTTTAGTTGGAATTGTATAACTTATTTTGAGAATATCCACTTTTCTTTATTAAAGTTTACTTGAGAATTATTTCTAGTAGAATTTGATATGAATCTCTTAAGTATGATATTTTTTTACATTCTACGGATTTGACTTAGATGATCGGGTTGGCTTTATGCATGCGTGTTACCCATGGGGACGGAATGGGATGGTCCTTTGATTGTATGATGAATGCATGCTGATTTATTTGAATTTGTTGAATTATTTTGTAAAATGGGTAGATATTGACAAAGGTCTTGCGGTAGTTTGGTGTACGGTTTAGCTTTATTTGTATTCTGGTGTAACACAGTGGTTGTCGCATACTCGATCCGAGAGTCAGGGTATGACATAATACACACTAGTAAAAAAATTGGTTCTGAGCCTTTTGTGTTTTCGTCTCAAGTGAAATAGGTGTTTTACTCACGAGATCCTAAAAATGTAAAATTGTATGTTGCTATCCATAATGCACCAAGAAAGTCTTCTGTCATGAGTGATTAAGATCAGTAATTTGGAAATGCATTATGAATCTTACATTTTCTTGCTTAGTTACTAAATGAGAACATAGATGATCAATCTATCTCAACTTGGGTTTAAGATGATATAATCAAATATTTGTATGATGATTAACAGTTTGTTGGCTTTTTATGTCTATTTCTCTACATGTATTCCACAAACTTTTGTTAAATTGTCTATGTTTAGATTTATTGTTATTTAAAATATGTTTTATATTTTTATACTAAAAGAAATCTTCACATTTATATTTATGTTCTACTTATTTTTTGTTGATTTATCCTTGAAAATTAAGAGGATAGACGAGATTTAAAATTGAAGTTTTACTAAAGATGTTTTGTCAGAAGAGATGGCATTGGAGCTTTGACCATTTGTTATCAAGATTTCAAGGAGATATAGGGGGAAAGAAGGTTTGGAAGGGATGGAGAACCATTATTAGAGATACCACCATTTGCCAAGCAACAATTTTCTTTCTTGAATTTCTTCAAATCTTATTGAGATTTTAGCATTTTGGAGGTTTTCGTAGCTTACTTTGGTTTGTTAGTCTAGATAATTTGGTGTATGTTTTCTTTTTGAGTTTCTAAAAGCAAGTATCAATTGTCATCTTTTCTCAAGAAGATTTCATTATTTGTATTTTGTCAATAAGTTTCATCCTAATCAAATTCATGTTTCATCCTCTAATTTACCATAATTTATTACCTATTTTACAGAAGCCCTTGTAATGACCAGGGAACCTAAAATCGGTTGACAAGTTCCTCTACAAATAGTAATCACCTGGACACAAAAGGAAAAAATATGAGAGTTATATTTATATCATTTCATTATAAACTTGCCCATACCATCAGCTACACAAAAAACTCAGTGTAACACCCTCTAATTGTATGCTCTTTCGTCTCCATGCTCCCAATAACATGCATTAATCTTTTTAACCGAAAGGAAGGGGGACAAGGAGGGAAAGGAAGTTACATACTAAAGAACTTTATGCAACAACAAATAATTAGATTAATGGGTAATTGATAGATTTATTCTACGATGTGGAAGCATGGAAAACAGAAAGAATAAATAGATTAGAATTTTTTGGATCGTATCTCGATACGTAGGTCTACAAAAATATGAACTACAAAGTCTCTCGAACAAATTGCATGACCGGCATGGTAATCACATAATCAAACCACCACCACAATACCATGACGCCACAATCCTAAATTTAGTGACCTAAATGATGAAGAAACTTTCCTATACTAAATTTTCTCGATCCCTCAATTTTTTGCTCTAGAAAAATATATACTTTTTCACAATTCCCTCAATCTCCCATTTGGCAAAACTCAATTGCCTTTTGATCTACATTCCATCCCCGTATTGGTGAGGTTAATCCCCAATACCTTAAGTGTCCCTTATGTAAGAGATTATTATAGGGAGTTGTAGGAGTTTTAGGAATAATAAGAGTTATCTCAATATCCTAAATTCAAATTTAAATAATTTGAATTACTCTACAATAACCAAAAATGCCCTTATGTGGGCATATTAACTAACATCTCCCACTTACACATGAAAATATTTTATGTCTATCATAAGATCACAAGTCATGTGATCTTACATATATCCTACTAGATTTTCATACAAGATTAGGTGTCGTGTGACTGATTAGTATACCTACAAATAAAGACTTTTCGATACACTTATTATGATAATATAGAAATCACTGTTAGTACAAAAATAACTTATTATATCCCAGACTCAACACATTATATCCATCGAGTCACTTTTCTCATCGAAAGTGATCTCCAATCATTGTTCAACTATGTATTCACTATTATATTTTGAATCCCAACATGGATACATATAAGAGGTGAGTGAATACAACATAATAATATAATGTTAATTGGTCTTCCTTTTTCCCCATTAGAAACTATCCATATCAATTCAATTATTTTCCTAAACCTACCCCGTAGATCTCATTATCTTATAGACCAGTCGTGAGCAAACTAAAATAGTATATACTGAACCAAGATTTCAAGAAATAGTCAAAAGTAATAAGGGTATCAATGGACCTATCCAATGGGTTTTGAGTCTCATACAATGGGCATGGGGACCAAGATCACATCATCATGATATCAAAGCTCACATTATCCCATGGTCGATCTATCACATGCGGTATAAAATATATGCCACAGTATTATTCTCACATCTCTCAAAAGGACATATATCAGATTTCTTTAATACTATGCAGGTATAGAACTCGTCTATACATAAGTGTTTACCTAGAGGATAAAATATCTCAGATGATATCACTAGCCGTATGTGAAATCTAAGATCTCATACCTAACTACTTACAGGAAATATGGATGTGGGTATGTCTATATCAGTTATATTGCACATGACCTCATCTTGAACACATATTAGGATGACTTATGCTCTAGCAGGGCCATACTCAAAGTCTCTTGCACCTAAAAACCATCACATCCCCGCTCACTCAAAATTGGAGGTTGTCTCTTATATGAGAGAGTCGACTTCACCGGACTAGCATATCTTTTTATTATATTACATCTCAAAATATATAAGAATCAATACGTGCAATAAATAACTCAGTTCAAAACATAACTGAATAATGTACATATATCATATATAATAATAAGCACTAATACATCAATGTCGGACATAATGAGAAATGTCAAAATATACTAGATCTAAAGATTCCCTATACCCTACAAAAGAATCTCTTGTAATGGATTTCGTGAAGGGATCAACCACTATACTTTATATGAAAATGTATTTAATCGTTATTTTACCCTTTTTGATAACATCTCTTACAAAATAGTATCTGGTTTCAACGTGTTTGGTTCTACTATGATACTTAGGATCTCGAGTGTAAGCAATAGCGACTTTATTATTACAATAAATCATTACTAGCTCCCACTATTTACCAAAACCCCTAAGTCATCTAGGAATCTTAGGAGCCAAATACTTTCCTAAACTGGCATTGAGTATGCCACAACTAAGCCTTTATTGTAGATAGAGATCGCAAGTTTGCTTCTTGCTGCTCCGAGATATGGCACCATTATTGAGCAAAATAGTAAAACCTAATGTTGATTTGTGTTCATCCATATCGCCACTTTAGTAGGCATCTAAATACCTAATGAGACGCAAATCATCTCCTCCGTAATATAAGAAGAGGTCCACACTTTTCTTAACATATCTTAGAATCCTTTCACTGCTCTCCAGTAACTCCCTCAAGGATTTGATTGATACCTACTTATCAGACTGACTGTAAAACAAATGTCTAGTCATGTATACAATATTGCTTATATCTGACTACGTACTGCATTGGCGTAAAGGATTCTACTTATTTTCTTTATTTCTTCCTAAGTTTTAGGATATGTTAAGACTCAGACCTTCACCTTTAGCAATTGGAGTATCTATAGGGTTGCAACCACTTATCACAAAATGTTCAAGAATCTTCCTAATATAGGACTCTTGTAAAAGAGCCAACACCCGTCTTGAGCAATCCTTTTGGATTCTAACTCTAAGAGTGAATTGAGTCTCACCCATGTTTTTCTTATCAAATCTCAATGATAACCATGTTTTGATAGTCATCGGATACTCTATATTGTTCATGACCAATAGAATGTCATTCCCATATAAGAATATGTATAGCATTGAGAGACTTAAAAAAAAATAATAATAAAATAGATAAAGTCAATAAAACACACACACACACACTCTCTCTCTCTCCTTCCCCTACTTTCCCAATTTCCCTTTCCCGAAAACCCATTCCCCCTAATCTTCTCATCCATCTTTCTCTCTCTCTACTTCTCTCCTCTCTCATCCTGTCGAAGATGACTTGGCAATGGTGAAGGGGATGATCTCTTACTCTTCTACTATCGATGTTTGACCTCAGATCTTTGAGCTAGGTTCGCAACTCTATGTTGTGTTGGATTATTGTGTGGATTGTCAAATTTCATTTTTAGGAGTTCAACCAAATCAAATGCATGGATTGCACAGGCATGCCATCCAAATTTGAAAGAAATGAGAATTATACTTTTGTGGTAGACGTATTTTACTTAAGTTGAAGATATACTACCATTCACTTTTGTCACATATGTCAATTATATTAATCACATATAGCTCTCTAAGCATAAAAGTGCTCTATTGTTAAGCTTCAATCATAACATAGCTGCAGGATAGTTACATGGCTTTTGAATAGTCTTAAGTCTCCCATTACCTCTCTATTTTATTTTATTTATGTTTTTCTCAAACCTTTCCACATTGAAAACCTGAATTTACCATACATGCAAAACCAAGGGGTGTTTTTCAAAACTTTCTCTATAGTAACATCATGTGTCTTGTTTTGGTGTTTCTATCTTAGCATAAGAACTCTTGCAAGACTGAGCATGCCAAGCTATTGCCAAATCTTATGAGTGGGAAAAAAAAAACATTCATGGTTTGCTCTTTTAATTGTAAGTCAATTTGAAACGCTAGCTCTTTTTCTTCTTAGTTCATTGTTTATGATGCCATTGAACAACTACTGCTTTTTGGTGTTACGAATTCAATTGAAGAATTGTGAATAGTGATTTTATAATGATACAAATGATGACAAATTGATGAATGAGAATAAGAACAAGAAAATATTCGAACTTCATTTTCAAAATCATTAAATATATAAATAATTTTACAAAGATTTGGTAATATTAAATCAGTAGTTAGATAATAATATCCGAAAATTAAATTTGTACATAAATAAAAATTTTTCAATAATTTAGTAAGTGTAGATGCGAAATCGAAAATGGTATTATCAATAAGACCATATTCGTAATTTGAATTTGTAAATTCAATTAAAATATTTTGAAAAGAAAGTACACCTTGTAACATGTCATATGTTAAATTCCATCAAATATCACATTCCATTTTAAATTTTTTATATTTTTTATTATGTAACAAACATAATTGTCTCATTTTTTGGGTTTTTGTAGAAAAATTTCTTATTTGATAAATTAAATCACGAATAGGTTTTAAAAATAGTTCTCTCATTGTTAAACCATCCTTAGCACATAAATTAATTATATGACATGCACGTCTAACATGAAAAAAAGTTTCATTTAAAATTATTTTTAAAAAATTTTTTAAACTATTAACTACAGTGGTATTAGCTGAAACATTATCAAATGAAATAGAAAAAATTCTATCACTTATTCCATAGTCATAAACAGCATTTGAAATTATTTTAGCTATATGTGTACCGGAATGTGAAAATTCCCAACGTTGAAAAGTTAAAATTCTTTTTTCTAAAAACCATGAATTATTTATCCAAAAACATGTTACTACAATATAATATTCTTTTTTATACTCATTTTTCCAACTATCTGAAATTAATGAAAATTTACAATCACTAGTCATAAATTATGTAATTATATCATTTTTTAATTCTTGATATCTATCTAATGATCTTCTCCTACCGGATTTTCTACTATTTTTTTTATAACCGGATTGTAAATATTTTTGTATATATTTTTTAAATATGGGACATACAACTATGTTAAGTGGTAATTCTTTTCTTGCTAGCCATTCTATTTGTCCAATTTTTTCTTTATCTGAATTATATTTAAATGTACAAATTATATAACCTCCCCTGTAGCAATTTATGTGTCTTGTTTGTGGTAATTAATCTAAATAACTAAGTGTTTTCTAAGTGTGTCTACCCCCAACCCTTCAAAAATTTATATTTTTAATGACAAATTTTACAAATTGTTTTTTATTCATCATTTTTTTCTCAAAAAATGTTCATATATTAATATCATCTTTTTTAGTCCGTATTATGTTAAATTCTGTATTACTAGATTTAGTTTCTTCTAAAAGAGTTTCAATATCTATATTATCGGGAATTTCATTTTAAAAAAAAAATAAAGGAAGAGGAGATTGGTGAGAAGATTGGAAAAAGTGTGTTCCGACTATTTTATTAAAAAATTAAGAATAAATTTTTGAAATAAAATATACGATTAAATTTTTAAAAGGAAATTTAAGATTAAATTTTTTAAAACAAATTTAAGATTTAATTTTTTTTAAAAAAAAGTAATGCAAATGTAAAAAAATAAAGATGTAAAAAAATTAAATGCACCGACTTGACAGATATCGTAATTGTTTTTCGTAAAATCTTGAATTTGAGCTCCCAACCTTGAAATCTTGTCAAATCTTGATCAATATTGAAAGTCGTGAAAAATTTGTAATCCTCCATTCTCCACCCAGACCGTTCTGTAGCAAGAGTACCAGGAAAGTTTCCAGATAAGAGGTAGAGTTTGTCTGTTCTCGCTTAACTATCTCTTTCCTTTGATAATTAGTTGCCCCCAGATAGAAGTTTCCTAAAAATGTTATGTCATTGCATACTGAGTCAATGGGTTCACAAAAGTTTAGAGTACAAATTTGAGAATGTATTTAATGAAAATGTGTTTAATGAATTAAATGATAGAAATAAAAATAATGGTGGAAATGATAATGGAAATGGTATAGAAATTGATAGAAATGGTATAGAAAATGGTAATAAAAATAGTATAGAGAATTATAAAAATAGTAAAAAGAAAATGATAATGGAAATAGTATTAAAAATTGAGAGAATGTAAATGTGAGAGAGACACAGATATTTTGTTATGAAAATTTTGAAAATCGGGTATAAGGTATTTATAGGAAAATTTTTTGATCTTTTGGACCAAAATAATCTCAAAATTAGCCGTTTTATAACTGTTGAGAGGGGTAAAATTAAAAAAATTCAAAAATTAGAAAAAAAAAAGGAGCCGTTGGAATAGGCCGGGCCAGGCCAGTTCCGTTCCTGGCTGGTTCCCGGCCGGTTCCTGGTTCCAAAATCGGTTGAACCTGCCCTGACCGCTACAGTAACTGGTTCGGGCTGGGCCGAGTTATTGTAGCTCCGGTTCAATTCATGGGACGGGCTTTTTCTGGGTTGACTGGGCCGGTTTTCGGGTCCAAACCAACCCAGCCACATCTCTAACTTTAGTTTCAAATTTAAATTCAATTAAATTTTTACTGTTGTGGTAAAAGCCCCTACATGAACATAGTTACCCACATCTCCTACTTGCGCACGATGACATTTTACTTCTGTCACAAGATCACAACTCATGCGATCTGTTATATCACCCTGTTAACTTTGATATAGAATTGTGTATCTTCCAACTGGTGAGTATACTTACAAATAAAGATTTCTCGATGCATCCATTTGAATGATCAAAAAGTCACTGTTAGTATCCAAAAAGAATTCGTTGTACCCCAAACTCAAAGTAATTACATCCATCGAGTCACTTTCCTCACTAAATGTGATCCCCAATTATTGTTCAACTGCGTATTTACTATTATGTTTGAATCCCAACATGGATAAATATACCAGACCGGCCAGTGAATACTACACCATGATGTAATTCTGGTTTGTCTTCCTTTTCCCAAACTCAAATATATCAAATCTCAATGTAGCTATTTTCCTAGATCTACCCCTTAAACCTCAATTTATCTTCCGGACTATAGGTAAAAAGACTAAAATAACAAATACTGAATTAAAATTTCTAGAAACAGCCAAAAGTAATAAGAGTATAAGAGATCTTATCCAATAGATTTCAAGTTTCACACAGTGGGAATGGGGATTATGTTCATATTATCGTCTCAAATAATAGCTCTCACTATTCTATAATCATCTTATCACATGCTGTATGAAACACATGTCACAGTGTTATTTCTCTATATCTTAAAAGAACATATATCAGATTTTTCTAACACTATTCAGGTATGGGTCTCAATTTATATATAAAACTTTATTCAGCGATCTCAGAGAAAGTATCTCAGAGATAATATCACTAGACGTAAGTGATATTTAAGATCTCAAACCTAATTACTTACAGACAACATGGAAGTGTGTATATTCAAATCGATTATGTTACATATGACCTCATCCTGAATACATATTAGGACGATTTATGTTCTAACAGGGTCACTTTTAAACTCTCTTATGACTAGAAATCGTTTATCCCCGTTTACTTAGAGTTAGAGATGGTCACTTATGTAAGAGAGTCAACTGCACTTATCTGACATATCTTTTATCATAAGTCATTACAGAATATATGATAATAAAAAGTGTAAACAAATAAAATTGTGACTGAATAATGCACGCATGTCATATATATAAAACAATAAGTATCATAATCAGTACACAGTGAGAAATGTCATAATGACATATAAACCCAATGATTATATATGTCTCACAAACAAATATCTCACAATGGGTTTGGTGAAAGGATCAGTCATCTTGCTGTGTACAAAAGTATACTTAATCACCACTATACCCTTCTCGATGATATTTTTCACAAAGTAGTATCTAGTATCAATGTGTTTGATCTTAATGTGATACTTAGGAGCTCAGTTGTTAACAATGGTAGCTTGATTATCACAATAAATTATCACTGACCTCCCACTATCTGTCATAATCCTTAAGTCATACAGAAATTTCTAGAGTCAAACACTTTACTGAACTATCGCTGAGTATGCCACAAGTTCAGACTCTATTATAAATAAAGATATACATATTTGCTTATTGCTTTTCCAAGATATGACACCATTGTTGAGCAAGATAACAAAAATTGATGTCGATTCGCGTCCATCCAGATTGCTACCCCAGTCGGCATCTGAATACCTAATGAGACACAAATCACCTCCTCCACAACACAAGGAGAGGTTCACTGTTTTCTCGAGATATCTCAGAATCCTTTTCACTACTTTCCAATGACCCCTTCCAGGATTCAATTGATACGTACTCACTAAATCGACCACAAAACAAATATCTGGTCATGTACGCCTCATCGCATGCACTATACTACCCATTGTAGTAGTATAAGAGTTTTACTCATCTCCCTTATTTTTTTCTAAATTTTAGAGTATACATCAAAATTCAAATCTTCACTTTTAGTGATAAGAGTATCTATTGGGTCGCAATTGCTTATCTTGAGATGCTAAAAAATCTTCCTGATGTAAGTCTCCTATGAAAGAGCTAACACCTATCTTGAGCGATCCCTATAAATCCTAACTCCGAGAATGAAGTAAATCTCACCCATGTCGTTCATATCAAAACTTTACAATAACCATATTTTAATAGTTATCAGATACTCTCTGTTATTTTCGATCAACAGAATGTCAACCACATATAAGAAAATAATAACAAAAGAGTCACTAGAATGTATTAGGTATACATCCTCCTCGATCATCACAAGCGCATAAGATATCACCTCCTTATGAAATCTCAAGTATCACTACCTGGATGACTATTTTAAATCGTATATTGATTTCCGAACTCATCAAACCTTATCCTCTGACCTATTAGAATGAACCCAGAGGGTTGTTCTATGTAGATCTTTTCATTGAAACTTCCATTAAGGAAGGCGACTTTACATCCATCTGGTGTTAACTCCAAATCCATACTCGCGACAATCGCTAAAAGTAAACAGATCAAGATAAATTGGACTCTTTCTCCGTGATAGTCCACGCCCTTAGTTTGAGTATAACCATGGCTACCAGATGGACTTTATACCTCTCTATCAATCCGTAGGCCTTTCTCTTGACTTTAAGAACCTACTTGTTTCCAATAGTCGTTCTGCCCTCAGGTAAATTAACTAGGTTCCAAATCCCATTGATTCTCATCGACTTATTCTCTTCATCTATGGTTTTCAACAGATGGTCCTTCCATGCCCTCGAGAGCTTCTTGAACTGTTTTAGATTTCTCATCATTTTCAAGGGTCACAATGAGGGTCTTACCCTCAATTGGGAAGTGACATTTAAGTATGCATTCTTAATATTCCTACAAGGAGATAGAATCTGTTTACCTTTAGATGGATTGCTCCGACTAGAACCAAGTTCCATAATAGCTTCTTGTATCCCGCCACTGGGCTCACCTGAGCCACTGAACTCATCCATCTCATAGAAGGTAAAGTTCAAATCGATTTTACATCTCTTAGAGAAATTATTCTCAATAAATGTGGTATTACGTGACTTAGTCTCAGTGATGGTACCGTCCATATGCTCACTTTAAAACACATATCCCTTGGAGTGTTTTGAATATCTTATAAAGATACACTTCTTTCCTCACAAACCTAATTTGCTGTGTGAATGCAAAAAATCATGAATATACGTGACATAACCCCATGACCTCAAGTGGCTGAGGTTAGGATACCTCTCTGTCCAAGCTCATATGGGGTACGACTTTGATGGTACACAGTTGAAGACGTAGATGCAATCAATAAATCTCATGAAGCATTCTAATATTTCAAACTTATGGGAAATCAGATAAACGTAATCAAAACGTATGTAATCATTTATGAGCATAATAAAATACACAGTTCCATTTCTGGCTCTCATGCCCATGGGACCATAGATATCGGAATAATTTAACTGCAATGAAATCCCAACTCTCATTGCATTTCTAAATGGTTTTTTTTATAACTTTGCTGATAAGACAAAAATCATGTACGAGCAACTCGAATCTGGTTAGCGGGCCCAATAGACCATTCACAGCTAACTGGTTCATCCTCTTTTGCCCTTTGTGCTCAAGTCTATTATGTCATACATTTACATCATCATTTATGCAATCAGAGCCAATGTAAGAATAACAAGAATACATTAAAAGAAACAACATCCAGTGCATACAATCCATCATGGATAAAATCAAAACAGATCAAAGAGTTATCGTATCTCATAAAAACTGATGATTTTCTATATCACAAAGCATATCCTAAACAATCTTAAATGAAGTACAGAAATCAAGTTTTCTCGAATGTCCAGAGCGTAAAGAATATCATATAGATACAGAGTCCGACTAATTTACAACTCAAGGGCCAATCTCTCTTATGACGACAAATGATCTATTCTTCACGTAAATTCTCCTAACCTAAGGATTCACTTGATAAAACTCTACATACGCGCTCCTGTCTCGAGTTACGTGGTCCGTGACTCTTGAGTTTACAATCTATAAATGAGAGAAATTAGTGAGCATCACAGTAAATGTGACAAAACTCAAACCATGTAAAGAATAAGGACATTATTTCCGCTCGTCATACTCACGAGAAAAATGACCAAATCTACTACAGATGTAGCACTTTACATTGGTCTTATCAAGCTCCTTCTTCCTGCACTTTTATACCTTATTGTCAGATTTCTCAGATGGTTTTTTCTTACCTGGACCTCCAGTTTCCTTCTCATGCTTATGTTATTTGTTTGGTACCACGAGAGTCCTTACTCGACTCAATTGTATAAGCATGACCCGAGTGCAGCCTACTTGCCTCCGGGCGCTCCTTCTTGAGCTCACAGCACCTACTCACGTTAGTGAAAGTGTAAATACTCTCATCATATGCAAAATAGGTTTTCATGATCTCCCATGAATTAGGCAAACAAATGGATCACACCCAATAGCTAAATCTCATCCGAAGTGGGCTTGCCTACATACCTTAACTCGGCGATCATATTTGACATTTATATCAAATGTTGTATCATTATATAATCAGCTATTTTCTTATAAATTAGCATCCTCACCTTTGGAGTTAAAAAGAGTACCATAATGCTCTTTTCGGGAGAGCCAAACTGACATAACTATAGAATATTGCTCATAGATCGGGATCGTGTCATCGCGTATGCTATTGATAAGAAATGCCTTAACTTGGCTATCCTTTTTTTTCATGTGCGATAGATCTCGTTATCCCATTTAGCCTGAGGTATGGTACCCTCCTTAGGGCCTACCATCTTGTACCTCAGGATCTCATATAGATCTTGCTCTTTGAGAACAAACTGAATCTTCTGGTATTAAATTTCACAGTTGTCATCATTCAGTTTATTCTCATTGCAAAAATCAAGTACGACATTTGCAGCAAAAGAGATTTTAGTGACTTATTGATCCTTATTCTTATATTTTGTGCACCCTTCGAATCATAAATCTAAAATGATTCGAGTATAGACCCAAAACAAGCATATGATTCAACGGAGACCATTTATCACAAACCGGAATTGCATCTTGCCATCCGAACTTGGATTTGGCACACAAAAACTCACAAAAAGTCACAAATATTGACGTAGGACCCTTAGAAAAGTGTCATCACGCACTTGCACGCACCGGCACACATGTCAGATGTGCAGAGCATGTGTTACACGCTTGCACATGTGCAACCCCTATCCTTGGTCCTGTATTGCGTTCCTTTGATGGTGGACACGCAACACTTGGGTTACTTCTCACGCAGGGGGTGTGAGAAGGGCAAGAGATCTGTCTTGGGACTATGATGGCTGAAGGCCTTAGATCCTTGCCCGATTTTAGGGGCTGGGGAGGTTTGAGTGGTAGGGTTGGAGTTTCTCCTTATGCAAGGTACCAAAATGCCCAATACATAAGGGTTTGCTCAAAGAGAATGGATGGAGAAGAGGAAGGAAATGAACTTACCTTTGATGGGTCTTCAAGAGACAAGAGCCTATCATGCAAAGGTGATGTAACCTAAGGGGTTGTTAAGCACTCTTAAGCCCTAATTCTAATCTCATACTGAAGAAGAAGAATTCTTGAAACTGGGTTATTTGATTTCTGAATATTTTCTGGTTGATTACAAGAGGGGGAGGAATGCCTTATTTATACTAGAAGGCTGGATCGGCAAAGGTCCTCAATACTTAAGGTCCTTTCATGCTAAAGGACTTCTTAAGTCATTAACTAACTCTAATAACTACTAGGCAATTGTTGCCTTTATTGCAACACTCAAAAGACATAATAAAATGAATAAAATTTATTCAGCAAAGCAATTATTGAATGGAGGGACTGGTAGCCCTTGGGCTACATGTGTACTGCATGTGCACTGCCTGTGCATTGCCTGTGTGCTACCTATGCGCTGCTTGTGCCCTACATGGGCATTGCATGTGCTAGCTCGTACAGAGCCCTTATTCATTTCTGCCTGGCTCGTGCAGTAGTGCTGGGACATGACACACTGGCTTGTGTACAAGTGGAGGGGCATGCATGGGTGTAGGGTGTAACATGATGGCCTGTGCACTGGCTTGGTGCTCGCCTACGTACTGATGCATGCTGGCTGGTGCACTGCTACACACCCATCAGTTCATGGCTTTATCTCCTTAAGCAATAGCCTTGTTTCTTCATGCATTATGACTCCTACTTGAGTCTCTTCGCTTGCTGGCTCAATTGCATATCTTTGCTTGTTCACTTGCTCATGCTTGTGGTGCACTAAGGCAAGGTAGTGCATTATCTTGCCTTCTTTGGGCCTTGGCTCCTTCGATTGCCCTATGGATTACACCTCTTCATGAATAGGTGTCTCTTCGTATGGGCTGCATGCTATCTCTTCGTGCATTGCTTTGCATGTCAATTGCTCGTACGGAAGCGAATGTTGCTCGTAGCATGGCTCATGGGCATGTACGAGCTGCTCATGCAATGATGGCTCTTCACATGGTGTCTTTTCAAGCGATAGCCTTCTTGCTTGCTCCTTTCTATAAGCAACAGCCTCCTCGATGTCCTTGGAATCGATTGCTTGATGATTGCTCGAAGTTGCAAAAAAGGTTCTCACCTTTGCTCGAAGGCTCACGACCTTTGATATGCGATCGCTCAAACTACGCATGCTCCCGCTCGTGCGCTGCTCCCCCTCACTTGTGCAGGCTAGTGCAATGTCATGCAATGCCATAGGCGATTGCTCCAATGGGTGCATGGATGGTGACTCTTCATTGATGGCTTTTGGTACACTATGAGCAATTGTGTCCGTGGGAACCTTCCTTGGAGTTGTATCCAAGCGATCCTCCCTTGGAGTTGCCTTGTCGTGAGTGCTGTATATTGCTTCGTGCAATGTTGTAATATCCTATCTCAGGTTAAGATGCGGGTTGAGATGCGGATTCATTTTAAAATTAACCCGGATCGCATGGTATGGTTTACTCTCCTCTATACATGTGAACCACAGGTTCCTATGCCCGAGGGATACATGCGCTCACTGGTTGGGGTCGGGTCTTCTTCGCCCGACTCCCTACAACTAGGTCTGCATGACCCAGCTACCGGAAAACCCTGTTCCGACTATTTTTAATGTCATTTTTAAGTCAAAAATTATAATTGGGCATTCTCCAAATATTTTTACTTAATTTTAAGAGGATTTATACCTTAAAATTGGCAGATTCAACCACCTTTGTCGTGACCCTTCATGGCTATTTGGAAATCCCAGTTTTCGAGAACCATTACTCATAATATATATATATGAAAATATAGATCAGACCATGAGAGACACGTATATATCAATTTCAAAGGTCAATTTGTCCTCTATTGTAACAAATCTATGATTTTAAGTTTCAGATATCATTAAGGGGTGAAAACTTTGATATCGTATTACATGGTCTTAACATGCTCCAAAAATTACGAAAAAATTATTTTCATAATCTACAAATCATAGGTAATATCGTGGTATAATTAGATTCATGTAATTTATCCGTGATCTGAATCTTAAATTTTTTACCTAACATTTTTATACTCAAAAAATTTCAAAAAAATTTTTATTAAATCTAACAATCACTCTGATACCAATGTTAGATTTAATTGTCACAAAGCGAAAGCATGATGGTTTTTCGAAATAATTAAAAGATTAAAATTTATGGGTGTATCTCAGTGAATATATGACGAAAATTTGGAAATCATGATGTCTTTCTTGATGATCTTGCAGTCGAGATGATAACTACATCAGTGCTAGTATCATATCTATGAAGATGAAGATTGAGGAAACAAAGAGAAAAAAGTTTGAACGAGCTCAAAGAAAATCAAAGTCCAAACCAGAATAGAGGAAAAGGAAAATTAAGAAAAAAGCAAAGTCTTAACCTAAAGCAAAACGAAGGGAAGGGAAATTTGTGAAAAAAATAGGAAAAATTGTGAAAAGAAGTTGTGATGTACTGTAATTGACCAATTCACTGTACATATAATTTCCATTAGAAATAATTTTCTCTTCTCCTATGATCCTAGTGGAAGCAAGGAAGTGCCTAATCTATGATTGCCAAGTTTATTACAAACAATAATAATCCTAATAATAATCTATCTTAACCAATACTTACAATACTTACACTATTTCATTATAGAATCGAATCTCACTCAAGTTATCACTCCTCTTAGCAATTTAGTACCTCTAATAATATTTCCACCCAACAAACTTACCACACAGATCACCTGTTAATAAGTTGTTATTCAAGTTATCACTTGTATTCAATATTAATTAATATTCAAATTATCACCAAACTTAATAACTTACTTGCAACTTATCTTACCACAACTTGCTTGCTTACCATGTAACACCGACACTCGGTACCCGAACAAATGTATTGGTTTTGAAATATTTATATACATAAAGGAAAAATTTTTATTTATTTTGATTTTTGATTTTGGGGTCTTTAAATTGAATTTTTGGTATAAATTAAGTTGTCGTGTTCGTAAATCGTAGCGAACCCATTATTTTTATGAAATTCGCAAGCTAGTGAAAAGGTGGATGTGAATATATATATATATATGCTTTTAAAAAAAAAGAAGAAGAAGAGAGAGAGGGAGGAGGAAACGCCGCGTTTCGGCCCGAAACGAGGTACTCCCCCTTGTCAGATTAGGGTTAAAAGCCCTAATCTGACTCTCTCTCTTCGTCTCCCCTCTCCCCGCCTCTTCCTTTCCCGCGGCAGCGCCTCCCTCACCCGAAGCTGCCGCGCACCACCACCACCACCACCGTCCTCTTCTTCTTCTCTCTCTCTCTACTGCTCACTCTCTCTCTATCTCTCGCGATCTCCCTCCCTCTCGATCGCACTCCGCCGCGAGGCGCGAAACCCGCTCCCTTACCTCCTCCCGTGAGCGCGCTAGCCTGTAGCACCTCCCTCCACCACAACGCGCGACTGCAGCGCCTTCCGCGACTACGCAAGCGTGAGCGCGCGACCTTCCTCCGAGCATGCCATAGCGCGACTGAGCGCGCCACAGTACGACTGAGCGCGCCACAGCGCGACTGTAGACCTCCCATGAGCGCACGCTCTAGCCCACCAGCCCGCAAGTCCACTAACCTGCGCGGCCCGCTAGCTCGCAACCGACTTTCTTGTTTGAGAGCCATCTGCCATCCTCGCAGAAATCCTTCACTGCAGGTATTGGCTGTATTAGATGTGGTTTGGTGTTTAGAAATTGATTTAGTCGCTAACGTGGTTTCAAAATTGAAAATATTACAGATTTTAAATTAATCTGATGGGCGAACGAAAGCTAGGTTTGAGATTCGAGTAAACCTAGGTGACGGAAATGAAATTATTTCCATATTTAAATTTAATTTTGTCGAATTTAGATGGAATTTATAATTGGAAGTTATATACATGTTGTTGTGGCTTAAAATCTATATTTAAGTCCTTAAAACATGTGGTTAAATGTGCAGAAATTTTGGAGTATGTTTTGACTTGAAAATGAAAATACGTTTCGATATTGTTAAAATGATATGGTTTGAAGAAATCAGAGGAGAATTGAAAAGTGTATGATTTTTGAAAGATTTTTCTAACTTGTAGGAAATTTATATATTTTAGACTTCTTTTCAATTTTGAACGGTTTAGATTTGAATTTAGCTTGATTTTGATTTGGCTATTTACTTAAAAATGGAACGAAATTGATGACAATGATGTATATTTATAAATTGAAGAATTTAGGATTTATACGAACTTAAGGAAAATGATAAACCCTGAAAATAGTCAAAAATTTGATGAAAATTGTGATGATTTGATTAGGTTGGCTTTCTTGGTGATTCGATTGAGGGAAGCCTTGTTTTACGTATTGTGGTTTTATTGAGGAGGGCGCTATCCTCCCCAAAAGTGTGAGTGAGATTTATTTCAATACTTTTGTTTAATGTGTAAACTCTGTTTTACAATATTTGATAAATGTACATGATTTGTAGCGTGCTTAAAATGTTTTGATTGGTTTTGAAATTGATTTTTGTGAACCGATGGAGTGTCCAAAAACTGTATTGAAATATTGAAATTATGCATCCATGTGGTTGAAATGTATAATGTGTCATTTTATACTATATGTTGCATTTGGTTTGTGAACCTGATTTCGGCACATTTTGATACGATATTGATTTTGGCCTTGAGAGCTTTGGTATGTATTGTTCCGTAGCTACGAAGGACACCATGAGAGACGCTTTGATGGCGTCCAGATATGCCTAGGCCTGGGGTATCCCACGAGTTGTCGTGATTTTTATTAACGATACGGTACTAGCCAGGTTGAACCTGAAAGGGAGAGGATTTGGATACTCTCTCTAAGTCTAGCACCTGGACGAGGTCCGTCGCCAACGTCGGGGTAGAGAGTACTTTAAATAAACTTGCATATAACACCTCCGGTGCGCTTGTCATAGGTCGAGGTAGACCTCTGCTAGAATATTTTCGATTAGCAGCTCTATAATTTTAGTGACAGTGCTTTGGATGCATATTTGACTTGAATATGCATGCTAATGATATATTGTTGAAATGAAAAATATGATGATTTGAAATATGATTTGTATACTTATGCATTGACACTCAAGTTTCACATTTCATATTAGACAATTGCATGGACCCACTCACTCACTGAGTATTCTTCCCCGAGTACTCACCTCTCATTTTCCTTCTTGTTTCAGAGATAGTATTTGACAAGGAGCGTTGCTTTTAGGACGCTCAGTATTATTTGGAGATCTGGTCTGGACTTAAGGAGTTATTGTATATTTTCGCTATATTTCATGAGTTAAAATTTGTATTAGTAATGTATATGCATTCTGAGATCTATAGACGACCATTGTGTATTTCTGGGATGACAGTATAAATATGGATATTTAAATTGTGGAACTTTCATGTCATTGCATAACATTGCATTGAGGCATTTCTTATTCGTTGTGTATGTACTTGAAAATGTGTCATGTCTTAGAAGTGTACTCTAGAATCGTTTGGTGCCACATTTAAATCACAGGAGGGGTGATTGACGGCTGTCCATGCCTTTGACGGGGATATGACAGTAGAGGTCGGTGGTTAGGACTGTGGAAATTGGTTTTTATAGCCTTGCGTTGTTCTGGATGTTGGTTGTGGGATTGGTTGATTTTGGAAAGATCGGGATGGCCATTTATTTATTTTGTAGGATGAATATTGATATACAGGTGAAATTATACATGGGAGACCTCCGATTAATTGGGAGATTCTGCTCGATTTTTTGTAAAAATACAGCCAGCATCCAGAGCAACTGGCGGCCGTTCATGATCCCGGTCCAGGCGTGATAGTTATTGTATATTCCCAAATATGATTTAGAAGTCCTCAATGCATAAGAGTTTCATACAGTCATGAAATCCAAGTACATGGTCATAGGTATATAAGTTCATCTATTTTAGGGGGTTAGATACGGTTGTATCTAACCTAACATGCTATATTTTTCCCCTAATGAACTAAGAATTTCATTCTTTTGTGAGGGTAGTCATGCTGTGACTAGTCCAAATTTCTTGAACCATGCCTATTCTTTGAACGATACCTAATAAGGATCATTCTCTTGCAGAAGTATGGCAACCCGACGAAGCACCCGTCTTGCCCTACCAGAGGAGTTAGATGAGCAGGAGGATCGTTCCTCGACTTATGTGCCCCATTGGCACCTTCTCAGCCAGCTACTCAAGATGAGACTCCCGTACCCACACTCGACGTCTTTCGACAGGTGTATAAGTGGTACGCTTCGCATGGGGTCTAGATTCTGCCCCCACCACCTCCTACAGCGGCGCCTGCACCTGCAGTAGCGCCAGTTCCTTCGGCACCAGTTCCACCGCCGGTGGCGGTCCTTCTACTTTGTCCGAGCCGAGTGAGACCACATCGGCTACTCTAAAACGGGTACATGAGTTGACTCAATTAGTTAAGGAGACCCGTCAGTTGTGGTGTACTGATTTCACAGGGCTTGGTGATAATGCGACAGCCAAACATTGGACAACCGCACCCGCAGGATTTTGACCGATTTGGGGATTGAAGAGGAGCTCTGCCTGAAAGTGGCACAACGGTTATTATTAGGAGAGGCCCTCTTATGGTGGAAGGCCCTCACTGATGAGGTGACAGAGCCACTGCGGTGGTACGACTTCTTTCGGGAGTTTGACTGCAGATTCTTCCCACTCTACCAGTAGGACAGGAGAGGTCAAAGTTGGGATGGCTTACACAGGGGTCCAGATCTATCTCGGAGTATAAGGCAGACATGCGGAGACTTGCCACATTCGTATCTGATCTGGCCACATCTCAGTATTTGCGCATCAAATTCAGGGACGGTCTTAGTCTCAGCATAAAGAGATATATGACTGTTACCCCACAGTTTACACTGGCCGAGGTGATAGACTCTGCTTACTGCTCGGAGGCTTTGGTCCGTGTAGAGGCTAGGCAGAGAGAGAGCAAAGAGCAGAAAAGAAAGAAAGAGAAGTCTCATTTTGCACAGAACTCCAAGAGGGGCAGGGGATCCAGTTCTCACAGAGGTGGATTAGGATCTGGATTTCCTGAGCTGGGACGGGGATAGTATTCCCAGAGATTCAGACAGCCCATTTCGACTCACCCTGCACAGTATACTACTCAGCGGCATCCTTATTGCTGCAGGTGCAATAGGTCCCATTCGATAGGAGCTTGTTCAGTGTCGGTTACTTACTTCCACTGTGGGAAGCCGGGGCATATCAGGAGTTCTTGCACTGAGTTAGGACTCGGAGGACAGAATTCATAAAGCCATACTAGTACTCCTCGTATGGACAGTAGGGGCAGCTTACTCAGCCAGTATCTTCTACTCCCAGGGTGACCACCGGGAGTTACACAGTACAGACCCAGGCACAACAACAGCGGGTTTATGCCATGACGCAAGAGGACGCGCAGGCGAACCCCGACATCATCACGGGTACTATACCTATTTTTAGAATAGATGCTCGTATTCTTATTGACATGGGGTCTAACTATTCGTATGTAAGCAATAAATTCTCCCAACACTCTAACAGACCGCTCTCACCTTTGAACGAGGAGATATTGGTCATCACTCCTTTGGGTGCGCAGATTTTGCGCGGCACAGTGTATAGAGAATGCGAGATCAAAGTTGGGGATACAGTGCTGAAGGCAGATTTAATTCCTCTCACCATGACTGATTTTGATGCCATCTTGGGGATGGATTGGCTACATATGCATCGGGCTTCGGTTGACTGCTTTAAGAAGTAGGTAGAGTTTTGAAGACCCGATCAGCCAGTGTTGGTTTTTAAGGGCGAGAGGCGGGTTTTACCCCACTGTGTCATTTCAGTTTTGGAGGCCAGACGTATGATTCGCCGGTGGTGTACAGCTTACCTAGCTCACATCATAGACACCACTGCTCGGGGACTGAGACTGGAGGATGTCCTAGTGGTACAGGACTTTTTCGATATTTTTCCCGAGAAGCTACTCGGATTATCACCGGTTTGGGAGTTTGACTTTGAGATCGATTTAGCTCCGAGGACTACCCCTATTTCTATGTCGCCATACAGGATGGCGCCGGTTGAGCTGAGAGAGCTCAAGGTTCAGCTGCAGGAGTTGCTGGATAAGGGGGTCCTAACACGTCCCCTTGAGGCGCTCTAGTGCTGTTTGTAAAGAAGAAGGACGGCTCACTGAGATTGTGTGTGGATTACAGGTAGTTTAATTGGGTGACTGTGAAGAATAGATATCCGCTGCCTCGCATAGATGATTTGTTTGATCAATTGCAAGGTGCCCAAGTTTTCTCGAAGATTGATCTTCGATCGAGATGTCATCAGTTGTGGATTATGAGTCAAGATGTGCCAAAGACAGCTTTCCGTACTCGATACGGGCACTACGAATTTTGGGAGTGATAAGGATCATGTTCAGCATTTTTGCACCGTTTTACAGATCCTCCACGATGAACAGCTGTATGCAAAATTCACAAAATGTGAATTTTGATTTCGACAGATTGGATTTTTGGGGCATGTCATTTCTGCGGAGGAGATTTTTGTCGATCCGCAGAAGGTTGATGCCATGACGAGATGGGAGCAGCCGCGGACAGTGACTGAGATCAGGAGTTTTCTTGGTCTGGCCGGGTATTACCGTGGATTTGTTGAGGGGTTTTCTCGGATAGCTGCTCCATGTGTAGATTGACGCGAAAGGGTGTTAAGTTTGTATGGGATAACCGTTGTGAGGCGAGTTTTCAGAAACTCAAATAACGGTTGACTACGACTTCGATTTTGATACTTCCCACCAGCAGTTGGGAGTACACAGTGTACAGTGATGCTAGCGGACAGGGGTTGGGTTATGTTTTGGTGCAAAAATGGTCCGGTGATCGCCTACGCCTCTAGACAGTTGAAGAAACATGAGGTGAACTCTGACACACGATCTGGAGCTTGCTGCCATAGTCTTTGCATTGAGGATATGGCGCTATTACTTGTACGGTGTGACTTATCGGGTGTATACTGATCATAAAAGTCTAAAATATTTATTCACCCAGTAAGAATTTAACCTGAGACAGAGGAGATGGTTGGAACTCTTCAAAGATTATGATCTTGTCATTGATTATCATCCAGGCAAGGCCAATGTGGTTGCTGATACCTTGAGTCAGAAATCAGCTTCATCGTCTTAAGAGAACAATACGGCATACCTTACTTGTTTTATGGAACTCTAGGATTTGGGAGTCAGATTGGCTAGTGATGATTAGGGCACTCTGCTAGCCAGGTTTGAAGTCAGGCTGATGCTGTTGAATCGTATTAGGGAACTTCAGGGCACTGATACCGAGCTCTAGACTCTTACTGAGAGAGCCCGCAGAGGTAATATAGATGATTTCAGAGTTCGTAGTGATAGACTTCTGACTTATCAAGATGCTGTCCTCGGCCTATGCCTTATACTCAAGTAGTACAAAGATATATCGAACTATTCGGGACAGCTATTGGTGGCCAGGTATGAAGAGGGACATTTCGGAGTTTGTAGCTAGATATTTAGTCTGTCAGCAGGTGAAAGCTGAGCATCAGAGGCCAGCGGGTTTACTACAGCCTCTTCCCATTCCCGTATGGAAGTGGGAACATATGACTATGGACTTTGTTATGGGATTGTCGCGGACTCAGGCCAGATATGATGCCATTTGGGTGGTAGTCGATCGACTTACCAAGTTTGCCCATTTCATCCCGATACACAACTACTCTCCACTGGAGACATTGGCACGTCTACATATTGACGAAATAGTCAGACTGCATGGAGTTCCCGTGTCCATAGTCTCGGATAGAGATCTGAGGTTCACTTGGCCCAAGCTGCAAGAAGCTTTAGGTACACGGCTTAATTTTAGCATAACATATCACCCACAGACAGATGATCAGTCGGAGAGGATCATTCAGACGCTCGAGGATTTGTTTTGGGGTTGTGTTATAGATTTTCAGGGTAATTGGGATAGGTATTTACCACTAGTGGAGTTTGCATATAATAATAGTTATCAGACCATCATCGGCATGCCACCCTATGAGGCACTTTACGGTAGAAAGTGTCGTACTCCGTTGTGCTGGGAAGAGGTAGACGAAAGACGCCTTACTAGTGTTGAGTTAGTCGAGGAGACTAAGGAAAGGTCAGGATGATCCACAAGCAGTTGAAAGCCGCCCAAGACAGACAGAGGGCATATACGGATCGGAGACGCCGACCTTTAGAATTTGAGGTGGGTGATATGGTGTTTTTTGAGAATTTCTCCCTTGATGGGACTTATTCAATATCGGCAGTGGGGCAAGTTGAGCTCCAGGTATATTGGCCCGTTCTGTATCCTCAGTAAAATTGGGAGTGTGGCATATAGACTGGAGCTGCCAAACGAGTTATCTCGAATCCATGATGTCTTCCATGTATCAGTGTTGAGGAAGTACATCCCAAATCCTTTGCATATTTTGGAGCCTCCGCCAGTAGAGGTACAAGAGGATTTGAGTCTACCTGTTCAGTCGGTGGACATACTTGACCAGCAGATCCGGCAGCTACGAAACAGGGAGGTATCTCTTGCCTGAGTACTATGGCGCAGCGATCAGGTCGACGAAGAGAACTGGGAGCTCGAGAAGACTATGAGGAGACAGCACCTCCAGTTGTTTGCTGTTTAGCCTTCTTTTAGTTTTGAGGACGAAACTTATTTTTAGGGGGTTAGAAAATGTAACACCGACACTGTTGTATCCGTAATATTGTACCATTTTTGAAATATATATATATAAATAAGATATTCCTTAGTTTATTTATATAGAGGGAAAGTTTATTTATTTAAATTGATTTTTGATTTTAGTGTTTCTAAATTTATTTTTAGTATATTCTAAATGCCATTCCTGCGATTGCGGGGTAAGTGAGTATAAAAATATATATACATATATATATATACACATAATTATTCATTTCTTAAATTAAATTAATTATTTATTCATTTATAAAAAAAAGGGGGGAAGAGAGAAGGAGAGAAGGAAGTGCTGCGTTTCGGCCGAAACGCGGCACTCCCCTATGCCCAAATCAGATTAGGGCTAAAGCCCTAATCTCTCTCTCTCTCTCATCTCATCTCTCTCTGTCCCCAACTCTTCACCTTCCCGCGGCCGTCATCCTCCTCTGTGGCTGTTTCGCGCCTCTTCGCTGTGATCCGCCACCACCCAACGGCTATCGCCACCGCTCTCTCTCTATTTCCATCTTTCGGTTTCTCTCTCATTCTCTCTCTCTCCTTTCGTTGTTCGCGATCTCTCTCGCGATCTCCCTCTTGATCTCCTCCGCTGCGCGCTTCCTTCGCACGCCACCACCGCGAGCGTGCTAGCGCGCGACTACCCGCAGAAGCCACAGCGTGAGAGCACTGCACGATCTCCCTCGCGCGAGCGCCCCTACATGACCCTCCCTACACGAGCGCAAGCGTGCCCCTGCACGAGCGCCAACATGTCCCTGCATGAGCTACCCTATGCGAGCGCGCCCCTAGCGTGACCTCCCTCGCGCGAGCGTGCATTAACGCTACTACAGTCTCTCGTGAGTGCGCACTCCAGTCCACGAGCGCTCCAACTAGCGAGCGCGAGCCCCTAGCCCGTGAGCGCGCTGGCCTGCAAGCCCGCTAGCCTGCTAACCCGCGCAGCCCGCGAGCCCACTGCGGCCTGCTGACCCGAGCTCACCAGCAGGCCAGCCAGCCAGTCCGCGACAGCCCGCGAGTCGCAACCGGCTTTCTCCTTCGAGAGCTCACCTGCATCTTCACTGTAGATAACGACTGTGATTGGTTAAAATTTTAGGGATTGGTGTTTAGAAATTTGAGTTAGTTACTAATATCTTTCAAATTTGAAAATATTATAAGTTTTAGACCAATCCAACAGGCGAACGAAAACTAGATCTGCAACCTGAGGGACCGTAAGTGAGGATTTCTAACTCACTCGATTTATTTGGATGAATTTAGGGTAAATTAGAGTAAGAGTGTATTGCATATATTAGGATGAATGTTAGAATAGATTGAAATGCATTGTTTGACATTATATGAAATTAATTGGGTCAAATATAGAATTTTATACAAATTGAGCTGTTGTGAATGATAGAATCGTTCAGACTTGATTCGAATAGCTTCTCTTAGAGTTTGATTTGACGAATGCTTAAAAACAGTCAGAATTTGGGATTTGAGTTTAAAGATTGATGCAGTCTTTTCATTATAAATTGTCCTGTATATAGAAAATTAAAATATGTCTATATTATGAAAATAGACTTCAATACCTTGAAAATGGAATATTTTGAGGCATTTTGAGTGAGCTAGAGAAATGGTCTTATGTGTAACAAGTTCGGACTTGTTTTTGCTTTGGTTTGAGGACAAAATATGTCCTTAATTGAACCTATGTATGTGCAAACTTTTGGTATGTAAGAGGTGTGAAATCTGTGGACGGTTGCCTTCCTACTTGTTTGGTGATTCGATTGAGGGGAGCTTTGATTCTACGTATTGTGGTTTTATTGGGGAATGCGCTATCCTCCCCAAATCAGTGAGTGAGATTTATTTCAATACCTTTGTTTAATATGTAAACCTTGTTTTATAATATTTTGATAAATAAGCATGATTTGTCATGTGCTTGAAATGTTTTGACTTATTTTGGAACTGACTTTTTGTGAACCGATAGAGTGTCCAAAAATTGGATTGAATTATGAAATTATGCATCCATGTGGTTGAAATGTATAAGGTGCCATTTTACACTATATATTGCATTTGGTTTGTGAACTTGATTACGACACATTCTAATACGATATCGATTTTGGCCTTGAGCGCTTTGGTATGTATTGTTCCGTAGCTATGAAGGACACCGTGAGAGGCGCTTTGGTGGTGTCCGGATATGCCTAGGCCTGGGGTATCCCACGAGTTGTCATGATTTGATTAACGACACGGTACTAATCAGGTTGAACCCGAAAGGGGGAGGATTTGGATATTCTCTCTAAGTCTAGCACCTGGACAAGATCCGTCGTCAATGCCGGGGTAAAGAGCACTTTAAATAAACTTGCATAAAACACGCCCGGTGCGCCTGTCATAGGTCGAGGTAGACCTTTGCCAAGACACTTTCAGCTGGCAGCTCTATGATTTTAATGAATGTTTTGGATGCATATTTGACTTGATAATGCATGCAAATGATATATTGTTGAAATGAAAAACATGATAATTTGAAGTATGATTTGTACACTTACGTTTTGACACTCCAGTTTCACAATTCTTATTAGACGATTGTATTGACCCACTCACTCACTGAGTATTCTTTCCTGAGTAATCACCCTTCATTTCCCTTCTTGTTTCAGAAATAGTATTTGACAAGGAGCGTTACTTTAGGACGATCAGCATCATTGGGAGATCTGGCCTGGACTTGAGGAGTTATTGTATATTTTCGCTACAATTTCATGAGTTAAAATTTTATTGATGATGTATATGTATTTTGAGGTCTATAGACGACCATTGTATAATTCTTGGATGACTGTATAAATATGGACATTTAAATCGTAGAAATATCATGTTATTGCATAACACTTGCATTGAGGCAATTCTTATTCATTGTGTATGTACTTGGGAATGTGTTATGTCTTGGAAGTGTACTCTAAGATCTCTCGGTGCCACCTCTAAATCATAGGAGGGGCGATTGGCAGTTGTCCATGCCTTTGACAGGGGCATGGCAGTAGAGGTCTGTGGTTAGGTTGTTGGAAATTTTTATAGATTTGCGTTATTCTGGATGTTGGCTGTGGGATTGATTGATTTTGGAGAGGTCAGGATGACCATTTGTTTATTTTATATGATGGTTGTAATTTATACAGGATTAATTGTACTTGAAAGACTTTCGAAATATGAGGAGGTTCTGTGCGATTTTCTATAAAAATACAATCGACATTCAGGACGATGGGCGACTGTTCACAATCCCGGTCCGGGGCGTGACACTTGATTCATTCATAAATCTGGAAATTAAGCTAAGAGAATATGCAGTATTAAACCTTGTATTTGTATGATAAATCAAAGAACCAACAAGACTTCTATAAACACTTGAATTTGATTTTTTTGCTTCATCACCATAACTTTTCATTCAAAGCCATAGTTGCTACTAATTTGCAATTCTCCATCCATGAATTCTTATTGCAAATCTATCACATATTTTTCTTGAGAGATAAAAATCTTCCCTTTCGTTTGCTTCACTTGGATTCTAGGAAAATATTTCATTAATCTTAGACTTTCATTTCATATTCTTTCATCGTTGCTTTATTGAATAATTGCACCATTTTAGTATCAGTTCCTGCATATATAAAATCATCAACATAGAAACACACCATCAAGTAATTACCTATTTCTTTTTTCACACAGAAGGATCGACCTAATCGATGTTTCATAAATCAATTTTACAAAAAATAAGCATCCATTTTCACTACAAAATAAATGCGCTATTCAGGGGGATGAAAACCATCTGGTAAACCTACTACCATCGGCAGAATCTTCTCCAATGGATGAGCCTTTAGTTGACAATACACCAGTCAGGATAGATGTATCCCAATAGTTTTGGTTACCGTTGGAGCATGTGATGGATTTACATTGACGGTTAGAAAAGTGTTGGTAAAATTTCTATATTTTATCATCATTTTCAAAAATATTGGTAAAAGTTACTAGGTTTTATCATTGGTTACCATGTGTTAGAAAATGTCACAACTTTTATCGTCAGTTACCACAATTGTTAAGAAATATTACTGTCATTTATTTTGGTTTATCACATATATGTTAAGAAATATTGTTATTTTTTATCATCAATTATCACAACTGTTAAAAAATGTTACTAATCGGTTGCCGCAAGTGTTAGGAAATATTATTACCTTTTATCATCGAATACCACAGGTGTTAGGAACTGCATGTCGTCGGTTACCACATATGTGATTATAAGTTACTATTTGTATCATTAGTTACCACAAGTATTATGAAAAATTATTCTTTTATTGTCAGTTAGAAAAGTGTTGTAAAATATTACAGTCATTTATTGTCAGTTACTACATGTATTGGTATAAGTTACTGTCTTGTATCATTGGTTACCACAACTTACTACCTTAGGAAATGTTACTCTTTTTTATTGTGTTAGGAATGTTACTCTTACTTTTATCATTGGTTACCGTAAGTTATCACTGTTACCACATGATATCAATAGTAATAGACTGGAAAATAAAGAAATTATAAAAATAATGTAAATTGTAATTGATACAAAGTACAATAATAGATACAAATAAGACCCAAAAAAAAGAGAAAATATTTCATGTCCCATACTACAACTACATGTCTTCTGAGATGTTCCCAACCAAAAATGTTCATTAAAGTTTGAAGGCAACTTTATCTTTATCTACAATCTTTCGTATCAATTTATTCATTAAAAACCAATAATGAAATAGTGAAATGATTGTAAATAATATATAGTGATTGTAAATAAAAATATTATCGGAAATCGTTTTCCTTTCTCTAAATCCAAAATATTTTGATAGTGTTGATTTCTACATTTCTTCACAACTGCTAAAATAAAAAATTAAAAACGGATAATTAAAAAATTACATGTTAAATCTCAAATTAAAATAATATGTTTATTTTTAAATCTGGGTGATGATTGAGCTATTCAAACTAAAATTGTTCTTTGCATGATTTTGATTCTTTGTACAATACTTATCCGTTGTTCCAAATCTTTCAAATACCCAACCAGTAGGTGACTTTTTTATAAAAAAATAATAAAAAAAAAATTGATTAACTTTTGATAAAATTTTGAAAAGTGAGTGAGAGATTTAAATGGGTTAGGGGAGGAGAGCTTTCAAGGGAAGAGAAAGGAAACAGAAGATTTGATGATAAAGATTTTGTCGTGTATGATTTATAATATATCATTTTTACAGAAAATTTTTCAAACCCTACCCATTTTTTCTTTCGTGTTTTTCTCCCGTCTCTTTTTTCATCAATGTGTTCTTCTTAATTCATTACTTTTTTATACTTTTAATCAATACCACGTGTCTTTCATATGCGTTAAAAAAATCACTTACTACATTTCGATAATTTTTACTGCTTATTACTTCATTTCATGCAAACAACTTACTACATTTCATGATAGAGCATGTCTGCGTGTCCCTGTCATATCCACTTGATTAATAAAAAATAACGTATATTCCATGATAATTTAGCATAAATTTATTAATATTATTAATTTAAATGATATGAATTAGTTATTTAAATAATATAGTGTTATAGTTTTGAAAATTCATTACTCAATTATTAGATAATTTAGTGTTATAATTTGAAAATAAGATAATGAAATTATATTGGTATAATTAATGAAGAACACTAAACCCTTTATCAATTGTATTAAAAGAAACTGGGTTTTGTGGTTCAAAACCCATATTAAGTTATCTAATATCGGCTCTCAATTTCGAGATAGCATTATGATCTCCTTTGTATTTATAATCACAAACACGATCCTTGTAATAAATAAAATTTTAATCTCTCATATTTTTACACTCCACATAGTTTCCACATGCACAATTTCCACACACACAACTTCCACACACCACACACATACCACAAATTCTAACCCTATCTCAACCACTAATATTTCACATATAATATTATTTAAAATTACGATATTAGTTGTAAACATAATACATTTTGATTTTGGATATAATAATTTTTTGACATTCTAAAGTAATTCATGAAACTTATCTAAAATTGGTTCATGTACATTGGATCTGACAATGTAAATGTGTGAATGATTTATGTAAATATATGAATAAATCCTGTAATGTCAAAAATATCAATAAAAAATATTATCATATAGTTGGATATGCTAGATGCATGAGATGTAAATTTTCATTATTTTCTCTACAATATATCCACTTAACATAACCAGGTCTAAACCTATAACGCTCTCTCTATGTTATATCCACTTATCATAATCATATAACAAGTGATTAAAAATAGTGTGTAGGAAATCTCATGGATTGAATATTTGTATATGCAAATTCAAGAAATGCATTAGTCCACAAATATATTTACACTTTCTCTTAATTTAGAATGCATAATCATGTTAAATACAAATCAAATGTTTTGTACAAGTTTGCATTGAAATAAATATACAGAGCAAACCAAACAAAATAGAAAAAAGAGAGATAAATAAAAAAATACGAAAATGTTTTTGGTGTAAAAAATATTATTAAATTGACGAGACTAAAGAAACAAAATGTTTATGGCGAGGAAAAAAGAAATTCGATTAAATTGACACTAAAATAAAAAATTATTTTTGGCACCAAAAAGTGAAATTTTGTTGTGGAGTTATCATTCAAATATTTGTAAATATTAAAATGTAAACTTGTAAATTAAAATAAATTAATATTAATGTTAACACTGTTTTATTTGGAATTTATATAAAATTATATAATATTTATAATTAATGTATTATTATACTATATTATGTAATAATAAAAAATAAATTATAACATTATATTATATAAATTACTAATTTAATATCATTATATTATTTAAATTAATAATATTAATAACTTAAATTAAGCCAGGGTATGCGGTTGCAACCGCGCTACTGCACGGGCTACTGAGCAGTTGCAACGACGCTACTACACGATTGCAAACGGGTAGGCATAAGGCACTGTGCGGGCGCGCACCGTTGCAACCGCGTAGGCATGAGGCACTCATGCAAAAAATTGCATTTTTGTGAATTTTTTGCATGGGCATGGGCTCGAGTCTGGACGTGAGGGATGGTGGTGCATGTGAAGCTCCAACTACTGCACCACAATCTCTTGGTTGCAACAACTTTTTCTTTGTTTGCTTTCTTCTCTTCCTTCCTCTCTCTCCTTTTTTTTTCTTTCTCACTCTCACCCATAAAATAAAATAAATGAATTATGAGTTATTAATATTATATATTTTAATAAATATTTGTAATGAAATATATAATTTTTTTAAAATTATTAATATATTATAATTTAAATTAATATTGATAATCATAATTTTATATTATCCTACTAATATCCATTCGTCTAAATTGTAATTTATAATAATATATATATTAATATGTATGTATTATATAATAACGTAAGATTGATATTTTTATATTAGTGGAAAATGTTGAATTTGTATCTCAAAATAATTTTAAATTTTTTGTAATTTTTTTGCATTTTCATTTTACATATCACTAATTAATCTAATGGCTGCAATAATATTTTTCAAATTAAATGGACATATCATAGACGAGCAATTTTCACAAACAAATTTTCAAATCCTCTTTTTCGCACATTTTTTCATTACACAGTTTAAACCCTTTTTTGAATTTTTCGCTTTTCATTACACAATTTTTTCATCTATTTTTTCAATGATACTTTTTGTTACAAATACAATTTTTAGAATTTGTTACTTATTACCTTACAATTATACATTTCATGCAAATTTTAGAACACACGCAATTTGTTTGTACTCTATATGTTAGCCATTGGCAGTTTAATTACCATTAATTATCACTATATTTCACTAAATATTACTATTAGTTATCACAAAAAATCATAAACACCTATTATTACTATATTAACATTAGTTATCACAAATTTACTACTAATTATCACTATATTTCACTCCAATGAATAATAATATTATCGACTATATTACTACTAGCTATTACAAATTTACCATAAGTTATCACACTATATTATCACTAATTATTACAAATTATTATAAATACATTATTATTATATTATCACTAATTATCACAAACTTACAACAAATTATTATAAACACCCATTGTTACTATATTACCACTAGTTATCACAAATTTATCAATAATTATCACTATATTTCACACCAGTGAATAATAATATTATTAGACTATATATCATTAGTTATCACAAGCAATCATAAGCACCAACACTAATTATCGTAAATTTACTACTAATTATCACTATATTTCATTTCAATGAATAATAATATTATTAGATTATATTACCAACTAATTATCACAAACTCATCACAAGTTATCATAAAATTATGATATTATAACAACATACTACATATTATCACAAATTACCCTATACTATTGTAACTTATCACCCAACTCTTAAATTTTCAAACTATTCCTAAATATTATACAAATGGAATATGACATATATAGAGACTATTTTCAAATAGTTAGTAAAGACTATCAAATTTACCAATGAAAACTAATAACCATTAGAATAGTATATAGCATTTACAAACGATATAATATATGAGTTACCATAGTCATACACTTATACAAACGGTATGGTTAAGTAAACCCTAAATAAGAGTTATATATAGAGACTGTTTTCAAACCGTTCTAAAACTGTTACATTTATCGACTTAAGTGATAACCATCAGAATTGAATATCATTTTTACAGACGATTGTGCTAGTTTATTTACGGTTGATAAATTTTTTCTCGATACTACAATTTATACCGTTGAAAAATGTATATATTTTCTTACGATTTTGTCATAAATGTCTATACATGCATAAGAAACTGTCTTTAAAGGTAACCGACAATAAAAGTCACCATTAGGATAGGGATTTAATTTTGTAGTGTTTGCTATTTGAGGCTCATAGTGTTTATTTTAAACTATAAAGAGCTTTGTGTAGCTTGATTATTAAGATAAAGACATGCCATCAAGTAATCACCTTTTTCTTTCTTCACATAGAGAGATAGATCAGATAGACACTTTATAAATCTATTTTGCAAAAAATAAGTATCAATTTTGCACTACAAGAAAACCTTAGATTAGGCATAGAATTAACAATAAAAACTGAAGAACATTTGTCGCAAAAAAGATTTACAGCGAAAAAAATCCATGGCTAATATGACATCCCAAAATTTAGCAGCGAAAATTTTCAATTTTCATCCCAAATTTGCAACGAAAAATTTATGTGGCAATGCTCGTCACAAATTAGTGACCAATTTAGGGATGAAATTACACTACAAAAAAACATGGTTTTAGTGACCAAATTTAGCGAAAAATACTATTCATCGCAAAATTCTAACGAAATTAGCGACAAAACATATATTTGTTGCAAATTTTCAACAAATTCTACAACAAAAAAATATTTGTCGCTAAAATAGCTACATATAAATATTTGTCGCAAAATTTGTGAGAGAGTAGTCACGAACAATAATTTGTTGAAAATTATCTCTAATTAGCGACAAAAAAACATTCGTCGCTAAATCTACAATAAAAAAGAAAGTTCGTCGCTAATTTAGTGACAAAACATAATTTGGTCACTAAATTAGCGACTAAAAATTAATTCGATATTAAATCAGCAACAGTATGTTTTTGTCGTTAATTTGCAACAAAAAAATTTTTTCGTCACTAAATTTGCAACAAAAATTAGAATTCGTTGCTAATAACGCGACGAAAAAAAATGATCGGCATATTTGTCGCTAAATAGCAACAAATACACTTTTCGTTACAAAAATTTTAAATGTCGCTAAATTTGTTGCTGATTGCCCACAAACAAGTTATTTGTTGCTAAATTCATTGCTAATTTGTTTAATTCTCTTCTCACTATTGTGAATCAATTCCTACTTCACTTACTTATGTAACTTTTTTAAGTTGTCCCAATTTTCTAATATTTTTAAAGTAATGAAATCGATTTTCGATACATAATGAATGAGTATTATCTTGTCATAATCACTTTTCATAATAATAATACTTATTTATTAGTCATTTTATATAAAAAATTGTAATTAAGTACTATTGTTTGCGGTAGTAAATTTTATTGATATAAACAAATGAATTTAATAATGACCGACATTGAAGGCATTATACATTTATGAAGATATAAAAAATGTTAAGAATAATTAACAAGATAAAAATATTTTCGTCTATAATTTTATTGTTTAATTTTATTAATTTAGTAATTAATAACTTGCATCTCATTTAGTAGTTTAATAGAGGAATTTAAAGTGTTTTAATTAAATTCGTGGATAAAAATTTAAATATTCGTCACAAATATTGTTGTAGATTTGTAACAAATATACTTTTTCGTCGCTGAATTACAGACAAACAAAATTTATCGTCGCTAATTTTGCGACCAAAAAAATAATTTGTCGCAAATTAGCGACAAATATTTTTTTTTTTGTTGATCTTAGCGACAAATTTAAATTGGTCGCTAACATGAGCAACAAAATATTGTTCGTCGCTAAAATTTATGACTGATAATCCTGTTCATCACTAAAATTTGCGACGAGAAACGAGTTTGTCACAAAAATTGACTAAGAAAATAAGTCCAGGACGAAATTGGCAACGAACCAAGCGTTCATCACTGAACTTCTGCAATGAACAACGAGTTCGTCGTTGAATTCCACGACAAACCACGAGTTCATCGCTGATTCTGCGGTGAACCACAAGTTCATCGTTGATTCCGCGGCGAACCACAAGTTCGTCGCTGATTTCAGCAACGAAACCTGCGTTCGTCACTGATTTCAATGACGAAACTTGCGTTTGTCGCTGATTTCAGCGATGAAACACGCGTTCATCACTAAATTTTTTAAAAACCTTACTGTGTGCTTTGCAATCTTCCCCACATGGTGCCTCTCCCTCTCTCTCACAGGTTCAAGCGCGAAAAGGTACTCTCTCTCTCTCTCTCTGACTCGGTCCCTCCAGCGGCAATGCTGCCAGATCTTGGCGGGGGAACGGCAGAGGGCCCCTCTCCAGACTTTGTTCGAACAGAGGGGGAGGCGCCGCCTCCCCCTCGAGACCCGGCCACAGCAGTCGGGTATGGGGAAGGGCCGGTTTCCCCTCCCCGATCCGGCCACAAGGCAGCCAGATCCGGGGAGGGGCTGGGCCTCCCCTTCGGTCGCCGAGGCGACCAAGGGGGCGATCCCCCTTCCGCCTTGGCGAAGGACCTCGCCGAGGCCCACGGGTGGAGGGTCCTCCCCTTGGCCCAATCCGGCAGTGCTGCCATCGGATCTGGGCAGGGGAGCGTCTCCCCGTCCCATGCTGATTGTGTTGTGTATGGGCATCGAGTAATGAATAATATGGCATTGCTTTTGTTTTTGGTTTTTATGTTTTTGGGCAATTGTAATTGTAATTGTTGTGTTAGTTGTTTAGCCCTTTTCCTCTATTTCTTAAATTTGTTTATTTATTTATTTAGCCTTCTTCGTCATTGTTTTATTAAAGTTATTTTGGAATCAAAGAAGAAATCAAACATTTAGGTTAAACAATAGATTAAAAAAAATATTATCTAAAATGGGTAAGAACTTAATAATCCCTTGATTATCTCTGCGTTTAAAACAAGTTTTCCTCCGTTTTCTATTTCATCTCCATTAGTTCCCAAAAGGAATATCAATTAACCTAAAAAGTAAATGATGCCCATAAAAATTTTGACCTCTTTGAATTTGACTTGTATGTCAA